>OZ010576.1:21468350-21508350 GCA_963932145.1 Acanthosepion lycidas
TAGTATATAATGCTCTACCCAATATGGGTATTTTATTTATTTGATTTATTCAACTTAAATATTCCCATGTTTTGCTGTCTATTCAGTATAATTAGCATCATAAATAGTTGTTCCATATTCTTACTTTTATCTATTGTCTCCTTTAAGAAACTTCCTAAATATTAAAAAAATTTTGTTTTTAAATTTTGTTTCTGATAACTTTATGTCTACTTCAACAAATCAGAACATCATACTTGACAACATCTATAATACATTTGTCGCTGACATGTTTTATATAATCATTGTTTTATATAATCATTGGCATGTCTGGGAGCTAGTTTATTGTGACATGAAAAAATAACCCACCCACCTCCATCCTTTGACCTTATTTTTCTTTTTTTAGTGTAGACCTGACTTTTAACTGGTTAATCTAGACATACCCACAAGTATATTTTTAATTCTGACCTTATGCTCCCCCCCACTTATCTTCTGAAAAGAGGTAATGATTTATTTTTAAATTTCTCAAATAAATCATTTTTTATCATGTTACAGTGAACTATTCAAATTAAAATTGTTTTACTTACATTTTTTCAGGAAAAATCATTTTACTTTAACCAGTTTTGCTTTTAGCTTTTCAATAAGGTTGTAAATGTTTACTAGATTCTCATGTACTTATGCTTAAGCTTTGAAGAAAAGAAAAATTTTAATGGCTGTAACTTGTTTTATATGTTGCTTATTATGGTAAGGAAAATATGATAGAATCTATATTGAGAAATGTGCCTTTGGTGTTTATGTAATGAATTGAGTTTTGGTTTAAACTTGCTGATAAAAAAATATTTCTTCATTAATGCACTTTTGTTTGGTGGTTTTGTAGTCACATTTGTAGAATATGAAAATATTAATTAAAATTTGTCAGATTTCATCCTCTGCATTCTTTTATATGTTGACTAAGGGGCCTTTTCCTAGTGTGGGCATTTTCCTAATTTGTTGGTGATGAACTGTCAAACTTTGTTAGAGTGTCTGGCCAGTTTGAGCAATGTAGTGTTTGTGGCAACATTTCCATGTTATAATGTATATTAAATTCTCTTATATATATATATATATATATATATATATATATATATATATATATATATATATATATAAGCACTTTTGTGTATGTGTATGTTCAAATCAAAAATGAAAGTAAGTTTTTATTAATGTTCCTTATTCTCTTTGATATTGCCATAAGCAAATAAATTCATAAAGATGATAGCAGAATTGATAGTTCTTGTGAATTTGAGAAATCTTCCATTAAATTAAATCTTACAAGTCATTTTCTCAAGACATCATTTATGGGTTTAGCCCTCACCTGGGGCATCACTTTGGCTTTAGTCCAGCAAATGTCTGCAACTGAACACTTACAAGATGTTTTTTGTTGTTTGACTGGCAAGTGTTATTTTTCATTTAAAAGTTTGACCTTGCCCAACATTTTTCATAGCTACACACATCCTGATACAAAATTACGACTGCAATTAAACAAATTTTAAAAATAGTGTTTTTAGTAGTGCCTTTCTGTCAGGTAGTATAGATGCACACAGTAAGTAACTAATATAACAATATAGATTGAACTATTGATCACACTGAATGACTTTTTAGATTAAACAAATATCAACTTCTAGGGAGTGCAAGTGTTTTGAAATGAGATGGCAAGTGCTTGTGGCTAATGTGTTGAGGATATAGTCCAAAGAAATAGGGAGAGAAGGTATTGGAGGGATGGTAAGAAATATATTGGGTGGGGTAGGAAATGGGGTTAAATGGATTAAAACAGAACACCTCCCAACTGTTTGTTTCTCAGACCGTTGTGTCTTCAGGATATTGTTTTGTGACAATAACTTCTTGGTGGAAAAAAAAAATCTGTGTTTTCAAGAAAAAGTTTTTAGCAAAAAGAAAATTATAGCAAAAGAAAGAAAAAAAAAATGAAGCAAACTTGTTTTGTTTTAGTGGAGAAGATAAATATTCTGTGACAGAAAAAAATACAAATAAAAATGCAAGAAAAACAAAAATATTCACTTGTAATGACAAATAAATAAACAAATTGAAGATTTAAAAAAGATGTAAATAAGATTAAAACTCTAATTTGTACTTTTTCTCTCTTTTTATGTTGTGTTTTCTAATAAGACACTGATTATTGGCATGTTTCTGTCCTTCATTTTTTTTTTTTTGGAAGAGGGGAGGAATATTTTTACTCAGATCCAATTGAGTATTTAGCATCATAATTGGTGAAAACATTCTTGTACTGGAAGAATATTTTTAAAACTTGCTACTCATTGCATTTTTATGTTCATGATTATTTCTACATGAATATAAGTAAAAACATACTTACACATGCACCCACATTATATATATATATATATATATATATATATATATATATATATATATATATAGAGAGAGAGAGAGAGAGAGAGAGAGAGAGAGAGACAGACAGACAGACAGAGAGATAGATAGATAGATAACTGAAGTAGCTGGGATAAATGAGCAGACTGACATAGATAGATAATGAAGAGACTATAGACAGATAATGTAGAGACTGTGATAGATACATAGATAATGAAGAGACTGAGATAGATAGATATAGTGATTTACAACTATTTTCCAGCCTCAAACCAAGATAGAGTTGAATTTTTATTATAGGTTTAGTTTACCTGTATAATAAAGTGATTACATGACCTAGCACTACAGGACTGGAATAAAAAAATAGTCATTGCTTATATCATTTGGACAGAGCCTTCAAACCAGGACATAGAGTCATTGAACAAACAGTTAATGTTAGTATTGGCTGAAATTCATAAAATATTCTCAAAACAGTTTTTCAGGAAATTAGACTTTCTCAACTCCATCGTTATTTTTTTTTTCATTACTCATGAGACTTTCCTTCAAAATCTTTGCTTTATGATAATGTAGAAAGTTAACAGTTTCATTATTATCATATATACATGTGTGTGTAGAGGGGGGGTTGTAAAGTTTGTTTAAATGAATACCTCAGGAAATAATGGGTCAAACTCAAACATGAAAAGTCAATGCTTTAGAATACAAGAGAATATTATATAAAGATTTGCTTACCACAATTCAAAAGTTGATTTTTAAGGAAGAATGATCAGATATGATTTTTCAAAGGGTCAATACACCTGTTTATGTTTCAAAGACCATCAAAAACTGGCTTTAGAACAAATCCATTCACCTCATGTTTTGAACTGATCAGAATCTAAATATGTTACCTACCATGGAATATAGCAAAAAGACTTGTTTCCTTAAAAGTGAAAAGTTTTTTTTCTAAAGAGGAATGATCAGATGCAATTATTCAATACAACAATACTCTAGTCCACTTAAAAGACCCCACTAAAATGTGGCTTTAAAACAAACCCCCTTTGACCCCATGTTTTGAATTCATCAGAATCTAAATATGATCCCTATAGGGGAATATAGCAGAAAGTAAAAAGTTCTTTTTTTTTTTTAAAGAGGAATGATCAGATGTGATTTTCCAATAAGACAATATTCCTGTTCATATTTCAAACAAATTGAGCTTAGAATATTTCATCTCATATTCGAGCTGGGAAACAATTTTTAAAATCCACATGAACTTTTTGATGCTATGAACATTTCATGGAACAACATTGATTCCTCTTTATATAAATTTCTATCTAGAAATGTACTCACAAATCTGAAATGCTTAAAGAAATCAAAGTGGGAAATATCACATACTAAATTACTATTTGTTTAATTCTTACTTATTACTTGACCAATGTAAAAACCATTAAAAGTTTGATATTTTGCTATAGACTTTTATTCTTTTGTCAGGAGTGCATATACATTGTTTCTTCAATTATTTTTATCTTCTCATACCAAGCAAGGGAACAAAGCTACTAACATGCAGGGGTTTACTAAGTGTGAAAGAATAGAAAAAACATTAAGTGAGAACAATAAAAGAACACAAATTACAATGACAGAAGGTAATGATTGATATTGTATTAAAATATTTGAAGTTCAAACTTGACTGGAAAGCAAAAAGCCAGAAGAGATTTTCACAAGCGAGAAATGTGAGAAAAGAAATTGGTAGCATAGAACTTATGGTTACATCTAACCATTTTAATTATAAAATGATGAAACCATTATAATGAATGTTTGGTTGCAAAGGAAAGGAACAAACAAGGATTAAAATTTCAATGGCGTATACATTCTACATGTGACTAGTCAGCTTAGTGAATCTTGGGCAAGATCATGGTCATTACAGTAACAACGGTATCAACAGGTGGCCTTTTGGCCTGCTACTGTGTTGGCCATTTACGAGGAACTTTCTTTTAAGCAAAACTGGTGACCCCAGGGTCATTTTGATTGGCTACCATATTCTTATTTTGGGCATTTGTTTTGTGGACTAGTTTTATTGCTTGGTGCCCCAGCACAGAAAAAGAGTTCTTACTGCAGTGGAATATCACCAGACAGTGGCGCCAGTCTAGTGCTACACTTAAATTCATAGATTCTACATACCATAGAGGAAAGTTTATGAGAACAATCATCATAAAAGTATGGATAGAAAAAGACACAGGGAAGCTACATTAGAGTAATGGGAAAGTGACTGAAGCCAAGATGCAAGATCAGGACCAATGATATTTCAGATTCTTCTTCAAATTTTTGATCAAGGCCCTTTAAATATATTGCTGATGCAACAGACCAGATGGCAGCAATAATCAATTCTATAATTTTGATTGAATGACCATTTTTATTTAAAACTATATTTACTGTTTGTTTTTATATTCTGATTAACACTGAATGGAAAAAAATTGGCTTTTTTCAGCATAAATCTATCAACAAGTTTACCCATAATGCATTTGTAGAAGTAAAAGAGGTTAGCTGTCATATAGTAAATGACTTTATCTTTTTGTTTATTTCTTGCTTATTTCTCGATTAACGATTAAGACCATTAAAAGTTTGATATTTTAACATTTGGGACTTAAATTATATATTACCTGTGACCCGTTTCATTTGCAAACAAATTTTATAAACTAAGCATAACAAGTAGTATAGTAAAAAAAATAGTATTAAATATTCCAACAATATTATTATACTTTCCATGATGCCTCGACTGCATCATTTTAAGCATGCTACTAGACTGGCATCTAGGTTCCACCCTTTTTCTGTTGAAACAGTTAAATGTAACCACCACTTCTGCTTCAACAGTTTCTCACACTTCCAACCTGTGGAACTCCCTTCCATTTACTTGCTTCTCTGATAAATACAATCTTTAAAAATTTAAATACAACGTCAATCACCATCTTCTATCTTCTTGAATCCTGTTCATCTTTTATCCTTTCCTCAATCCTGCCTATAATCAGTCTTTTCTTTCACTCTCTGTAGCTTCCTGCATACTAGTGGCATTCCTGGCTTGCTTGGGGTGAAATGATTTAAAAAAAATGAAATAAATTAAAATAACAAATTGAAAAAAATATACTATTTTCAAATTGTACTCAAATTCAAATATCTTAAATGAGATCAAAGTGAAGATACTGTTCATTTATGTTAATAGCATAAATGAAGAGATTATACTAAAAACTTACTTTGAAAGATTTTGTATCGATCAAATAAAAATAAAACAATGAATTGTTTTTCAGATTTCTGCATTTGTAAAATTTATTTCTCTAACTAGCTAACATTTATTGCGTTCTATTTATAGAATATATAAATTAAATCTTAAAGAACGTATTCCCATAAATTGTAAATAATTATTTAAGATTAGGTTGATCCACTGTTGACTGATCCCATCATCTCTAAGCTGTAGGGGATATCAGAGCATATACCCATCACAAGTAATAACAACCCCAGTGCTGTTGTCATCAAACTGCTCTACTTATGAAACTGACCTTCTCATCTACTGGCATATAAATGTTTCAGTCACATCCAAAGGAATTCATAGAATTCTTTCTTATGACTGTCTGGCCTGGCAATCCAATTGTCCCCTGAGGCAGCAAGGGAGACTGAGGAAGTGAGAGAAGACAGAAGTTGGTTGGGCAGTTAGAGCTTACTCTGACCACTCATCAATAGTTGCCCATAACAATCATTGACCTCATGCAATGGGTATTTCATTAATGGTAATCATGATTATAAATCAATGTCTGTCAAAGGTTTTGCTGAAAGATGACTGCACCGACCAAGTCTTAAGCATGTACTGTCAGTAGTTAATGGCTGTCACCTCATACTCTGACAGCGTTAATTATTTACTGTTTTTGTGTGAATTGCTGAGTCTCACTATCTCTTTTGGTTGTCTCAATTAATCAAGCCATGTTTCTCAAATATTGATTATGTGGCATTTGACTTGAACTGACTGACCAAGCAAATCATACCAGTTATACTTAGGAGAGAATCATTAACACGAAGAGCTTTTTTGACAGAAACCAGAAACTTTTATTCATTAATTGAGCTGAATGAATTGTTGACAGTTTTTCATAATGAGCTTATTTATATGTGGTTATATACTTATACTATTTGCATGGTTCGGACTGTTGCCCTCGTCTTTATTGCCATATTCATGACGTTTCAGCCACTGTATGCTCTGGCCTTCTTCAGGTGATATACATTGGAATTTTGTATCCAACCCTTTATTTAGTCGTGAATATGGTAATAAAGTTGAGGACAACAGTCCGAATGATGTAAATAGTATAAAAAATTACAATGCCTCATTTCAGAAAGATAGATATGTGGTTGTTAGGCAGACTGTTAGATGTATCGCAAAATAATTATAATCAAAAAATCAATAATTATAATTTTCTTTTTTTAAGCAATTCACCCCAAGCAAGGTGGGAGTGCCACTAGGCTGCAAGGGTCAAACTCAAACATGAAAAGCCAATGCTTTAGAATACAAGTGTAAAGAGGCATGTTTGAGGAAAGAATACAGAGAATGATGGGAAACAAGATCAAGGTATCAGAAGATGTCAATTGACATTACACTTGAATATTTGAAGATTATAGTTATCAGGGAAGTAAGCAAGAGGAAGAGAGTTCCACAGATGGGAAGTGCCAGAGAAGAAGCACTTTCAGTAGAAGTGATGGTTACATTTAACTGTTTCGACAATGAAAGGGTGGGACCGAGATGCCAGTTTAGTAGCTCGTTTAAATTCATGCAGTCTGGGAACCAGTGAAAGTAGCTCATCAGAACAGTTGCCATGAAAACACTTGTAGAAGAGACAGAGGAAAGCCACAGCACATCTGTGAGAAAGGGACTGTAGACAAGATGCCAGATCAGGACCTATCATCTTGTATATTTGTCTCTGAATTTTGTCAAGGACCTCGAGACATACAGTGTCCATAAATGACAGCAATATTCCATGCAAGGATGGATGGTTGATTTATAGATTTGAAGGATGGACTCAGATGAGAATAACTTTCGGGCACGACACAGAGAGCCAACATTCCTTGTGGTAGATGAAGCTATTGAATGAACATATTTATTCCTACCTCATATCAGTGGACAGTGTGAGACTAAGCAGGCATAACAAGGCACTTTCAAGGAGTTGGGAATCAGCCATTCTGATGGGAGGCAGGAACGTTTCTTTGTGATGGGTAAAGGAGATCAGTTTTGTTTTGGAGGCATTAAAGTTTACCAGCCATTTCCTGCCCCTGTCAACCACAGATTGGGGGTCCTTTTCAAGATCAGTGAATTAAAATCTCATTAAATATATTTAAAAAATCAATAATTATAATTAAAAACTTATTAAACATAGTTAACAAACAATTTTATTATTAAAACAAGCAAAAACATGATTTTAATCATTCTTGTAACATCACAGTGTTTTTGTATCTTTTGCAAAGAGGTTCTTTTTATGTGTTGTGTGTGTTCACCATCATGACCCTGCACAACTTTCTATCCTATGTAGCTCTAAGCAATGTTTATTTCCTTACTTTTTTTTGGCTGTTCAATGTTCATTTTCTGTTCCATCATCCATTACATAGGCTACTTGATGCTTCCCACTTTCCCTATTGCTTTCAAGTCCTTTTGAATGTCAAATTCTCCAAGTTCTCCCTCCTCATTATGTATCCCAGAAATTTAAACTGTCTTTCTGATTGTAAGTGTCCTTTTAGTTAACATATCCATTAAAATTTCCTCAATATTCACATGTTCCATCTATGGTATTCACAGCTTCCTCCTTTGAATCGCATCTCTTTTGCTTCAAGTCTTCTCTTTATCTGTGAAGAAATTGTTTATCATTTACAGCCATATAGGAGGATTGATATTACATAGATGCTGATCATTCTTTTCTGCGTTTCTAATAATATTCTCTTAAAAATCAACCAAAATAACAAATTATTCAATCAAAATTTAGTCTAATAGACTCGCAAAATACATGTCATCAAAAGATTTTTACTTTAATTATATTATACTTGTAGCAAAAACAGAACCAGTGAATAAACTTATACCAAAGCTTTATTGCACTTTACTCTGACTACTTGTCTACTGATAGATATTATAGGGTACTTTTTATACCTCCTAGATGTTAAGGGGAGGTAAGTGATGATTTATCAGTACAATACTCTTGTTATTTTCATAATATGCTTGAACTCCTTTTCAAATATTTTGCCACAAATATCATTAATCAGTGTTTTGAAACACATGTTAATTTCTGTCTGAATTTCTGGGATGAGGAGTTATTATTTACTGGTAGACTATTGTCCACAACATTTCAGCCATTGTACCTGCCAGGTCATGTGTATATCAATCTAATTAACCTAAACTAAACTCATTATTTCATGTTCCACTGCTCATGTCTAGGGATATCTCATCTAGTTTTTTTTTTTATACTGTTCAGTTATTGTTTTCTCTGAGTTTAAGTATACACTGCCTGGTCCAATGATTGAACTCACAATATCTATGTAATCAATTTTATGATTCAATGCTTTAATTCACTAAGCTATTGTCCTGTAGGAATTCACAGTAGGTTACCTGAATTAATATACCCCTGATGAAGTCCAGAGGGCACAAGGCTGAAACAATGTAATAACAACAACAAACTTGGCAATTTATTATTACTTTTTTCTTGATGCTTAAAGTAACCAGGAAATTTCCTTCTTGCAGGCAATTGGTATTTGCTTAACAATAAGTGTAGTTAATTTCATCGTGTTGTTTGTCTCATTTAATTAAGAGAGAAGAAAGTGCATTTGATTTCATTATTATTTAAATCTTAATTCCCATTTGAGAATGAGCTGAGCAAATATAGAAATAACAAAATCTTTTTGTTAGTCAAATATTGATTACCATTGTGTATATTCATTTTTTTATTCTGTAAAGATTTATACTTAAAAAGAAAACTTGACTATTTGTTTATCCCTATGGACACTTATACTGGTATATTTTCCTTTTTGACATTTCCATTATAGCTTTTAACCTATATCTATATCTTAAATATTATGGCTATAACTGAATATAAGCAATTAGAATTAATGTGTTTGATATATTCATTATCATCATCCCCTTGACTTTTGTAATCGTAGAGAAAATCCGAATGCAGAAGCCACATTAAATCTCCTCCACAATGGTCTATCAACAACAGCCATCAGCAATTCTGGTATAGTCATACCTGTCCATTATTTGACATTGTCCAACCAGTTTTTATGTTGGCGCCCTCTCTATGTCCACCATCAACAGTACCCTGCATGATGGTCTTGCACAGGCTGCCATGCCTTATAATGTGTTCAAACCACGTCATTTTTCTCTGACAGTGGAGAGAAGAGGTTCTTGTCATCCCACAAAACTTTCAACCCTTTTCTGTACAAAATTATTGGTTTTTATTATTTTCTCATTGTTATATTACAGCATCTTATATTTCATTAGCTTACGTATATCTTTCATGTATGAAATATCATGACTAAAATTGAATGTAAGCAATTTTAATTCAGTGTCTTTGTGTCTTATATTTCATTAGCTTATGTATATCTTTCATGTATATATATTTCTTTAGAAATTATTGCTGATGAAACCTATCCATATTGCAAAGCTGTCACTGAAGCATGGAAATACTAAGTGAAACTATATACCGCAGGAACCGTTTCTTTACCAATGCAGTTCTGATCATAATAGACTCTTCTTTGTATCCGCTTGTAATTATTGTAAGCATGTTCTCATTGAGGGAAAATCAGTACCTGCTGATAGAATGAGACACTGTATAGCATCTCACAAGTTTGGTTCTCGAGATTACTGATTGCTATCCAAGTGTGTGCTGAACAAAAGCAAATATTCAGTCCCTCCTCTCTTCAATCAATTTGAAGTGTTGACAACTACTGCAGATAAAGTAGAGTGCTTTGATCAAAAATTTTCTTCCAACTACACTGTGAACTCATGTTGAGTATCTCAAGTATGGATTATGCCTGATTTCCCCCTAGAAAAGAATGTTTACAAAGCAGTATGCATAGAACTAGCTATAGTTTCTGCTCTCATTTTTAAACTAGATCCCAACAAGGCTTGTGGATTTGACAGTATCCCTGCAATTGTCCTAAGGGTGTTCCTGAACTGGTTTCTGTTCTCTTCAAATTCTAGAATAAATTCCTTGCTGCTTTGTATTTTCTAGCTTGCTGGAAGTACTCCTCCGTGAAAGAACTCCAGGAAACTTTCTAAATCCTCAAATTATTATCCTATTAGTCTCTTAGATCTTTTAGGCAAAGTACTTGAGGCACTACTCAAAGGTGTTTAAGTAGGCTTTGGTTTCTTGGCCTTCTCTACCATCTCTAGGGCTATGGTGTCTCTGGATGAATATTTGACTTAAATCACTTATTCCTAACAAATTGTGTAATGAAGGTTATGTTGAATGGCCATGCTTCTAGATCATTTCAGATTAATGCAGGGACCCCCCCCCCGGTCTCTATCTTTTGACTTATGCTGTTTCTGATCTTCAACAATGACTTTCCCAATATCATCAACTAGGCATTTATGCAAATAACAAAACTAGCCATCTTAGTAGCAAGTCCAAATGATTCAACAAAGTAAATGTGGCAACTTCTCTCTATAAAGGATGTACAAGCAGTGGTTAACTAGGACAAGGAATGCCTTGTAAATTTTAACATTGTCAGAGTAAAACTGCTTTCATTTAATCACCACAGAGAACCTTTCCTGCTTTCCATCAGCATAACTAAAGCTAAACTCCAGGAAAGCAATTCTTGGGCTCACATTTTTCACTGACATGAAGTGGAGTGATTATATTGAATCAATAGCTGCATCTACTGCAAGGAAAGTTGGCTAACTGTGTCGTGCCAGAAAATTTTTCTCATCATAATCCATCTTGCACATTTCTAAAACTACCAATCATCTGCACATTGAATACTGCCGCTGTATCTGGTCCGGTGCTTCTACTATATATCTTGAGATTCTTGACAAAATTCAAGGAAGAGTCTGTTATATAATCAGTCTTGACTTGATATCACTTTTTGTTGTAGCATACCTATGGATGATAATGTGTATGCCCCCATTCATATAAATAAAGTGGTAAATACTGTATGTTGGTCTGCAGTTGGAGATTCATTTTGGAATTCACTTGACTCACTTCTAGCAGTTGACTACTTCTACACACTGCTGGTGAATCTTATGTGTTGTTCTTGTCCTAAGTATTATCACTCATTAGCAACCTTCATGTGATTATTCTATTGAGTAACTTTCCCCCAGTTACAACATTTTTCCACTGACATGACATGCCTTCCCTTTGTTTTTTCTACAGATATTTTCATGGCAAATTGAAATGAGGTTTTTTCATTAGTGCCTTGACTGCATGAATTTAAGCATGCTACTAGATAGCCAATTAGATGTTATCATTTTACTGTTAAACTAGCTAGATGCAAACAACTGTTCTATTCTCATAGTTTCTTTTCTCACATTTCTTGCTTCAAAAATTTAAATGCAATATCAGTTGTTGTCTACTGTTACTTTAATTCCTGTTCTTTTATCATTCCCTCTCATTTTTTAAAAATCATATCACCCCATGGAAAGCAGTAAAGCCACTAAGACACAAGGGTTTCCAGCAAGTGAAAGAATAAGAAAAATGAGAAGGAGGAAGAACAATAGAAGAGTAATCAAGAAGACAGTAGATAGTGACTGACATTGCATTTACATTTTTTAAAATCAAAGTTGACTGGAAAGCATGGAGCTGGAAGAGAGTTCCACAAGTAAGAAGTGTGAGAAAGGAAACTGTTACCATAGAACTTATAATTACATCTTGCCAATTCATTTGTGAATTAATGAGACCTTGCCACCAATTAAGTACTGCACTTAAATTTAAAAGTCTAGGTACCATAGCAAAAAGTTCATCTGAAACAATTACCATGAAAGTATTTATAGAAAAGTCAGAGGGAGGTAACTTTACAGTACTGGGAAAGTTACTGAAAGTCAGGACGAATAATATTGCCGATTCTTCTTTGGATTTTGTCAAGATTCTCGAAATTTAGAGCATGAGCAATGAACCATATATGGCAACAATATTCAAATCATGTGAAATTTATAAATATATAAGACAGATTCAGGAGAGAAAAATTCTTGAACAGGTTAAGATTGTAGAGATCAGGGAAACATCCTCTTAGGATTCAATTCTACAGGGCATTGATTTGTGGGAAAAGCTGTTCGAGTGGAACTTACTTCTCACCAATAGAATATGGAGGGAAAGTGGGTGGTTTGCATACTATGTAAGTGGCATGGCGTGTTCTTACCATGAAGGTTTGACTTGGCAGGACAAAAGAATGTAGTTTGTCCAAGTATTTAACATGAAAGTAATGGCAAAGCATTGAGAGCAGGTATAGAATCTGATTTCCTTTTCTTTCTTTTTAACAATTTCTTCCACTTTGTTATATTTTTTACCGAAAATTTTTTTTTGGCATATAAAAATTGATATATCATTTTCCCCTAAATCACTTTCCCACCAGCATAATGCAGCACCACTGTGTCTTTTCTATAAATATTTTCATTGTAATTGTTCTGATGAACTTTCCTCTATGGTATCAAGACTTTATGAATGAGAGTACAGTACTAGATTGGCAGCAAGGTCTCATTGAAAAGGCTAGATTTAAGTATAAGTTCTATGCTAATAGTTTCTTCTCTAGCACTTCTCACTTGTGGAACTCTCTTCTGGTTTCTTTAAATGCAATGTCAATGTTTATACTCTGTCTTCTTAATTCCTGTTATTTTACTGTTCTATCTCCTTAATAATATTTTTCCTTTTTCTTTCATTCTCAGTAACCCCTGCATCTTAGTGGCTTTATTGACTTGTTCGGGGTGAAAATATTAGAAAATAATTATATATAAACTTTTGATTGGTTAACCGATTCTCAACATATCTTGTCTAGCTTCTTTACATTTCTATATCATCATTATATTTATCTTTCCCTCTTCTTTTTCTTAGAAGATATTATATCTGGTGTCTTTCTTTCCTTCTTGATCTTCTTATTTTCTTCCTTCTTTTTTCTTAAGAGATTGTATCTTGTATTTCTTTCTTTTCTCCTTTTTTCTACTACATCTTGTGTTTTTCTTTCTTTTTTCTTTTTAGATGAGATTATATCTTATGTCATTCTTTCTTACTTTTCTTATTTTCTTTTTCCTTTTGTTCATGGAAAAAAAAAGATTGTTTACCAATTGTAATAACAATCATTTACCACTGCCTGATGAGATATGCTGATATGCATTGAAATGTGAATTCATTTATGTAGTGGTATGTTCAAATTTAATATCCTATAATAAAGTATATATATGTTCGAATGTAATATCCTATAATAAAGTGTATATATATATATATATATATATATATATATATATAGAAAGAGAGAGGATTAATACAAATATAAAATTTGTCACATAGGTGATTAATGTTATATTCAACACTCTGACCCCAGAGTTTTGTAGAAAAACCTTTGCTGATACATCCTGAGGAGTGGATCGAAAGATTATAAAATGTTCATCTATAAATGCTGAAGTTGGGGTGGTGAATATAACATCAATCAGCTAGGTGATAAATTTCATATTTCATATTACAGTCTGCTAATTTTTAACAAAATCTGTTCATACTCATGAATAACCTTCTGTGTATTGATATTAAAGGATGATAGAAATGTGCTATAGCTGTTTAAATTTCTTTTATTTTCATTTCCCAAGTACTTTCAATCTTCTTCCAAGATCATCTTCAGGGGTGCAAGTAGTACAAAATTATATGTTTTTCAGTGGTACAAGTACTTGGGAAATGAAAATAAAGGAACTTTAAACAGTTATAGCACATTTCTCTCATCCATTAATATCAGTACATGGAAGACTATTCATGAGTATGAACGGATTTTGTTGAAAATTAGCAGACATAATGTCTGTAATTTATTCAGTCAGATATGCCTAAAAGAGAATTTGCTGCCTAAATACACAAATTATATATATATATATATATATATATATTAATGCGAATAAGCTCTTCAATCTAGTATTATTAACCAATAATCTTATTTTGAATTAAATAGTAAAGATAACGTCAGTACAAATACTGATTGTGAAGTCAACAAAGCAGTGACTCGTAAATTCCCCTTTGCCCAAATAACCTGAAAACCTGAAGGATTCATTTAATGAATAACATATTCAAAATACCATGTCACTGAGTACACAGCGTTCTTACATATCAAATTATATTAAATAAATTAATCAATTTGCACAAATTAATCAGTGTCTACAGGGACACATTTACAGTTGCAAAGAATAGAAAGAAATAAGAATTAAGTTAGTTAATGATACCAATACCTTTTGGGTAGATAAGATTTTACAAGTAAACATGTGTAGGAGAGCATGTCAGATATAAAATATGATTTTCCTTCTACTGTCTGTTTGAATGACAGATAATGTAGCAAAAAATGGGAATATGCATCATAAAGTTTACAAGTAGTTGAATTGGCTAAATAAACATTAAAGTTAAGCAATGTCAAACCTGGTCAATACCTAGATAGGTGACCACTTGAGAATACCAGGTGCTGTAAGTTTAAATGCACAGGTGATGAAATATATAATGGCTTGGAATTGTTAATCAACCAGTTGAATTTGTTATATTCCCTTATACACAAATACCTTGTTAATGGTAGAAGCTTCTGACCCTGCCTAATTATCACCCTATTAGTCTTCAACCACTTTTTGGCAAAATATTTGAGGCTTTAATCAATGCTGCAGTAGCTAAGTGTCATACCTCTCAAAACCTACTCTCTGACAAACAATATTACTCATGTTTTGCCAGGTCTACTGCTGATGTGCTAACAGCCATCACTGAATATGTATATCAAGCTCTTGATAATAACAGCAATGCTCGAGCTGTGGCTCTAGATATCTTGAAGACGTTTGACAAGGTTTGGCACACTCGTCTTCTATATGTATGCTCCAGGGTTACAGTATTACAGGACAATTTTTTGCTTTAATCATTCCTATCAAATTTTGAAATGAAGGTCATTTTGAATGGGTTCACTTCCAGATACTTCCACACAAATGCAAATGAGCCCCAAGGCTCTATCCTAGGTTATGTGCTGTTTCTGATCTTCATCAATGATCTTCCTGATATCATCTGTCCCCAAGTAGGCATTTATAGAGATGACAGTACCATTTACGCCTGTTTCAATAGCAAGTCTGTCAGAGATGTTAAAGTTAACCTGGCTGCTACTCTTGAAAAGGACCTCCAATCAGTGGTTAACTGGGTAAGGAAATTGCTTGTAAATTTTAATGCCTCCAAAATGAAACTGCTCTCAATTAACCATCATAGAGAAACTTTACTGACTGATGCTAGACTCCTGGAGAGCAATATTCTGCACCTTTTTGGCCTCACTTTTTCAATTGACTTGAAGTGGAACAACTACATCGAATCAATAGCTGCATCTACTGCAAGGAAATTTGGTTTGCTGTGTAGTGCTAGAAATTTTTTCTCGTCAGAATCCATCCTTTCACATGAACATCAGTGTCCTCCAAGGCTCTATCCTGGGTTCTACACTGTTTTTGATCTTCTTCAATGATCTTCCTGATGTCATCAGTTCTTAAGTAGGCAGTTATGCAGATGACACTACCATTTACTCCTGTCTCAATAGCAAATCCATCAGAGCTGACAAAGTTAACCTGGCTGCTGCTCTTGAAAATGACCTCCAATCAGTGGTTAATTGGGGCAGGAAATGACTTGTAAATTTTAATGCCTCCAAAACTAAACTGCTCTCATTTAACTACCAAAGAGAAACTGATTGCCATCAGCATGGCTGATGCTAGACACACTGTGCCTTCTTGGCCTCATGTTTTCAACTAACTTAAGTAGAACAGCTACATTGAATCAATAGCTGCATCTACTGCAAGGCAAGTTGGATCACTGTGTCATACCAGAAAGTTTCTCTCATCATAATCCATCTTGCACAATTTCAAATCAATTCTTGCATTTATACTGCTGCCAAATATGGTTATGCAATGTGATCAGTCCTGGCTTGGGATCTTGACTCCAATCACTTTCTCAAAGACGTATGTGGCTTTCCTCTATCTTTTCTATAAATATTTTCATGGCATCTGCTCTGATGAGCTATTTTTACTGGTGCCCTCACAGCATGAATTTAAACATGCCACTAGGTTGGCATCTCAGTCCTATGCTTTCACTGTCAAAACAGTTAAATGTAACTGTCTCTTCTACTCCAACAGCTTCTTCTGTCACATTTCCCAACAGTGGAACACCTTTTCACTTACTTACTTCCCTGATAATCTTCAAAAGTTTAAATGTAATGTCAGTCAACATCTTCTGATGGCTTGATTCCTATTCTTTTTATCCTTTTCTCAATCTCCTCTATACCTAGTCTTTTCCCTTACTTTCACTCTCTGTAGCCCCTTGCATATTAGTGGCACTCCCATCTTGCTTGGGGTTAAATGCTTATGAAAAAAAAACAATATTGAGTTTTAAATTCACATTGTTTATATATAAATATGCTCTATTTCTAATATTAAGCATTCTGTATAAGAAATATAGCAAATTTTAAACAATCTAAGTAAATATATATATATGGATTTGACTAAAAACAAAATAATTTCCATGCCTGAGGATGACTGAATGTACAGTTGAAAGTACTTGCAGATTAAAAAAGACCTTATACAGATTGTAGTTATTAAAAACAAGGATCATAACATTAATCAAGTGATTCGTAGGTTAATACAACTTTAATTTTGCCATTTTATATCATTAACTTTACTAATCTACTTTTTGTATGAATAATTCATTGTTATATATATATATATATATATATATATATATGCACATACAAAGAAACATATGCAAACAGAAACTAATACATAAATATGTATATTTGCATACACATGCATATGCAAAAGACACACCCACAGCCCCCACTCATATATATATATATATATATATATATATATATATATATATTAATTCAAACATTACTATAGTAAATACTTCATATTTGAAATAAGCCCCATATTTTTATTTATTAAACAGTGCGTATTACATCTATCGGTTTGTATATTCAACAACTCTCAGTAATGTGTGTGTGTGTGTATATGTGTGTGTGTGTGCTTGCATATGCTAGTGTCTGTTTGTGTGCATTTATGTTGAATTTTAAAGTTTTGTTCCCAGTCTAAGACAGGCAGAGTCAGTGTGTCTCTGGTAGTCTCATGTCCACACTTTAATGGAAGCCAAGAAAGTTTTCTCCTACCAAAGACATGAAGCATCTGTAAATGTCCAATATGATGGTAATAATTGGAGCCAGAGGGAAATTATGGACATCTGATGTGGCTGCCTAATTAAAATAGTGGTCCAAGGACATATGTTCGGCCCTGAATGCGTGCATTGTAAATTTTGAAGATATAAAATCACACAATTGTGACTATCACCATCCATGTCTTCATCTTTGGTATTGTGCACTTTGCTATCATCAGGCTTATTATCAATACCTCCACCACTATAACCACTAACACTATCACTATGATGATGATGATGATGATTATCATCATTGGCAGCAGCAGCATTGTATCTTCCTACCATCATAATTATTGACATAATAACTGTCATCATTATTTATAATTACCAAGCAAGAGCTGTGCCTAAGTCAGTAATTGTCAGGCATTTGGTGAGGACTGAAATCCTTATACAACCATCTGGTTTGTGAGACCAGCTGTCCAACCGCTGATCAGGTTACCCAATTCACAGTATCTTATAATGATCTCATGGTCAAATAATGAACAGAATCATTTTTGCTAACTCATTCATCAAATTATATATGCCATCCAAAAGCTAAGCAACATATTAAGAAACAGGAACATTTTATTAGAAACAAAGAAAAGAATGCTGAACTGTTATGGAATATCAATCCTCCAGTGAAGAGACTTGAAGCAACAGAAATATGGTTTTATAATAATGAATAATAATCATTGCTATTTTAAGTCTTTTATTTCAAAACTGACCTTTTGAACACTATAATCACCAAAGCATTACATTTTCTATTTAGGCATGAAAAATGGCTTCAAGTGAATAAACCCTGTGGTCTGAAAGAAGATTTCATAGACTGACACTAAAGACTCACAACAAAAATAATTTATCAAACAAGAGAAATCCTCACATTTGAAGCCAAGCAACAACTAAAATGGATAGCACATGTAATTCAAAGAGAAAATAATAACATAATCAAGATATTTATTTTCCACATTACCTTAAACAAAAGGTTATGAAAGAAATACCTATTTTTTAAAATCATTTCACCCTAAGCAAGCCAATAATGCCATCAAGAGGTAAGATGTTACAGGGAGTGAAAGAGAATGAAAAGATTTTAGTGAGGAGAAAGAACAATAAAAGAACAGTGTTCAGGAAGATGAAAGATGGAGATTGGAATTGCATTCAAATCTTTGAAGAACTTATGGTTACATTTAGCTAGTTCAACAGTAAAATGGTGAGACCTAACCACCAATCTAGTAATGTTTAAATTTATGCAGCTGAAGCACCAAGCAGAACAATTGCTATGAAAATATTTATAGAATAGACAGAGGGATGTCATGGCAGTAGGAAACTGACTGAAATTGAGATGGAAGGTCAGGACTGATTATATTGCAGACCATTCTTTGAATTTTGTCAAGAATCTTAAATATGGCAGAAACACTAAATCAGATATGTCCATAAAATTCAGTGCATGGATGAATGTGCAAGATGGGTTCTGACAAAATATCTGGCACGACAGAGTAAACCAACTTTCCTTGTAGTCTAGCAATTGATCCAGTATAATTGCTCTGCTTCATGTCAGTGGAAAATGTGAGCCCTAGAAGTTACAAAGAGTTGCTGGCATTGATCCCCTGGAGTTATGCTGATAGAAGGTAGAAAACTTTTATCTATGATGATTTAATGATAAGAGTTTTGTTTTGGAGGCATTAAAATTTACAAAATATCCTTTGCTCCAGTTGACTGCTGATTGGAGTTCATTTCCAAGAGTAGCTGCCAGTTTTACTTTGTTGGAACTTTCAAACTTGCAATAAGACAGAAGTAAATAGCTGTGTCATCATCATAAATACCAATTTGGGAATTGATGACATCAGAAAGGTCATTTAATGAAGATAAGAAACAATGTAGGTCTAAGGACAGAGACCTGGAGTACCCTTGCATTAATGTAAAATTATCTAGAATCAGATTCAGAACATGATTTGTTAAGGGTGACTGGATTAAGTCATACAATTTTCCCATATACTTACACACACACACACACAGATATATATATATATATATATATATATATATATAATTAAATATAACAGACAATGAATGTCTATTATGTCTGATCACAAATTGTTCTGATGTTTGAATGTTTGCTTTAATTTCTGGTGAAAATAAAGTCAAAAATTGTTTAAACATATGGATATTTTTTAAGTTTTTATTTTCACCAGAAATTAAATATGGGTATCAACTAAAACTAACATATAAAGTGATAAAAATCTGTCTGATTAATAAATAAAAAAGTCCATTACTTCTTTAGAAATATTTACTCATATATAAATACATAGCTATCTCTATCACAGTCTATCATATCTATCCATATATCTATCAGCCTGAAGTCAAAGGGCAAGCTCATGATTGATCACTTACAAAACTTGTAAAATCTTTGGATTTTGTCAAAAATCTGAAGATGAATATACTGCCAGTTTCACTTTGTTGGACATGTGAGCCCCAGAAGTCACAAAGAGTTGCTGGAGTTGATCCCCTGGGGTTATGCTGATAGAAGGTAGAAAACTGTTCTCTATGATGATTAAATGATAGCAGTTTTGTTTTGGAGGCATTAAAATTTAAAAAAACATGGCTTGCTCCAGTTGGCTACTGATTGGAATTCATTTTCAAGAGTAGCTGCCAGTTTTACTTTGTTGGAACATTCAAACTTGTAATAAGACAGGAGTAAATAGCTGTGTCAGCATAAATACCAATTGCATTTAAATTTTGAAAGATTGTAGGCAACAGGGAAGCAAAAGAACTGAAAGACGTTTCCACAGCCAAGAATTATATACAAGAAGAAACTATTAGAATAGAACCTAGTTACATCTATCTAATTCATCAGTAACATAGTGAGACTAGTTGCCAATCTAGTTGTACACTTAAATTCATTTAGTCAAAGCACCAAGGAGGAAGGATCCTCAGAACAATTTCCATAAAATATTTATAGAAAAGACAGAGGGAAGTCATATCATGGTTGGGTTGAAAAGTGGCTGAAATCAAGAATCAAAGTGGCTGAAATCATCATTGATTACATTATGAAACATTCTTTGGATTTTGTCAGAAATCTCAAGATATATTTGCTGCTAGTTTTACTTTGTTGGACATGTCAAACTTGCTACTAAGATAGGAGTAAATAGCTGTGTCATCAGCATAAATACAGAGTTGGGAAATGATGACATCAGGAAGGTCATTAATGAAGATAAGAAGCAATATAGGTCTAAGGATAGAGCCCTGAGGGGACCTGCACATTAATGTAAAATTATCTAGAATCATGTGCCTTGAACACAATCTTCACAACATATGTTAAGGATGAATCAAATATCCCAACAAAGATATCATAGCCCTTGAGTTTGTGAACAAAGCCAGTACACCAAACCCTATATCTAAAGTCACAGCCAAAGTCTTGCCATCTTTACTTAAAGCCTGACACACATATTCAGTTATAAAAGTTAACACATCAGTGGTAGAACTAAAGAAATTAAAGCCATAATCTTTATCCAAAAGAAGGCTGTGTGAAGTGAGATGCTTAACCAATTCAGCATTGATTAGAACTTTTGGTACTTTGCTAAAATGAGAGAAAAGACTAACATGATGATAATTTGATGGGTCAAAAGATACACAAAAATTCTTAAAGACAGGAAGTGCAGAGGAGGATTTCAAACACGCTAAAGAGTAATAGTGGATTTCAGCAGCCCATTTTCCTGAAACACTCTTTTTTCAGGGAAAGAATTAATAAATTTCAACTAGCAGTAATGATATTTGGTCAATGAATGCTGAGTGTTTCCTTATAAGGTAATGGCTAATCTCACTATTACCAACATTATAGTCCCTATCAATATGATAATCATTGTCCCCATCATGTTCAAGACCATTAACCAATTGATTATTACAACTATTATTAGTAATTATTACATTCATCCATTCTCGTCTTCCTTCATGGACATTAATAAGATATTTAAATTCAAAAATATATTGGATCATTCTTATATATTTTTACTATAATTTTCACCCACAAAAAGTTGATAAACTGTAGAAAATGAATTAATCAATCATAATCAATAATCTTCACATTCTACCTCCTCTTACGTTCATATCAAACACTTCATTCTGTAATCCTCTCCCTTTAGTGGCTCTTGAGCCTTGTATTGAGCCAAG
Organism: Acanthosepion lycidas; assembly: GCA_963932145.1. Classification (NCBI taxonomy): domain Eukaryota; kingdom Metazoa; phylum Mollusca; class Cephalopoda; order Sepiida; family Sepiidae; genus Acanthosepion; species Acanthosepion lycidas. The sequence continues at coordinate 21,490,226 of OZ010576.1, forward strand.
TACTCTTCAAAGGTATTTATATTTAAAAATGAACATTTTTGTTATGAATGAATTTGTCAAGTGAAGAGATAAAAGCAAAACATACTTTGGTTTAATCAGTATCGATGGATTTTTGTTTGTATGGAGAAGAAGTTATGTTGCAAAAGACAGAAAAGAAAAATGTATGACTACTAAGTTGAACAAAAACTCTCAGATTCCCAAAAATTTGGCCAAATTTCAGCATGGAAAATAGCACTTTTGGGATAAAATCCTTGATGTCTATGGCATGGATGCAAGTGATATTGAAAAGTAAGGAATGATAAACAGTGGTGGGATGTTGTAGTCGTAGTTGAGAGAATGAACGATGGTGATGAAGACAGAGTTAAAAATACATACAATGAAAGTGACACTAAACAATGACAATGATAATAATGTTAGTTGATGAAGAGGTTGGAGCCAAAGCCACTAATTATAATAATAGAGATATCAAACATAAAATAAAAATGATTATAGCACTTGGAAAGATGACGATGGTAGTGGGGAAAATGGTTATGATAGAAATGATGATTGTAATCAAAAACAATATTATTATTTGCATTCAGACTATTGTCATCATCTTTGTTGTTATCACAACATTTTTGTTGTTGAGCACTCTTGCTGAAACCTTGTGATAACAACAACAAAGCTGAAGACAATGATAAAAATAATGTAAGCAATGATAACTCCTCATCCCAGAAATTTAGACAGAAACAAAGGTAAGTTGCTATGTTAGGTCTGATCCCCTCTATGGCAGATGAAAAAGACACTTGAAGCAACAGAGATGTGGTATTACTGAACAATACTGAAAAAAACATGGACATAATATTTGAGCAATGACAAAGTTTGAAAGAGAATAGGAACTAAAAAACTGCTGCTAACAATCGAAAAGAGGATAGCTGAAAATTTGAGGAAAGAAAGCTTGGAGAATTTAACACTCACATGACAGAATGAAGATAAAAAATGGAGGAGAACAATGAGTATCCTATATGATTGCAGACAAGGATCACAAGACAGGAAGTTGTAGAGAGCAATGATTGTACATGGTATATGAAAGAAGCAATTAAAACTCTAAGTAAGAGTATAGAATTGATTACTTGCTTATATTATGAACTTGGCAATGATAGTTGTGGTTGTGACAATGATTGTTAATGTTAATGATGATTAAAGTGTCACTGTTGATATCAGAGGATTTTAGTGATGGTAAATTGACCTGTAATGATTATGATCAATAACAAGCAAGAAATAACATTGAAGTTGATTATGATGATGATAACTTAGTATGGGTAGGGATAATGTTGCTGATGATTGCTGTGATGGTAATAATGATTATCATGAAAATGGAAGTAGTCTTGGAGAAGATGATGATCAAGGTTAATTTATAGTTTATTGGTTTATTTTGTTTTATGACCCATCGAAACCTCAATGGGTTATTTAATGTCGACAAGATTTTTAGGATAGGTTTGTATGAATAGAATATGAATTCTTTATAAGAAATCACTTTGTACATCAGGTTTCATTGATGTATTTTTGTAAAAAAGGGTTTTTGTCAAGAGACAAATATATTGCTGATGGTAATTTTTTAATTTTTTTCAAAAATGTATTGCCAGTAATTTTTACTATAAAAATCTATTTTTATACTTTCATAGTGTTTGGGGGTTAACTATTTTCTTACAGCTAGTACCCTAACAGGTGCTACAACCACTTCCATTAATTTATAAGATAATGTTATGATGATAATGGTATCAGGTGTTGCAAGTAGTAGAAAGGTGATGATGATGGTGTAGTGAAAATTGTGCTCGTGAAGACAGTGATGTTAATAGTGATGATGATGATGTTGGATATAAAGAGAAAAAAGGTTATTGATGATAATGATGGTTTTATGCTGTGTATTGTGTCTATGCTCTGATGCTGATGATAACAATATTGGAAGGATGACTCGAAGGGGCAGGGTGCAAATATGATACAAAATGCAAATAGTTTTATTTTCTGATAGATATTTTCAAAAAACTTATCTTCTGTCATGTTTATTATTCAACTCAATTTTGCAAATTGGTGGACACACTTTCTATATATGTTGCATAAAAACTTTGAAAAATCTTCTTTTCTGCTGACAAAATTAAAATGAATTATTCTTTCAAAGAAGTTAACTATGATGTTGTCTTGTTAGCAAATAAATAAAAACTAAAAAGAAAGCCAAAATATTTGTTTCAATTTGTTCATAATATATTTCATCATAAGATTCATATTCCTCCTTTTTTTCAATATCTTTTTCACATCATTCTTTCTCTTTAGATATTTCTTTCTTCTTTCTTTTATAGTTCATTTTATTCTTTACTTTCTTTTAGATTCTATTTCATTTTCCTTCTTTTTAGATGTTTTATGATTATTTCTTCACTTTCTTTCATCATTCTTCATTTTAAATTCTAATTAATTAATCTTTTGTAGCTCTTGCCAATCTTTGTCCATTTGGTACCTCTCCTTTGTATTCTGTCTTCCATTTGCATATGCTCATTTTGTATGTCTCACTTGCCTTTAATATGTCCTATGAGTGTCAAATTCTCCAAGTTCTCTTTCCTCATCATATATCCCTGTAATATCAACTGTCACTTCTAAGTATCCTTTTATTTTCCATTTTCTTTAAAACTGCTTTGTTTTTTTATACTTTTTTTTTGCTTTTCACTTCATTTGTTTTTTTTAGATTCTTTTTTTATTTACATTTATTTCTTCTCTCTTTCTTTCCTGATTTAAATATTCTTCTTTTTGCTCTCTTTTTTTTCCATCTTTTTATGTTTATATTTTTTGAGATTTTCTTCATTTTGTGTTTTTTAATCAGTATTTTTTATTCTTATTTAATTTTTGTCCTTTTTACTTCTATTTTTTTTTATTTTTGTCTTTTCTTTATTGCTTTGTTAATTTTTTTCTTAATTTTTTAAAATTTGCTCTTTACCAGAAATTAAATAAAACAATTTTTTTGTCTCAATACCAATAAATAAAGTGAATATGCATATTCAGAAACAAAACTCAAAAGACATTTGACAGATCAAACAATCAATGATCAAGCAATCAAATCAAAAGCAGTCAAATATAAAATAATAAAATAAACAAAAAATACTAAAAAGCCTCAGATTTAAGATGACAATTGTTTTGTTGTCTATCACTGACATCGAGGTCAGGGGAGGTCACTTTGATATGATTGCTTTGTTTATGAAAGCCAATATTCTTAAGGTATTGGTAATTTACAATTACCTCTCTGCTGTTTCTTGCCAACAAGAGAAATGGAAAGGAAAACGGGAAAAAATGAAGAGATGAGACAAAAAGCAATGACTGAAAAGCAAAGTAAAAGAAAATGAGAAAAAAAAATAAAGAAATATTGTCAGTTCTCAAAAATATCACTAATTGATATTCAATTATGATTGGGACAGTTGTGTTTGCAAAGAATAAACGGTCTATCAATTGTATGATCAGCTAGTTGATCAGATGGATTGATATTCAGACTCTAGGTTTTTGCCGTGATATAGCTCAAGAGAGGATTGCTTCCATTACCACTAACAATTTGATATCAATCCTGTCTGATCAATAAATACAACTTTTGCTTTTTTCCTCATATTTACGACTTTCATTTTTTTTTTTTTGTGTTTATGCTTTGATACTGATGTTATGATTATTGGAGAAATAAACTTCTCTCTATTAATCATCTGAGAGACTCCTTTCTGCCATCAATCTGCATGGCTGATGCTAACCTCCAGGAGAGTGACTCATTGCTCCTTCTCAGGCTAACATTCTCAACAGACATGAAGCGGAATGTCTATATTGAATCCATTGCTAAGTCAGCTGCTAATAAAGTTGATTCAGCATTGTGCTAGAGAATTTTTCTCTCCAGAATATATCTTACCTATTTATAAGTCTACCATTTGACCATACTTTTTTTTTTTTAAGCGTTTCGCCCCAAGCAAGGCGGGAAGCCACTAGGATGCAAGGGGTTACAGAAGATTTGGAGCAAGATCAGATAGGAGTGATAGAGGAAAGGATGAGGAGAAAGATAGTGGATAGTTCAAGGCAACTGGAGATGTCGATTGACATTACATTTGAATAATTGGAGATTATAGCTCTCAGGGAAACTGGAAATAAGGAAGGGAGTTCCACAGGCGAGAAGTGCGAGACATGAAGCTATTGGAGGAGAAGAGATGGCTACATTTAGTAGTTTTGACAGTGAACAGGTGAGAAAATATTGTTGCCACATATAATCCAGTGCTCTTGTTACATATCTAGAGATCCTTGATAAAATCTAAAGAAGAATCAGCAATATTAGTGATCCTGACCTGGCATCCCAGTTTCAGTCAGTTCCCTAACTTTGATAATAAAGTTGATTCAGCATTGGGCGAGACAATTTTTCTCTCCACAATCTATCTTACCTATTTATAAGTCTACCATTTGACCATACTGAAAATATTGTTGCCACATATAATCCAGTGCTCTTGTTATATATCTAGAGATCCTTGATGAAATCCAAAGAAAAATCAGCAATATTAGTGATCCTGACCTGGCATCCCAGGTTCAGTCACTTTCCTAACATTGGGTGCCTCAACAAAAAAACAGGAGATTTACTATATGATGAAAAAAAAACTGAAAACTGAATCTCAGGTTTCAATTGACTGTGAGTTTTGAATGGTTTATAAAAGCTTCTGATTTTGATGCCTAATCATTTGTGTTGATTTTTAATAATTTGGTTTACTTCAGCTTAGTGAAGAGGGCTAAATGCACTTATTTAACTTTGTATCAAACAAAAAACATGAATGATATTTCACATCCCTCATTTTTTTACCTATTGTTTACCCAATACAAGACCCAAGAGCCACTCAAAGTAGAATGCTACTACATGAATTTGCTGTAAGGGCATACAGAGAGAGAGAGAGAAAAATAGGTGCATACGACGATATATAGGATATGTAACTGTTAACCCTTGAAGAGGTTAAGATCATAGTGATCAGGGAAGTATCCACTTTGGAGCCTGTTCCACAATCCAACAGTTCTGAGGAATTAGCTGTCTGATTGGAACTTTCTCAGTATGAACATGAAAGGAAGGAGAATGAGTCAACTCAGTGTACATGGCCTGACAGTTCCTGACTTTGAAGATTGTTTTACTTTTTTTTAATCAATCCACCCCAAGCAAGGGAATAATGTAAGGGTCTGCTAAAGGTGGAAGAGAATGAAGAAAATTTAAAAGAAACCAGAAAGGCAATCCAAAATAGGAAACAAGGGATAAACCTCTACTCCTGTTCAAAAGACTGGAGAGGAGTGTGAATGGAATGATGGGTGAACATATCTACTCCTATTATTTGGATCACCACAGAGATCCTTCCCTGCCCTCCATTAGAGTATCTGATGCTCAACTTCTCAAGAGCACCTCTCTGCGGCTGCTCGGTCTCATGTTGACTGCTGACCTGAGATGGGACAAATATATTGAGTCAATTGCTTCATCCACCGCAAGGAAAGTTGGCTCCCTGTGCTGCGCCAGGAAATTTTTCTCCTCAGAATTGATTCTCCAGATCTACAAATCAACAATTCGCCCTTGCATGGAGTATTTCTGCCATATATGGTCTGGAGCCCCTTCTGTTTGCCTCAGGGTTCTTGATAGGCTCCAGAGGCGGATATGCAATATAATTGGCCCTGTTCTGGCACCTCGTCTACAGTCCCTCTCTCACAGAAGTGCTGTCACCTCTCTCTGTCTTTTTTACAAATACTTTCATGGCAATTGCTCCGAGGAGCTGCATTTGATGGTTTCCAGACTTCATGAGTTCAAGCGCCCTACGAGGCTGGCATCCCGCTCTTACACTTTCACTGTTGAAACTCCTAAATGTAGCCATCTCTTCTACTCCAATAGCTTCATGTCTTGCACCTCTCACTTGTGAAACTCTCTTCCCTATTCCAGTTTCCCTGAGAGCTATAATCTCCATCTATTCAAATGTAATGTCAATCGACATCTCCAGTTGCCTTGATCTATCCACTATCCTTCTCCTCATCCTTTCCTCTATCACTCCTATCTGATCTTGCTCCAAATCTTCTGTAAACCTTTATGTCCTAGTGGCTTCTTGCCTTGCCTGGGGTGAAATACTTAAAAAAAAAAAAAAAAAAAAAAAAAAAAAAAAGGAATGTAATTCATTTATACATCTGTCATAAAAATAGTGATAAAGTAGTACGAGGTTAGTTCTGTTGGAAAGAAGTTGTAGGGAAGAAAACAATTCATCATTCATAAGGTCATAAGGTCATATAAATGTTTGGTACAAGTATCATCACTGTTATCTAAGATGGTTATTGGAAATTATATGTTTCTTTTCTAAATTTCTATTTATTGGGAGCATCTAGGGAAATTTCACTGCAACTATCGGGCCAATTGTAAACCTTTAATATCCAAGCAAAATAACAAATAGGAGAAGAATGTAAACAAGAATTTGGAAGAGAAATGGAATGGTTTCTTTCGCTTTGCAGTATATCAACCTCAATGGCTCATTTAAAATGCTGACAACTTTTTTTTCCTGGTAATATTTGTTTTGTCAAAAATCTATTTCTGGTGAATTTTTTTGTTTTTCTCAAAAATGTATAGCTAGTAATATTATTTTAAAAAATGTATTGCTGGTAATATTTTTTTTCAAAAATATATTGCTGGTAATATTTTTTTTCAAAAATATATTGCTGGTAATATTTTTTTTCAAAAATATATTGCTGGTAATATTTTTTGTTTTCCTTGAAAAATTTATAATAATAATTTTTTACAAAGTATTTATGATATTAAAACCTATTTTTACACTTTCATAATTGCATTTTAACTCAGTTTCAGGGTTAACTATTTGCCCAGAGATGGGACCCTAACAGGTGATCCCATCCCAGGTCATGGTGGACCTGGGAACACCAGCAATTAAGAGGTGGTTCTACACTCCTCAAAAACTCCTTGATGTTGGACGTTGTTTATCATATTACCCAGGATGTGGATATAGTTTATCGTCTTACCCAGGATACGGATGTACTTTATCATCTTACCCAGGACGTGGATGTAGTTTATCGTCATACCCGGGACGAAGAAATGGAATGAGTAGGAAAAATGACAAAACCAACATAGAATCTGGAGAGTCAAAGAAAAAGATGACAAATTTGGAAATACTTTTATTATTCAGTATTAAATTGATATTTTGCTCATTTTTTTGCTTTACAATCACATTAGTAGGGGGATAGATTTTATATTGTTACCAACTTAAACATATTCACCACTTTTTTTGATCACTGGAACATAGCTCCCATCAATACTGAAATGGGAAAAAACAGCTACTGGACTTGAGAAACTTATTTTCCTAAAGTGTTTTTCCCACAGAACCACTACAATCTTAAACTGTTTAACTCCCCCACATATTACTTTATCTTCCCTACATATTACATACTTTGTAACCAGTTATCTAAAGTAGCTCTTGGGCCTTGGATAGAATTAAAATTATTGTAAAAAAAAAAGTGGTGGATCTATTATATATTGTGATCAACTGTTTGATCACTTTAGGAAGGAAACCCCCTCAATAATTAGTGGAATTGAGAAGGGTATTTTTCTGAAAAATTGTTTTAATAGAAAGAGTTTATTTAAGCATTACCATAAAAGTTTTACAAATGTCTACAAGCTTTAAAATTGAACAAATGGTGTTAGAGTTAAAAAGAAAAAGCTTCAAAAATATATTTGGGTTAATTCTATTCATTTAAATGACACTACTTGTTAGATTGATTTTATATTGTAATCAATTTGTAAAAAGTTAACCCACTTTTTGATTACTTTAATTCCAACCTGTCGTAGAAACAGATAAAAGTTTTACAAACGTCTTCAAGATATAAAACTTAAGAAGTGTTATTAAGATTGAAAAAAAAGCTAAAAAAAGACATTTCAGTTAAATTCTCTCCAAAAATAATGTAACCATTTTACGATGGGAAACCTTCTGCAACACATTAAAAACCAACTCCCACAATTAAACTCGTAATTAAAAAAAATGTCAATATATTTTACAAATCAAATTTGAATCTGAATCTCTAAAAATTCTTCCATTTTTATTGGCACCAAAATTGAAAAATATTTCTAGAAATAGAAATGTTATTAGTTCATAGAAATGCTGCATTTAACCTATTGTGACAAAAATGAAATACTTTTCTTATAATGTTAATGAGCTGAGACCCAACATTGTGCCATAGATTAGTAAATAAAACTGCAGTTGGAGATGAGTTTATTACAATATAAGCATTATGTTATCTTGTGATTTAATAGAAATAATTTTAATAGGAATTTATTTTAAATAATCAAAAGCTTCCTATACTCAAACTTCAAGATCACTGTACAAGACCAAATTCAACAAAAATTTAAATTATGAAATAAATTTGATAAAGAATAAAAAAAGATTCTGAGAATACCATGGACTGAACATTTATGGTGAATTTATGTTTAAGGTGATATCAACAACAAAGTTTTAGAGAAAATGGAAACAAAAAAGACATCAGAAAAAGAGAGTTTCTAGGGCACATAATGAGGAATGAGTATTTTGACACTTAAAATGACAGATTGAAGGCAAGTTGGATAAAGAAAAGAAGGGCATAACTTACCTAATGATCTTGTGTAATTGATTGGCAAAACAGTGATTAGCAGATATAGCAAAAAAACAAACTTTACTATGCCCTAAAAAAAAACAAGAAGTTGTGGAGGACCATGATTGAACAAGTCCCTGAGGCAATCCTGAAAAAGCCACAGGATCTCTAATTACTGAATCACTGCAAATATGTAATTATTAAATAATGTGTAAATCAAATTTAAAGACAATAACATTTAATCATTTAACCAAATCAGAAAATATTATATTAGGTTGGTGCAAAAATAATGACGTAATAATGTCGTTTTTTAATTTATTTTTTAACGTCAAAAAACGACATTATTACGTCATTGTTTTTGCACCAACCTAATAGTAAAAAAGACCAGACCACACTGGTTGTTAATGATTAATTTATTTGAACTAATATCACAATCACATCTTGCGTATTGTTATGTAGACATTTTAATCTAGACATTATCCATTTTTTATTAGTAGATGACATAAAATTAATGATTATTTGATTTTTCATTATTTATAAACATTTTCATTGTGGGTAGATGGGGGATAATATATAAAGGATTTCCAAGAAAAATACTAATTTGTTCATATTTGAATGCAAGATATTTACAATAAATGTATCTCTATTCTCTTCTGAATTAAAAAAAAATACATTCCTATAAAGGGAATAAGCAATTTGTGTTGATTTCTATCAAAACATTAAGTAATAGTGGAGCCAATATCTAGCAATTGTAATGTCTGCTTGTGTTAGCAAAAAACCATGCAAAGTTGACCCTCTTACAGTTTAATTGTCAATACTGCACAGAGATGAAATAGCCCCTATGAAAGAATTGAAACTAATTGATAATTAACCACTGAGGAATTGCTAATGAACTGAAAATATCTTAAATGGTTTTATACAATTTGTATAGAAGTTCAAAAAAGTTTTAATTCAATTAGAGAATGAAGTTGGAAGAATAGAAGCAAGTGACAGTAAAACAGACACTGTTTTTTTTTTTTAAGCAAGGGCTCCATTATTAACAGAAGAAATATCTTTGGATATACAACCCTTTTGATCTTTGATCAGAAAAGTTTGTTCTCAACTCAAAATATAAAATAAAAGATACAAATTATGATGGATATATAATATAAAATCTTCTGATATTTCAAAGAAATCCAAGAAAATTATCTAAAAAATAACCAAGAATCAATGATATATTTAACTTAAATAAACACCATGTCTTATAAATTTACACACATAGCCAAAAATGAAAAAGATACAAACTAAAACTGGAAAAATATAATTTTTTCATGCTCTGAAGGACAATTTATTGACCAGGAAGAAGAATTGATCAAACGAAGTATGAATTAAAAAAAAATATATGCAACAGCTTTTCTCTTTGATTTCTGTAAATGATTAAGTCTTGTAGGTAAACTATCAGACAGCATTTTATTGAAAGAAAAAAAACAGCCAATGTTGTTCCGATGAATATTGATAAATAATTGAAAAGTGTTTTCCTGGTGAATTTATGTTTAAGGTGATATCAGATATCCTCTATAGGGTTGAAATCTGGACTCTGACCAGGCAAAAAAATCATGGAAGCTGATTGATTTGTTCTCAAACCACATTTTAATAGCTTTTACATTGTGGGCAGAAGCATTGTATTTTTGAAAATTGAAATTTTAGAAAACTTTGCATTTGTGGCATTGCTGCAATGGTGTTCAGTATTCTTAAATATTAATTAACTTTTTATTCTTGGGTTTTGACAACATTTTGTGTCTAGATTGTATATTAATTAAATAACGGTGTAGATAGATAGATAATGAATAGACTGTGATAGATAGATAGATAGATAGATAGATAGATAATGAACAGACTGTGATAGGCAGATAAATAATGAACTGATTGTGATAAATAGATAGATAATGAACAGAGGGTGATAGATAATCAACAGAGGGTGATAGATAATGAACAGACAGTGGTATATAGATAGACAGATAATGAACATACTGTGATAGATAGATAATGAAGAGACTGTGATAGATAGATAATGAAGAGACTGTGATAGATAATGAACAGACAGAAAACGATAGATAATGATAGGTCAGTGATAGATAGATAATGAATATACTGTGATAGATAGATAAATAGATAATCAAAAGACTGATGGATGGATAGATAGATAATGAACAGACTGTGATAGGCTGATAGATATTGAACAGACTGTGATAGAAGATAGATAATGAACAGACTGTAATATATAGATAATGTACAGACATTGATAGATAATGAACAGTGATAGATATATAGATAGTTAGACAGATAGATAATGATCATATAGGCAGATAGGCAGAAAGATAAATAACGAACAGACTGTGATAGATAGATAATGAACAGACTGTGAGAGGAAGGTAGATAATGAACAGACTTTGTTAGATATATAGATAGATAATGAACAGAATGTGATAGATAGACAGATAATCAAGTGGCCAAGGAAGATATATAGATAGGTATGAACAGACTTAAATAAATATATAGATAATGAACAGACTGTAATAGATAATGAGCAGACTGTGATAGATAGATAGATAGATAGATAGATAGATGAAAGTGTATGCAAAGATCTTGTGAAAAGTTATAAATATTTGTGAATCAACAATTAAAGGATGAAAAAAACAGAAAATTATAAGCATTTCTTTTGTTACATATTTTTTAACATTATTTTAACTGTTTGTCTTCCTTGTCCTCTTTTGGCAATTATATCCCAATACAAAAGAGTGACAATTTTCTTTCTGCTTGGGTCGTTCTAATAGTAAGCTAATCTTTGTATGCCTTTTGGAAAGTACCTTTTAAGTCACATACTTTCTAATTGTTATCATTTTGTACCCATCAAATTCCCTTTTATGAATCATCTATCATTCACTTTATCTTCTTCCTTAAGAAATATATATATATATATATATATATATATGGGTGTATATTTAAGTGCAATTTAAGCTTCCTTCCTGTTCTTTTCATCCTTATGATGATCACCATCATCATCATCTTCTTTTCTTCCTCCTTCCTCTTCACTCTCATTTTTATTTATTTTATTAACATCATCATCATAAAAATACTCTATCGTCCTCTTTTGTACGTTTTTACTCAATTCCGCTATTTACAACCTCAGCCTCCACCGTCTATTGCAGTCCTAATCGTCATTACACTTATTGTAATACTCATAAAATCTGTATAAAAAAGAACTAATTGACCATCACTGATGCAATTTTTATATATTTAGACTTCCCTTTTCGGAAAGAAAATAATGGCTTGCTTTTTCTCTTTCTCTCTCTCTCTCTCTTTCTCTCTCTCACCTGCTTGCTCTCCTTTCTAACTTCCTTACTTTCCTTTTATCATAAATCTGTGACTAGATGAAAAGCAATCATTGCATTGATATTACCTTTATTCCTGCCCTTGTCCACATGCATGAAGATAATATACACAATGGTCATTTCCCCATTAATCTTTTGCTGAATCTGTTGCAGAACAATTTCCTCTTCTTTTTCTTCTTGGCCTTTTTTCTTGATTTCCTCCTTACCTTTTTTTTTTTCCTTTTTTTAAATTATTTAATTCTTTTATTTGATATGTTTTTCTTTTTTGTTTACATTTATTTATTTTACTTCTTTTAATTTATCTCTGTTTCTTTTATTCTTTTTCCTATAGTGGGAACATCTGTCTGTTAACATACACTTATTCATAGAAAGGATGAAAAGATTTACATATATAAGATATGCAACAGACAGAATTATATAAATAAATTGATTTGTAATATTTATGTTATTTAGTTCTTCATATTTTTTCTTCTTTCTTTCGTTATTTTATTCACATTCCTTTTTTTTTTCTCCTATATTTTTTCTTCATGAATCATTTTATTTCATTTCCTGGTTTTCAGTCTCTCATTTTTTTGTTTGTCTTTCCACAATTTTTTCTTTTTTTTTATTCTATTTTTGTTGGCTTTTTCTTCCTTTTTTCATTTCCTGTCAACCTTTTTCTTCATATCATTCCTTATTCTTACCTCACATTTCTTCTTTACTTCATTCTTTAATTTTTTTGAAAGTCTTTGCACTTCAATACTGATTCTTCATTTTTAAGATCAAAGATCTGATCATACTTGCCATACAGAATCTCACATATTATCATTCACAGTTTATAACTCTAACATATTATTCTCTCACTCAAATATGCATTTATTTATTTTCTGTTTTTACTACTGTTCACCTAATGCAAAGCTAACATGCCACTCAAAGTAGAGGGTTACTTAAGTTTGCATATTATAAGATGTAGGACATGTAGGAGGGAAAATGGTTGATGTTTGACAAAGATTTTAAGACCATAGCTTTCAAGGAAGTATCCCCATGGGGAAACATTTCCCATTGGAACAGTTTTGAGGAAAGAAGCTGCCTGAGTGGAAACTGATCACCACCAATGGAATATAAAGGTTCAGTCATCTCAGTGTATTAGGGGATAGTTGATCCTGGTCATGAAGACCTGGATTGGTGGAAACAAGGAATAGAGTTAAATCCAAACATCTGCCCATCCTGGGTATGATGATAAACTAATCCGTGTCCTAGATAAGACAATAAACTAGATCCAACAGCAAGGCCTTTGATCAGGAGGTTTTGACGAGCATGGAACCATCTCTTAATTGCTGATGTTCCCAGGTCCACCCTGACCCAGGGTTGTAGTACCTGTTAGGGTCCCAGCTATGGGCAAATAGTTAACCCCCAAACTGGGATCGAAATACTATGAAAGTGTAAAAATAGGTTTTAATACCAGAAATATTTTGTAAAAAAAAAAGAAATTATTATCAGCAATTGAAAAACATATTGCTAGCAATATATTTTTTGAAAAAAAAAAAAATATTACCAGCGAAGGAAAATTCTTACCAGAAATAGATTTTTGAAGGAAAAAATATTACCAGAAATAGATTTTTGGAAAAAAAATATTACCAACAATGAAAATTTTGTTGGTATTAAATAACCCATTGAGGTTGATGTGCCATAAAACAAACCTAAACAAACCAAACATTACATAGTGATAGAGTAGCAAAAGATTGGCAGCATTTCAATCAATTCATTAAGATGATCAATCACTTATATATATATATATATATATATATACACACAAATATAGGTAACTATATTCGTTTCGAACCAGCTTTCCCTGACGATCCGCTTAGGTGAAATCTGGGTATGTTTGTCTGGCTCACTAGGTTTATCTATATATATATATATTATAGGGGCATGGCCAAGAGGTTAGAATGTTTAATATCTGACCATGATACCCTGGTTCAAATGTGACATTTGGTTAAATTATCTACCATTTAACGTAGGTCATATTCAATTCGTTGATCAGGGTAAAAGCCCTTAAGCCTTATTTTCTCAAAAATTGAGGATGTATTTTGCTTTTGAAACCAAATTTATCATTCACTTGCCAGTAATTCCAATTGCCAGAGGAGACACATTGTTATGCGTTGAAATATGACTGCAATTGTTTGGCGATTCTTACATGTTTTTGTTGTAATATCCTAAAATAAATAATATTGTTCTACTATGTATTGAGTCCTCTTTTAAATTAAATGTTATGAATGTTGTAAGTGTACACTATTTGTTCTAATTGTACCTGAATGTTTATATACATATATATAGAATATATATATTCATAAATATATATATTTGCATATAGATATATATATTTATATTTATTCAAGGAATATATGCATAAAAATTTGCCCTCCTTACAACCAACCACTGATAGGTCAGGGGTAAAAATTTCCAACAAATGCCAAATTGGTTGGATTTTGTTCCTAGCTTAAGGCAATTGGATGTCTAGCCACACTGATGAGCTGTAATACAGCAAAACAATCTGGTTGTAGGTGACTATATATATATACATATATATATATATATATATATATATATATATATATATATATATATTAGTTGTATATTTAGGCAGCAATCATTCGTTTATGCATGTTTCATTAAAAATGACAGACAAGGTACTATGGTTAAGCTTTTTATTTAATTTTTCTTGTGTTCGAACAAGAGCTTTCTTTTCTGGACAAAGAGTGTGTAAAAAACCAAATGTTTTATATTTCCAAGTGCTTTTGGCTATACCTTTAGCCATTATCAAGGATGATTCGATTTTTCAGCTTAATTCAGTGTGTGCATTATGTGTATGTTTTAGTGTGTAGTAGGGATGTTTTAATTTCCAAATACGATTAGCACATTGTAGCCTTGTTCGTAGTTAATATTGTTAAGAGTTGCTTTTCTTTTTTCTTTTTTTTGTATGTATGTATGTATATATATATATATATATATATACACACACACACATACATACATACATAGATATAGATATATATCTGTAGATAGATAGATAGATAGGTAGGTAGATAGATATGTAGTATAAAGAACAAATTGGAAATTTATAAATCTAATATGTTTTACTTGTATTAAAGCTTTGTCAGAGAATGAGATATGGGAATAATTTCTGTTATTTTCATTTTTGTATTTTTGATTTTCATTGGTTAGTCAGACTGTATTTTTCTTCTTAACCAATTCAAATCAAATAACACAGTTGGTAGTAGAAGTCATTAGTTCATGCTTTTCCCAAAAAGTGAATACATAAACTAAACCAGATTTTGAACTTAGCTCTCACCAATTAAAACAAATGTCTTAACTTTTTTAATTGCATCTGAGATAAAAACATTGGCCATTCTGTGTATTTATATAGATTTTTAATGTTTATAGATATTCAGAAAATTTTTCTAGTATTTTCCTGCATCAAATGTTCTAAGTGAATTATTTCTATACTACAATCAACAAACAGTCCACAATAAAACAGAACTTAAATTCCAGTAGAATTTTGGATTTCATTGTATGTATTCAGCTTCAAAGAGGAAAATTGTTACCACATCATTTTTCAACACTCTTAGCAGTCAGTACATTACCACTTGTAAAATCTCAGATACCCATATATATTTTAACTCCCCTCACCTGAAGCAAGCTCTAAATCATTAAGGACAATGAGGATCACCTAAAAAACACAAAAGATTGTCTTTGCATGAACCAAATGATTCATCTCAGTATTTTCTTGTTACAAATAGATCCCTCTGCAAATAATCAAATTCCTTGCACCAAAACCGAAAATAACAAGAATTCTTTAGACCGTTTTATGAACATTTTGGTTCCTAATCTGATTTCCAACTCAGGATCCCAAATAAATGTCTCTCTCCACCCCCCCCCCCCAACCTTTCCTCTTTTTGATTAAACACAAAGAACACATCATGCAGGTTTGGATGTCGAAAGGATTTTTTTTACATAATCATCATTGTCATCATCAGAAGAAATATAATCATTAAGATAGTGAAGAAAGAAAGCAAAAAAGGAAAGAAAAATATTGGATAGAGAACAAATCAGAAGAGAAGGAAAACTTGATAGAAAAGGAAATGATTGAAAAGAAAGTCCAGGTTCTGAAAGAAAAAAGAAAAAGAAAATTGAAGAAGAAAGAAAGGGAATAATGTCAAGGTTCTGAAAGAAAAAGAAAGAAAGCATTAAAGAAGAAAGAAGGAGTATATATAAACAGATCAGTCAAAATCAAACAAGCAATTAAAAAAAAAAAAATATGTGAAAGTTACTTTACAGAGTCAGTAAAGCAAAATAATTCCTAATGTTGGCAAATCTTCCCACAAAAGGCATGTGTAATGTCACACATTTTGCAGTCATCCATCCCTATTGTCAAATGGAGTCTCGGAGGAGCGAAGAAAGAATTAGTAATCAGATTGACTGATTCTATCACTTCGGGTCTTTGAAAACTTTCGGGAGGAATTAGTTCTTTTTGTTAATTCCTCATTTCAGTTTGAAAATCCAATTACATACAAATGTCTCTCTTTGGTTCCGCTACCAAAATTACTTAAACATTAAATTGTCACTAGGGAAAAAGCTTCACTTTATTGAGTCCAATTAATTTCATTGTAGTGGCAAATTGGAGACAATTCTCAACCCCCAACCAGACACTGGCTTCTGATCTCCATCTTGGAGTCAAAAGTACTGACAAAAGTACTGTTTCAAAAAAAGCATCTATGCAGTAAGGATACTGAAAGGACAATATCTATCCTATTAAAACAATTGTTCTAGGCTTGGTTCTTAAATGCTTTGTCAATCAGAATGTAGATCATGACTCTGCACACATTCATTTTCTTTATTATCAGTGAATTGGCATGAATATTTAGTAAAGATGGTGGAATGGTTTCCAGTCATCTTCTTAATGGTTTGTAATTCAGAATAGTTCTTGTTTCACTACCACCTAAAGCTAGAGAGCCCAGTCTACCCTGCTATTTAACTTAGAGTTGTTAGGAGAAAAGATGGATTCACAAATGTGTCAGTGCAAAAGTTAATAAAGCTGGTATTTTAAATTTATGTTTGTGATATATCATTTACATACCAGCCAAAATTCATAACATACCTAACTTGTATTAAATTTTTGAAAATAATGTTCCTATAAGATAGAGACATTATTAGGTTGGTGCAAAAATATTTTCGTTTTTTAACATATGTTACTATGTGAGAAAACGAAATTATTTTTGCACCAACCTAATATATATACATATATATATATATTATATATATGAAAAAGTCATAAAAATATAAGATGAACTTCAGGAATACATAGACATAAACATTAAAACAGTCCACAAATTTAAAAAAATTCCTTATATTGAGAGAACAGGAAACACTTAACATAAATAGAGATATACTGAAAACACTATGCTAATAATGATAAAAATATTATATATATATATATATATATATATATATATATAAGCGAACCCCCACCCCTGCCTATTCTAAACAATCTGCCCTTGATATTACCATGGAACTTTTGACTTCAATTCTGAATATACTATTAAAACTCGTAAATTTCAGAAATAGGTTATTCCAAAAAAATTTTCGCTTGAAGATGAAACAGAGCCTTCTTTAACTCAAGTTAATTCAAATATTATTTTGAAGTTTTCGGCTCTTGTTTTGAAACATGAGACCTCTTATGTAGCGAGTTGGAATCATATTTTTAAATAAATAATTATATTTATGCTCTACTTTCGTATCGAGCACTATTTTTTAAAAATAATAACAAAAATACTAAGGACCTTTGGATTATTTACCAAACCAGTTTCTTTCCTATTTTCTATAATATTTTCACACACACACACACATATATATATATATAAATATATATTAGGTTGGTGCAAAAATAATGACGGTTTTTGACGTTAAAAAATAAGTCAAAAACCGTCATTATTTTTGCACCAACCTAATATATATGTATACATAAAAATTATGAAATCAGGTGATTCCATGACCTTGGTTTCAACCTTTCGGTATCTTCAGACAATTTCAGTCAAAAAGCAGAATTGGCTGATTTCCTAACTTTCTATATATAAAAGCTCTACATGTTAAATT
>OZ010576.1:21514025-21516525 GCA_963932145.1 Acanthosepion lycidas
CTCGGTCTCTGTTTCATCACCATCCCTGAGTCCTGACACGCCTCACAGCTCTGCCCTCTTGGCAACTCTGATCATGATGTAGTATCTGTCAACATCTCCTACTCCACCACCAGCAAAGAAGCTCCTACCAACACAGCATCTTTCTGTTATCAACGAGTAGACTGGGACTCATTCTGGGATTGCCTTCACAATGTTCTCTGGGATGTAGTCTTTAAGCTCCCTTCCCAGATCTCCACCTGGGTAAAAGCTGGAATCGAGGATTTTATCCCCAGTAGGAAATATAAGGTTAAATTGTTCTTATCCTCTTGGTTCTCTGCTGCTATTGCCCATAGGAATCACTTATATTGTAATGACATGTCAGATCGCAACAGATGTCTCTTTGTCTCAGCATGTAATTAGTGCAATGTTCTGTGTGAAGCAAAGTCACTATTTGCTGATAGAATGAAACAACATATTGCATCTCGCAAATTCAGCTCCAAGGATTATTGGCGTACTTTAGAGCATACTTAACAACAGCAAAATTTCAATACCTCCCTTGTCCAAACAATTTGAGGTCCTGACCTCCTCAGTTGATAAGGGTGACTGCTTTGCTCAAAAATTCTCTTTCAACTCAACACTCAACTCATCTGGTGTACCCCCACCCGATTCCCCACCTAGAACCGAGGCTCTATTGATCAAGTTGCACATAACCCCATCATTTATATTGGGAATCATTTCAAAATTAGACTCAAATAAGGCTAGCAGTGGCTACAGGATACCAGCCATTGTCCTGAAGAAATGTGCTCCTGAACTGGCTTCTGCCCTCTCCAAATTATATAACTACTTCATCAATGAATATTGCTTTCCAGCCTGTTGGAAGTCCTCATCTATTGTACCTGTTTTTAAGAGCTCTAGAGACCTTTCTGACACATCTAACTACTGTCATACCACTCTTCAGCAAAGTCTTTGAAACTTCAATCAACACCAAAGTGGTTAATCACCTTATATCCAATTATCTGCTTTCTGATAAGCAATATTGTTTCTCCTTTGCCTGTTTTACAGCTGATGTGCTCACGGCCATAACTGAAATTATTTACCAAGCACTCCACAATAAGAAGAAGCTCATACTGTGGCTCTAGATATCTCTAAAACATTTGATAGGATCTGGCATGCTGGCTTCTTTCATAAGATTAAAGGATACAGAATTTCAGGTCGATTATTTGACTTAATACGATCATTCCTGTCAAACCTTGTAGAAGTCGTCCTTAATGGATTCTTCTCCAGTTCCTTTCCCATGAATGTAGGGGTTTCTCAAGGCTCTATCCTAGTCCCTACTCTGTTCCTTATCTTCACTAACGATGTCCCTGATGACATCAGTTCCCAAGTAGGCATCTATGCTGACAACACTGCTATTTACTCCTGCCTCAGTAGCAAGTCTGGTATTGATGACAAAATTAACCTGGCTGTTAGTCGTGAAAGGAACCTCCAATCAGTTGTAAACTGGGGCAGGAATTGGCTGGTTAACTTTACTGCCTCTAAAACAAAACCACTCTCTATTAATTACCACAGGTAACCATCACTGCCACCTATCTCTGATGCTCAACTCCACAAGAGCACCTTTTTGCGACTGCTTGGTCTCACACTGTCCACTGACCTGACATGGAACAATTACATTGAATCAATTGCTTCATCCACTGCAAGGAAAGTTGGTTCCCTGTGCCGTGCCAAAAAGTTTTTCTTGCCCGCCTTCCACCATCCTTCAAATCTATAAATCAACCATTTACCCTTGCATGGAATACTGCTGCCACATATGGTCTGGTGATCCTGTTGTTCACCTTAAGGTCCTTGACAAGATCCAGAGACGGTTATGCAATGTGGTTGGTCCTGATCTGGCATCTCGTCTACAGTACCATTGCCGCCCTCTGTCTTTTCTACAAATACTTTCAGGTTAACTGCTCCGACGATCTATTTTCACTAATCTCCAGACTACATGAATTTAAGCTTGCTACTAGGCTGGCATCACAGTCCCACCCTTTCACTGTCAAAATGGTTAAATGTGGCCATCTCTTCTACTCCAATAGCTTCATGTCACGCACCTCCCATCTGTGGAATTCCCTTCCTATTACTTGTTTCCCTGATATCTATAATCTCCAACTAATCAAATGCAATGTCAATCGATATGTCCAGATGATGTGACCTATTCCCTGTCCTTCTCTTCATCCTTTCCTCCATCACACCTCTTTACTCTTGCGTCCACTCTGTCACCCCTTGCATACTAGTTGAATCCTGCCTTGCTTGGGGTGCTTATATATATATATATATATATATATATATATATATATATATATGTGTGTGTGTGTGTGTGCAAGCTATTTTCTTTGATATTGAACAATTCTAAACTTTGTATAGTTGTTTTAATTTTGGGAGAAAATAAAGACAATATTTGTATATTTTTTTATCATGTTATTCCCTGATCTAAGCTTTCAGCTCATATGATCCATCTTCAGAGTAGTTACATGGC
>OZ010576.1:21521525-21609025 GCA_963932145.1 Acanthosepion lycidas
CCACAATATAAAACAAGTTGTACATTCACAAAATCATGGCATTCATTTGTTATTGTTCAAATCCCTGATTGTTTGACATGAGTGTCTTGAATATTCATAAGAGAGACCTTATGCTCTCAATGGTGAACACATTTGACCTCTTCAAGGTCAGTTGTCACTTAATAATAATGGTGTTTCAATAAATTCATTTAATTCAATTCATCATCTTTCTTTTTTCTTGAAAAAAAAAACATGTTAGTTCTTAATGTTTTAATTTGTTTTATTCTTTATTTGATTTCATATCAAAACAAAAGGGAAAAAAAACTGCTGTTTGAGAAAAAAAACAATTCAGATATTTCAATGCATATACTGACAATTCCAATTACTAATAATTTATTTTCTCTTCCCTAACCAAGAATAAGTCAGGCACAAGGAAAGATTAATTCAGCATGAAATTAGTATTTAACTCATTATTAGTGACTTTTGCTTCACTATTGACCTTGATAAGCTGTCTCACTAAAACATGTTCACTTCTATTATATTTTTTAATGATTACTCTCCAGTTCACTGAAGTTTAAAATATATCTCCTCTAAGATAGTTCCATCCTTAGCTAAAAGACTTAGATTATCAGAGCTATTAAATTAATATCATACACTATTTCAAAAACAATATCTTATTTCCATAAGATGCAGATCATATGGCCTTATTTCCACCTGTGGCATAATACTAATTTTCAAAGAATTTCAGTAAGTATGATGTCTTTAGACCTATATCTCCCAATGAGTGACCATGCTTCTGGGGTATGGGTGCTTTTATAATGGCACCATCTAAGATAGACTGCCAAACAAGGCTAAAGAGTTTCTATTTGTCCATTAGATGAGGACAACTAACTTTATGCTAACAAAATCATCAATAGCTTCTAAAATGTTTTTTCTACAAAATTTCATTCACAAGACTTAGATCAAACGGTGATATGGTATTTATGCTACTGTACATTGGGATTATCTCCCCTTGCTGATATTATCAGGAAGTTACCTCTTTCACAAATTGACCATGTTAAGATTCAAACATTGACCTCATAGTTGGAATACTGGTGTTCTTACTACTCATGTGCCTACTACTCAAGTTACCCAACTGTTTGTCTTTGCAGGTTTATATAGATACATTAATAAGTCTAGAACCTGATGATGAATTATCTTCTATTTTATATCACTGACATTTATCTTTTCAAAATAATCTCCTTGATTCAGTGGTGAATACAAATCACATTAAACATTAAAAGTTTCAAACCAAAATTTACTAACTGCACATCAGATGACTGACCAGATTCATCATTGTCTGTCCAAACTATATTTGTCAATTTAAGATTTACAAAAGTCATTTTTATGAGCATATTGTATCATATTTTTTAATCAAAACATGGCTCTAACCAGATCTGGAAATGTTTACAGGAAAATATGAATTTTATAACAAAATAAGATACTACAAAGGGCAAAAAAGCCTATTAATATAGTCTTTCCACGTGCTATTTTCAGGATGTTACAAATTGTGGCTCTCTACAGCTTCCTGTTTTTTAGTACTCTAAGCAATATTTTCTCTTATGAACCATCTTTCTGCTTTTGATACTGTTTCTGTCTTTCAATCACAACATCAAGAAGATAAACAGGCAGGTAGAGATTGATAGATAGAGTCTAATAGAAATATATTGATAGACACTGATAGAAAGATATTGATAGATAGATAGAGATTGATAGATAAATATAGAGACTGATAGATAGGCAGAGAGATAGGGATTGATAGATAGATACATAAATAGATATATAAGAGATTGATAGGTATATGAAGAGATACGGAGAGATAAATAGGGATGGATAGATAAATAGACAGACAAGTATTGATACATAGATATAGATAGATAAATATTGATAGATATCGATAGATAGGGTTTGATCGATAAGTAGACAGATAGGGATTGATAGATAGAGCTTGATATACAGAGAATGATTGATATAGATAGATAGATCAATAGAGATAGAGCTTGAGATATATATATATAGATAGATATTTTTTAAAACATTTACAGATATTTTTTTTTTTTTTTAATTTTTACTTTTATTTTCTAATTTTAACAAATTTTGGATTTGTATCAAGTATTAAAATATTTTCTACTCAATTTCCTTACAAAATGGCTTTGTAAGTCATTTCCAGTTAAACTGCTCCAATGATGATGTGAATAGACATTGACCTGTTATTAAAATTACACTTGTAAATTAAGTGTTAATCATGTTGTTTACAGTCAAATCCTACTGAAAACACAAGTTCTTGTTCACCAGTGTTGAACAGATGGGTGACTCCTTGGCATTAAGGGATTAAATTCCAACATTAATCCTGTCTCAGATCCCATCTTACATCTGTCAACAGCAAGGAGATACCCTCTCTAAAAATGAGACACTGCAAATTTTAGTAGGAAATATGTTGCTAATTGCACCAAGTTACATTGAAGGCAATTGAAACATAATTTTTATTTGTAGACGATTTGAAGAGAAGGTCCTATCTGGATATTGTCTAAATCATTTTGATCATGTGATAAACATGAAGGTACAGACTTGTTTCCATGGGAACTGGTTTCTGTAGTAATATATATATATATATATATATATACACCTTTGTTTATTACTATTCTGTTAGTACTTTATTGAATATACTGATATTCAAAAGGTTCCTGAATGTCTGCCATAAACCTATTTTTTTTTATATTTTGTTTCTGTTGGCTTTCAATTTGGTGAAGAAATAAAAATCTTGAATAGAGGCTTTTTTAAAATTTGAATATTGGTAACAGATACTACAAAAATTACCCTACATATATATTCTTAAAATACAGGCAACAAAATGGTGCTGGAAATTTTAAATATGATGTTTTTGTTTCTGTCATAGATACAGGTTATAAAACAGCATATTTTCAGGACTAAATATATACAAATATTGACAGAAATCAGTGTTTGTGTTAAGAAAAAAAATGAAGTGCAAGAAAGACTGCATTGCACCAGTCTTTCATGTGAGGCAGGTATGCTGAACTTGAAAATCAACATTCACAGTGAATACAAATATTTTTAACAGTAACTGGAGCAGAAAATAAACATAGAAAAGGAAAGTGTGCTCAATATCTCATGACAGAAGACAGGTATTATTCCCAAAAAGGTGACTACTGACCAAGCACTACTTCCAGTTTTATGCAAACCATATTGGCCACCTGATGATTGCAAACTGGTATATGCTTGAAACTGAAGTTGTAGGTTGATAGATATCTTTTAGGGAATAATAATAATAATAATAATATAATAATAATAATAATAATAATAATAATAATAAATATATATTATACATACAGTGTAACCCAGATATAAGAGAGTTGTCGGGACCAGATAAGAAGTCTCTTATATACGGGTTTCTCTTATATACGGGTTTGGTCTAATTTATATACATTAATACAGGCTCTAATTTGGGACCAGAGAAAATCTCTCTTATATCCGGGTTTCTCTTATATTCGGGTTACACTGTGTATATATATAATGTTTTTATTGGTACATTAATGCATTATGGCATTAAAGGGAAGAATTTTTTTACTATAGGCCATGATAAATTCTAAAACAAAAACACAAGCCGACCGGTTTCGTCCCCTCTTGTCAGAACTGTAAACGGGGAAACAAATTATGAGAAAAAAGTCCGTCATGGATGTCGTGAATGAATGGACAGGGAAAAAATATAATAATAAAAGTTATAACACCAAAGATGCTAGAGACACAGCACAGCAAGCCCAAGCAAACAGTCTCTTTGTTTACAAAGAACGGGTTGCCTGGACCTGATGAACAGCATCTCCAACACCTTCAGATGGAATAACTAGTGTGCTCTGGCTAGTACAGAGAACCAGCTCACACTAAAAGTCAGATTATTTATCAAGTGATCTGCTATAGAAGACCCGTATGTATTTTGAATGGTATCACCAAACAAAAAATTTTTGTTGAGTGTATATATATATATATATATATATATATATATATATATATATATATATATATACACACACACACAAACTACCCTCCAAAAGTTTAAGATAACATAAGATTTTTTTCAAAAAAATTTTATAGAAAGGAAATAACTCAGTTTTTAGGTAAATTTTTTATTAATTGTATAATTACATTCATTACGTAACATTTTTTACTCTGTAAAAAAACAAAAATATGATAAATGCTAAAGATGAGATTCATTCAAAAATATGCCTTTCACCTTGATAACTGTTTGGCATTCTTTCGACCAATAAAAGTAAAGATTCACTTGTAGTGTCTTGCCATTCCTCTTTTATTAGTGTCCACAAGGTTTCTACACTACTTGGTTGTTGCTTTTTGACTCTGTGGTCCAATTCATTCCAAACTAATTTGATGGAGTTATAGTCAGGTGATTGGGGCAGACATTCCATGATAGTCAACTTATTTTCTTCAATTTTCTTCTGCAAATAGTTTTTACATAGGTTAGAGTTTTGTTTTGGGTCATTATCTTGCATCTGTGTCCTAGATGGAATTATATGGCATTGTAGGATAGAGTGATATCCATGTTGATTCAATACTCCTGGCACCCAATAAATATCGTCAACTGTATTGCCTGCAAAACAACCCAAGATCATCACATTTCCTCAACTATGCTTTACAGTTTTCACAACATAAACAGTAATCATTCATTCACTAGTTCTTTGCCTCATGTGCACTCGTCTCTGAGGTCCAAAGACCTCAAACTTGGATTTTTCAGTCCAGAAGACTCATTTTCATTGATCAACAGTCCAGTTTTTATGTTTTTTTACTCATATGAGTTGCTTATATTTATTTGCCAGTCTAAGCAGTGGTTTCCTGGCATCCCAACAGACATTTAGACCCACTGCAGTGGGTCTTCTAACTATTGATGCAGATGCATTACCTCTGCCGGCTTCAGTTATTTGTGCAGCAATTTGAGCGACTATCAGATTCCTATTTCGAAGACTGGTGATTCTGATAAATTTATCTTGTGATTTAGAAGTGGTTTTCACTAACCTCACCTCTATCTTTCGTTATTTTTGCTTATTTCCACATTTCTCACAATAGCAGAGCAAACTGCAGTGTATGAAACTAACTTGTTTAGCTATATCTCAAAGCATAGTCTTCACAATGTAATATGACAATGGTTTGCCTCTTCTCAGATGATAAATTATACTTCTTGTCCATATTAAGATTGAATATGCAAAATTGAAATTATTATTAATATTTTTAATAATTGAACAGGAAACACATAATACCAATTATGAAAATTTTTTAGTGGTGTTTCATCATCTGACAACACATAAGGAGTGCAAATAGTGACTCCACTGTTGCAAAATAGAGGGCTCTAAAACAATTTAGTGTCAGCCTCCTCACACCAGTGCTAGATAAAAAAGCTACTTCCATAAAGAAAAATATTATTTCATAGTGAATGTACCCAAACCTTTTGCAAGGTTTTATTTCATGTAATTTAACCCCCAAACTATTTATATTTATGAAATTGAACATAAAAGTCAGCTTTCAAACAATTTTGTAAGTGAGATTAAACTTTTGGAAGGTAGTGTATATATCACAAACATATGAGGTGTCATGGTCGAATTGCCATCTAATTTATGAAGAAATGAAAATAGTACTGACATGTGATTTTAACATATATATTTACCAAAATTACACAAAAATATCCTGAAATACCAAAGAGTAAATTTATTCAATAAAATCACCATTGACTTCAACTATGGCCTCCAGATGACTTTGGAATCTTCTGCATCTCTTCTGGATGGTTTCCTTGTTTAAGTTGGTGAATGATGTCATAATTCTTGCTTTCAGTTTATTTTTGGTGTTACATGTAGCTTTGTTGGTCTCTCGCTCAACTGCAGCCTACACATTAAGGGGGATACAATCTGGGGAGATAGGTGGCCATATGTAAGGGATAACGTGGTTGCAGAAATTGTTTGACGGCCATGACTGGGTTCTCCTGCTTTTCTGGCATGTCCAGCAGCCACCCTCTTGACCCATGGCAACACTATCTCCTCAAGGCACTTGATGCATGCCTCCATGCTGAGTCTGAGGCCCTGTGAGAAGATGAATGGAGGCATAATGTTGCCATCACTTGTGATCACTTCAAACACCTTTATAATCACCATTAGACTCATCCGACTCTTTCCAAATCCTCTGCACTCAGATCAACACCCAAACACTTAAATGTTCATATTGGAGCTTTAATGCCAAGCACTACAGCATGCCATTTCCAAATTTTTGGCAGAGTGAATTTATCCATTGCAACCTGCATATAAACACACAGACCCACACAAACACTGCAGGCAAAATTTTGGGGCCATACTGAATTTCTTTAAAAAACACCTTAAAATGAGATAATTTGTATTTGTTTTAAAAATAAGAGATAAAATTTCACTAACTGCAGTGATTGTTATTTTTGGAAAAATTACTTTGGAAGTAAAAAATAAATTAAAAAAGAACTATGAAAATACTGTCATAATGGCACAAATAACACTTTAAAAAAATACAAAAATCTCATTTTAGGGTGTTTTATTAAAGAAATGGAGGGTGGCTCCAAACTATTTGGCTATACTATAAATATATATATATATATATATATATATATATATATATATATATATATATATATATATATATATATAAGTTAACATTGAAGTCAACACTTAGAGGCGACAGGCTGTTTCATGCTAGATTCAATTGTCAGACCATGATTGAATCTAGCATAAAACAGCCTGTCACCTCTAAGAGTTGACTTCAATGTTCACTTTTATATTTACACACACTATCTCTGATATTGAGCACTTTATCCCATAAATATAGCACACCTTAAGAGTATATCTCTTATTATAGCACAACTTAAGAGTATATTAGTTGAATTGGCTGATTTTATACCAACCTCTGTTAGGTTATAATTATTTACTTGGTTCAAGGATACATAAATATTCGCCATTTCAGTATATTTTAGGCTCAGTCAATAGGTCACACATTTATTTGTCTTTTTTGTTTTTTTTTAAATGAGGTTCACTCTGTACAAGGGCTGTGAGTCACTTGAGGTGGGGGTACATAGAAAGAGGCACAGTTTAGGTGGATATATGAGGAAGAGAATGGCTAATCCTAGGCTTGAAGATTATAGTGATCGTGGAAGTATTCTGGTGGGGGTCAGTTTCATAGAGCAGTGGTTTGTAGGAAGAAGCTGCTTCAGAAGAATTTACATATCACCAATGGAATACAAAAAGTGGTGTGCTAAAAAAGGGTCTTAGCTGTGAAGATTAGAAATAATGGAACTAATGAATATAGTTCATCTGAGCAATTTCCATGGAAGTTACACTAGAACAATGAGAAGTTTGTGACAGTTCATCTGTGAGAAAGCAGTTGTAGGGTGGGAAATTTTGTCACCTACAGAGATGTGGAGATTCTTTGTGACTGGAAAGTGAGAATATGGCAGCAGTACTCCATTTTAAGACCTGATCTGGATCTTGTAAAGGCAGAGGATAACACAACAAGTCAAGTACTTACTAGAGCAGTGCATAGAACTAACCATTTTTCCAGCATCTTTAGTGATGGGTCATATGTACAAGTTCCACCTGAGGCTCTCAAGTTATAGTGCCTCATTGAGAGAACATCTACGCATTGTGATTGGTGATGGCTCAGTGTCTGATCAGCAATGATGGAACGTAACTAGTTTGGTTTTCAATATATATATATATATATATATATATATATTAACCCCAATCAAACTTTTCCTTGCTTTGAAGTATATTCATATTCTGCTAAATTTAATAAATACATCTAAGATACTCTAGATATAAATGTTTCTCTGAATATAATTAATAATCATTTAATTCAAACTTCTTAAGTTAATTTTCTAAAAAGCTTATGAAAACTTTTTTGCTAATTTTGAAATCTTTAGAAATGTTCTCTTAATACAAATAATTTGTTGAATGAAATTTGTCAGAATTGAAAATTTGGCCGTTGACAGAAACAGACAGAATTGTTTCAGATTCGCAATGAACTAAATAAACTTTAGGCTCTTCCACCATCCTCAAATGACATACTGAAGTCATCGTGTCAAAATAGGTCAACATTCTCTACTTTTTCTACCCACTCTCTAAAGAAGATAGCAATATCTCTTGTTTTTTCACCTGGAATATTTTTTTCTATTTAATTTGGGATTTGTTTGTAGGCCTTGAAGATTGAGAGCTGCTTTTTTAGAGCTCTCATGAAATAAAAATTATTACCTATGGGATTTTAAGTGTTTTATATTCTTTAATTAATAATAATTTTGCTCTGTCTTTTGACAGAGCTCTCCCTGGATCTATATCCTCCTGGAAATTCCATACGGATTACTATATTGTATTATTAATATATATATACATATATATATATATATATATATATATATATATATAGGCATCATGTTTTCATTAAGACATGTTTTGTTGAATAGTTTAGACATATTCTGTCTACTTACTTTCAATAGAATTCTTTCATATTTTGTATCAGCAGTCACACACTGATGCAGATTTATTCACTACATTTGTAAGAAATTTAACTTTCAGATAACACACCAATTTGTCTTTGACGATAATGAATACTACAATATTTATTTTGTAATAAACAATACCCTGATGATGACATTGCTATGTCGAAACTAATTGGAAATAAAAGAAATATGTATCAACATGGCGATTTTCTTTTGTACTTCAATAATAACACCAAAAAGCTTATCCGCAAGTATGAAAGGATACAATCAAAAATAAGTATACAGAACATGTCTAACCTATTCAACAAAACGTCTATATATATATATATATATATATATATATATATCCTATTGCTTGTTTCCCTGATAGCTGTAATCTCCAACTATTCAAATGCAATGTCCATCAACATCTCCAGATGCCCTAACCTATTCCCTGTTCTTCTCTTCATCCTTTCCTCCATCATGTCTCTTTACTCTCGCACCCACTCTGTAACCCCTTGCATGGTAGTAGCATCCCACCTTGTTTGGGGTGAAATGCTTAAAATATATATATATATATATATATATATATATATATATATATATAAGTAGAGGGAGTGAGAGATAGACAAAAGGAAAATTTATCTTATTTTGCCAATACATTTTTGATAGACTTTATCAAGGCAAATGTAAGGATTATATTTTGCAAGAAGTATTTATAAAAAGTAAAAAGGTATTAGTTCTCAGAATTTTTAAACCTAAGAACACTCATAAATATACTTCAGGCTAACTGAAAGTCAAGATAAATTATGGAAGATGCTAAGTGATATAATTTAATGTCTAATAAACAAAAGTGAATAAGTTTTATTATTGTTGAATTTTCTTTTCTTTATTATAATGTATTTTTATTTTAGAAGTTAATTTACATATCTATATAATTTAAATAATAGAATGTTTTGAATTTAAACCAGTTTTTAATATTTAAAAATTTCTATAGTCATAAAAAAGATAGGGAAAGCAGTATATCTTGTAGGAATGGAGATATTTGAAAAAATCCAAAATGTAGATTTATATTTTGGCTATATATATATATATATATATATATATATATATAAATAATGAAATGGACAAAGTCCAAAAATTATTTTTAGACATTCTTATGTTTATACATTCTTTTTTATAGATACAAATATTTAAGTAAATGCTCTGTTTATAATAAACAGTATTAACAACATTTACCGGCCTGAATGTCTACGAAATTTCATAGGAAATATGTGTCCTCTGACAGGAATCAAACCTGTATCCTATACTGAACCATCATATAGCCTGACTTGCTTTTACTAATTGAGCCACAGAGGAGCTTCTAAATCTTAAATTCTATGACGATTTCTTCGACACTCAGGCTGGTAAATGTTGTTAATACTGTTTATTATAAACAGAGCATTTACTTAAATATTTGTATCTATAAAAAAAGAATGTATAAACATAAAAATGTCTTAAAATAATTGTTGGACGTTGTCCATTTCATAATGTGTGATGTTCTTTGTTTACATTTGGATATGCATTGAGCAGATATGAATCTATGCAAGAAAATCATGGAAAATTGTAATTTAAAAACTGTAAAATTGACCTTGCTAACCGAAATGTCCCTCTGTGGCTCAATTGGTAAAACCCCGTCAGGCTATATGACGGTTCTGTATAGGACACAGGTTCAATTCCTGTTGGAGGACGTATATTTTCTATGACAATTTCTCAGACATTCAGGCTGGTAAATGTCGTTAATACTGTTTATTATAAACATAGCATTTACTTAAATGTTTGTATCTATAAAAAAGAATGCATAAACATAAAAATGTGTTAATATATATATTTTAAAATTTGTGCATTTAGTCATCAAATTCTCTTTTGGGCATATCTGATTAAATAAATTACAAATACTATGTCTGCTTATTTTTAGCATAACCCTTTCATATTCACAAATATTTTTCCATGTATTACAATCAAATGAGATAAGAAATGCACTGTAAAAGTGAAAATCATTTTTATTTCCCTGATGATGATCTCAGAAAGAGATGGAAAGTACTTGGGAAGTAAAAGTGATTTTCATTGTTACAGTGCATTCCTTGCTCATACATGGAAAAATATTTGCGAATATGAAAGGATTATGCTAAAAATAAGCAGACATAATATTTGTAATATATATATATATATAAGTATGTATATGTACTTATTTTTTTTAATCAATTCACTCCAAGCAAGATGATAATCTCACTAAGATGCAAAGGGTTACTGAGTGTGAAATCCAATGAGATGACTTTAGAAGAAACCAGAAACCCAGTCATAATCAGTTAATAAGGGATAAACCTCTAATCTTTTTCAAAAGATTGCTGAATGTCAAAAATGAATGTGCCTCACTCTGTGAACTAAAACAACATTTGAAATTTCTCAAAAGATGTCCAACATTGCCAATTAAAACCAGAGATTGCTGTCCACAAATGAAAAGATATCAAACAATAGCATTTGCCAAAATTGAGTCACACCCATTATATATATATATATATATATATATATATAACAGATAAATAGGTAGGTATTAATAATTAAGTATATGGTTCTAAAAGAGATTTTTTTCATTAAATTTTTTTCTTTCATATTTGTCATCATTATCTTTTCCAAATTGTGATTTTAATTTCTTTCTTCCTCTTTCCCAAGTTTTATTTTCTTTCTCTTCCCATGCCCTCAACAACTCCCTCCTCTCCATCATCATCATCGCCATTAGTAAAATTAATGTATTTCATCCCTTTTATTTATTCTCCTTTATTTCATGTAACTTTCCCAAAGTTATGTCATCATCATCAGCACCTTTCTCTTTTGACTTTCTTTGTCTGTTCCTTTTCTCTTTTATTTGTCAAGTCTAAATTTTTCATTAGTTTTTTGCCTTGAACTTGTTGCAGACATTGATCAATAAAACTACAAAGAACTACTAATACTACTACTAATAATAATGATAATAATATTACTAATACTACTACTTTTAAGAATAAAGAACAAAAAAAAAAAAAGAATCCAAGTCCATTAAGTGGCCAGTTCCTGCTGACAGGGCATTTAAAATGCAACAGACAGAAAAGGCAGTTAATTTACTGTTACTTGATATTATAACGCAGGTTGGCAGGTGGCAGCTGATGTAGCTATAAGGACCAGCATCTTTGATGTCTTTTAGCAGAGCCCCAGCTCTCAAAGTCTATGAAAAAAGATAAAAGTTTTGTCTAAAGCAGTCAACATTTTGGCTAGATATTTGAAGGTCAAACTAGTGGACCACACTGGGTGAGCAAGTGGCCAGTGCCTTTCCCAATGTTTTATGGATGGTCACATGACCAGTTTATTCGTGTCCCATTTTAAAGCAAAGGGCCAGTAACTTTGGAATAACACAATTCAGTAGATTGGTCATATGGTTTAATGTTTGCTGCCTCCTTATACGCCTGTCGAGTAGTTGTACCTCAAGCTGAGTCTATCCAGGTGATCCGTTAGGTAAGGATTGGCTTTGAAAGATGGCTGTGGATAAAAACTCAGGGAAGTGACAGGAAAAGACACAAAGAAATGAAAATTACAGAAAAAGAGAGAGGAAAAGAGAGTGGAAGGTTAAGAGTGAAAGTAGAAAAATATTTTCAGAGAAGGAGAGAGAAAGAGAGAATGAAAGGTTAAAAGTGAAAGTAGAAAATATTTTCAGAGATGGCGAGAGAAAAAGAGAGTGAAAGGTTAAAAGTGAAAGTAGAAAATATTTTCAGAGAAGGAGAGAGAAAAAGAGAGTGAAAGGTTAAAAGTGAAAGTAGAAAATATTTTCAGAGAAGGAGAGAGAAAAAGAGAGTGAAAGGTTAAAAGTGAAAGTAGAAAATATTTTCAGAGAAGGAGAGAGAAAAAGAGAGTGAAAGGTTAAAAGTGAAAGTAGAAAATATTCTCAGAAAAAAAAGAGAGTGGAAGGTTAAAAGTGAAAGTAGAAAAATTCATCATAAATACAGTGTAAACAAGTGAAATCAAGAACTTAGTTCCTCGGAAGAAAATTCTTTGCAATGGACAATAGAAATGAAACGGGCTACAAAACTTTGCCTTTGGGAGGAAAATTTTCTTTTAAGAGATTTTCAATGCACTGGTAGTGTAATGGTTATGAACACAGAAAATGGAAACAACGGGCCTAGTTTATATTCTGTCTTTTGTACAATTTATATATTTATATTTCTTCTTTCCCAGAGCTGTTACTTTGTAGAACAGACTCCCAAGTCTAGGATAAAGTTTATCTATCACTGATATTCTCATAATATGAACTTACTTTCTCCCTTTATACCCTTACAACATCATTCAGTAACCCTCTACCATGAGTGGCCTTGAGCCTTGTATTAGGTAAACAATACTATGAATCTCTTCTACTCCCAGCTATGGCTTGACTGTTCTCTAACCTTGGATGTCAGCCAATATAAGGACAGGAAGAATGTATGCAAAAAACAGGAAAACAATCAGTTTTTTTTCCCCAAAATGTCCCAACAGTTCATAAATGATAAAGAAAGAAGAATCTGCAAAAAGTTATGATCATCAACATCCTGAAAGAACATGGTATTTTTTAAAGCTTTTGGTAAATTCAATGAATTTTTGTTGAGAGACTCAAGTAAAATAGTCCACTATTCAAGTAAAGAAAAAGTGACAAAGAAAGAAAAAGTGACAAAGAAAGAAAAAGTGACAAAGAAAGAAAAAGTGACAAAGAAAGAAAAAGTGACAAAGAAAGAAAAAGTGACAAAGAAAGAAAAAGTGACAAAGAAAGAAAAAGTGACAAAGAAAGAAAAAGTGACAAAGAAAGAAAAAGTGACAAAGAAAGAAAAAGTGACAAAGAAAGAAAAAGTGACAAAGAAAGAAAAAGTGACAAAGAAAGAAAAAGTGACAAAGAAAGAAAAAGTGACAAAGAAAGAAAAAGTGACAAAGAAAGAAAAAGTGACAAAGAAAGAAAAAGTGACAAAGAAAGAAAAAGTGACAAAGAAAGAAAAAGTGACAAAGAAAGAAAAAGTGACAAAGAAAGAAAAAGTGACAAAGAAAGAAAAAGTGACAAAGAAAGAAAAAGTGACAAAGAAAGAAAAAGTGACAAAGAAAGAAAAAGTGACAAAGAAAGAAAAAGTGACAAAGAAAGAAAAAGTGACAAAGAAAGAAAAAGTGACAAAGAAAGAAAAAGTGACAAAGAAAGAAAAAGTGACAAAGAAAGAAAAAGTGACAAAGAAAGAAAAAGTGACAAAGAAAGAAAAAGTGACAAAGAAAGAAAAAGTGACAAAGAAAGAAAAAGCAGAGAAAGAGAAAATGAGTGAAAGAAAGAGAGAGGAGAGATAAAGAGAGGAGAGATAAAGAGAGGAGAGATAAAGAGAGGAGAGATAAAGAGAGAGAGATAAAGAGAGAGAGATAAAGAGAGAGAGATAAAGAGAGAGAGAGATAAAGAGAGAGAGAGATAAAGAGAGAGAGATAAAGAGAGAGAGATAAAGAGAGAGAGATATATAAAAGAGCAAACAAGTGAGAGAGAAGAATATATAAATTTTGAAGTAAAATTCATTTCCATTCTTAAATCCAAAGCATTTAGAACTCATCAAACATTTTTGGACAAGAGTCAAATATGAGTTTCCAAGAAGCAAACAAACAGGTTTTTTTTGTTTTTGCTCAGAAGAATAAGTTCACTTCCTGTTATTTTTATAAGTTTAATTTGTTTTTATTATTGCAGACTGTCCAAAAATCTTTTTCTTCTTATTGGTAGTTTGTCATATTATCTTTTGCAACAGAGGACTGTGTAGTGGGTATGTAACTTTCACCAAGTTTTGTGTCAGATCAAGTAAATATGCAAACACATGCACACATACGCACACTTACCATGAAGTGCCCTTTCAAGACTGATACAAAGTTACCTAGTCAAATGCAGATAGTCTAATTCCAGCTTGTGGCCATATTATATTGAAACAATAGTTCTTGTCCAATCATCAAAGTTAAGCAACATTGAACCTAGTCAGTACTCAGATGTAAGCTATATGACAGACCTATCAAGACTGCAATAGATACAACCTCAAATACTAACAGAAGGCCTCAATATGTGGATTTGCTTCTAGACTAACAGACTGCAAGGCCTACCTGGAGTTGGGTGAGTAGAGTTAATTTTCTGCATGGAGGAGACTGCAAGAAACTATAGGTCTGCCAATAGCAGTGTAATGGTATGGGGTACATTCTGTGAAACTGCATCCTGCCTTACCTGATCTTCCTGTGGACCATTTGCACCTCTTTGTTTCCTGGTAGTATGTTCTGTTCTAATTTACAAGGGTTACAGATGAAACTGCAGCCTGCCTTTACTGGATCCTTTACTGGATCTTGCTGTAGACCATTTACACCAATTTTTGTGGTGTTGGTTTGCTCCATCAACATATCAACACAACCATGCATGTTGATACAAAACTAGTAACAGAAACACTCAGCTGACATCCAGCTACCCCAATATCTTCCATGTTTGCCATTTTTAAGCTCTGTAGAGCATATACAAACATGTTACAAGCATCATAAGATTCCCTACACCTACATCCAGCAAACACTACAGTTATGGACTCACCCTGGAACATACCTACAGAAACATACCTGTAAACTTGCTACATGGTAATGATGAAATTAGCTGTCTTCATACAGGAAATATTTGGCATTCAGTTACCAAAATTTTAGTGTTTGTAAAAACTTGTCCTTTAAACAGTTTTGCAGGAAATTCACAATATTATAATAGTCCTTTATATACACATAAATATGGACATGTACATATGAAGAGATGTGCATATATACACATATAAAATAATAAAATGACTTATTTCCAAAATTAGAGCAATGTATTCATCTTTGTTGTTTTAATCACACAAAAAAAAACATTTAATAATTTGTTAGACTTTTAATGTGTTTGGCCACATGACCATAGCAGAATGATCTACAGTCTAATTTTCTATCCAGTGGATTTTTACTGGTATTTCTACTATTTCTATGACCTTCAAAATTATGATCTCATTTTTTCATAGCCATTCATGTTTTATCAAGACAATCAGCAATTTCTTTCTTATGTTGGGAATATTTCTATGACCAATGAGTACAGTTAACCTTCTTAGATAACAGCTCTCCCAGACAAAAAACTCATCTGAAAATTTTCACATCTATATCTTCCAATATCAGATAATTGCCTGGTTAAACATATTTAATGTTTTCTGTACATTTTTAGTTTTATTTTATTCCATTCTGATTACTTTTGTCCAAAAATCACTTAGTATCTGCCTAGACACCAACAAAATATGAGACTACTAAAAAATAAAATAAAAAAAACACAATATATATTTTATACTATTTTGGTTCCCTTACCAACCATAGGAGCAGCAGCAGCAGCACCACACCTCTTCCCTGCTTCTAAGTACTTTCTACTTTGAAGCTTAGATATAAGTGTTGGTCAGTAGTCTTACTGGGTTCATCACTGGCCCAAGCCAAGTCCTGAAGCATATCTTGAGACCAATCATAATAAAATATGAAATATTTGCCAGTGGCTTTGATCAAAGTGTGATTGCCAGAAGCTGAGGCATTAGGATGTCCGTCTGGTAAATCATACTTGTCATGCAATATAAAAGAAAGATTTCGACTGTAGATCAGAACTAAAGTCCTTTCTATTCTCTCTTCCCATCACTCAACCTTTTTTTCTGAATGATGCTGCAAGATTAGGATTGTTTATTCATACTTTTTGTGGGCTAATACTTGGCGGATTTCAATCAGGAATTTTATTCTTCTTGTTTTGTTATTGAGCAACCAGATCAATATTTCTTTCATCAAATTTATGTGGAAGTCTTCCTTTGGTTGGTCCATTGGTGACTTGGTTGGTTCAGTGGTCTGATGGATTCTTTTTGTTTTTGCAGGTATGCTAGTTTTTATTTAAGCTTTCTCGGTATCTCTTTATTTTCTAAAATTCCATCACCTTTCCAGGTGTTTGAATTCTGGCTTAGAACATTGACAAGCTTATTTAAACAATTGATGTGGTTTTATGGCTGAGGATTATCCCAGACCTGTAAAATAATGATTTGTAAATAAAACAGAATGTTGATTCTTTGATTAGCAATCTTTTTTTTCTTTATAAATAGATTTTTACAATGCTGACTTAATGCTGATTTTAATTGCTATAATTGTATATACTGAAAAAAATTAATTTATTTCTTTTTTAAATGATCAATGTATTATCAATACCATTAAGCAGCTGCAGTCTTTGCAAGTTGAAGTGTATAAAGAGATATAATTCTCAAACTTAGTACATCTGACTTAATATTTTTTCTTTAATCATTTCACCCCGAGCAAGGTATTAATGCCACTAAGATGCAAGGGATTACTTGGAGTGAAAGAGCATGAGAAGGTTTTAATGAGGAGAAAGGGCAATAAAAGAACATGGTTCATGAAGAGAGACCATTACAATTGATATTACAGGTAAATTTTTGAAGATTGTAAGTGGCAGGGAAGTAAGAAATTGGAAAGAGATCCATGGATGAGTAGTACAAAAAATAAAAAAAACTATTACAATAAAACACATGATTACATCTAGGCAATTCAATAATAAAATGGTGAGACTTAGTTGCCAATCTAGTAATATGTTTGAATGCATATGATCAAGGTACCAAAGAGGAGAGCTTATAAGAACAACTGCCATGACAACATTTATAGAAAAGATAGAAGGAAACCATGTCATGGTGGTGGGAAAGTGACTGAAGCTGAGATGCCAGGTTAGGATCAATAATATTAAAGACCCTTCTTTGGGTTTTATCAAGAATCTTGAGATATATTATGGCAGCAATATTCAATGCACAAACGAATTGTAGATTTATAAATGTGTAAAATGGATTCTGATGCAAACAATTGCCTGGCACAACACAAACAGTCAACTTTGCTAGCAGCAGTCCTTGCAACTGATTCAATATAATCACTCCATTTCATGTCAGTGG
Source organism: Acanthosepion lycidas (assembly GCA_963932145.1). Lineage (NCBI taxonomy): Eukaryota > Metazoa > Mollusca > Cephalopoda > Sepiida > Sepiidae > Acanthosepion > Acanthosepion lycidas. The sequence goes on from OZ010576.1 coordinate 21,539,058, forward strand.
AAAATATGAGACCAAGGTGATGCAATAAGTTGTTCTATTGGAGGTTATCACTAAAATCACTGAAGTAATACAAAGAAAGATTCTCTATGGTGATGAAAAGTTAACAGTTTTGTTTTGGAGGCATTTTTTAATGTGAAATTTACAAGCCATTTCTTGTCCTAGTTAACAACAGGTTGGAGATCATTTTTGAGAATAGCTACCAGTTACTATTAAAACAAGATTAAATAGTTTTGTCATTAGCATAAATACCTAGTTGGGAACTGATGATATTGGGAATATCATTGAAGATAAGAAAGAATGTGGGTCCAAGTTTAGAGCTCTGGGAAACCACACATTAGAAACATGGCCATTCAACTAAACCTTCATTACAGGATTTGTTAAGAACAATTAAATTAAGCCAAATATTTGTCCAGAGGAACCATAGTCTGTGAAGAAGAAGAGCATTACCAAAACCCTGTCAAATAACATTGAGATTTCCAAAGTCACAGCCAAAGCCTCACTGTTCCTTATCAAAAAGCCTGATAAACAAATTCAGTAGGAACTATTAACACAGACTTTTGACCTAGAGAAACAAAAGCCATATTGTTTATCCAAATGGAGGCCATTTGAAATGTGATTTTTAACCAATCTGAAGTTGTTTAGAGCTTCTAGTACCTGCCAAAAACAAAAAAAAATGGTAAAAGATTAATAGGGTGATAATGTAAGAGATCAGAATGTTCACTAGAGTTCATAAAGAAAAGATGGAAAGCAAGAAGCAGTTAAAAATGAAGTTAAGCTAATTATCAATCTATCTTTTCATCCTCAAATGAATATGTAGTGTTTTTTATTTGCATTTCAAGTTACTTGGTAGAATTAGCAATCACCACTCCTAAAGTTTGCAGGGTTTTAATTTTAGATACAGTATTTTCTGGCTATTGTCAGTAATGCTCCTCCAAGCTGATATAAGATATGATCCCTCCAAAAAACATTCTTTTGTATGCAGCACCATATTTAGCATTCCAAAGGTGGGATCTTTATTTATTCTAAGGGGTAATGACCTATGTAAGGCAACAATATTCAATATTCTAAGTTATTTGCTAGTCCTGCATGTCCAGCTAGTTATGACAATAAATAAATAGAAGTTGTGTAAATAAATATTTTCATGAATTAACCACATATATCTCAAATAGAAGATTTGGTTTATTTTTATTTTTTGTCAAACAAATTAATTAAAAGAGCAAATGAAATAAACATCAAGGAAAATGATTTATTTTTCATAAAATTTATGAGGGTAATGAAAATTCAAAATCTGTAAAACGAATGGACTTATATGCCTTTGATTTCATTCTTATCAGTGCAACCACTCTTAAAGAAAAAATGTTTTTGTTAAAAGAGATATGAACAATCTCAACAAATTTAATCAACCACTCTTAAAAAAAAAAAAAAAAAACTACAGACTATATATTTGAATTTAATCTAGATTCAAATATTTGTACAAAAATATGAGGTGTGTTGTTTATTTGATCTTCATCTTACTGGATATGATGGTTATTCTGTTTAGCCCCACCTGTTTTGTTTCCATAGATACACTACTTCTCATAATCATGCAATTAAGCATTCCTAAATTGAATGTAAATGTTCACAATAACTAAATGCTAGCCAATACTTTGATATAGAATTTTATTTAGACAAATAATCTAATGACTTACTTTATATCTTATTACAATTTACATCTCTGAAAATGACTATATCTCAAGCATATGATCTTCACTCAAGATACTTGATAGGTCTATATATGATGGGAAAGTCAAGGCAGAATACATTTAGTGAGTACTAGTTTATACATACAGTATTCATTAAAGTTAAGATAGTTAAATGTAAAGCATGCTCTTTGATTATTTGTGGAGTGAGTAAAAATAAGTGATAAAACTGCACAGCAAATAAAATTGATAAAGTTTGCAATGAGCAATAACAAGAAAAGGACAGAGCAAAAAATAATATGAAGCAAGTAAACAATATATGCAAAGCAAATTAATAATAATAAATCAAAGCAATATTGTAAAAACTTCCCAAAATAAGAATTGGGGTCGACACACAAGAGCAAATTTGGAAAAACGAATATTGCGTTCTGACTTCCAGCAAGACAGACCAGGATTGACTCAAATGAAACCAAGACCTGGCTTATTTTATTGGCTAAGAAAAAAAATCCCATCATACCTTTGTGTGCTTCTGCCTACAAATTGGGGAGGAGCAAGTATTTTGAGTCATCCCTAAGAATTGGCACTTACCTAGCACAAGATTTAACTATTAGCCAATGACTGAGGTGTGGTTAATGTCCCTGTGTTGTAAGTGGATCTATGATTCTCCTCATTTTAGATTAGAGATGTTGTTCAGCCCCGGGGATTCCAACCCTGTGGCAGCACCTTCCCCATTACACTAAAGAGGTTGGATTGATGTTAATGTGACAGTGATCAAGAGGGCTGGGCAAAAATCAATTTTTGTCCTTGGCCCATATACATAAACACATTTATGGTGTTCCCCACTTTAAAATGACCTTGTGTCTCAGACAGCCTTGGTGGAGAGGCTGGGTAAATATTCCTAAGGACTGAAAACTAAATTATTAAATTACAGAAAATCAAATCTGAGGAGAATAAGTATTAGATAATGGATGTGTATTTTAAACATCCATAGGAAGAAAACCAAATATATCGGATGATACTAAGATGATACTAAAATGATACTAAGATTGTTGTAATTCAATATTTTCATTTTCTTGATGATGATCCCATTATTTGTAATCTATTGTTGATGCCAAGCCAGATGGAAACAGAACTTTCTGTAAAAAAAGGTCATGTCATTATAATTTCTACCCATGGGTTTCAAGGTGGGCTTGGAACCATGTGAGACTCCTGACCACAAAAAAGAAAAAAAGCTGCTTATTGATTAACTTCCTTACAAAAGTTTTCCATACTTTTTGTTGCTTCATAGCATTGAAGAGCTACACACAGTGTTTTAGTGTAAAGTATTACTTGATACTTGAGACACAATTATATTGTATCACTTTGAATTTGGTAACACCATGAGATTCTATAATTGGTTTGGGTTGAGAGCTTAAAGAACAACCCATCTGGATACAAAGAGAAGCAATCATGTCTTGAATCTACTTTGTTCTTTTGAAATAACAGAAAAAATGTTTTCCCACTCTATGCCAATACTTTGACCTACTTGAAAGAATTTTTTGTGCATTTATATTTCTTGTTTCTTGGAATGGAATTTTCTTCACACTATCCTATCCATTTTATCCTTTCAATGATAGTTTGAAGGACTAGACATTTTCAGAAATTCTTACCAGTCAATAACTGCAGTGATACCGTCTCTCTTTCGGAACATGACTCACCACAACTTCCTGACCTTTGTAGCCCTTAGTAAAGTTTGTAATAACTTTTCTGCCAACCATTTACACAATCTTGTTAGGTAGGACATGTACTATTTTCCTCTGTCTCTCTTACCTTCAAGATATCCTGTCTGTATTTATTTTTCTGTGCTGGGATGATCTCTCCACAATTACCTGTAGCTCTTAATAAAATTTGTATTTTTGTTAATTTTCATAAATCTTGTTCCACCATTCATTTACTCAAGCTCACTAAATTATGCATTGTTTTCCTCTGTTCCTCATACCTTCAATCTGTCCTGTGAGTATCAAATTTTCCAATCCTGCTTTCCTCATTATGTGCCCTAGAGATTTCAACTGTTTCTTCTGAAGTAAAACTTACTATTTTTGTTATCTTCAGCAAGCATCCAGCTGAAACACATTTCTGCAGCTTCAAGTCTCCTCTTCGTTCATGAGGAGATTATCCAGCACTCATTACCATACAGGAGGACTGATATTATGTAACAGTTCAATTTGTTCTAGAAATTTACATAATTGTATTTTATTATGGTGAGTTACTAATAGCAGCTAAACCTTTTTATTTCTTTTATCCAGTACTCATTACTATACAGGAGGACTGATATTATGTTACAGTTCAATTCATTCTACAAATTTACATCATTGTATATTATTATGATGAGTTACTAATATCAGCTAAACCTTTTTATTTCTTTTAACTTGTATGACTAACATAACAAATAATTAACATATAATGTAACAAAATCAAGATTAGTTCATGTAATTTTTTTTTACTCTAAAATAATCTAAAAATGTCATAAGTTAGAAACTTTTTAAAATTTCTTTGGCCTAATCTTATTTTCACTTAGTATATGTTGTTTTTAAAAAAAAAAGGATGAAATTCTTTATAAAAATATGATCAGGGAAACAGTCTTCAGAGAATTCTATTTTGGCCAGTTGTCATCACAAATCAAGAAGTTTTTTTAACTTTAGTATGTTCATTGATAATCTACCAAAGAGTTAACTCTTGCAGAAATATTTCTAACAAGAGAAATAGAGAAAAATCTTATCACAACAAAAAAGTCAATAAAAAATTGCTTTTCAATTGTTTTACTAATTTATTTACTTATCATTAATGTCAATTTCTTATCTTTTTCTTGAAAAATTATACACACAAAATTCTGTAGACATTGTGGAGAAAAATATATTACAGTTGTTGGTTGTGTACAAGGTGCCAGCTTATAGGTTTTGATTTCAAAACATCAACAGTTCATTTCAATATTTTCTATAAATATATGAATTTCTTAAACAGGCATGTCAACATAATTGTCTCTGGGGAATATTTATTTCAAATTTTCGTGTGTGCATTCAAAACACTGAAATTTATATAAAAATATATAAAGTTGGTGATCTGTCTGTGTGTATGCCAAATATTATATATATATCAATTGATATCTTAGTGATTTTATTGCCTTGCTGGGGGCAAAAGGATTAAAACAAATTATTACTGCATTCTTTCTGCTATGTTAAATAAAGTTAAATATGTTACATTAGTACATATACACATAGAGTCCCTCTCTCTCTGACACACACACATGCACACACACACATATATATATATATATATATATATATATATATATAATTCCAGTAATGTGCTACTTACAAAGGCCTGGAATAAACACTCCTAATATTCATAACAACACACAAATAAAATACATCTTACACAGTCATAACATGAAGAGAAATTAACAACACCTAGAACAAACCCACTTAAAGATGGCTAAAGATGTGCCTGAAGATGCTTTACTTTCAAAAAATGGTAAAAATCTAAGAATGTTGAAAAAGCTAAACAAATTAAGTAAATTCTCCTTGTCTGTCTATTTAAAAAAAGATGTTTAGAAGGAAGCTTACTACCCCAATATATATATATATATATATATATATATATATATATATATATATATATATAGTCATCTCACATACAAGACAGTTTCATTGTATCACAGCTCATCAGTGTGGCTAGATATCCAATTGCTTCAAGCCAGGATTGAAACCAGACTGATTTGGCATCAATCAGAGATCCTACCCCTAATCTATCAGTGCACAGCAGTGAAAGGGAAATTCTAACATTATATACAAATGTATACAAATGCCAGTAGCCAGAGTGCTCAATTCATTAATAAAGAGCAGTGCATTAATAGCATATATATATATATATATATATATATATATATATATATATATATATATATTATAATGTTTTCATACAGACAAAAACAATTTAATCATGACAAAGATGCAACTTTGTTTTGGTGCATTTAGTTGCACCTCAACTGGTGACACCCAAAATGCTTTTGAACAATTTTGTTTGTAAGCAGGCTGCCCTTGGAACACCACTTCCTTTTTTCTATTTGTTTGAAAAAAGAAAAAAAAGGAAGTGATGGTCCCTGTGCGGCCTGCTTTTTGTCTATATGAAAAAATTATAACTTATAATTATTGCTCTACTATTGGTATATATATATATATATATATATATAATAAAAATATAGCTTTTGAGGTAGGCTAAATTTATGGCTAAAAAGTGCTCTATATCAGGGATAGTTTGTGTGTGTATGGCAAGGGGCAGAAAGTTTTTATGTGACATTTCATCCTGCAGGACTCCATCGTAAGGTCACATTGAAATTGATGTAATTACATGAAGTCGAGTGGATGCTGAGAATTTTAATAACAAATTTTTTTCTTTTAAAAAAATATTCTGGATATATGAGTTTTCACTGTAATCAGTCTGGCCGTAACTTTAATTTTAAAAATCCTACTCTAATTAAAAGAGAAAAACATTTGCTAAGATGAAAAAGTATAGAAATTACTTTAATTGCTAGATAATCTACAGCAAATGTATGTCTTGATGTATGGCAGATCGTATATTATCATAATGTGGGATATTTAATAATGAAAGTGAAAGAAACATGAACAAAAAAGAAAAAGAAATTAAATGAAATTGGGTAGACTACATGTCTAAAACATGTATTTAAAAACAAAAATATTAAATTTAAATTTAAAATTCTCAGCATCCTTCCCTCCTTCATGTACATATGTAGTCATATCAATGTAACCATCACTTTAGTTCAGTTAAGTTCTAAAGTATGAAATGCATTGCACTAAAACTTGTTCCATTTTGTAATAGTTTTTCCTTAAATATGAGTGGGTGCTGAAAACTATGGCCAAACAAAGGAAATGTTTTGGTACCTCTGCATGCATGCATATATATAAGGAATCATATTTTTTTAAAATAATTATAATTTAGGCTTTACTTATGTTATAGATAAGCGTATGGTTGCAAGAAAGAAATACGACAACAGCAGAAATAGATTTACGTGGTTTATTTCAACAGGAACGTGAGGGTTTGGGACAGCTCCCTTGTGGTAAAGTTCATAAGTGGGCTTCGGATCTAGGTCGATCTCTCATAGTAGTTCACACATGTTGACGCTGGCACTCCCTGCTGATAGCTGGTGTCGCTCAGTCTGACCATGACAGGTCTCTACACTGGCCACCTGTTGACTGCCTGTTGCCTGTTTATAGCGTTTTTTATGGCTTAACAGGCTCGAAAAACGAAGCGAGTATAATTAGGAGGGAAGCATTTTTATTGGACGAAAAATAGAGCACTTTAAATATTATTTTATTTTTCGACCGGAACTCGAGTGTCGGGAACATTTGTAAACAAAGATAATGTTCATTTTGTGACGGAGCTTTGTCCCGTTCACATCCGGTTCTCGCTCTTGAGTATTTGCTTGTAAATCAGCCAAGATATGACACTTATGTATTGAGCACTGTTTTTAAAAAATAAAAACAAAAATACTGAAGAACTTTGGATTATTAACCTAATGTGTTCTTTCCTATTTTTCTATATATTTGAACACACACATACACACATATATATATATATATATATATATATATATATATATATATATATATATATATATATATATGTGTGTGTGTGTGTGTGTGTGTGTGTGTGTGTGTGTGTGTGTGTGTGTGTGTGTGTATCTATCTCCTTTCAGTAGTTGGTTTAGTCAGACACATGAGATAACACCAAAAAGGTCATGTGCAAACTCCTGTCAATGCAACACTACCAGAAAGACCTGCAACTTATATGTGCAAGTTTTATGACAAGGCTTGTAAGTCTGTTGTAGGACTCAAACATCACATAATTGTACAAAGGTACCAAGCAAGTTTCCAACATAGGCAATATAGACAAACTGTGTTTACCACATGTGTAAAAGAGGTAGCAAAAGTGAAGCTGGTCTTAAGAATCACTTAAGGATCCACAGCAGAGCATTAACTCGGGTAAAAATGATGAAAATAATGAGATTCTGAATGAAAAATGCAAAAAAAAAAAGCAACCAAATGAAGAGATTGTCTTCTGCTGCAAAGAAGTAGCAATTATCATATATATTTAAATGAAGACAGAATCTGTGTAGATCATTCTGAATGCATCTACATATACAATAAAATGTGTAGACAATGTACGAATATATAGATGCGTGTGTACACAGGAAATGTGTTTACTTATATAATAACATCTGAATAAATACATTTATATCTCTGAAAACCTATGTTTTATATATATATATATATATATATATATATTTGAAATTGGTAGGGATAATTCAAAGGAGGACATTAATCAAATGAGAGTTCAATATAAGTTGCAGAACAATATATAATGATAAATCAAGAAAACACCTTAGAAATCCATATCGGTTATAATGTATTTATAATTAATATTATTTATAATAATTTATTTCATGAATATCAATATATTCATTTCTTCAGGCCATTTCAAGTGTTTTCCTGAATTATATATATATATACATATATATATATATATATATATATAGATATATATATATATATATATATACACATCTCACACATTGTGTACTGATCTTTATAAAATAGTGCTCAGGGTAATATAACACAGCTATTAAGTATACATTAATATATATATATATATATATATATATATATATATATATATATATATAGTGCATGTGTGTGTGTTAAATAGCTAAAAGACAAAAAAAAAGAAAAATATGTCTCTGACTCGTACGAATATTATGTGACATGCAAGTTCATCCTTATGACATCTCTATTCTGTCATCAGCCTCTAACCTGTGGCATACCATCATGTCCCATTAATGCAAGAGTAAACATACCAACATAATTTTGCACACCTGTTCAAAGACTTATGTATACACACACACACACATATATATATGTATATATATATATATATATATATATATATATATAAATAATCTAAATTACATTGTAGTTTTTCTTTTCTTTTTGATTATTATTATATTGTTAGAAAGCTAACATAGATGAAAAGTCTGAGATGTTACTGGTAAGATTGATATAGATAGACACCACTGAAAAGAATATAGATACAAAGACTATGAGATAGAGATATCAATATAAAATAGAGATAGATATAAAAAGGCAGCATTAAATATATAGACAGACAGATATGAAAAGGCTAAGATAGACTGATAAATGGAGAGATTGAGTGAGAGAAAGTTATTTATTATTATTATAGATATTTAAGTGTGCATGCATAGTTGGTGGAAGGTAATCCTCAAATTTCTTTCTTCATTTTTAATTTTGCACCATTTCTTTAAATGTTACTGGGAGTGCAGATGAAGCATTAACTAAATTCAAAGAAAGGGATTACAAATGTTAATTTTCTATATGTGTTTTCTTTATATAAGACTAAATTCCAAAATGAAAAAAAAAACAAAAATACAAATTCAGTTTTTATGTAAAGCAGTTTCTCTTTTGAAATCCCCCATATTTTCTTTTCATTATAAATATATTTATATCTCACAACCAGTTTTTGTAGAAATGATTTTTCTTCAAACAAATATTAACAACAACTGGTACGAGATTGGCTAATCTTTCTAGGTTATTTTACTGAAAAGCAAAAATTAAAAATAACTGAATAGAAAATAGAAATAGGTTAACCTGTGAAATTGTCCAGCAAAGATTCCAGAGGCAAATGATTCTTCTTCTTTCTGAACAAATTAGTAGAAGCTCTTATGGAAAAGGGTGGGCTCATTTTTAATTAGTAAGTGGGATAGGGTAATTCAACCATAATTGTTAACCAAGGATGAAGAGTTCAATCCCTGGGAGTATTAGCATTAGCAATCTTCCATAATAGTTATCTGAAAGGTAAAAGTGCATAGTTAACAATGACATAAAATCATTCAATATTTTCTGACAAGCTTTCAAAATATATACAGAGTATGTTTCAGAAAAAAAATGATATATAAACGATTAGATTCTTTCAGGATGTAGGCAATCATGGCTCTCCACGACTTCCTGTCTTGAAGTAAATTTTAAACTTTCATCAACCCTCTTTGTTTTTGTTCTGCTATCTATTCACAAGCTCATTAAGTAAATTAAATGTTGTTTCCCCCAGCTTTCTTACCTTCAATATATCTTGTGAGAGTTAAATTCTCTAGTCCTTCTTCCCTCAACACAGAAATTATAACAGTCTCTTTCTGTTTATAAGCGTGAAATTGTCCAGTATTGATTCCAGAAGCAAGTAAATCTTTTTTTTCCTTGGAATAAATTATTAGAATCTCTTAGGGAAAAGTGTAGGCTTATTTTTAATGAGCAGGGTAATTCAGCAATATTTGTTAACCAAGGATGAAGAATTCAGTCCTTGGGAGTATGAGCATTAACAATCTCCATAATAGTTATCTAAAAAGTAAAAGTGCATAGTTAAGAGTTCACTCCCTTCTCACTTTTCATATAGACAAGAGTGGTGGCTTTTTTATCACATTTCCATATCACTATATTTTTTATAGAAGAGAGATTCTGGATTCTGGGCTTACATACATGATCCAGAATCTTGTTAGAGGAAATTCTGCTCTTAGTCAGGCCATCTGAAACTTGGCTTGAGCTGGAAATCCATTCAAGTTTATGCTTTACCTTTGTTCTAACATTTTCCAAACAATTGCAGTTTTAGTTCTGAGCTGCTTATCCAATATTTAAGTAGATGAGATAGCAGAATTATATAGGGCTGCATTGTCAGTTTTACATATTACTGGAAGATTTTCTGGCTTGTCTTCAATACATATAGAAGTTCTAGAAGGTATTTTTTGTAAAAAGTGTATGCTTCTCTAGTATCAACCATAGCAAGCATCGCCACTGCCTGAACAGAGACACACACACACACACACACACACATGTATATATATATATATATATATATATATATATATATATACTGTTGAAATTTAAGCACACTACTTGATTAACAGTTACATTTGAAACTGTTAGATGTAACCATAAATTCTATGCTTATATTTTCTTTCTTATTTCACTGTAGTGAATATGTATTGGTACAGATGGAAAAAAAGACCCGAGTTTCATCGGGACATGTCTGTCACTATTGGTTAGTCACATCTAGGTTTCTTCATTAGCAGCAGAACAGGTTGGCATATCCGGATTCAGGCCTCTTTGCAACTTGTTCAGATCTGGGCATTTATCAGCTGTCACATGTCAATAAAAGAAACAGAAAACCAGTCTGCTTCTAGTGAGATTCACTTTGCTATCATCAGAGTTTCAGTTTTTGTAAAGATGTTCCCTTATTGCTTTTTATGCTGGAAGTTGTGTACTGCCTGCAGTGCTGTGGTTTTTGAGATAGTGGCCTCACTTTTTGTTATTCAGATTTTTTATTTCTTCCCATCTCTCTTCCTTCTCTGCCTGTTCCAACCTTAATTATAAAGAGAGCAATGTATTAAGTGCTTCCTCCAGACTCAATACACTCCTATTTCTACCTTCTTGGAACATTCTTCTGGCTTCTTGCTTTCCAATCAAAGCTGATTTTCAAAAGTTTAAATGCTAAAGCACTCATTATCTTCTTTCTCCCTGTCTACTGTTCTTTTATTGCCCTCTCTTCTCAATAATGTTTTCTCAGTTTCTTTCACTCTCATTAACCCCTGAAGCTTAGTGGCTTTATCACCTTGTTTGGGGCCAAGTGATTAAAAAATATGCATCCACATATATTGTCTAATAATTGCTTGATGCTTGGAACTATGTATTGTTACCATGTATTGTTGATTTCTGTGTCCATACTGTTTATATTTATAAATACTCTATCTCTGATACTGAGCACTCTTTTTTAATAAATATAGAAAATTTCAAACATATATATATATATATATATATATATATATATATATATATGTATATATATAGGGATTCAGAAAACTCATCTATCTGATCAAGGAGGGATTTTCTTGAAAATTCTAATGTTTTGGTCATATAGAAGAATACACTTTTTACAGAAAATACCTTCTAGAACTTCTATATGTATTGAAGACAAATTGGATTGAGTTCTCTAGGTCACTGGCATGTTTATGATAAAATAAATATGCAAAAACTTCGGCTTTCTCCCTAGGGGTTAGAATACCTGATTGATACCAAATTGGTCGGGTTTCAATCCTGGCTTGAATTAATTGGATGTCTAGCCACACTGATGCACTGTGAAACTGAAACAGTCTGTCTGTGAATGACGATATATATATATATATATATATATATATATATATATATATATATATATATATTAGTGAATATCCATAATATCCAACGTCGATGACATGACTCAGAATTTCAGCAACTGCATGAAGCTCTGAGTCATTGATGCTGGATATTATGTATATTCACTAATATATACTTATAGCTCTGTCTCATAACATTGATCATTGTACTTATAACATCTCTTGAATATATTTATACGTACATAAAATTCTATGGTTGTGCAAGTATGTATTTTATCATATATATATATAATTTGTTTATAATTAGTTCAGGAAAACTTGAACAACATGACTTTTTACATTTCTTTATAATCATTTCATCCCAAGCAAGGTAATAAAGTTACAAAAACACGGTCGGTGGGGATAATGAGAGTAATAGAATCTTTGAAAAATGCTGATGAAAGGCAGAAAAGGTTTTCTAAGACAATTAAAAGAGACCAGTTCTGTCTTGTAGGCATGAAAATTAACAAGCCATTTCTTGCCCCAGTTTACCACAGATTGGAGGTCATTTTTGAGATCAGCTGCCAATTTGGCCATATTGAAACTAGAGGACTTACCATGAAGACAAGGGTAAATAGTTGTATTAGGTTGGTGCAAAAATAATGTCGGTTTCTCACATAGTAACATATGTGAGAAAACGACATTAGTTTTGCACCAACCTAATATCATCAGCATAGATACAAAGTTGAGAACTGATGACATCAGAAATGTTGCTAATAGAAATTAGGAACAATGTAGAAAGATTGAATCAAATCAAAAATTTCTCCAGAAATACCATGACCCTTCAACATGTGAATATGACCAGCATGCTAATCCTTGTCAAATGTCTTGAGATATCTAAAATACCTGCTTGAGCTTTACCATTCTTATCTTAAGCTTGTCAAACTCTTTCAGCAATGACTGTTAATACATCAGTAGTTGACTTAGAGAAACAAAAGCCATATTCTTTGTCTGAAAGAAGAGCCTGTGAGGTGAGATGGAGATTTGGAGTCTCTCGGACTGACAGAAGGATCAGATAATTCACCAGAGTTCTTAGAAGCAGGAAATACAGAAGAGTGTTTTTTTTTTTCCAAGAAGCAGGAAAACAAGAAGCAGCAAAGTATTTATCATGGAGTTTAGAGCAGACAGCAACCAATTCAGGAACACATTTGTTTAGTATTAATGCAGAAATGCCATTAATTTCACATGCTTTGTTAGGATCCAGTTTAAAGATGATATCAGAAACCATGGAGAGAAAAATTATGTGCATATCATGCAGAAGAGACTGAATTCTAAGTGGAAAGTCAGGCCAAGGTACTAATGATGTGTTAAGAGCAGAATTGGAGGAGAGTTTGCAAGCAAAGCATTCCACTTTAGTGGTAGAAGATGATAGCATTTCAAATTGATTGAAAAGAGGTGAAATTGAAGAATAACTCCTAATTAAACACATTCTTACAGACCCAGTAGTAATGTGAACCAAACTTATGAGAGTCTATACAGGGCCTCATTCTATCAGTGAACAATGACAGCATTTTTTTTTATTACACATTTGCAATTATTATGAGCAAATACCACAAGGTGTCTGTTGTGAACGGAACTATTGCATTGGTATACCCAGAAAAAGTAATTTCTATAGGCTATAGCAGCTTTTAAGTTAAGCCTAATCATTAGACTATTGGAATCCATAACAGCAAAGCAAGGCTATTTTACAGGTGCACATATCATGTTGATAACTTTTGAAATCAGTATAGCATTTTTTTCTACCTGAAATATAAACAAAGTGTTGGATATCATTTGGGGAATACCTTTAGCCTTACTTCCTCTGCATCAGAGAGTAAGTGTAAATCTTAATGGGTGATAGCATAAACAGGAAATGGCTAAAATAAACAGGATGCATAGGTGTCCTGGGCTTTGAATAAACAGAGCACAAAGGTTTCCTGAGCAGAAGAAAATGTGTGCTTGTGTGGGCACATGAAGTTGTACGGTCATATGGCTACAAGAGGCAGGGTCACAAGAAGTTGCATAGGCAATATTACAGAAGAAAGAATAGCCATGTGAAGTTGTATGGGTGTCCAAATGTTATAAAAACAATCCAACTCTTGGACTGGTGGAGAGGCTGACTAGAGTTTCACCAAAGATTTTATTGTTGTCCATTCCTAACCTCTGGGATTCTCCCTGACTCTACCTGACTGCCACAACTTGAAAAATAAAGCTATTTATATTTTTTTATATAAGTGTTTGTTGCCTTATTTGAGTCCAGCAGCAATATACAACAAAAGTTATTTATAAGCAATTAATAGATTTTTTTAATCTGACATTATTTCTTTTTACTATAAACGTTATATGATATATTGATTTTTATTGGACATCCCTATTTTTTATACAAAATGGATAATTTTATTATGATTGTCACAAACCCTATATGTTAAACTTACTATAGAACCTACTCATCTGTAATAGATATTAAAGTAAATTTGAGAATGCATGGTAAAAATGATCAGGTGAAAAACATGTTCATTAAGAACCTTGAGCAAACATGTAAGGTGTGTCATAAAGTGTGCAAGTTGTTAACCAGTATGAAAAACCACATTGCTCAGCCCTAGATGACAAATTAATTAGTCATAGAGAACATAAAGTTGTATAAAGCTAAGTGGACATCATCGTTCGTTCATTGAGTGGACAGTCATATGGAAGAGTTTTTAGGACAATAGTTATTGATATAGGAAAAGGCCATCACACCTTTTCCCAGCTATGGGTAAAATAATAAGGCAAACAGTGTTCTGGTAGGGCAATCTATTTAGGAGAAAGACAACTATGAATTTATCCCTTCCTGCCAACATGTGATAGCCTAGTGTGTGTAGGGTAAAGCTTATTACTTCTTATAGCTGACAGAAACTGGATAATAATAAATAAAATAATATAAATAAATAAATAAACAAAGTAAATAATATAAATAAATAAATAAAAAAAATGATATAAATAAATAAATAAACAAAATAAATAAGTATGCAGGATAAAAAAGAAAAAATTAGAATAAATAAGTATGCAGAAAAAGAACGAAAGAAATATGCAAGATAAGAAAGAAGGAAAGAAGGTGTCCCTAACACTCCCCTCCAAGATGGAAATCCTCTATCAACATGCAGTATAGGAAAGCCAAGCTTGAGGAGTGCCAATGGCACATCAAGTGTAGCATTCCCAGCCTGACATGCACACTAAGCACAGACCTCACTGCAGACCTGATGCTTGCAACCACTCCACATTCTTACAGTTCTTGCAGAGAGGGAATACAGACAACTGGTAAAGGATAAGAGGAAAACATGTGCTACATGCATCAGCCCTACCCTTCATGGACAACCACTTTCAGAGCAAAGTCTGGACCATTGCTCCAACCTTTTCCTTTACTTACAACCAATTCTTCTTCAGCAAGAGCAAATGTGTCTGTCAGTTCAACTAAGGGGCCCCAGAAGTACAACCCCCTTCCAGGCACCTAACCACAAGCCAGAAGACTTGTTGCAATTAATCTTGGGCCCTGCGACCTTAGACTGTTCAAGTGCCTTCTGTACCACCTCAATGTCACTGTGGCATGACACAAAAATGGATACATCATTAGCATGCATGGAAACCCAGGCTTGACCACTACCACAGTGATTTTACATAGGGCTGGACTGCATGCCCTTCCCCTTAGCCATTGAAGGAGGGGCTCCAACACCAAAGCATAAAGTAGGGATGAGACCAATCAAACCTGTTGAACTGACCACTCTCTGTTCACCTGTACTACAACACTGATGTAGTGAAACAGGAGGCTGATCCTCTTGTAGAAATTATCTTTTACACTCTCTTGGATCATGTGGATCAGATGCAGGTTGCTCTGAATTGTTCATCCCTTCACAGCACAAGTCTGCTCAGTTTCCAATAAACCCTTGGCAACTGACTGCACAAAGAGACTTGCCACTGCTGACCATCTTCAATGCCAAGTAAACTTTTGCTCTTTGCAATATTACCCTTACAGCTAGCCACTTCAGTTGGTGAAATCTGAAAAAAGTCAGCCAAATAGCTGTGAAACTCTTCATCTCAGAGACTAGGCTCCTTGGTAAACTGGCTCTGGAATTGCTGCCAAAATGCCTCAAACATGTCTTTGGTTGACCTCAGAGTTCACCTCTCTGGGGTATTGACCTCCTGAATATATCTATAACAACCTCAATGGATCTCTTCCTTGTGCAATTCTTCACCAATATTCACTGCTTCATTTAACATCTTGTTTAACCAATGTCTAACTACCTGACTCTGGTAGTGCTTGCTAGCTGAATGTTTCAAAGTCTGCCTAGCTAAGCTTATCTCTAGGGAATCCCCACTAGCCAGCCTCCACCCAGGACAGACTATCTCTGTGAGGCTTTACCTTTTTGCCTTATCTAAGGTAAGTCATTGGCTATATTTGGTGGTGAAAGACCTAATGCTATCCTCCCAGCGCTTTTTCCCAATAACTGCCTCCATTAGTTCCCATTGAACTAACCTAATTAGCTGTTTCTGAAGTCCTGCCTATCCAGTAAAGGCAGATTGTATTTCCAGTGTCCAGCCATTCTAGACAAGCACCTAATGCCATCTGAGCACAGACAAGTCTAACCAGTGAAACATGGTACAATCTAGCAAATTGATCCTTCTCACTAATAGATCCCACATGTACATCTCCCACTCCAGAAGATTGACCCAGTATCTATCAACAAGACGAAATTTGCCAATCTGATCAACCAAGTTATGATCACCTAATCTCCTGCTAATTCCCTGACCATGTCCATTTTGGGGTCCAGAATGGATATTCCAGTCCCCCATTAAGACTAAGTGTGACAAATCTCCAACTGACAGAAAAAGGAGACATACTCTGTCTAGTCATTTGGCATATACCTTACAATGATCCCAAACAAACTACTTTTCACAGCAATATTGGCCACAATCTACTGGCACCCTCCCCACTTCAACATGGACAAGGTCCACCTTCATACCAATGGTACATTTAACCAGCAAGGAAACACCTCTGGCCAGATGGTCCCCATATGCTGAATAGACAACAAAGTTGTTAGACAGTACACAAGCATCAACATCTCAAACAAAGTGTCTCCCCTGGATCATTCATCTGTGACAATCAGGCTGATGTCCATCTGGTTTAATTTTAAAACCCTGTATAAGGAGGGATAGAGCAAAACTGGGACCCTCCTTACACATACTTTTGATAACTTTTTCAACCCATGAGACTCTATCTGGGCCATCTTGAGCTTTGGAAAAGAGTCTTTGGCTCCTGCCAAATAGTCCCATACTTTCAAGTTACCCCCAGTATTCCTGATGAGAGTGATTATTCCAGGGGCATCTGGGAAATTTCTTTAGTCTTCTGTTGACCTCCCATCAATGGTGGTAAATTTAAAAGGTGGCCTTAAAAGGGGCCTCCTCTTTGAGGGCCTGTCAGTCCATAAAACATATTTTGTCCCCTTTGGAGAATGTTCTTTTCATTTTTCCTTGAGATTGGTTGGGGGAGGAAGAATGAGCAAGGAGCCTCACCTCTTTTCCTAGAAGGGGAAGAGGTGAGGCTCCTTTCCTTACTTTGTGGTTCTGGCTGCTCCATTCTTGCTGGTGAAGGGTTGGTGCTAAGTTCTTGGGGTCTCCCCTCCAAACTTTGATACGGGGTCCCCTCTCTACTACATAGCAATTTAGCTTGTTTTTTAAGCAATATAGCCTTCTTTGTTGGACATCCTGCTGGGGAGTTGGGGCTTCTGACTTTGTTACCCTCCTCATAACTTCAGTCCACTCACTGGAGCCAGTGGGGGCCTAGCCAGACTTCTCTATGCTCTCTGCTTCTGCTGGATATAGAAAAAGGATAGAGATCAAATATGAATAGAAAAGGGAAGATGAAATGAGAATAGAAAAGAGAAGATGAAATGGCAAAAGGAAAGTTGAGATTAAATGGGAATAGTAAAGATGAGACAAAATGGGAATAAGAAAGATGAGATGAAATGGGAATAAAAAAGAGAAGATGAAATGGGAATAGGAAAGATGAAATTAAATGAGAATAAAAAAGATAAAAAGAAGAATAGGAAAGTTGAGATGAAATGGGAAAAGGAAATATGAGATAAAATGGGAATAGAAAAGATGAGATAAAATGGGAATAGGAAAGATGAGATAAAATGGGAATAGGAAAGATGAGATAAAATGGGAATAGGAAAGATGAGATAAAATGGGAATAGGAAAGATGAGATAAAATGGGAATAGGAAAGATGAGATAAAATGGGAATAGAAAAGATGAGATAAAATGGAAATAGGAAAGATGAGATAAAATGGGAATAGGAAAGATGAGATAAAATGGGAATAGAAAAGATGAGATAAAATGGGAATAGGAAAGATGAGATAAAATGGGAATAGAAAAGATGAGATAAAATGGGAATAGGAAAGATGAGATAAAATGGGAATAGGAAAGATGAGATAAAATGGGAATAGGAAAGATGAGATAAAATGGGAATAGGAAAGATGAGATAAAATGGGAATAGGAAAGATGAGATAAAATGGGAAAAGGAAAGATGAGATGAAATTGGAATAAGAAAGATGAGATGAAATGGGAATAGAAAAAAGAAGGTGAAATGGGAATAGGAAAGATGAAATTAAATGAGAATAAAAAAGATAAAAAGAAGAATAGGAAAGTTGAGATGAAATGGGAAAAGGAAATATGAGATAAAATGGGAATAGAAAAGATGAGATAAAATGGGAATAGGAAAGATGAGATAAAATGGGAATAGGAAAGATGAGATAAAATGGGAATAGAAAAGATGAGATAAAATGGGAATAGGAAAGATGAGATAAAATGGGAATAGGAAAGATGAGATAAAATGGGAATAGGAAAGATGAGATAAAATGGGAATAGAAAAGATGAGATAAAATGGGAATAGGAAAGATGAGATAAAATGGGAATAGGAAAGATGAGATAAAATGGGAATAGAAAAGATGAGATAAAATGGGAATAGGAAAGATGAGATAAAATGGGAATAGGAAAGATGAGATAAAATGGGAATAGAAAAGATGAGATAAAATGGGAATAGGAAAGATGAGATAAAATGGGAATAGGAAAGATGAGATAAAATGGGAATAGAAAAGATGAGATGAAATGGGAAAAGGAAATATGAGATAAAATGGGAATAGGAAAGATGAGATAAAATGGGAATAGGAAAGATGAGATAAAATGGGAATAGGAAAGATGAGATAAAATGGGAATAGGAAAGATGAGATAAAATGGGAATAGGAAAGATGAGATAAAATGGGAATAGAAAAGATGAGATAAAATGGGAATAGGAAAGATGAGATAAAATGGGAATAGAAAAGATGAGATAAAATGGGAATAGGAAAGATGAGATAAAATGGGAATAGGAAAGATGAGATAAAATGGGAATAGGAAAGATGAGATAAAATGGGAATAGGAAAGATGAGATAAAATGGGAATAGAAAAGATGAGATAAAATGGGAATAGAAAAGATGAGATGAAATGGGAAAAGGAAATATGAGATAAAATGGGAATAGAAAAGATGAGATAAAATGGGAATAGGAAAGATGAGATAAAATGGGAATAGGAAAGATGAGATAAAATGGGAATAGGAAAGATGAGATAAAATGGGAATAGGAAAGATGAGATAAAATGGGAATAGGAAAGATGAGATAAAATGGGAATAGGAAAGATGAGATAAAATGGGAATAGGAAAGATGAGATAAAATGGGAATAGGAAAGATGAGATAAAATGGGAATAGAAAAGATGAGATAAAATGGGAATAGGAAAGATGAGATAAAATGGGAATAGGAAAGATGAGATAAAATGGGAATAGAAAAGATGAGATAAAATGGGAATAGGAAAGATGAGATAAAATGGGAATAGGAAAGATGAGATAAAATGGGAATAGGAAAGATGAGACAAAATGGGAATAGGAAAGATGAGATAAAATGGGAATAGGAAAGATGAGATAAAATGGGAATAGAAAAGATGAGATAAAATGGGAATAGGAAAGATGAGATAAAATGGGAATAGGAAAGATGAGATAAAATGGGAATAGGAAAGATGAGATAAAATGGGAATAGAAAAGATGAGATAAAATGGGAATAGGAAAGATGAGATAAAATGGGAATAGAAAAGATGAGATAAAATGGGAATAGGAAAGATGAGATAAAATGGGAATAGGAAAGATGAGATAAAATGGGAATAGAAAAGATGAGATAAAATGGGAATAGGAAAGATGAGATAAAATGGGAATAGGAAAGATGAGATAAAATGGGAATAGGAAAGATGAGATAAAATGGGAATAGGAAAGATGAGATAAAATGGGAATAGGAAAGATGAGATAAAATGGGAATAGAAAAGATGAGATAAAATGGGAATAGGAAAGATGAGATAAAATGGGAATAGGAAAGATGAGATAAAATGGGAAAAGGAAAGATGAGATGAAATCGGAATAAGAAAGATGAGATGAAATGGGAATAGAAAAAAGAAGGTGAAATGGGAATAGGAAAGATGAAATTAAATGGGAATAGAAAAGATGAGATGAAATGGGAAAAGGACAGATGAGATGAAATGGTAATAGGAAAGATGAAATTAAATGGGAATAGAAAAAAGAAGGTGAAATGGGAATAGAAAAGATGTGACGAAATGGGAATAGAAAAGATGTGACGAAATGGGAAAAGTAAAGATGAGATGAAATGGGAATAAGAAAGATGAGATGAAATGGGAATAGAAACGAGTAGATGAAATGGGAATAGGAAAGATGAGATGAAATTGGAATAGTGAAGATGAGATAAAATGGGAATAAGAAAGATGAGATGAAATGGGAATAGAAAAAAGAAGATGAAATGGGAAGAAGAAAGATGAGATGAAATGGGAATAGAAAAGATGAGATAAAATGGGAAAAAAGCTGAGATAAAATGTGAATAAGAAAGATCAGATGAAATGGGAATAGAAAAGAGAAGATGAAATGGGAATAGGAAAGATGAGATTAAATGTGAATAGAAAAGAGAAGAAGAAATGGGAATAAGAAAGATGAGATTAAATGGGAATAGAAAAGAGAAGATGAAATGGGAATAAGAAAGATGAGATTAAATGGGAATAGAAAAGAGAAGATGAAATGGGAATAGGAAAGATGAAATTAAATGGGAAAAGGAAAGATAAGATGAAATGGGAATAAGAAAGCTTAGATAAAATGGGAATAAGAATGATCTGATGAAATGGGAATAGAAAAGAGAAGATGAAATGGGAATAGAAATTAAGAAACAAACTTGAAATAGAAAAATTCAAATTGGTTGTACAGCAAAACCTCACATCAGACTCAATTTGTTCATACAAAATGTGGTTGACCTTTATCATCCCCTAAATTTTATTTTACCCCCAAGTGTTCAGTATTTGCAGAGTGCTGAAATACTGAAGTCACCAGTTCTAATAAAACATAAATCAAGTTTTGTTTTATCTCTCAAATTGTTTTGTGATTTTTGCTTAAAATTTCTGCCCAAATATTATTCAATATATTATACAGACTACTGTCCTTATCTTTAAGTTGTTTTGCTGGTGTAGTATTGGTTAAATACCTTGATTTTATCAGACTGGAAAATAAGATAATAAAAAGCAGGAAGTGAAACAAGGAAAAATGGTAAGAAAAATACAGTGGAAAATAAAAGACAATGCAATGAATAACAGAGGAAATAAAGAGGAAAATTAAAAGAGAAAGAAAGATTGCCTTAAAACCTATGATAAAGAAAGACCAAAAATGAATGAACGAGTAAGACTTTAAAAATTGAAAAAATTATAAATAAAAAAAAAAGAAAGAAGGTGCAGTTATTTTAAAGAAAGAACAAAATTAAGAAAAGCATAAGAATCGCAAAAGAAAAGGCAAAAAAAAGAAAAGGAAAACATTAAAGAAAGAAAGATGAAAAGAAAGAATGATCTATTAAATAAGATAAGGGATAAGTGACGAAAGAGATGTAAAATAACAGAAGAAAACAGTAATGAAAAAAAAGAAAAAGAAACTCGAAAGAATTATATAAGTAGGAAATTTCAAGCAATCATCAACAAAGAAATAAACATAAACCAGTAGAAAAACATGGAAAAAGTAATAAAAAAAAACATTAAAGAAAAGAAGGAAAGAAAAAATAAAAAGAATGAATAAAAGATAAATGAAGAAAAACTTGAAGTAGAAATATTATCAAATAACAGTAAAGAAATAAGATAAAAGAAAATCTCTTTTCAATTATTATTGTTATTATTATTATTATTATCATTATTATTATTATTATTATTATTATTATTATTATTATTGAACTACTCTTACTCCTCCTCCTGAAATTTATTATCATCATCTATCATTTGTAAAATTAAAGTTAAAAATCTTCAAGTAAAAGCAAAAAGGAGACAACATGGAAAGAAAAACTAAAAAACTAAAAAAACAAAAATGTCAAGTAAGCAAAAAAGAAAAAGAGATAAAGGAAAAAAGGAACAATGAGTTACCCCATTACAACACAAATGATGTAAAAAAAAAAAAACACACTTTTCCTCTGTTATTCTCTTACTAAGTCATTCTGCTTCTCTCTTTTAATCACTCTCTCTTTTTAGCTCTTCCCCTCTCTATCTTTCTCTCTCTTATAAAGGGTCATCCTGGTACAGTACATTCCAGTAGGATAATTAATACATTGGGTGGATTTGAGAGGTTAACCGCAACTTTTAGGTGCGAGGTGGGCTGTCAGACGAAGAAGAAGAGAGAACAAAACAAAGCTGAAAAAATAAAAGACAAATTTTTACCGTTTATACAAAAATGCAAGCAACAAAAGTAGATTTATATAAATGAAGAAAGGCTAACATTTTTATACTTGTAAAATTTCAATGCATACAAAATTCCAAAGAATAAATGTATAGAATCAAAAGTGTGTTTCTATACATGGTTTTACTTCCTTGTCTTTAAATGGGGTGTGTATATGTTTATGTATACGTGTGTGATATAAATATATTTATAATGTCAGATTTCATTCTGCAAGATAATGTTTCTACAGGAACATTAATATTAACCAACAGCTGTTTGTTATATAATTATATATATATCATAAATATACCATGTGCTTTTCACTTTATCTTTGTTTGCAATAACTTAATTACTGCTGTGAGATATTATTATGCAACAAGATCATTGTTCATAAAATGATATATAAATATTCATAATAGTATAGTTAATGATATATATTTTTAATTTCATATATATATATATATATATATATATATATATGTATGTATATATATATATATATGTATATATATATATATATGTATATATATGTATATATATATATATATATATATATATATATATATATATATATATATGTAGAGAGAGAGAGAGAGAGAGAGAAATAGTGAGAGACCCTTGTGCAGATTACTTGAAACAAAACGAATAATTCCATTATTATTTACTTTTTTTTGCATTTTCCCAATGAAACATGACCGGTGCACATGTTAGTACTTCATATGTCCATTCCACAAAGTCATTCATTGTAGATTGACCACAGATTCTCGATCGGATTAAAATCAGGAGAGTTTATGGGCCAGTTGATAGTACTCTGATTTGCTCAATGGTAAGGCTTGCCAGTGTGTTCGTACAGTGTTACAATTTTCGTATGCTTCTTTGGAGTAATCTCTATTACAGACAATGATCATAAGACAACTAATCAACAGCCGAGACAATAGTATCTGATAAAAATCTGATGAAATCATGGATGACACAATATTATCATACACCCCGAAATAGATTAATATTACTGCACACTACTGCAAATGACCTAATCTGAGAATAAATCAAAATCGATTACACCCTGTCACTCCAGTGGATCTAAAGCTGATGGTATGGTGAAAGAAAGGAAACTAAAGTAGTTGTTTCAATTAATTTACACAAGGGTGTATGTAAAGATTGCTATGTGTTATAAAAAAGACATAATTTTAAAAGAGAAACAACATACACTTATTGAGTGATGGGAAAACAATGTTTGGAATTGTAAAAATTTTGGGAGCTTAGAAAGCAATAAAAAAAAAATTGAAAACATGAACATAAAAACAAAAATAAAACAGGTTTTAAGAATGTTACAAAAAGAAATTTTATAAAAATTAAAAGGCTAATAAACAACAAAAGTAAACTGAACAGAAAGAACATATTTGAAGCTGGTTCAGTAAATATAAACAAAGAAAAGATGCAGAATATTAAGACTGTTAGCTTATGCCATAAAGCAATTAAAATACAGTGCCTTGTATAAATATGCAACCACCTTGAACTTTTCTACATATTGTAATGTTACTAACTGGAATTCAAACTGACATAAGTTGTTTTTTACCATTTGATTAAAACAAAATACACAATTCTTTGAAGATGCAATATACATTTTATTGAGATAAACATTAATTAGGGCAACAAAGCAGTCATCTTTCGGATACATAAGTATTCACACCCAAGAATTAATACTTTGTAGAACCACCTTTTTCTGCGATTATAGCTGCAAGTGTTTTGGAGTATTTTTCTACTAGCTTTGTACATCTAGAGATTTAAATTTTGTACCATTTTTTTGAAAATTAGCTCAAGCTTAGTCAGAATAGATGGAGACAGCCTGTGAATAAAAGTTTTGCCACAGATTCTCAATTAGATTTAAGTCTTGGCTTTGACTGCACCCTTATAATATTAATATAGTTTGATCTAAATCATCTCATGCATCTGGATCTATGTTTAGGGTCATTGTCTTCCTGGAAGGTGAACATGCATCCCAGTCTCAAGTCTTTTGCAGACTGTCACAAGTTTTCTTAGAGGACTGCCCTATAATTGGCTCCATCCATCTTCCTATGAACTCTGACCAGATTACTGTTTCCTTATAAAAACATCCTTAAAGTACAATGCTGTCACCACCCTATATCATGGTGGGGATGGTGTTCTTCTCTTGTTTTTGTTCTTGTAACGGAATTCACCCGAGATGGTTTGAGCCGGCTCCAATATTGGAGTTTCATGGGAATTTGGAATTCACAAGCAGTCCCCAACCTGCATGTATAGCACATGAGATTTGATTATAGCAGTGAAGGTTTTGTGCAGGACCATCCACACTTTTTGAAGGGCCCATTACAGAGACCTGGTGCACTACGTGCCACAAGGTCCCCAAATGACCTTTCTCAGGTTTTGAATTCAGAGTTGTCCTTCTCCTAGACCAGTTGCCATCCAAGGCTATAGAAACCAGTCTGTCCTGCTATTTACCCATAGCTGGAGGGAGAAGAAGAGGATTCACACCGTTTCCAAGGGTATTAGCATGTAAGTGAATGTAATGGATTTGACTGGAATTTGAACTCGGCTCTCTCGGTGGGGATGGTGTGTACAGGTTGATGTGCAATGTTGCATTTCCACCAAACAGTGTTGTGCATTAAGGTCGAAAAATTAAATTTTGCTTTCATGTAACCAAATCACCATGTTTCCACATTTGCAGTGTCCTCCATATGGCATGTGGCAAACAAGACTTCTTATGGCTTTCTTTACCAATTAATCCAACAGAAAATATGTGGTCCATCATTAAAAGAAATTGTATATTAGAATGGGAAACAATATTCAAGCAAAGAATCTCTGGGAGCAATAATGGCAATGGTAACATTATGATTATGTCTTTATTTTCTCTTCAAGTTACTGTTACTTCTCTTGGTATTCCTCAACTATAACGCCAGTCCCCAATGTTCAAAGAAGGATAGTCTTTGCCAAGACCCTCAAGCCCCACTTACTGAAAGAAATTTTTAAGCATTGATATTTGAAAATATGAATATCATAGCAGCACTCATCATCAGTGAATTGGCTTTAGGAAGGAAAGAATTTTCATTGTCTTCTATTGAGAGATTATTTTGGGTGTGGTATGAAATGCTTAAATAGCCAGTCAGTGCCGGTATCTTCACATCTGTGTACTGTTACAATTAACATTGTTAAATAATGTTAAAATAGTAAAAATTATATATATATATATATATATATATATATATATATATATATATATAGCATTTTTACTATTTTAACATTATTTAATATGCATTATATACATGTGTGACATCAGGAGCTGTGATGCAATTTTCACTTCCATATCTCGTATATACGCAAGCAAGGGTGGACTATCATGGTTGTTTCATCCATTGTTGTTTGACTTATTGAAATTGTCATCTTTGATAATGACTTGTGTAAGCCGAAAGCTTAGATTGGATTTAAATATGTATCAATATGGTGTTTTCCTTTTGTCTTTCAACGATAATGTGATTAAGCTTATCAGACAATATGAAAGGAACTTACTTAAAATAAATAGACAAAACTATATTATTTAATGAAATATGCATTAATGAAAAATTGCTGCCTAAATATACACAATATATATATATATATATATATATATATATATATATATATATATATATAGATTTACAACAATTATAACAAAAAGATGGTCACCACCACCACATACAGTGCTAAAACATGATTGCAGTTATGTAGCAGTTTATAACATGTTTTTTAACAAATTTTTAATAAATATTATTATTAGCTCTACTCTGTATTGAGCACTCTTTTAAAATATAATATTTGGACATTGGTATTAACCTACCTTACACTTGGAGATATATATATATATATATATATATATATATATATATATATATATATATATATATATATATATATATATATATATATATATATATATATATATATATCACTGATAGAGGCACAATTTAGCTCAAAAAAGTGATTTCCCTGATAGAAAAAAGGGTTGCAAGTTCAATTCCTGTGTGCGGTACAATTTTTTCTTAAGTAGGTCAGTTGTCATTAATTTCACTGTTTAATAAAATAAAAATAAAAGTGATAGCAAATCAAACATTTGTACCCACTAAAAATAATGTTTATAATAATAAGAAATAATTTTGGATAAAAAATTATTTAAAAAAATTACCATAATCAATAGATAAATATGTGTGTGTGTGTGTTTGTATATATATATATATATATATATATATATATATATATATATATATATATATATATATATATGTATATATATATGTATGTATGTATGTATGTATGTATGCATGTATGTATGTACATAAATTGTATCTCTAGAAAAATAAGCAGATAACTAGATATATCTATGTCAATAGAAAAAAATAAATTGCTCCATTATTATTTAGTTTACAAATAAGAATTTTCCATTCATTCAGTTCCTGACAAATGTTTTATAAGCAGCACCCAAGGCGGCATGAAATCTGTCCTTATACAAGAATTGTAATGAAGAAAATCATCACTACCAAAAAGAGGAATAAAAGCAAAGAAAAGCCGATTCAATGGGAAAAAATGAATAATGAAAATATAATCAAATATCAAAGTCATATTCTTTTATGCTCATGTACACATGTAAATAAATATATGAATTTATACATATATATATATATATATATATATATATATATATATATATATATAAAGAAATATAGTCTTAAGGTGTGCTATATTTATGGAATAAAGTGCTCAATATCAGAGATAGAGCGTGTGTAAATATAAAAGTGAACATAGAAGTCAACACTTAGAGGCGACAGTCTGTTTCATGCTATATGCAATCGTCAAGCCACGTGTGCTGTTATTTTTCTCGGCTATTTATATATATACGGGTTAGTGGTGCATTGTGGGTATTCTATTATGGCGGTTATATATATATATATATATATATATATATATATGCACACATACACACAGAAGGAGAGAGAGATACTTAAATAAAAATGAAATTGAAGAAATTCATAAAATCAGAAAAAATATATTTTTTATTATATATATATATATATATATATATATATATATACAGAGAGAGAGAGAGAGAGAGAGAGAGAGAGAGAAAAAGAAAGAAAGAAAGAAAGAAAGAAAGAAAAACAAAGCATATATTTACATTTTGGATATACAAGCCTATGCAATTTTCTTACCTTTTCCCTGAAGTGTATCTTTATTTCTTTTGTGCACTTTCTGTGGGAAACTAAAAAATATTTTTATGCCTGTATCTTTACACTCTCAAAAAATAAATGTTGAACTCCCAATAAACACTTCTTTTTCTATATACTGTGTTCAATAAGTACATAGGTGATCATAGCTCTCCATAATTTCCTGTCCTTTGTAGCTCATAATAAATTTTGTCTTTTTGTTATCTATCCGACAATTTGATCTGCTATCCATTTATTTAACGTCTTTAGGGAGCTAATGTGTTGTTTTCATCTGTCCTTCTTGCCTTCAATCTGTCCTGTGACTATCAAATTTTTCAAGTTCACTTTCCTCATTATGTACCCTAGAAATTTCAAATATGTAACACTTTAGTACTCATTTCTTTGTTTCTAATTAAATTTTCTTATTTCATAATACTTTGCTTAGCTTTTGGAAGGCATCTTTCACTATCCCAATGCACAATTGGATTTCAGAGTTGTACTTTCCATCCTCTGTTAAAGCACTTCCCAGATATCTAAAATGTTGTACCTGTTTTAATTTGGTATCTCCAATTTTTAATTTGCCTGTTGGCTGTTCCTTTTGCCTTTTGTCTTCTTGAAATTGATGATTAGTCCTTTCTTCTCACTTTCCTTCACTAACTTCTGTAGGAGTTCTTGTAGTTTCCTTTCTCTGTCTGCCCTCAGTGCTGTGCTATCTTCATATCTTATGTTGTTAAGACTGGGGCAACCAAAAATACATCCTGTTAGGACTTCTAATTCTCTCACTGTATAAGTCCAATGAGAAGACACACATGTTTGTCTTACACCCTTTTCTATTTTTGCATATTTACTGGACTAATTTTCTATTCATATACAGGTGGTTTGTTGTCAGTACATGTTCTGAACTATTTCAATATCCTTCCCAACAAACTCACACTGTTCTTGTCTTATTCATCGTTTGATTCTGCTGCATGCTTTTTCATCAGAATTTGGTTGATTGTCGGATTCAATTCACAATTGTTTGCACCTGTCTTCTTAGGTAGTGCTATCTTCTTCCACTATATCACCACTATTGGATATTTCTGTTATTATATCTGTTATCTTGTCAATACTGAAATCATCTGAGGCAGCCAACATCTCTGTTAAGATTGCATCTGGTTCTGCTGCTTTGTTTCTGTTGAATTTGACCAATGCACATTCTGTATCAGATTTAAATATTTTTGTTCTTTCAATATTTCTCTATATTGCTTGTTGTTCTCTTTCATTTTGGAAGAGTTCTCCAATCTGTTTATTCCATCAGTGAATTATTTTTTCTTTTGCTAATATTAGTGTCCTGTCTTTGGATTTTATACATCTTGTTGATAAGTATGTCTTTTGTTCTGTTAGTTTTCTTACATTTTTATGCATATCTATTTTATCCGTGATACTCATTCTTTCTATTTCTGTACATTTTTCATTGAGTCATTCCTTTTTAGTCTGCCTGCATTTGTTCCTAATTTCTTTGTACAAAGTTCTATGTTCTATGCCATAACTTGGCATTGTTTTTTGTCTCCTTTTCCTCATGTCAAGAATTTCATCTCTCATCCATTCTTTTTCTTCTTTGTCTATCGATCTTTGGGGTGATCTTAATTGCTGATGTTAGTAAAGCTTTTCTTAATGCACATCAATGTGAGTTTCCATTTTCATTTTGTCCATTGTATCTACTTTTAACACTGTTTGTATATTTCTCCTTCACATTCTGGTCACTCAGGATTATGTCATGGTGCAATTTGAGTACAGCCTTGCCCCCCTTCAGTTTCCTTAGTTTCTCTTTAAGTTTGCATATAACTGGAAGGTGGTCAGCACTTGGCATGTTTTGCAGTGTAAAATTACATTCCTGAATCTCTTATAAATAATTAGATAGTCAATTCTGATTTTTCATTTCTCTTCTTGGGCTTCTCCATGTCCATATATGTCTTGGATGTTTTTGAATATTGGCTACTACCTGATTATTCAACATGCACTACTGAACCCATTTTTCATTGTGCTCGTTATGAGTTCCTAGTCCAAATTTGCCAACTATTTCCCCATCTCTCTTCTTGCCTAGTTTGGCATGAAATTATCTCATAAAAATTGTAATTTCTTGCAATTTGCACTGTCCAGTGTACAATAGGACTTTTCAATTTCTTCTTCTTCACTTTGTGCTTTCAGTACATATACAACTGTGATGGATATATTGAAAGGCTTTCCTTTCAGCTTAATGACAAGTGTTCTTTCATATAGTTGACAGTATCCTAGCACAAGGGTTAGTAACCTTTTGCTAGCTATGTGTTGACTTAGGGTTTTAAAATCATTCAGTGTGCCAACAGCATACGTATCAATATACCTGTTCTATAATATATTCTATATAGTAATATATAGTATGAATACTTTCGTATACATTAAAACTGAAATAGCTAAATATCTTCTTTGTGTTGTAGTAGTTATTGCTTCGGACTTTGGGATGTCATTTGTGGTTGTGTGCCATTGGAAATTGCTTGGCATGCCACATGTGGCACACATGCCATAGGTAGCCAACCCCCATCCTAGAACACATTTTTTCATGTCTTGGTCTAATATCAATCTGCTTCCTCTTTCATTTTTCTCTCCATCTCTATATATGATCCTGTGTTTGTCACTGATAAAATGTCCTTAATTTGCCCAATACATTTCACATATACACCTAAAATATCAACATCTAGCATTTACTTCCTGCTTTATATTTAACATAAGAAATTACTGTTAATAAAAATGATTATATTAAAATTGCATGAAAAATCAAGAACATGTTGTAATGTGCAAGATATATATAAAAATTATTTTTAACAACAAAGATAATATTAAATTGTATGAAAAGCTAATTAAGAAAATTAAAGTGTTACTAACATGGTTTATTTAAAAAAAGAAATAACCAAAATGAAGCCAAATTTTTTAGAAAAAAATGAATAAATTTGATGTGTAAAGATTTGAAAAAAACAAGAGGTACAAGATTGATGTTATAAAAAGCCAACAAAATGAAACCAGACACTTAATAAAAAAGAAAAGAAAATGAAGCTATATCATTTAAACATTATGTGACAAAGATCTGCAAAATGAGGCTTGGTTTTGATGTCATTTAAAAACCTGCCAAATTTTAACTGCAGATGGGTGTGTTTTGATAGGATAGTGATTTTTAACATATGGAGATAAAAAAATGCATGGTCCCTGAGGACTTGAGTCAAATGTTTGCTATATAAGAGGGAAAATTTTAACAAATTTTGAAAAGTTAGAAAGGAATAAACAACACCTGAGTGAAAAAGTTGTGATCTGGGAAGTAAGAATTGACCATTGCAATATGAAAAGCCTGTTCTTGATACTGCTGTAAAAGGATTTGTTTCACTTGGGTTAAAAAGCTATGACTTTGGATGATAAAAGTCTGCTGCAGTTAATACTACTACTGTTGCTGGTGAAGAAGAAGAAAAAAATGAATAAAGAAGAAGAAAAAAATGAATAAAGAAGAAGAATCTTGTAAATTTGATATATGAATCTCTTTTCTAAACTTACCTCATTCAAATGTCTTTTCTAAACCTATGAGTTTTATCTCATATAAGAATGTTTTTTCCCAAATTATGACGGTTTATCTTATTCTAACACCCTTTCTAAACCTATAAGAGTTTATTTCATATTTGAAAATGCCTGTTCCAAAAATCTTTGTCAAAATGATCCAGAAAAGCAACTTTGCTTGAGGTAAGTTAACCTTGTGAACTTTTTGAAGTAAGTAAATTTGTTTTGTTGCTAAAAGATTGATTGTTATGAACTGTTGCTCTAAAAATTATTAAAATTTCTTAACATTATTTACATTATTCAGACTATCTCATCTTTGTCACCATATTTATCACAATATTTTGGCCATTGTATGCTCCAGCCTTCTTCAGGTTGTTGGAATTTCGAACTGAACCCTTTATTTCACTTACTGGGATAGACTGTTCTATTTCCACATGCCATGTTTGATGGATGCCGGAGCGTACAGCGGCTGAAACGTTGTGATAAATATGGCGACAAAGATGAGGACAATAGTCCGAATAATGTAAATAATGTACATAATACCTCATCTCAGAAATATAGACAGACTCTAAAATTTCTTTGTTGTTAATAAAAAATTATTTTATGAACTGTTGCTTTCTTTTAGAAAACAGATTTGGAAATTTTGTGCAAGAGGTGTAGTGTATTTTGTACAATTTGTAAAATGTGAAAAATATTTTTGTCTCATTAATACATGTTTGTTTCTTTGCAAATTTTATTCAGTGTAAGAGTCTTCATTTTGGTTCATAAATGCCTCTAAAAGTTGTTGTGAAAAAAGTTTAAGATATTTGAAATCCTCTTTTGAAATTCTCTTTTTCTTCTTAAAATCTCACTTTTTGTTTTATTTTCTTTCTAGCAATTTTCTGTGTAACTGAAGCTGCTGTATAAATAGCTTGTATATATATATATGTGTGAATATGTGTGCATGTCTGGTATGTGCATATGACTGATTGGTTAGAATGTTCACTTTCTGACTATGAAACTCAGGTTCTAACCTCATTATGGTCAATTTGTCAGAAAGGTGACTTCTTGATGTTATCATTGTGTGGAAGTAAACCTAGTGTGCTTCGACTTTGAAAAATACCTGAAAATGAAGCCCATGGATTGATTCAAGCCTTGTGAGGAAAACTGAAGTGTTTGGATGCTGTTGGTGGTTATACTAGCATGAAGTCAGAATTCTTTTTGATGCAGTGCTTGCATCATTCAAACTGTTGATCATAGTAGATTATGCACTCTCTCCCCAAAACTGTTATTAAACTATAAACCAAAAGTTGGGTTTTGAAGAAACGCAAATGTATCTGAGCAGACATCTGTATCATGGATTAGCTAGCTTCACTAGAGATAGATATTTTTTTTAAGTGTTTCACCACAAGCAAGGCGGGAAGCCACTAGCACACAAGGGATTACAGAGAGTTGGAGCAAATAGGAGTGATAGAGGAAAGGATGAAGAGAAGGATAGAGGATAGATGAAGGCATCTGGAAATGTCAATTGACATTACATTTGAGTAGTTGGAGATTATAGCTATCAGGGAAACAGGAAAAGGGGAGGGAGTTCCACAGGTGAGAAGTGCGAGATGAAGCTATTGGAGTAGAAAAGATGGCTACATGTAACAGTTTCAACAGTGAAAGGATGAGAGCAAGATGCCAGCCTGGTGGAATGCTTAAATTCATGAAGTCTGTGAACCAGCAAAAGCAGGTCATCAGAGCAGTTACCATGAAATATTTGTAAAAAAGACAGAGGGAGGTGACGGCACATCTGTGAGGGAGCAACTGCAGACAAGATGCCAGATCAGGGCCAATTATATTGCATATATTCAGAAAGGAGCATCCAGCCATTATTATTAAGTATTCCTAAGTCACCTCACCTGTAAGTATTACTCCAAACCTAAATGTCCGAATGTAGAAAACTTTTTTATATACACATTCACACACACATACACACACATATATATGCATGCATGCACAAACAGACACACAGACATACTAATACATTAGAAATTGATAACAACTTTTGTTTTGTTTTCAAAGTTGTCTACAAATTTCTAAAGTAAAAACTTTACATGTAAATTTTAGCTCTTCATATGAATTTTGATTTTGCACTGGAAGATTGTGAAGTCTTCTGAGAGAAACAATAAAAGCATAACAAATCATTAAAAAAGCATAACATATTAAAAATATAAGAAACAAAAAAACAACAGAAAACAGATTG
Organism: Acanthosepion lycidas; assembly: GCA_963932145.1. Classification (NCBI taxonomy): domain Eukaryota; kingdom Metazoa; phylum Mollusca; class Cephalopoda; order Sepiida; family Sepiidae; genus Acanthosepion; species Acanthosepion lycidas. Next base: position 21,572,817 of record OZ010576.1, read on the forward strand.
TTAAAAAAAACAGAGAATCTCAGACAGTTGACTTATTGTATGAAATTTCTTCAAGCAAAGTAAAAGCCAGCACTCACACACACCATCACATACACATCCTCTCACTCTCTCTATCTCTCTCTCTCTCACACACACACACACACATGCTTAGAAGTGTTCTTTTTGTTACATTATGAAGCTATGGAAAAGATAGTTAGTGAAAAATATATTGATACATGGAAACTCATGAAAGTTACATTATTATTTTAAAAAAAATGATCAGGTTTTAAATGAGTAAAAATTTAAGCCAGTAAAAAAAGAAATAAAAATATTTTTTGAAAAATGAAAAAATCATGAAAAAATTATTATTCTTTAAAAGACAAAAAACTAAAAATAAAAAATGAAATTGAAGAATAACAAAGTGTGACTGAACAATAAGGATAAGAATTTAAGGTAAAAAGTGAAAATTGAAAAATTTGTCACCTAATATGCATCCCCACTATCAGTGGAAAAAAAAAATTAATAATGATGGTAAAATACTCCAAGATTCTAACTGGATTGAAAAAATCAATACCAGAAAAACTTTTTAAATCAAATATACAATAATTTACAATATAAAGCACCAAAATTTCTATTATTCACTGTTTTAGAAAAAAATAAAAAAAATTACCTCCCCTTCCTGAAATGGAAGACGGAAGTTGCGTATAGTCAAAAAAAAAAAAAAACAAATGAAAGAAAAATGGACAAATCAGATTCCAGTAAAGAATGGCATTTTTATAATTGACAGTAAACTGCATGAAGTACAATGTCAAAACCTTAGGAGATGTTGCATCTTGTAGATCAAATTGGTATGTTGAATGCAGATTTAAATCTGATACAATGGTATTAGTGTCTTCAACACAGTTTGAAAAAGTTCTTTTTTCAAACTAACACCTAATATGTGGTCCTGTTGGTTATTATGTATGCAGATATTTTTTTCATAGTTAAACCTTTCAATTATATGTTAAAACTTTACAAGTTACTATATTACAAAATGAGATTTTAATTGATTTTCTTATTGGCAGAAAGTAATATTGACTAAATTTATTTAGAACTACTTATATGCATAATTGAACCAGCTCTGGATTAATTAGTTTGGCAGACTAGGCTTTTCAACCTTGATTAGCAACGAGTCAAGGAGGACAATTCTGAATAAACATTTGGGCATGTCGGTTGCAACTTTATCCCATAAAAAAACCTATTTGCTGAGGGAACCAGAGTAGCAAAGCATAACATTTAAGAGATTGTTTCACTATACACCATAGTTGTAATGTTCAGGGCTTGAGAGAGAGGAAGAGAGAAATATTAGTAAGGGAGTAACAAAATGGTAAAAACTTCTCAGAGAGATGTTTCATTCTATCAAGGAACTTCTTCAGATTAATAACTCCTTATATGCAAAAAAGGTGATTTTTCCAAAATTACAACCAGATTGTAATGTAAAATATCATGAGTTCCATAGCCCATTAGATTCATCTGAGTACCATATGTACTGCATCCATTGCAGCAGTGGTGTGTCAAGGGAAAAGCTAGCCTGATGGAACTCATCTCTATTCATGCTGGTTTTGGATCCAGAGACTTGCTGTGACATTGAGACAAGATAACCTAGTCTGCCCTGCTACTGAACCCATACCTGCGAGAAAATGGACCCATACCTTTTCCAAGAGCATCAACTCAAAGTGAAAGGAACAGAAATATTTGGGATTTGAACTCAGCTCACTTATTTCATTTTCCAAGTTAATTACCATTATATTATCCAATCTAAAATATTCACATGGCAATATGGAAAAGTTGAAAATTTGCCATTTGAAGTCGTCTATTATTTAAGTAAAGGAATTTTTAATAGTGTTTTAGACCACTTATCCATGGAATATTTTCACAGTCAAAACAAAGCTAAATTACCTTATTTAAGAAATGCTTGTTTTATGTTTGGATCTCTCACTGACCATATCTACTAACTTTTATTTTATATCTGAAATGTGAAAAAAGTTGAAGGAATTAATGTATTTTATTTATAATCTACAAAAATTTAAATGCATCGTCTTAACATCTGTCTTCTTAATTCCTTTTCTTTTATCATTTTCCCTCCTTAAAAATGTTTTTTTTCTTTTTATCATCTTTTTTCATCCTCATTAATCCCTTGCATTTTAGTGAAATAAAAATGAAAATTGGGGTGATATAGTTAAAAAAAATTAACACAGGTTCCTACTCTTGAATGCATATCATCATGTACATGGTGAATACTATTCATTATTCCATGAATTTAGCAACATCTGATGCTGTACAGCAAGAGCTTTGGATATTTTGGTTGGTTGTTTTGTTTCATGGCATATCAAAACATCAGTGGGTCATTTAATGCCAACAAAATTTTGAAATAGATTCACAGCAATAGTTTGGTAAAAAAGTTGTGTGTGTATACATATATATTTTGATTGGTTTGGTTTGTTTTACGCCATATCAACTTCAATGGGTTATTTAATGCCGACAAAATTTTTAATACTGGTAACATTTTGTTTTGTCAAAAATCTCTTCCTGGTATTTTTTTTTTCCAAAAATGTATTGCTGGTAAATTTTTTTCTCAAAAACGTATTGTTGGTAATTTTTTTTTTTTCAAAAATGTATTGCTGGTAATAATTTTTTTCTTCAAAAATTTATTGCTATTAATAATTTTTTACAAAGTATTTCTAGTATTAAAACCTATTTTCACACTTTCATAGTGATTTTACCCCAGTTTTGGGGTTAACTATTTGCCCATAGCTAGGACCCTAACAGGTGCTATCACCCCAGGTCAGGGTGGACCTGGGAACACCAGCAATTAAGAGTTGCTTCCATGGTCCTCAAAACTTCCTGATCAGAGGCCTTGCTGCTGGATGTAGTTTATCGTCTTACCCAGGATGCGGATGTAGTTTATCGTCATACCCAGGACACCCCATTGGTGGGGTCTTACCCCTCTGCAGAGGTGCAGTCAGTGTATTCTACAGCCACATCTGACAGGGTGCAGCGTTAGATAGGTTATCTGAACAAGTCAGGCATTGTCTCATCATGTCCAATAAGGAGAAAGTTTATAACACAGAATGGTGTTGGCAAAACAAATTCAAACTCTCAGTTGTCTCCCTTTTAACTCAACTCTCTACATTTTTGTTCACCACTGCAGTAGCCAGGTATTGCACTCACATTTCTTTGGGTCAAGTCACTGCACTCAACCAATGTTTTTTATCCATTGGGCTATGTGTCCTTGGAGAATTGAGTTAAAGGAAGATAACTAAGACATCCAGAAGAGGCATAGCATGTGGAACTAGAACAATTTAACCCCTGTGGATAAGGTAAAGAGTTTAATTTGAAATTCCAGTCACCTGAAGAAGGCTGGAGAATACAACAGCTGAAACGTTGTGAATATGGGAATAAAGATGAGGACAACAGGCTGAACCATGTAAATAATTACAATACGTCATTTCAGAAATATAGACAAATATTGAAATCATTGATCATATATATGAAAAGTTTGTGTTAATGATAATGCAAAATTAGAGGAATGTTGAGTAGATTTGGAGATGCAAAACCAATACTTTTAATAGTTATTATGAAAGAAAAATAATGTATATTTTTAGCACACTAAAACCTACATGAGTTATGTCATGTAGCAGATTTTTGCCATGTCTTTCTGTGTTAGACCAGTTACCATCGAAGGCTATAGAACCCAGTCTGTCCTTCCATTTACCAATAGCTGGGGAGTTGCGGGGAGAAGACTATTTATACCTTTCCCAAGGGTATTAGCACATAAGTGAATGTAATGGATTCAACTGGAATTCGAACTCAGCTCTCCGATTCCTCAATCCGAGCCACTTTAAAAAAAATAATCTGTCATGGTGAGAGACAGAAGAATCTTATTTATAAACCATTACATCTCCCATTCTTTTTTTTCTTTTCCTCTGTCTTTTGCAAGTTCTCTCCCATTTTATCTCTCTCTCACTATATAACTCAAAGAGAAAATAATGGCATTATCAAGATGTTGACATTCCACACTACTTCAAACAAAAGGTTAGGAAAGAAACCATATCAATACTGGAAAGTGCCATAACAGCTACTGGACATGAGAAAAATATTTTCCTAAAATAGTTTATTAAGAGAAAGATTTTATAAATTTCAACCAAAAAAGTACTAGCTGCTTGGTCAATGTTTCCTTGGCTTGGGTATGACAATAAACTACATCAGGCACAAGGCCTCTGATCAGGAGGTTTTGAGGAGTGTGAAGCCACATCTTAATTGCTGTTGTTCCCAGCTGCACTGTGATCCAGGGTGGTAGCACCTGTTAGGGTCCTAGCTATGGGCAAAAAGTGAACACCCAAACTTGGGTCAAATCAGGAAAATATAAAAATACAGTAGAAAAAATTAACAGCAATACATTTTTGGAAAAAAAATTAACTAAAACTCATAAGAAAATAAAATTTTAGCATTAAATGACCCATAAGGAGTTGATATGCTGTTAAACAAACTAAACTACCCCAAACCAAATGTTTCCTTATAGGGAAACTGCTAATATTACCATTACAATTACTATTCTCTTCCACCCTTTTTTCTACTCTTTCTCTCTTTCTTTGCCATTCTCTCTTTCTTTCTCTCCCTGCTTACCAACTTTTTTCCATTTCAACTGCTAAGTTCTGACCTACCTTATTTGACTCCTCCTTAATACCTTGGTCCCACAAGCATCTCTTTCTAGGTGTGTCTCTGCAAAGAATTAGGACATAGGAGATTCTATTTAATAAGTCAATTGCAATGATTTGCTTTGTAAAAGACTGGAGGTGTTAGGGTTAGGGTTAGGTATGTCTGGAGGAAGAGATATAACTTCATTTTAAAAGAGAAATCTTTGGTTTTTATTGGACGTATCTTCTTTTTTTTTTGTCCAGGAAATTAGAAAGAAAATTACCTATAAGTAACATTAGTTAAAAAGATTCCTCCCAATTTGTTCATTCAAAGTGCTGACAAAATCAACTGAAAACTTGCATGAGCATGTCTGCCCACCTCCCGACGTGAATCTCCATACGTTTACACACACAGCTGCACAGCATCTACATACCTTTTACTCTCAGAAATGAATCTACATGTCTATACACACTTACAGTTCTACCACATATGCACAGTCTCAGAAACAGTGTAACAGATAGATACACACACACCCACACACATTTTAAAAAATTAGGAGATCTGCCAATCAAACTACCTTGGTTGAAACCAAGGTAGCGTGATTGGCTCATCACCTAATTTTTTAAATTTAAAAGCTCTGCATGTTAAATTTTTATTTTCTTTATACAATGTATTGAGCACTTTTTAAATAAAAGTCATTGCTAGTCTAATACAATTCTGACCAAGAACTGTTTTATAATTTTATATATATTATATATAAATATATATGTATGGGTAAAAAAGTTTTCTTGTGACGCATTTCATCCTATAGGACTTCATTGGACTAATTTTGTTATGTTGATGTGGCTACACATGTGCACAAATGAAGGATGATGGGAATTTTTAATTTTTTTAATATATTTTTTATTATCTAGCCAGTTTTATTTGGATATTTTCTTTTTCTTTCCATCACTTTTGTTAGTATATATCTCACAGATAACATAAGTTCTACCAGGAATGGTGAAATGTAGAATTCAGGGTGTAAATTGACTGTAGATGAACTTGCAATCAAGACATTCTCTAGACATTGTTGTCATAGTGAATATATATATATATGTGTGTGTTTGTGTCTCTGTGCGTGTATATATATATATATATATATATATATATATATATATATATATATATATATATATGAATATAAATAAAATAAAATAAAGTAAATAATAAATAATTTAACAAACCACTCCCACCTAAATACCCATTAGAATAGACTACCCACAATGTAATAGATTACCCACAATGCACCACTGACCCGTATATATAAATAGTTCAGAAAGAAGACAATGCATGTGGCCTGATGATTGCATTTAGCATGAAACAGTCTGTTGCCTCTGAGTGTTGACTTCAACATTCACTTTTATATTTAAATATTTATCTATTAACATATATATTTTATTTTACTAACTTTCACCCAATGCAAGGCCGAAGGGCAACTCAAGATAGAGGGTTACTGTGTGGAATTGTATTAGCATAAGCAGAGGCAAAATAACAGGAAAGATAGCTAATTCTAGACTTGGAGAGGTCAAGATTTAACTAAGGAATAAAATATTAGTGATCAGGTGGAGATGTTAGAAGTATAGAGTTAAAATAGACTCTAGAAGAAAACAGGAACCCAATCCTAAACAGGAAACAAGGGATAAACCTCTACTCTAGTTCAAAAGACAAGGGAGGAGTATGAACTGGATAATATATATTGGCTGTACATCCATGTATATAGACAGATTAAAGAAATAAACACAGGTATAGAGGGTGCGATGGGTAAATTGTCGCAATTTCATATTTTTAATTTTGTGCATGTATGTTGTTTGTTTTTGATTTTGTCAACTGTACAGTATACTAGGATTAGTTGGGTACCATCTGCTTGGAAAAGGGTACCATGACACAATTCACTTTGCCAGAAATTTGAAACTGGCATGTTGTACTGCTTGGTATTCAAGTGGAAGCTCCAATATGAACATTTCAGAATATTTGTGTATCAATCTGAAGACAGTGCAGAGGATTCAGAAAGAGTTGGATGAGTCTAATGGTGATTATGAAGGTGTTTGGAGTGATGGTGAATATTATGCCTCCATACATCTTCCAACATGCCCTCAGACTCAACATGGAGGTCTACATCAAGTGACTTAATGAGGTAGGGCTGCCCTGGGACACGTGGGTGGCTGCTGGAAGACTCTATATTTGGCAACAGGACTCTGCACTATACCACACAAGCAGGAGAGCCCATTCATGACAATTTCTCTGACCACATCACCCATTACATCTGCTCACCTAAATCCTCAGATTGCAACTCCCTTGATTATGATGTGTGGGGCACAGTTGTGTGAAAGACCAACAAAACTCTTTGTAACACCAAAGATGAACTGAAGGCAAGGATTATGGTAGCATTCACCAACTTAAACAAGGAGACCATCCAGAAGAGATGCAGGATATTCGGAAGTCATCTGGATATCATGGTTGAAGCCAATGACGTTTTCCTTGAATAAATTTACTTCTTAATATTTCAAGATATTTTTGTGTAATTTTGTTAATTATATCTGTTGAAATGAGACGTGAATGTTATTTTCATTTTTGCGTAATTTAGATAACAATTTATTTATCACACCCTGTACTTTTCTCTTGGCTTCAATCTATCCAGTGAGTATCAGATTTTCAAAGCCCCGCCCACTCATTCCTCATTATCCATCACACCCTGTATTTTTCTCTCTGATTGTGTCCAAGATTATTCCAAATTCATAAACCTTTAAAACCCTAAAATCTCTTTATTATTTCATCTCCAACTCTAAGAGAAAGGCATACAAAATATACAATTACCAAAAATGTAATGACATTAATAACAATGACAAAAAAAAATAACAATAAGTTAGATAAAGGCAGATATATGCTACTATATATTAACTCCTTGACATCAGCTATACGAAACAATTTATTCCTATCTTAACAATATCAAAATAATTATAACCATATCTAAAACTATTACAGAACCAAAAATTTCCTATCACAATAATAATTTTGAAGCAGGTATATATAAAATATATTCTCACAATTGTTTCTTATAATATATTGGGGAAATTTGCAGAAATTTAAAAGTAACATATCTTCTATATGTTGTGTCCCCTCAGGATGTAGGCGATCATGGCTCTTCACAACTTCCAGTTCCTGGTAGCTCTTAATAAATTTTGTCTTTCTGTTATTCTACTGTTCTGCCATTCATTTACTCAAGCTCACTGAGTATGTTATACAGTGATTTCCTCTGTCTCACTTCACTTCAATCTGGGGAGTATCAGATTTTCAAAGCCCTGCCCACTCATTCCTCATTATATGCCCTAGAAACCTCAACTGTCTCTTCCTGATATTAAGTATAAGTTTTCTTTTTGTTTCCATTTTCTCTAAAACTTTGTCATTGCCCACATGCTTGGTCTATGCTATACTCAACATCCTTCTGTCGAACCATTTTTCTGTTACTTCAAATCTCTTCTTCATCTTTGAGATTGTCCAGCACTCACTGCCCTACAGGACAACAGAAATAAAGTAACAATTTAGTACACTTTTCTTTGTTTCTAGCAACATTTTTTTTATTACATTGCTTAGCTTTAGAAATGTATCGTTGGTTATCCCAATACACCATCAGATTTCAGGGCCACACTTTCCATCCTCTGTTAAAACACTTCCCAGATATTTAAATTTACACACTTGTTTGATATTGGTATCTCCAATTTGTAATTCACATATTGGGTTCACCCTTTTTGCTAACAACCAAGCATTTGGTTGTCTTGCAGTTGATGTTTAATTCTTGCTTTAAACCTTCACTACCTTCTGTAGTAGTTTTTGTAGTTTCCCTTTTATGTTTGCTATCAACTCTGTGCCATCTGCATATCTTACATTGTTAAGATTGTAATCACTAATAATGAATCCTGGTAGGACTTCTAGTTCTCTCAGAGTAGCCTAGCTGTATAGGTTGAATAAGTTTGGTTACACCACTTTCTGTATTTGTATATATTTGATGAACACATTTTCTGTCCGTATGCAGGCAGTTTGCTGCTGCCAGTATAAGTTCTTGATTATCCTGATATCCTTTCCAAATATATCAAGGTTGCTGAGCAGTTCCAATAGATCTTTGTGGCATATTTATTGAACATCTCAGCATAATCTATAAAACACACATACATATCCTTCTGCATTTGTATTGCTCTTACTGATAACATTCTGAGCATAAATATTGTATTTCTTGTTCCAGTGTCTTTGACAAACCAACACTGTTTCTGTCCTATTTCTGGTCTGATTCTGCTGTGCTCTACATTCATCAGAATTTGGATGATGAGTTTTGTTATATGGCTCATTATGCTAATTGTCTGATGGAGTTCCCATTTGTTTGCACCTGTCTTCTTCAATGCTGTGAAAATAGATCTGCTGAGGTCTTCCAGTATATCACTACTGTTATAGATTTAATTTATTATTTCTGTAATCTTGTCTCTGCTGAAATTGTCTAAGGCTGCCAGTATCTCTATTACAATTATGATTGTTCCTGCTGTTTTGTTTCTAGTTAATTTAGCAAGTGCTGATTTCATTTCAGATTTTAATGTTTCTGGTCCGTTGATATTTCTGTGTATTGCTAGTTGTTCCTTTTCATTGTAGAAGAGTTTTTCTGATATATTTGTTCCATCTCTGAAGTATTTTTTCTTTCACTACTATCAGGAATTCTGTCCTTGGATTTTATGCATCCTCTTGATGAGCATGTTTTTGCCTGGTTTTCTAATTTCTCGAATATAAAAAGCATCTTAAACACTACAATTTATCAAATGCATTAGTCATACATAGAAATAAGTTCAATCCCAAATCTGATCTAAAGAATTCCACATTTATTAAAAGAAAATGGTAATATTAGCCATTTTCCAACAAGGAAATATTTGGCATTCATTGATCAAGCAGCCAGTAATATTGTGGGTTGAAATTTATAAAATCTTTCTCTTTAAAAAATTTTTCATGAAAATAGTTTTCTCAAGTTCAGTAGCTGTTATCTCGCTTTCTAGTATAGATGGGAGGTTCCTTCCTAACCTGTTATTTGAATATTTATATAAGTGAAATGAAAGAATAAATATCAATGAAAATTCATATTGTATAAATATTTCTTGAAGATTTTACTGACATTGAGTTACATGATAAAATTTGGTATAGAGCATTTTGCATTAAATATTAAAATATTGAGAAAATGTGCACCTGGACACTAACCAATTTACATATCTAAATAAACTAATACTCACACACTTCTGCACTGATTGCAAGCAAAAACGTTCATTTTATATATATATATATATATATATATATATATGTGTGTGCGTGTGTATCATGGAGTCAAATTTTGGGAAGTTGGATCAGCTAAGAATTTTTCACCACCTGCTTGTACACACACACACTCACACATGTATATATATATATATATGTGTGTGTGTGTGTGTGCATATATACATATATATATAAATATATATGTGTGTGTGTGTATAGATATATATATATATACATGTATATATATATATATATATATATATATATATATATATATATATGTGTGTGTGTGTGAATGTGTATGTGTGTGTGTGTGTGTGTGTACAAGTAGGTGCTGAAAAATTCTCAACTGACCCAACTTCCCAAATTCTGACTACATGATACATATATATATATATATATATATATATATATATATCAATATTAATTATTTTAGAGATGTGAATATTAATTTTTTATATTAAACATAAAGGGAGATTACTGGTTCATTAAAAAAACAAAGTATAATTTACATTAAAAATGAATCTGGATCAATATATTTCAGTGGATATTTATTTTTATGTCTACATGTAACCATCAAGTCATTTCTCTTGTATAAGAGTGTTTTAGAATAACTAATTTTTCAACAAGGCATAAATTGTATTTATTGCTTTTCCCATTGTAAAATTTGGCTTTAGCTATAATATCCCATGTAATAATGTGTGTATTGCCACCATTCTTTAATTGCCAAAAATGTGTTGAGAGAGCAGTGCTGTTTATGCATTTTATATTGCCTAATGATGGTAGAAATAAAATTTCTAAATATTTTTAGTGGAACCAAAACAAAATTTGCCATCATTAACAGAATGTATGCTAGCTTGGTATACAATATTATTATTCATACATTGGCCATTTAAGGGGACAGATCATTTACTTTTTTAAAGTTAACTTTGTTGGACATGTATCCATTTAATATAATATTGTTATATTGGGATATAGATTTATCGATGCTACTAATTTAGCTATGGCTTAACATTATTCTTGCTAAAAATCTATTTTAGTGTTGGTGAATGATTGAAGTGTTTATGAATTAAATTTAGAAAAAATTTTTCCTATATTCATTTGAATATTTTGATTAAAAAATGGATTACACCTACAGTGTTTCTGTATATTTTTACATTCTTTGTTGTTTTTTAAATAATCTAAATTAACTTTATGGTTGCTTAGTTCTAAAGCTTTTATATATTTAATTTTATTATTATTAAATATTTCCTTTTTGTTAGAGTTAGTAGATAATCTAATTTGGACTGATTTATTTAAATTATCTAGAATGTTATGACAGTGGTTTTATTCTTTACTGACATATCTATAGTTATATAGATCTTTGGTATATAGTTTGTAATAACCATTAAGTCCAAGGTCACATCAAGAATTTATGGTAGTGATATTTACATTGTGATCTTTGAAAAATTTTATCAGTTCTTTTCTCAGTCAGTCTATATTTCTTGGGGTTGTTTTATTGAGGAAAATTACAGCATCATCTCTACAGAGTCCAGTGTCTTTAATGATGAAGATAAATCCTAGTCACCACAATAAGATTTCAACATCTTCACATACCTACATAGAATCATATGCTCCTATAGCTATGTTAAATTCTGTGTTATTTATTTTGGTCTACAGAAAACCATTATTAAATAATATAGGATTTTGTATCAGCTTCATGATTTGGATTTCATGATCACTAATAGGACAGTAATATTTTGCTAAATTGATAGCAGATATCAGATTCATGGTGATGGATGGGTAAACATCACAAATATCAAATTGGATTAAAATACATTTTTTCTTACTTTTTATATTATTAAACCATTCTATGGCTTCTGATGTTTTACGCTGCTGGTTAATACCTAGAGCATCTTTCATGTATTTGCATACTCTTTCAAGGATGATTTTCTGATTTTACCAATGTTATTTTTAGTTGGGTTGAGTAAATTTGTATTGTGGGTTGTTTTGGAAAATTGCTTTGTGGTTTTTAACTGTGATGAATACCTGTTGGTTGTGAGATTTGTAAACCCTATAATCAATTTTTAATTCAGTGACTATTTTTTTGGCCACACGATTGATGTTATTTTTCAAATTGTTGGGTGCCTTTTTCTAAAACTTATTAACTTCTATGTTAATAGCTTTGTGGTACATATCCACGTCAGTTTCGTAATGGTTACCGATCTTATCTACTTAGATAATTATTTTATCTGATTTTTTGATCACTGAAATGTCCTGAAATGGTGAAGGATAATATGCATAATATATAATCAATAGCTCTTTTTTATTACATCGAGTACTGTTTCATTAACCCCAGCAGTATATGTGATATATATATATATATATATATATATATATATATATATATATATATATATATATATATATATGGTGAGAGAGAGAGAGAGAGAGTTGAGGACAAAATTAATACCATCTCTTACCACCATGAAAAATGAATTCACTTTAAAATTTTTACTGAGTGCTTCAAAACTCAAGAAGAAATTCTTGGAAATTGTGCACATATAGATCTACATATATGATGATTTACTGTAATTTAAACATAATATTCAAAGTGTGTGTGTGTGCATGTTTGTGTGCATGTATATGTGAATATATACACACACACACATACGCATATATACATACATACATACATACATATATATATATATATATTGATATAGATATAGATATAGATATAGATATAGATATATAAATATATATATATGCATATACATGTAAAGGAAATTGAGATAATATAGAGTTTGCTGATTAGCATCAATATCTGATTATCTAGTTTTGTGCAAGTCTTTGGTAATGTTTTGACCTTTGTTTACCTCATCTTCAGAATGTTAGGGTTAATATTAAATATCACTGAAATTAATAATGAATCTTGTTTGTTGTTAGATTATTGATTATGCATATGCTTCCATTTTTCATGCCATGAAATACAAACACTGACACACACACACACAGATATATATATATATATATATATATATATATATATATATATATATATATATATATGATAAAACATTAAGCAAATTGAACTTGTTAGTTCTTTTTAATCAAACTTACTTGAATATACACACACACACACACACACACATATATATATATATATATATATATATATATATATATATATATATTTATATACATACATTTTTCATACATATGAAAAATGGAGATATAAATGAATATATATACTATCTGTCATATTTTTGGTTACTTCCTGTTTTATCAATAAACAAAATAAATACTTACTGGAGTTTAAAAGTTTATTTACTGAATGATGCAAATATCAATTAGAATGAAACTGATTCATTTTGCTCAGATGTAAACAAATGCTTAAAATTAATAGTCACATTGTGAATATGAAGCTTTAAAATGGATTTGCAAGCTTAAGAGAAATGTTTAATAACTACAGATATTGCAAAAGTTGAAACAATGCTGGAAATTTAAAAGGATTTGCCATGTATCACCAAGCAATTTGTTGAATATTCTGGACATTAAATTAGTTTGGCACACCAGTGTCAATCTTCTTTTCATGATATCAAACATTTTTTTATACCAATCTCAAGGCCCTTTCATGATACCAAAATTGGGGCATAATACTGTTAAAGCCCTTCTCATGAGAATACCATTTACCTATATCAGTATCAAGGCAATTGTCATGATTTCAATATGCCAGTGTCAATCTTCTTTTTATGATATCAACCATTTTGTTATACCAATCTCAAGGCCTTTTCATGATATCAACATTTTGGGCATAATACTGTTAAAGCCCTTCTCATGAGGATAACATTTACTTATGTCAGTATCAAGGCTATTGTCATGATTTCAACATGCCAGCATCGATCATTTTCATGATATCAAGAGAGATGTTTTTATCAATCTAGGAAATCTGTTTTTATCAACCTAGGAAATTTGATGATATGAAAATCAAAGTATGTCTGAGTGATCATTATCTTTCCTTTGAAAGACAAATCAGTCTGAATGAAATGCACAACAGAATATATAAATAATTCTTAAATGGTTCTTTTTGCCAATGAGTGTTGCACTCAGTGAGCCAGATAGAATAAATTACATTTAACTCCAAGCAAAAAAAATTCTTAGATTTGAACAAGACAAGGGTTGTTCTTGTGGAAATTAGACTTTTCATATGTATACTTTATAACAGTTAAACTAGCAAAACTACAGAAACACTAGTTCAAGCAGAATGACAATTAATGTATTTGTATATAGATTGTAGGTTCCCTAATCTAGTGTTCATTTAGTTACCACACAGAAATTTGCATCCTTCATCACATTTCAGAAGGAAAAGAAAAGTTACTTGACAAGGCCTGTATTTTCTCTATCATAAAATAGGTAGCACTGACTTCACTAAGCACTTAGCCATTTTGTCATGACAGCTCTTTTTATATCACCCATTTTGGTATGCCAATGTCAAGTTCCTTATCATGATATCAAACATTTTGGCATACCAGTGTTGAGAACTTTGTCAAGATATCAACCATTTTTATGCCAGTGTCAGGCTCTTTTCATGATATGAACTATTTTGGCATGCCAGAGTCAAGGTCTTTGGCATGATATCAAATTTTTGGCATGCAAGTGTCAAGGCTCTTCTAACGATATCAAATATTTTGGTACGCCAGTGTCAACCTTCTTTTCATGATATCAATCATTTTGGTATACCAGTGTAGAGGTCATTTTTAGCATGCCAGTTTCAAGACTCCTTTCATGATATCAACATTTTGGGCATAACACTGTTAAGGCCTTTGTGATGTGATCAACAATTTGCCATGTCAGTGTCACGGTTATTGCTATGGTTTCAACTTTTTGGCATACCAATGTCAAAAGCATTTTCATGATATAAACACTTTTTGGCATGCCATCATCAAGGCTGTTTTCCCAATTTTGGCATGCCAGTATTAAGGCACTTGAATATTAACATTTTGTGCATAATTCTGAAAAGCCTTTTCATGAGATCAATCATTTTAGTATACCAGTGTCAAGACCATTGCCGTAATATCAATAATTTTGGAATGCCAGTGTCTAAGCCATCGCCATGATATCAGCCATTTTGACATGCCAGGCCCTTTACACAATATCAACATTTTGGTATGCCAGTGTCAAGACATATCATTGGTAAAGGGACTGATTCTAGTTAGAGTTAGATTGATACCATTTTTAAATCACTGATACACATTAATACATTAAGTATTGGTTTCATAAACTAATATCCAAATATATACACAAATGTAGCAGAAATATTTATACATGTATATTCACCTATGTATATATTAGGTTGGTGCAAAAATAATGTCGTTTTCTCACATAGAAACATATGTGAGAAAACGACATTATTTTTGCACCAAGCTATTATTTATACAGAATAACAGAAATATTAATGTTATTAAGTACAAGCAATGCATATTAAGAATTTGCCCTTTGTCAACAGCTACAAAAGATAAAATACCAGTTAATTCATACACACTCATTCAGGAAATTGGAGAACAAAAGTCTCTTTGCCAAGGGCAGGTAACTCTTTTTTTCTATGCAGTTCTTACATTATCAAAAAAATATGAAATAAAATATAATCAAATAACATAAAAAATGAAATAAACAGATAAATTAAGAAGTTAGATCTTGACAAAGATCAACACTTCTATTTATCTGTCATCTTAATGTAATTAGTATTCATTTTTTTATTTCTTCTGAAACCACTTTCTCCTGACTTTTCATCTGTCTGTCTGTCTTTGTGTCTGTCTCTCTCTCTCTCTCTTTCTCTCTATCTAAGTATTTTTAGATCTATGTATTCCAGTTTCTTCATATCTATCTATCTATCTATCTATCTATCTATCTATCTATCTATCTATCTATCTATCTGTCAGTCGGTTCTTATCTATCTATCTATCTATCTATCTATCTTGTCAGTCGGTTCTTATCTATCTATCTATCTTGTCAGTCGGTTCTTATCTATCTATCTATCTATCTATCTATCTATCTATCTATCTGACACAGCCATGGACACTAGCCTGTGGGTGTTAGTTCGTATTTGACATGGCTTCTCCTCATCCATTTCCGATCAAATATTAACAACCTGAATAACATAATGAATCATGGAGAAACCTGTGTCGTATCATGGAATCATGAAAATGCATTCAATAAATGCATTCAGGTAAAATTAGTTTATTATGGGCACAAAAAAAAAAGATAATTGGAAAAGCAAAGAAAGATGAAAGTGAAAAAGCAACACATTTTTTGTTACATTATTTTCCTTTTGTTTGGGTTACACATGCGACATCATTGCCCTGCATGCTTCATTCATTTGAGAGGGGGATATACAATATAGCCATCATAGCCATGATGTTAAAAAAGAAAAGAATAAAGAATTGGTTCTGTCCTGTTTTAGTTTCTGGTGTTCTTATCAAAAGAATTTCTTTGAAGCTTAGCAACACTTGGATATATTTTTTGAAATTTGTGCATCTTCAAGATTTATAAGCTGGAGATAAGTGCAAACATTGGAATAAGGTGTGTTTATTAACATAAAAATTTCCTGTCAATCAGTAAAAAAATGGAAATAAGAGATGACTGGGATGATCTGAAAAC
This sequence comes from Acanthosepion lycidas, assembly GCA_963932145.1. Taxonomy (NCBI): domain Eukaryota; kingdom Metazoa; phylum Mollusca; class Cephalopoda; order Sepiida; family Sepiidae; genus Acanthosepion; species Acanthosepion lycidas. The sequence continues at coordinate 21,589,434 of OZ010576.1, forward strand.
AAACTTTCAGAAAGTTATTGTTCATACCAGGAATTATAATCCTGTTCATTTCCAAGAATAAAAGAAGTTATAAAAAGATTTTCAAAATCAATTTTCTGGTAGATATTAAGAAAAGAATCATTAATGCTTTTTTTCACATTTCCACTGGGAAAATGCATAGGGAAATTTCTTTTGTTTTGTATTGTTTTTTATCATTTAACCCCGAGCAAGGAAAAAAACCATTAAGATGCAGGGGTTACTGAGTGGGAAAGAAAATAAGGAAAAGAACAATAAAAGAACAGGAATTAAATAGACAGAAGATAATGATTGACATTGTATTTAAATTTTTGAAAATGAAGTTAACGTGAATCAAAGAAACTGGAAGAGAGTTCCACAAGTAAGATGTGTGAGAAAAGAAACTGTTAGCATTGAACTCATGGTTACATCGAGCCATTTCGAATGTAAAATGATGAGATCTTGTCATCAATCTAGTACTGCACTTAAATTCATAGGTTTTAAGCCAATTTATCAGTAATTCTATGATAGATTTATTTAACTGTGAGAATTATTTTTTTACAAAAATTGGCATAGTCTACAAAAAAATACAAATTGAAGGAAGACTGTTTTGATTTTATCTTTCAAATGGGAATATCCTGCCTCTGTCAGTATTTAAAATATTTGCTTTTACCTATGCATCAATTTTTGGTATAAGTGAAAAAATAGAATTATTTTAATCACTTGACAGACTAAACTATAAGAATTCAATTATATATATTTTTAGCTATCTTTAAATGTCCTTAAATGATTCTATTTTCTTTTTTGCTTTTCTGAATTCTGAAATTAAATGGTGCTGTTATTTAGAAGATGAAAAGGAAACTCACAATTTTGAAAAAAAAAACAACTAGTGTTCTTTATAAATTGTGTAGTACTTCAGGTGTTTCTTTCCAGAAACACCTGATGAAAGCTGGAGAACATATTAACTGAAGCAATAATGATTTCCCAGTATATATATCTTTAATTCAGATACCTTTCTTACAGTCAGGTTTGATGTTTGTATTTTGAAAAATCACCTGGTTTTCTGACAATACTTTATTTTAAGATAAAAAAAAAAACTAGATAAAAATGCTGTTAGCTTTCCATGCCAAATTCTTGTAATGGTTGGCATCCTAAATACAAAGAACATTGACCACAATATTCCAAGCCAGTGCTTCAAATGACAAGCCAAGTGATTAATATTTGGCCTTAAGCCATCAAGTTGAAATCACTTGAAGAAGATTCAGATTATCCAAATCCATTTTTCTAATCCCTGACAAATGTTTGTGTGTGAGTTGCTTTCACCCAGCTTAAATGTCCAGAATATTCACCTTAATTCAGAATCCAAAAGAATCTATTTCTTGCTTGAAGCCAAAACCATCCTGACTTTATAGGATACTTCAGGTGCTAACAAGAAATAAAGCAGGTATGTTAGGTGGTCATCAGGGAGTTCTTTTTTGATTGGCAGCAACTTTTATCATTATTATGGGCAAGTTGTGGCCTTGTTCGTAGTTAATATTCTTAAGAGTTGGCTTTTTCTTTTTATTATTAAAGTTTCCATTAATTTTAATCCTTTTTTACAGGTGGATGGAGTTATTATATTTGTGTTTTCTACTAGTATGTTTCTAACGGAGTCTGGTAAGTTTGTGTGTGAGTTTAAATAGGTTCTAATGGAGCTATGATCAGATAGGTGTAACGTAAAGTATCTGGATAAGCATGTAGTTGTGTAACTGATGTAATTATTTATGAGTCCTTAAGGGGCATTTGAACTCATAGATAATGTTCATTCTTTGTAATTTTGACTTAGCTGGTGTGTTGTTATTTTTAAGGATAAGGTTAGCTGACTTACATTTTTTATAATAGGTAATAAATTTGATTTTTTTTATTCAGGTCAATTGGGATAGTGTATTTCTTTATAACATGCCTTAGAGAAGATTCATCTTGTTTGTAATTAATATGCATTTGGTTTTTGTAATAAATGTGTATATGATTTTTGACTGTGTGTTCGCTATTGTTATTACTTACTTTGGAGAGAAATAGTCTAATTTGATGGCCTATAAGGTGGTTAGGGAAGCCGTTGTTGATTAGTGTTTGTCTGACATTATTAAGTTCTTTGAGGAAGAGTAGTCGAGAGGATGAATTCATGTGTACTCTTTTAAGGAAATTTTTTATTACTACTATTTTGTACCTGAGTGGGCATTCGCTTTTAAAGTTAAGGTGGCAAGAGTTTTTGATAGCGGGATTTTTATATAATGAGGTGATAAAAGTGTTACTGCTATATTTTACAAGAACATCTAATAATGGGAGTTTGTTTTTTTTGACTAAGTTCATAGGTAAAGTTGAGTTTTTCTCAAATGTGGCCTTAAGTGTATCTATTTCTTGAATGTTATTTGCTAAAATAAAAATATCATCTACATAGCGAACATATATTTTAGGTTTACAGACCTATGTAAATATCGTATTTTCTACATGGGACATGCAATAGTTGGAAAAGCATGGATTGAGTGGATTTCCCATACTAACACGATTAGTATGGGTGTAAATGTTGCTATTATGGACATAGAATGGAACTTTGGTTGTGCATGCATGTAGTAATTTTTTTAGTATAGGTGGTTTGATGGATGGTGGAGGGATAGAATTATTAGTATACACGGAATTGAAGATAATGTCAATGGTTTGACTGACGGGGACGTTTGTAAATAAGTTTTCGATGTCAGTCAAATGATGCTATTATACCTTGGTTTGGTTTAGTAGTTTTTAAAATTTGGAGGGAAAGAAATTAAATAAAAAGCTTAACCATAGTACCTTGTCTGTTGTTTTTAATGAAACATGCATAAATGATGAATTGCTGCCTAAATATAAAACTATTAAATATACAACTATATATATATATATGATGTGGGCCCAAAGTCGGGAACACGGAAGGAAAACACAGAACAGGGATTAGAGGTAAGAAAGATATATTAAACAAAAAGGTTACAAAGATAGTGTAAGTGTAAGCAGAGCTTATTATGTGCTAGTGTCCAATATTGTTAGTCTTACGCGGCTGATACTACGGTATTAGAATACTCTCTCTCCTCCTCTTCTTCTTCTCTCCAGAGTGTTATGTTGCATACTTTATATAGTCCTGGAAGAGTCCATGTTGTAGGTATGTTACGGTTTCACAATACCCCCCTTCCAAAAGTTTTCTTTTCTTTTTTTCCTCTTTTTGAAAAGGAGAAAAAAAAAACATAAAATTGTTAATACTTTTTTTCTGTTGGGATTTACGTCGAGCGGTTGAGTAAATTTCCTTTTCCTTCCTGAGCGTCACACTTCAGGAGAGACTTGGGGCATGTCGAGAACGAAGTGATCGAAAATTATGTCGATCGGCTCTTCACAGCTATTTTATAGTGATTCCTCCGATTCCTTCAAACGGCATTTTCTGAGCTGGTTCCAATGGCGTTTGTGAGTGTTTTTCGGTCCTTGGACAATATAGACCAGTTCGCCAATTCTTTGTTTTATGGTGCCTACTTCCCAGAATGTTATGTTGTTTTTGTAAGCCTTGAAAAAGACTTTATCGCGAGGATTGAAATATTTCTTATGAGGCGATATGGTTTTTTTGAAATTTGCTTGCCGTGGAATAAGTTTGCCGAAGGCAGACTTGATTTTCCTTGCGAACATTGTTTCTGCAGGCGAGCTTCCCATAGGCGTGTTCGGATTAGGGGTTATCCGATACACCTGCAGAAAGTGTTGCAATGCTCTATCTGTCAGTGTGCCTAGTGCCTTTTTTAAAGCCCTTTTTAGAGTGTCCACGAACCTTTTCGCCTGGCCATTCGACCTAGGGTGGTAATGAGGTGTTGTAATGTGGTCCACCTGATATGACATGCATAAGTCTCTAAATTCACTTGATATGAATTGAGTGCCATTATCTGTAACTACAAAATCTACCATGCCAACGCGTGAATAGCTTGTGTAGAAATCCTATTGTGCAGTTTGTGGTTGGTCTTTTGCATTGTAGGACCTCAGGCCATTTTGAGTGACTATCCATAATAATGAGGTGTTGTCAATAGGCCCTGCAAAATTGACATGAATTCTTTGCCATGGATGGTCTGTGTTTGGCCATGGTTTGCACGTCGTGGTTGGAGCTTTTGCTGCAAGCGCGCATCCTTTGCATGATTCTATCATGTCTGCTATGTCCTTGTCCATATTTGGCCAATAAACATAGCAGCGCATGAGGCTTTTCGTACGGTTCTTTCCCGGATGTCCCATGTGAAAATCCCTGAGGATTTTTCTTTGTAGGCTGTTTGGAATCCCTATGCGGTCATTGTATAGTAGGACATCATCGCAGAGGGAGAAAACTTCAGGCACATTGGGGTCTTTATTGCGAATTTTGCTTTTTATGGATTGAATGAATTCATCCTCTCGAGACTCCCTTTTTATGTCAGCCAAAGTAATTGGGAACTCTCTTATGGTACTCACAATCATGTTTTTGATTTCACAATTTGTCCTTAGAGTAGCAATGGAGTCTTCAAAGACTTCTGTATTTTTTGGAATGAGTCGCGATAAACTGTCTGCATGGCAAATATTTTTGGATGTTAGGAACTCTATATTGAAATTATAGTTTAAGAGAATCATCCCCCAACGAAGTAGTCTATTTGCAGTATAGACTGGCAGACCTTTTTTAGAATCAAAAATTGTAATTAGAAGTTTATGATCCGTCTGCAGTATGAACCGTCTACCATGTAGATATCTGAAACTTTGTCACAGCGAATATTAACCCTAGAGCCTCTTTCTCTATTTGGGAATATTGTTTCTCAGCTGGAAGTAGAGAGCTTGATGCATGAGCCACAGCTTTTCGCGAACCATCTGGCAGTTTATGTAGAATGCAAGCACCAATGCCGTACGAGCTTGCATCACTTGCAACTATGATGTCGAGACTAGGGTCGTAATGGGTGAGGGAGAGGTCTGAAGTAAGAGTTTTCTTGATCTTCTCGAATGTGTCTTGGCATTCTGGGGTCCATGACCATGGTTTGTCCTCTCAAATTTTGCATGTTCTTAATGAACCCTTGGTAAAAGTTAACTAAGCCGAGGAAGCTTTGTAACGCTTGAACGTTATCTGGGGCTGGCATGTTTCTGATCACGTTGGCTCTTTCTGGATCCGGCCGACGACCATCTTTATTCATGATGTGCCTAAGTATTTAATCTCTGGTATGAAAAAGTCACACTTTGCCTCCGTAACCTTAAATCCGTATTCTTGTATCTTTTCGAATACGTTTATTATATGGTTCCGGTGCTCTGCCGTAGTTTTACTAATAACCAGTATATCATCCAAATAGGCTGTTGTGTAGTCAAGGTCGCCCAGCATGGCGTCCATGACCTGCTGGAAAATTGCAGGCGCAACCTTTACTCCAAAAGCCTGTCTGTTGCATTTGTATAACCCTCTATGGGTGTTTATGCAGAGCAATTTGGAACTTTCTTCTTCCACCTCTATCTGAAGAGGTCGATTTTAGAAAAAAATTTTCCACCATTGAGTTTATTGAAAATTTCTTCAGTGCTTGGGAGAGGATAGTGGTGATCTTGCAAACCCTGTGGAAAAATCTGCACATACTCGTATTTGATTGGACTTCTTTTTTACGTAGACCGTAGGTGCTGCCCACTCGCTGAAATCTGTTTTTGACAGAATACCTGCTTGTTCGAGTCTATCTAACTCTTTGTTGATTTGTTCTAGAGCAGTGAAAGGGACATTCCGTTTCTTTTTGAATACTGGTTGTGCATCGCCCTTCACCTTGAACTTAGCTTTCATTTTAGTACATTTCCCAAGGCCGCCAGAAAAAACCTGGGAAAATTGTTGTTTGAGTTCCTTTTTTAGATTTACCAAATTGGACGTTGTACTTTGTATCTTGCGACAAAATGTACTCATTGGGCAATCCCAAATATTGAATTTTTCTATCCAATCAGTTCCAAATAAGTTGTCTGAAGTTTTTAGTACGTAGGCTTTGAGCTTTTTGGTAACTCCATTTAGTGTTACTGTAAGTATTACCTTGCCTAAAATGTTAATCTTTTTGCCAGTTACGGATTTTGCTGTTTTATCCGTTTTTAATAAAGTCGGCTTGTTTAATTTTCGCCAAGTACGCCAGTTAATGGTTGAAAGATCGGAACCTGAGTCAAGCTGGAATTTAATGGAATTATTGAAAATGTCTACAGTTACATATTTCCTTAAATTCCTATCGACAATATTGTCAGATTGAGCTTGCCTAATTTAATTTTTTGGTTTTCTCGTTCTGTTGGCGTACCAGCACGGAGTTAAAGTATGCCCACTTTTATTGCAATTTTTGCAATATTTTTTGTTCTTAACTGAACAGAATTTCATCCAATGCCATTTACCACAATGGTAACATGGTCCGGGCCGTTTCTTTAACTTATTTGGGTTTTAGTTACTGCGGAATTTAGGACATGAGATTTGCATTTTGTCTTTTTGAGGGGAATAGGAGGTAGACTTACTTCTGATTTTATTAATCTGAGTCACACCTGATTCCTTTACAGATATTACTCTTTGACAGTCCTCTGCCAGTTTTTGGAGAGTCAATCCTTGTTCGTTCTCAAGCTTGGTCAGTACCCGTCGTCTGACTTCGACGTCTTCTGCAGATACTAGACCTTGTGCGAAAAGTAAGCACTTGAAATCATTGGCAGTCAGTTCGGCTAGTTTAAAATCATTACAGAGCTTGTTTACCGATGCTGCAAACGTTAGAAAATCTTGCTGGTTGTCTTTGATTGTGTTCAGGCATTTCAAACGTTTAATAGTCTCTGAAAAATCCAAGTCAGTGGTTTTCTTGGGTAGTATGAAGTCTACGAACCTACTATGTTCTGTAGTTCCAAGTTTTCTCAATAGTAGATGTACCTTTTTTTTTACTGGGCCATTGTTCACAGTCTACGTTGAAAATATCTTCGTAGCGCCTGTAAAAAGCCTCAAATGTTTTTAATGCATTTACGAGTAATTCTTTAAGTTGTTTCTGTTGTAATTCAGCATTCTGAAGCGTAATTTGTTGGAATTCCATTTGTTGTTTATGTAATTCCAAAAATAGTTGTTGTTGTCTTTCTTCTGATTTTTGTTGCTGGTCCAAATTTACTTTTAGCATTTGGACAATTACTTTTTGAAAATCTTCCATATTTAAACAAACAAAAATGACAGCGATTTTGTGTTGCTTTGAAACCAGTGTACCAAGGGGAGGTACACAAAAAAATCTTGATAGGTTTTTTCTTTTTTTTTACAAAAAAAAAATATGGACAGACAATTAGTTAAACTAAACTAATTATGTGTTTAGCTTTTTTGCAATTCCGTGGTTCCGTTAATTTTAACGAAATTGTATAAATTTTCACCACACTTATGTATTTTTTTTTTTTATAGAGGTACAAAAAAAAAGAGAAAACTCGCCTCAGTGAATTTGAGGGGAGAATAATTTTATGCACGTGTTCAACACAGTTACATAAAAAAAATTTTTAGATAGTTTTATTCGAAAACTTGAGTCGTCAATAGTACTTCGGCTCTTGTGTTGTCAGTTTGTTTTATGAACAAACTGTTTTTTTGTTTTGTTTTTTTTTTTTGTGTGTGTGTGTGTGTGTGTGTGTGTAAGAAATCGTTCTCGTAATGTTATTTGGGCAGACTTTAATATTCCGTAGGTGTCGAATCGCTAGTTCGTCACTGCTGTTTGGTATCGGAATATTTTTTTATATGTAGACGCTGGGTGTTGCGTTTAAATCGCTAATGTAATACCAGCTTAATTTCTTGTTCAACACTGCTGTGGGAACGCGTGGAGTTTCTGTGTATTTTTCGAGTACTCTGTTGCTATTGAGATGGTGAAAACGAAATTCTCGAATCTTTCTGTTGCCACTGATGTGGGACTGGCAAGGTATTGCGGTTTTCGACGTGAATGCGTTTCTCGAATTCTTCATCGACACAGATGTGGGACTGGTAAGTTATTGAGGTTTCGGCGTGAGTAAGTTTCTCGAATTCTCCATCGCCACTGATGTGGGCCCAAAGTCGGGAACACGGAAGGAAAACACGGAACATGGATTAGAGGTAAGAAAGATATATTAAACAAAAAGGTTACAAAGATAGTGTAAGTGTAAGTGTAAGTGTGCTAGTGTCCAATATTGTTAGTCGTATGCGGCTGATACTACGGTATTAGAATATTCTCTCTCTCTCCCTCCCTCCCTCTCTCTCTCTCTCTCTTTCCTTCTCTTCTCCTAGAGTGTTATATCGCATACTTTATATAGTCCTGGAAGAGTCCATGTTGTAGGTATGTTACGGTCTCACAATAATATATATATATATATATATATAGGTATATATTAACAACCAAAACTGAATGTTTAACCCAACTATCTCTACTCAATTATAAACTCATCACTCATCAGGATGTTTGATAGTAAAATTGAATTTATTTACAGAAAACATATTTTTCATAAAAAATCTGACTTTATTTTTTCTAAAAAGATTTAATTTTTTTTATCTCAATTTTCTTTCAAATTTGTTCTTTTCTTAAAAATATTATTGTTTCATGTACTCCAATTTGAAATTGTTCATTTATCTGTATTACATGATTTTTATATCATCAAAGTTTTTCCATTATGAATAGGAATGTCTGTAAAAAAAAATTAAATAAACTATTAACATAGTGAAATTCAAAGATTTTTAGCTTAGGCAATTAAAAGAATATGCCCAATTTAAGAGTTTCTTATCATAAATTGACCAATTTTATATTAATAATGAGGATATATGTGCATGTAGTGTGTGTTTGCATGCGTGTGTTTGTACATGTGTATGTATTTGAGTGAGAGAGAGAAGCATATGTATGTGTGTGTGGTGTATGTTGTGTGTGTGTGCGTGTGTGTTAGTGTTAGAGTTAATTCAGATCTGAGAATAGCTCTCTACCTTCACCAGACAAAGTAAATTACAATGTAGAAATTTCATACAACTAATTCTTTGAGATTATTTTTACAGTATGGATTATTTTAGTATAGATTTTTTTTTTTTGGTAACTATTTCTTTTTCTTGAAACAGGTATATTGCATTTTTTTAAATTTTCATCTTTAAATCTACTTCTGCATTTTGTCAGTTTTTGTTTGAATGGAGCTGCTTTTTTTGCATTTTTGCTTTTCTAAAAATTATTTTTAGATATACTTATTTTGCCTTTCTATAATTTTTTGCAGTTATTTAATTGTATAGACATTAATTTTCTAATTTGGGTGCCTTTTCACTTTTTGATGGTGAAAAGGATCATTATGGTTTGGGATTTATGTTTGTTGTCTATGCAGGCAGTTTTATTTATTCTTTGTCTTTTATTCTTTGTTTATACTTTGTTTATTTTTTGCTTATTTTTGTGTTTTTTATTTTTTTTTTATTCTTTGTTTTTTTTATACTTTGTTTATTTTTTGCTTATTTTTTGTTTCTTCTTTGTTTTTTATTCTTTTTTATTTATTATTTGTTTTTATTCTTTTGTTTATTCTTTGTTTTTTATTCTTTGTTTTTTATTCTTTGTTTATTTTTGTTATTCTTTGTTTTTTTTATTCTTTGTTTATTTTTTGCTTATTTTTTGTTTCTTCTTTGTTTTTTATTCTTTTTATTTATTTATTATTTGTTTTTATTTTTTATTTATTCTTTGTTTTTTATTCTTTTTCATTTTTTGTTGATTTTTTGTTCTTTATTCTTTTGTTTATTTTTTATTTTTTTTATTCTTTTGTTCATTCTTTGTTATTTACTTTTTGTTTATTTTTTTATTCATTGTTTTTTATTCTCTTATTGCTTTGTTTATTCTTTGTTTTTCTAAATTTTTTCAGAAGTTTTGTGCTTGTTTTCTGCCTCTTCTTTTAGCTTTTAAAATTATTTTAAAGATCACTATTTTTCTTTCTAGTGTTTCTTTCATTTTCCTGCAATAGATTAAGCCTGGATAACATTCCAACAGAGATTTTCTCCTGGACAGTAACATGCCATATTTCTATCAATATCCCATCTCTGTCTTTTAGCATTTCTCTCTATTTTTAGAATTGTTGGATTTCAAGAAAATCAGAAAGAACAATAATGATGCAAAAATAGCGACAACAATCACACAAGCTGAACAGTCTTTATACAATCCTATTATTTATTTGAACAATTAACATTTCTCTATTAGGAATCACAATTTTCAGCCATCAATCTCTGTCAAAGATTTTTCAGAAGGGATTGGCACTTCTTAAATGAGCAGACAGGTTATAAAAAACAGATTTTAACATGAAAATGAGTTGCTTCCCTTTCCTTCCAATATGGCTTTGAATGAGGGCTTTTTGTTTCTGGAGTTTTACTGTTTTAAATTTTTTTTAAGCAAGTTTGCTCAAAGCTCAAGGCTCAACATTTTAGACAAACGTTTGATTGTTTAATTTCCCTGAATTCATTATAAATACGTAACAGTCGCCCCTTCCACCTGTACCACTAACCAAGAGGTTTGCGATTTCACCAGCATGTTTGGAAGAGTAGAAAGGAAAAGAGAAAGAAGATAGAGGACTGAGGAATGTTACAAAGTCTATTTTGTTGCATGGTTCCATCTAAATCAACCAGGCTCGATATTTTTATTCACTTTATTGTACAAAGTCCATACAGAAAAAAAAGAGAAAAGATTGCAAGAAAAAGGGAGACAAAAAAAACCTAGAGTCTTAAAAACTGAAATTCTTGGAACCTCTAACTATGCATTTGTCTTCCAGTTGGTTTTAAATCATTACTGCTGGTACAGCTTTACAAATTTATGCTGTTTACTTTATTCAAATATATTAGTTCTTTTTGTTTGCTCTTTTAAATTCTTTCAGATAATACTCTTTTCCCTTTTCTTTTTTAAGACAAATCTGATAAGAAGTGTAATTCTCCAAAATCTGTTCATACAATGAAATGTTAATTAACTTTTCACAGTAATTTAAACAGAGCTGCCAGCAGTAAAAGAAAAACTATTCAAAACAATTATACATGTTATTTGTCTCTCAGTCTTGAGGATAGCATCAGAAATGAATGTATATATCTAGATAAAGACCAGATTTCAACTACTGAATTTCATGACAAGCAGATAATTAAAAGAAATATAGAAAATTAAAAAACATAACTTTATATTGAAAAAATAGTAAGAGTAAAATGGGTGAGACCTCAAAAGTTTTTAAAAATAATTATTTGAATAAAAATCACACACATATATATTTAAAAGCATATATATTATTACCTAGAGAGAAGAAATTCCATAATGGATAATTTTTCCATGTTCTAATGAATGCTCAACACATTGTCAACTGTTTTGCATTTAAAGGCATAATGAAAACATTATGGTAATGGATAACAACTCACATCTTTATATAAATACTTATACTACTGAACAACATATAGTATTGTACCACTTGAACCCCTGAAGATGATCTTAGGAGAAGATTGAAAGTACTTAGGAAATGAAAATAAATGAAATTTAAACAGCTATAGCACATTTCTCTCATCCTTTAACATCAGTACATGGAAGGTTATTCGTGAGGATGAACAGATTTTGTTGCAAATTAGCAGATGTGATGTCTGTAATGTATTCAGTCAGACATGTCTAAAAGAGAACTTGCTGCCTAAATACACAAATAATAAATATAGATATACCTATGCTCAAAATGAAACTTTGAACCTAGGTATATATATTAGGTTGGTGCAAAAATAATGTCGGTTTTTGACGTTAAAAATACGTCAAAAACCGACATTATTTTTGCACCAACCTAATATATTTATTTAGTTGCACTTCAAACGTGGGTATATGTATATTCATTAATACATACATACATATATATATATATATATATATATATATATATATATATATGTATATCAAATATGTGGTGCAGTTCAATTTATATTACAATCAATCATTCATACAAAAAGTAGATGAAAATATATTTATAATATATATATCTACATATATATATATATATATATATATATATATATATATATATATATATATATATATATATATATATATATAATATGTGTGTGTGTGTGTGTTACTGCAATAATGTTCTGAAATGTTTATAAAGGAACAGTTTTTTTTCATGCACATGACAATGACATTATAAAATAGAAGAAAAAAATCCATAATGGATAATTTTTTTCATGTTCTAATGAACGCTAAGCACAATGTCAACTGTTTTGGATTTAAAAGCATAATGAAAAAATTACGGTTATGTATAACAACGCATATCTTTATATAAATACTTATACTAATGAACAACATAACTTTTTATATTACTTGCACCCCTGAAGATGATCTTGGAAAAAGATCGAAAGTACATGGAAAATGAAAATAAAAGAAATTTAAACAGCTATAGCACATTTCTCTCATCCTTTAACATCAATAGATGAAAGGTTATTTGTAAGTATGAACAGGTTTTGTTAAAAATTAGCAGACGTAATGTCTGTAATTTATTCAATCAGACATGCTTAAAGGAGAATTTGCTGCTTAAATACACAAATGTTAAATTCATACATATATATATATATATATATATATATATATTTCTTTAATCATTTCACCCCAAGCAAGGTGATACTGCCACTAAGATGCAAAGGGTCACTGGGAGGGAAAGAGAATGAGAAGACTTTAGTGAAGAGAAAGGACAAAAAAAGAATGAAAGTGGCTATTGGTGTTGCATTAAAACTTTTGAAGATTGTAGGTGGCAGGGAAGCAAGAAATTAGAAAGAAGTTCTACAGGCAAGAAGTGTGAGAAAAGAAGCTATTAGAATAGAACATCTGGTTGCATCTAGCTAGCTCAACAATAAAACTTTGAGACCTAATTGCAATCTAGTAGAACACTTAAATTCATGCAGCTGAGGCACCAAGATAGAAAGCTAATCAGAATAATTGCCATGAAAATATATGTAGAAAAGACAGAGGGAAGTCAAGTAATGTTGGTGAGAAAGTGACTGAAGTGGAGATGCCTGGTTAAGATCAATTATATTACAGACCCTTATGAAATTAATGAAATATGATAGATTTGTAAATTATGAAAATTGGAAAGTTTAATTAATTTTCTTGATACTGATAGACACATAGATATGATACTATTAGAATAAATAGTAAAATAAAATTGTTCTGGTTAGTGCAGTTTTAGACTTACTGGAAACAGGGCAAGCAATTACTGAACGCTAGTAAATAAGAAGTAGATGAAATATCCCTAGATTCGGTCACATAAATGAACAACATAACTTTTTATATTACTATAGACTAAATAACATGTTCAGTTTAAAATTCCCTGAAGCTTACCTGGCTTGACAATTGCCCGATGAAAGATGAAAGATTCTGTGTGTATGTAATGTAAATAATGATAACTCCTTGTACCAGAAATTTAGAGAGAAATTAATGTTTGTTGTTATATATTGTAAATGAAGACCTGACAAAAAGCAGATATAAAAAAACTTTCTGCGTATGATGAAATGCTAAACTTATAAACTATGATTGAGGTGCAATTGATCCACATTTGTATGTGATCAACACAATATATAGACAGCTTGTATTTTTTGCATTATTTCATATTGGAAAAATCAATTAACAATTTACATATTTAAAAGTAGGTATTTTGTGAAGCACTTTGATAGAAAATCTACAAAAAACAAATCTGGTGGGTTCTCATGAAATAAAAAAAAATAGAATCTATTTAAGTAATATTCCTGTATCCTACCTGACATATTTTAAAAGACATTTTGTTTTTTTTTAATCATTTCACCCCAAGCATGGCAGGAATGTTGCTAGTATGCAGGGAATCACAGAGAATGAAAGTGAGATAAAAGACCGAGTATAGGGAGGATTGAGGAAAAGACAAAAGATGAACAGAATTCAAGAAATAAAAGATGGTGATTGATGTTGCATTTAAATTTTTGAAGGTTATATTTATTGGAAAAGCAAGTAAATGGAAAGGAGTTCCACAGGTAGCAAGTGCGAGAAAAGAAACTGTTGGAGTAGACATGTCTACTGAATTCAAGACAAATAGTTTAACAATATATGTGTTCTCATTTTGACCTCTGAACAAGATGCTCTGATTTCTCATTCTGAGCCACTATCCATTACACAATCCACATATCAACACGTAATAACAAAAGAAGGCTTGAAGAATTTGACACTCACAAAGGCAAGAGAAACAGTGGAAAATATGGAGTAACCTACGAAATAAGCCTGTAAAATGTTTGGCAGAATAAAGATTAGGAGAAAAAAGACAAATCTTATTAAGAGCTACAAAGAAGATCTTGAAAAATATGGCACATAGAAGAAGAATACTGATAGAGTAGTACTTTTTTTAAATATAGAAAATGCAGACGTAATGTGTTTCAAGTAAAAGAAAAAGGTCAGAATTGAAATTATTAAATGAAAAAAAAGAAAAAATTGAAAGAAGGGTTTTTGAAAGAAATTCTACAATAAAAAGATTGTTCCTTGGTTATTTGGCTTTCTATTTGTTTTATTTTCATATTTTCTTTTTTTCTTTCTTTCATTTCCTCTTCCTTTATTTTTTATGTTCATCTTCTTTATCTACTTCTTTCTTTTTCTTTCATTCTTTTCTTCCTCCATCACTTTCTCTCATTTTATTTTACTTTCTTTTACCTTTTTCATTTTTATTTCCATTTTCATCTTCTATTTTTTCTTTTTTACTTTGATTTAATCACTTTTATTGTTATTCCTTTTCTTTTTTTTATCCTTCTTCTGTTGCAGTATTTTGTAACTTTTAACTTCTTTCAGTGAATAAATACTGTTTAAATTTTTTTATTTTTTATTGAAATCCTTATTGTTTTTGTGCTTTTTTTTTTATATACAAAAGTTCCCATTAACCTTCTTCTTTCACAGGTAGCATCATTGTATCCTTAGTCAGAGTTGCTTAACAATTGGAAAAAATAAGGGAAAAATTAATAAAAAAAAAAAGGATGAAAAGGAAAAGAAAGAAGGAAAGAGAAACAGAAAAAGAAGGAAAAAGGTGAAAGAGGAAAAAATCAAGTGGTGAAAAGGCAAAAGTGAAAAAAAGGAAAAGGGTAAAAAGTAGTAAACAGAAAATGAGAGAAAGGAAGGGAGAAAAAAAACCCCAAAGGAAACAGGGGGGAAGAGGAAAAGAAGGGAAAAAAGAAAAATAAAGGGAAAAACAGGGAATAAAATGTGGAAAAAAGATGGAAAAAAGGGGAAAAAGAGTAAAATGGAACAAAGGAAAAACTTTTAAAAAAGGGTTAAAAAAAGAAGGAAAATTCTTCAAAGAGAAGGAAAGAAAAAAATTAATTGTTATAAAAAAAATGAATTAAAAACATTAAAAATTATTAAAAGTGCATATATAAGAATGGGAATTTTATTTGATGAGGGGTCGTTCCCTCTTTATCCTTATTTTTAAGACCCTCATTAAAATTTAACCTTTTATTGTCACTCAGCACTGACTACAATTCCACTTATAATTCTTCTACAAACACTGAAATTCCAAGGTACAATTTTGCAAAATAGAAATGAAAACACAAAGAATTCAGATGTTCAAATAATCTGAAAAAATAAATTTTATCAATTACAGTTTTTACCAGTGTTTTTATTCATTTGCAAGTGATTAAAATTTACAAGTGATTGTTGCAGTACTGTTTCTATTTCAATAAAAAGCAATGGCAAACAAAATTTACTCGTAGCTGCCATACATGGGCAGGAGCTTCACAGTTTTCACTTTCCACACTTTATAGAATCCAAAAGTATCTTTGTGTCCTTGTTGATGACAAATATTTTTCCACTCTACAACCTCTTTCTCACAAATTGTCGCTGCTCTATCACTATCGTTCCATGGAGGGGGTGTTCAGATGAACAACACTCCTTAGTTCCACAATTTCTAACCTCCACTGCTAAGACTTGCTATGCCACAAACATTGTAGCAAAGCATACTCATTCCATTTCTATTCCCCTGGTGAGATGTAAGTTCTAAAGCAATTCCTTCTACGAACTTCTGCCTTGTGGGACCAGTTCCCAAGAGTTTGCTTCCTCAATCACTAAAATCAAGTCTGTTCAAGTCAATGGTTAACTGTTATCTTCCACATATATCCACATAAACTGAGCACATTACTCTGTAACCCTCCACCTTGAGTGGCCCTCTGGCCTTGTACAGAGTGAACATCACTGTAAAAAAATTACAACTATTATTATTAATTTTTGAATACTATTTACTTTCATCTTTTTTATTGATAAACATTATAATTACTTTTTGACTAATACTTTCATTTTACTTTTTTATTTGATGATGCCTTGTCATTTATTGTTATCAATTTTGGAATAGTCTCTTTACTTACATATTAATTTGGATTAGTAATTACTATCAATTTTGACAACTATTTACTTTCATATTAATTTTGATTAGTATTTACTATCAATTTAATTTTCTTATTAGATGAAGCTTTGTTAACCATTTTATTAATTTTCACTCTTATTGACTTTCAGCAAAACTTTGTAATGTAATAATGTAATTCTTAACCGTTATTACTTTTATATTTTACTTACTTTTTTCTTATTCTTTTTATTAGATGAATTATTATCAGCCATTATTACTAATTTTTTTTACTAGTATTTACTTTTTCACCTTCATTTTTTTTAGTTGATTTTCATAGCAATTTTACCCAGGCTGACAATGATTTTTTTCCCAATCCATACTGTTCACTTATTGTTGAAAACTGACAGCCTGACTTGTGAACAAAAGCAAAAAAAAATCAAAATGAAAGTGAATACTATTCAGAATGAATAATAATATTTACACTTATCTATAATGGTGGACTCTCCCATCATATTCAACATATGAGGGTCAAGCAGCTTAGTTCCAAGGAACCAACAGCCAGACACCAGCACATATGATTTGATTATAGTGGTAAAGGCTTTGTGCAGAACCACACTTTCTGACGGGCCGAATACAGAGAGCTGGTGTACTACGTGCCACAAGGTCCTCAAATAATCCTCCACAGGTTTTTGAATTCAGAGTTGTCCTTCTCCAAGGCTATAGAACTCAGTCTGTCCTGCTATTTACCCATAGCTGGGGGGAGAAGAAAAGGATTAATACTTTTTATTTAGGGTATTAGCACGTAAGTGAATGTAATGTATTCGACTGGAATTTGAACTCGGCTCTCCGATTCCTTAATCTGAGCCACTATCCACTACTCCACAGTGCCTCCTATCTTATCTATTGTACCTTCATCTGGTTTTCCTATTCTGTTTAAAATACTTTCCTAGTTTTTCTCTGATCTCTCTCTCTCTCTCTCTCTCTTTCTCTCTTTGATTTTTTCTTATTTTCTTTCTGTTTGTCTTTCATCTTCAGGTGGCCTAATGATTGATATCATATTATTGGATAAAGTACCTTTTGTGGAAGCCAGGACATGTAAAGGAGCTGTGTGTCTGTAACTCACATTCAATTTATGAAATATTCCTAGAAAAATATTACATAAAATTGCAAAGCATCATGCACCTTCATTGTGCTCCAAAGATGAAGCCTCAGATTTACTATAAATCACTGAATGTGTTAAGATATTTTTCAGGGTTAGGGTTCAGGGTTAAGGTTCAGGGTTAGTTGTGACAGGCAACAAGAACATTAGATAGAAAAGAAAAGAAAAGAAAAATCACCAAAAATTAAAAAAATAAAGAAAAAATATGTTGTACAATAATGAAGACATCAACTTTGCCTTAATAAAATATCAAGAGAAAAATTATTAGGTTGGTGCAAAAATAATGATGTTATAATGTCGTTTTTTGACGTTAAAAAATACGTCAAAAAACGACATTATTGCATCATTATTTTTGCACCAACCTAATATAAACACACCACAAGAACAAATAAAATTTTAAAATATTTCTATAAAGAAAGGTAACTATAAAAAGTCAATAAAGGAAAATATTAGAATTTTTAAAATTTAATAAAAATACTAAAAAATTGACAAACCTCATATGCAGTCAAAAAGTCACTCGCACACACAAATACACACCCATGCCTATACAAATGTACACATACACATACGCACATTAACATACACGCACTTATGTATATATACATACATGCACGCAAATATACACATAAATACATATATACACACAGATACACATAGATTAACTTTATATATGTTTTTTTATCCAGCCATGTTTTGGTGGGGTTATTTTTTTTATTTATTTGTTGATTTCTCATGTTTTTTATTGTAGGATTGTCTTCTCTTGTATCACTTATGAAACAAGAGAAAAAGAATGCTTCATTGAAGGGATTATGTTGGTATGAGCATCTTTGGAGATGTTTATATGTATTTCTTTTTTTAAGTGTTGGGGAAACAAGATGATGAGCAAAAGGGTAAAAAAAAAAAGAAGAAAAACGGACGCAAACTCACATATTGAGAATAGAGTAAATAATAGAAAGAAGACATTGACTCTTTTCTATTACTCCCTGTCCTTGAAGGGTGGAGTGAGTGTGCAAGCTGGGTCAGTCTCTTGAAGCTGCTCACCTGTCTTGGAAGCCTGTCCCCAACTCAATACAGCCATTCCACCATCAGCACCATCCCAATAAACATTATAATTGCAGGGAGATCTGTATAACATGTGTTCGTCTGTCTCTTAACTGACATCTTTTATAATATAAAAAACTGTGTATTGTAAATGAATATGGTAAGGTTTTTCATAATATGTCTATAAGTGTGGGCATTATCTAGACATAGGGACTTTTGTGAATTTGCTTATATGCAAATATATGTTCATATATTGAAGCAACACTGAAGCACACTGAAGACCTTTGATACAGTGAAACAGCCTGTGTGTGGATGACTATATATATATATATATATATATATATATATATATATTGAACAATAAAAAATATTAAAAAATTAAAATCTTCAGACACACTGGGTTGTATATTAATATTCTTTCATTTTTATTATTATTTCAGTTAGATTCATTAACTAGTTTCGACCAACATGGCCATCATCAGGAGAAAAAAAATTTCTGCTTGTTGGTAGCAGTGAACTACAGAAATGAATGTCTTGATGGAGAAAATGAACTTTTGTCTGTAGTTTTCATTTGTTTTTTTTAATTTTTTAACTTGAATTTTGGTCAGCCCTTGGGTTGGTCAAACAGTCTCTTTTAAGTTGTTATTTAAGATAAGAGCTGGATGGATTCATGCTGCTCTGAATTCCCTTGGTCATTTTGACAGTTTTATTGGTTCCTGGAAAGGAGATGTGTCCCTCTTAAGTGTGTGTGTTATTTCTTCTTAGTGAGTGAGTGAGTGATATATATATATATATAAAATACAAAATAGTACAATGTAAAAGGAGGGTGTAAACAACTGTGCTTAAAAGGTGCAATGAAAAAAATGGGCTCAATACAAAATTCCTCAAAATTTGAGTTGTAGAGCAAAATGTAATCAGGAACACCAAAACTCCACCTTTTCCCCGCAACATCTGGTCTTCGAATATAATGGTGGTGGAATCAACTAAAATTTATTCTAACTGCCTGAAGAGACCTAACGGTTGAAACCTAGGTAGTATGGTAGCTAGAGTTTTGGCGACTATATATATATATATATATATATATATATAT
>OZ010576.1:21616525-21694025 GCA_963932145.1 Acanthosepion lycidas
TGCCTCGAGGTGCCCCAAAATATATACAGTGTATCTTAATACAAATTAGAGATACCGATTTTCCAAGTGTAGCTTAGATGCGGCACAAGGCCCAAAAGTAGGGGGCACCCAGTGAGAATCAAACTCACTACTCAGTTGTAATTGTTCTAGTGAAACAATAATGCTAACCACTAGACTGCCTTGAGGTGCCTAACACAAACATGTATATTTGTGGTTCTATTATAACTACAATGTCTCTATAGGTTATTAGTATTTACTTAGTATAATGTTGCACATAACTACAAATATAGAGCACCTATTTGAGACTGGGGTCAGTACAGTAGTAATTATTTGCAAGCCAAGCCAAGCTAACCCTGACCCCCCCCCCCCTTAGTGAGAAATGTAAATATTATTAATTTGTAGTCATTGTTTTCATTTTAAAAGAACTAATTTATCAAAATTGATTCCTGTCACTCCCTACATTATGATAACAAAAAGTCTTTTGCTAAATATAAGCTGCCTTAATCCAACATCCTTAAACAATCAATAAAAACCATCAAAGCTTGTCAGTAAATTGAAAATTCCTAAAGTTATCCACACTATTCATTAAAAGATATATAATTTATTAGTTTAATTTTTTTTTTGATTTGAAATGTATGGAGTTACAAATTTAACTTTTAAATAAAGGAAACAAAAATGAAAACAAATGAAGAACTTGAAGAAAAGACAAAAAAAAAAATAAAGAGAAGACTGAAAAGAAAGCAAAATAAAAAATTAATTGAATGAAAAAAAGAAAAAAAATGATAAAGGAGAAAGTTGATGAGAAAAAACTGAGAGAAAAAGGAAATAAAAGAACAAAAAAAAGAAAAGAACAAAAAAGAAAAAGAAAAATGAAAGAAATATATAAAGAAAATAAGTATGAACAGGAATGAAAAATGAAAATAAAAGAAAAATTAAAAAAAAAGAGAGGTAACAGCAAAAAAACAATGATAAGAAATGAAAGAGAAAACAAAAAATGAAAAGGGAAGAAAAAGAAAAGAAAATCAAAACATAATTTCTTTTAAATGAAGGATAGAGAAATGAAAAAAAAAATGTAAAGAAAAGAAAGAATGAAACTAGGAAATAGAGTAAAAGTAAAATAAAGGAAAAAGAAAAAGAAAAAAATGAAAACCAACAAGGTTAAAAAAATGTAATGAAAGAAACCAAATATAATAAAAAATACAAAAAAAAAACAAAACTAAAAGAAAACATCAAAAAATGAAAAGAAACATAATGAAAGGAAAGAAAAGAAAAAAGAAAATGATTAGAAAAATAAAAAAAAATTAAAAAGAAAAGGAAAGAAAAATTAAAGAAACCAAATATAATAAAAAATACAAAAAAAAAAAAACTAAAAGAAAACATCAAAAAATGAAAAGAAACATAATGAAAGGAAAGAAAAGAAAAGAAAAAAAAAAGAAAATGATTAGAAAAATAAAAAAAAATTAAAAAGAAAAGGAAAGAAAAATTAAGAAAAATGAAACAAATGAAAAAAGAAAGAGAAAAATGAAATTAAAAAATGATGTATGTGCAAATAAAAAAGCTAAATAATAATGAAAGAAAAAATGAAAAGAAAAATAAAAGAATAAAGTAAAAAGAGAAATAGGAAACAATTGAAAAGAGACTAAATATGAAATGAAAAATAAGAAGAAAGACACATATAAAGAGAAATAAATATAGAAACAGAAAAGACAAAAAAAATAAAAATAAAATAGAAAAACAAGAAAAAAACAAAATAAAAATGTAGAGAAAAATGCAAAACATTTGAAAAACATAATATAAAAATGAATAACAATATTAAATAGAAAGAAATAAGAAAAAGAAAAATTATCAGTAGACAAAAGAAAAGAAAAGAAAAAGAAAAGCAAGAATGAGAAAGATAAATGAAAAAGAAGAGAAAAAGGGAATTAAAAGAGAGTAAATGAAAAAGGGAAAAAGAAAACAAAAATTAAAAAGAAAATGAATTAATAGAAACGAAAAGCCAAAGAAAAATGGAAAAGTAAAATGAAATAAAAAGAAAAGAACAAGTAATGAAAAAAGTAAATAATGACATCAAAATAATATATTCTAAATAAAAATAAAAATAATGAATAAAATTAAATAAATAAATAAAAATAATGAATAAAATTAATTTTCTGTATTTTTTAAATTTGCAACTCAAAATTAAACAGAAAAATGTACCAAATTTAAAGTAAATCAAATAAGGTAACAAAAATAATAAATTATTTTTACAAAATTATTATAGAAATATTTTTCAAAATTAGCAAACCATAATAATAAAAATAAATGAATGAAAAATTATTTAAAAAGAAGAAAAGAAAAAGAGAAAAATAAAGGAAGTGAAAATAAAATGAAAAAAAAAGACAAATTAAAAAAAATCAATAACAAAGAAAAGAAAATTATAAAGTTTGTGCATTTAAAAGTGCTTTGAATTCTGTTAGGTTAGCAAAGATAATTTACCAAAGACATTCCAATTGGAGCCTCTTGAAATGGCAGGGGTTTACACTTGGAACTCAGGAAAATATCATTCCACACCCACACACACACACACACACACACACACACACACACACACACACACACAACATTATATTTTCCACATCCCTTGCCACTATTCTTGGCCTCATCTGTGACATGACCTGAGTTGGGTGGAGGCAAACCTCATTCCCTGTATTCCAATACAGAGAGGGAACACAGTTTAGCCTTGACTCTAGATGCAAAGAATGGAGTTTAATGAACTTAATTAAAACAATATTGTTCAGGTTCAGCCTTCAGTTCACTCAGCTAGAAATAAAATTAACATATTTTCTGATTAAAAAGATAAATAAATTGGAACTAAGGTAGATAAAAAAAAAAAATAGTTTGTTCTATCTTGAGGTCTAAGGAAGGAAACTATTCACTGAAGCCACAGTAAAAGCAAATGACCAATCATATCCTCATCTCTTGTTTTATTTTTCATCATAATAAAACTAAAAAAAATTACACTTTTTAAATTATTTGGACTATTGTCCTCATCTTTATCGCCATGTTTATCACAACATTTTGGCCGTTGTATGCTTCAGTCTTCTTCAAGTGGTTGGAATGTCGAACTGAACCCTTTATTTCACTCACTGGGGTAAACTGTTCTAGTCTAATGGATGTCAGTTATCTCTTGTTAATTCCCATCTAAAAGTTCTCCATTGCCTTAACCGGGTATTGAACTCACACTCTTTGGGTCCTGTCACTGGATATAACTGATGCCTTTATCCACTGGGCCATGTGTCCTTGAGTGTGAGTTCTATACCTGGTTAAGGCAGTAATATATTAATATATTAATATATATATATATATATATATATGTGTGTGATATATATAATTACAATGAATCATTCATACAAAAAATAGATTAGTAAAGTTAATGATATAAAATGGCGAAATCCTTTTGCAAACAAAATTTTAAAGTTGCATTAACCTACGAACCACTTGATGAATGGTATGATCCTTGTTTTTAATAATTACAATTAGTATAAGGTCTTTTTTTAATCTGCTAGTACTTTTAACTGTACATTCAGTCATCCTCAGGCATGGAAATTATTTTGTTTTTAGTAAAATCCAGGTAGCATCAGAGATGAATTGAAATGTATTTTTTTTAGAAATGTGTTATTGTTAACGGATAAAACTTTTGGAGCATGCAGTTGCAACACTAAGGTTGAATTTTTTTTTACATTTAAGAGTGTGCATTTTATAATATAATATTATAATATTATTCATTGATAAATTATTAAAACTAGAATTCTTATCTTGTTTTAATCACACAAGTTCAGGCAAATGAGCTCTTCATGGTTGACTGATTAATTTTTATGGTTTATCAACACTTTGCAGGTTATTTAAAGCCATTAGATTATTGATCTCATCTTCAGAATATCATCAAATCTTTGGAATCAAATAAAATTTATAAAATTTATTTAATTTATTAATCTAGTCAAGATTAATCTAATTCATGTAAGTTGAAAGATAAATATTATTCTTTTTGTCCCGCAGCTACTCCCTTTAACCCATAGGTAGGAGAGAAGACTTGGCTTCTTATCTTTCCCAAGGGTATTGCACATTAGTGACTATAACAAACCCAACAAGAATTGGAACTTGGCTCTCTGATTAACAATTCTTAGCCATTTCCCATTGCATCTCCTGTTCAAGGACTTTTAAAGGATGAAATTTTCAGAGATTTTGACATCTCACTCTGGAGCCTTTTTTTTCCACCCAAATCCCTGACTCTCTAAAAAACATTGAATAAAATTCACTATTTTTTATCCAAATATTGATTGTGTTAAAATTATTCAACTTTTTAACAAGGAAAATCTCAAGTTGATGTCAAAAATTGCTGCAAAACATTGTTGATTTATTTAAGATAGAATGATGACATGTCTCTAATTTTTATATAGATATATTGTATTTGATTTCAATTTTTCTAGTTGAATTATTCACCTATATTGCATATGATCCATTATTGTATATAATTAGGTTACAATAGAATTTGTATTTTATATGAATACCTCTTTATGAAAATTGAGATGTAGTAAAGTGGGGTGCTCCTATTATAGATTCATGGTGTGGGTGGGTGGGGGGTCACTAGACTCTTGCCCAGACCATGGTGATCAGTATAATAAATATGAAAATACTGATTCAAATAATTTATCTCACAAAAACCTGTCTGGGTTCATCTTCCAATCACATTTCTTCAAAATAAAATTTTGCAAACAAATTTTATACTTGCCAGTCTGTTGTGACTTCTTGACCATAAACACTGCATATTTTTTCTAGATGTCTCTATAGCATTATTTCCCTTGTTTGAACTCCTGTGACATGCGATGTAAATATACTTTCAATCCCCCCATTAGTGATGCTAAGAAATTAATTCTTTAATCCACTGTGTATGCTGCTACTGTCATGTGAAAGTTTTTCCTAACTACAATATATTATTAATACTTAGGATAATATGTTTTTTATTACAACTGGTTCTCAAAAATAGAAATTTCTTATGACCCAATCTAGCATTTTGATATTTATTGTTGTAGCATAGCTATGGACGATAATGGGTATGTCCCCATTCACATAAATACAGTAGTCAATACTGTATGTTGGTCTGCAGTCAAAGATTCGTCTAGAGCTGTGTTGGTCAAACTCTTTGCCTCTGAGAAAAGAGGATACCCAGATGAAGCTATGTCGAAGGGCAGAGACTCATCTCAGGAAACAGCTACCCAAACCTGTTTTATACAGGGTCTACAAGGAATTTTTGGCTGAGCCTACAGGCTCAGATACCCCACATTAAATTTGACCTTGTGCCACATCTGACCATGTGGTGTGGTTGGTAGACATCTTGCAGTTGGAGATATCTTATAGAATTCATTTGACTCACTTCTAGTAGTTGACTGCTTGTTCTATGTGCAGCTGGCAAATCTTATATGTGTTGTTCGTGTCTTAAGTATTATCGTTCATTACCAACCTCCATGCAATTATTCTATTCAGTAACCTTCCCTAGGTTACAAGATTTATTGATCACATCTTCAGAATATCATCAAATCTTTTGAATCAAATAAAATTTATTTTCTTGTGTGTTTCCTGAATTTATTTTTTTCTAGGTAAAGTTAAATTGGAACAGATAAAAATGATTTAGAAAATTTGATTCAATCTAGTCAAGATTAGGCTGAATCATGTAACTTGTCCATTCACTCTTTAAGAAAAAGGATAAATACTATTCTTTTTGTCCCACTGCCAGTCCTTTTAATTATGACTTAGCAAATGGAATGCCAAATTGGAACATGAGAAATAAAAGAATGCAATTTCAACATAATTTCTATAAATAGCTGTTACATGTACTACAAGTCTTGACAAAGAGAATTTTTGTCTGTGTATATATCTATAAATAATAGATGTATAATTTAGGCAAATTATAATTCCTGTTGATATAAATGGTGATGCACAGTTCCAAAAATGTCGTTTCAGGTATTCTATACCAAATGATAGCATTTGAGTTTGCTCAATGGAAGCCTTTTTGAGAAGATAGTTTTCCAAGTTTGCATTTCTGCCTGCCTTTTACCTTATTTATTTAGTGCAGGCGGGCAAGCGGGCAGGCAAGCAGGCAGACAGGCAGGCAAGCATTGAGGGGCTAATTGTGAATTTGATTTCCTGTGTTCGGAGCCATCAGTTCCTGTGCAGTAAGATGGTAAGGTATAGGGTAGTAGGGTAGGACAGAATGGAAACAGGATCGTGGAAAAGACTAAAAAGGAAAAAGATCCAAAGAAAAAGAGAATGGGATTAAAAGAAGGAGGAAATTAAGATGCAGCAAAACACTGGCTTAATAAAATCACCTGAGAATTAGAAGAATTTATACTTATATATATGTGTGTGTGTGTGTGTGTGTGTGTACATTTATGGGTGCATATATATTTATAGATGTGAGTGTGTGTGGGGGGGTACCTTTATGGATGCATGTGTGTTTAGAATGTTCACTTTTGACCATGAGAAATAGGTTCAATTATCGCCATGGTCCAGTGTGCACACTTTTTGAAATATGCTTGAAAACCATACCACATATATATATATATATATATATATATAGATGTGAGTGTGTGTGGGGGGGAACCTTTATGGGTGCATGAGTGTTTAGAATGTTCACTTTTTAATCATGAGAACTAGGTTTGATTATCATCATTGTTCAGTGTGTACACCTTTGAAAAGTGCCTGAAAACCATACCAAATGCACACACACACATACATACACACACACACATATATATATATATATATATATATATATATATATATATATATATAGAGAGAGAGAGAGAGAGAGAGATGTGAATGTGTGGTGGGTGGTACATTTATGGGTGCATGAGTGTTTAAAAGATTCACTTTTTGACCATGAGTACTAAGTTTGATTATCACCATGGTCCAGTGTACACTGTTGAAATATGATTGAAAACCATACCACAGGTTGATTCACTCCTTTAATTGCACAGATGAAAATTGTTCATCGATGGTTGTGCTAGCATGAAGCCAGAAGTCATTGTGACTGATGGTTTGAGCGTGCTCGCCATGATAAAACTGCTCATCACACGAGATGATATGATCTCAATCAGAAGTTGTAACTAAGCCTAGTCAGCCTAGTTGCAATATTAACTGCAGATGGGATCTGTGGGTCTTGCAAATGTGCTTGAGCAGGCATCTGCAACAGGGATTGGTTAGCCACCTTGGAGATAGGTATACACGGATATGAACAGGCCACCTTCTATGTATATATAGATTTATGTGCCATTGAATGCAAATATTTACTCATATGGCCATTTATATCTATTTACTGTTATATTTATATATCTTCATATTTACATACATATCTGTATCCATATGCATAGACATATATATACTGAAATGTTTAAATTGTTCTATTTATCTTTGATTACTGATCTATTTAGAAATTACCCTCACCCTCAAATGCATACATATATTAGGTTGGTGCAAAAATAATGTCGGTTTTTGACGTTAAAATAATACAGCAAAAACCATCATTATTTTTGCACCAGCCTAATAGTTACATATAAAATGTGAATATATATATATATATATATATATATATATATATATATATATATATATATATACATACATATATATATATATATATATATATATATATATATATATATATATATATATATATAAAGGTGGCCTGACGATTGCATATAGCATGAAACAGACTGTCGCCTCTAAGTGTTGACTTCTATGTTCACTTTTATATTTACACACGCTCTATCTCTGATATTGAGCACTTTATTCCATAAATATAGCATACCTTAAGACTATATTTCTTTATATATATATATATATATATATTTATAGTTTTAATGTATGCTATATTTAAGGGTTAAAGTGCTCAATATAAGAAATATTGTGTATACAAATATAAAAGTGGACTTTGAGGTCAACACCCAGCAGTGGCATGGCCTGAAGATTGTGTTTAAGCATGAAACAGTGTTGCCACTGAATTTTTACCTCAATGTCCACTTATATATATATATATATATATAAACACAGTCCCCTCTAAATGGATTGTAACAATGAGGACAATTTCATTGTTTGTTTTTTTTTTGTTCACTGAAGATATTTGGGTTTAAGATCAAAAGACAAATATGAGACAAAAGTTCAGAATTTCAGTTTTTATTTACTGGTATTTACATTTAAATCAATTAAACAACTTAGGACATACCACCTTTTGTTTGAACCCACCCATCTTTCAAGTGAGCAAAACTGCTGGAACACATGACTGACAAGTGTTTATTATTGCCCAGGTGTTGCTTTTTAGATTGATTGTTTAAACATTAAACAGCTCTGAATGAATAATCTTGGTTCTATCCTTGGGTTTCTACTGTAAAGTTTGTATTTCGACTTTTTTCCCTGGTGCGCCAACAATATGAATTTAAGCATGCTACTAGATTGGCTGCTAGGTCATATTCTTTTACTGTTGAAATAGTTTAATGTAACTGCCACTTCTACTCTAACAATTTCTTTTCTCACACTTCCAGACAGTAGAACTCCCTTCCACTTACTTGCTTTCCTGATAACTACAATCTTCAAAAATTTAAATAAAACATCAACCACCATCTTCTGTTGACTTAAATCCTATTCATCATTTATCCTTTCCTCAATCCCCCTTATATCCAGTCTTTTCTATCACTGTCACTCTCTGTAACCCCTGCGTATTAGTGGTGCTCTTGCCTTGCTTGGGGGTGTAATGATAAAAAACAACAAAAAAAAACAATAGCATTTGATGGCAGAAACATTGTGAGAGCTGTGAGGAAAAGCAACACTTTCAGAGCAGAAATACAGAGGCCATACCACAAGATTCAAAACACTCATCAGCATTAAGAGTCCAAGGGCCGGATTGGAATTTGAAAGGAAGTACGTGGATGAGCAACATGGATGTTCTGGAAGAAAGTTTTATGGAATAATGGCGGCAAGATTAATTTCTACCAAAGTGATTGAAAGGCCTAAGTGTAGAGAAAGAAAGGATCTGCTTATGATCCAAAAGCATACAAGCTCATCTGTGAAGTATGGTGGAGGCATTTTAGTGATGTCAATGGGCCACAGACTTAATGCTGTTATTGTAAGTGTTATGCAACCAAATATTAAATGTTATTTACTTTAAGACTATCTTTTCCTTTATTTTTGCCCACCTAAAAATGGGGATCATCTGATACAAAAGGTGGTATGTTCTAAGTTGTTTAACACATCTAAATGTAAATAACAGGAAATAAAAGCTGAAATTCTGACCACTTTTGATCTTAAACTCAGATATCTTCAATGAACAAAAAAAAAAACAAACAAAGGAATTGACCTTGCTGTTTTATTACTTTTGGAAGGGACTGTATATGTATCTTCTATGTCTTGGTATGTGATTGTGTGTGCAGTTGTGTGTAAGAAGTGATATTGTGTCTACAAGAAAAGCAGATAAATTATTTTAAATTCCAAATGTTGCCATTTCAGTAGTTATTGGAAAAGAGAGACAACGTCAAACAGGAGGAATGGAGAGAGAAAGAGAAAAGGGGAGAGAGAGATAAAAGGAGAGAGAGAAAGGGAGAAAGAGAGAAGGAGAAAGAGAAAGTGAGAGAGAGAAAAGGAGAGAGAGAATGAGAAAGAGAGAGAAAAAAGGAGAGAGAGAGAAAACGAGAGAGAGAGGGAGAGAAAAGGAGAGAGAGGGAGAGAAGAGGAGAGAGAAAAGGAGAGAGAGAGAGGGAGAGTAAAGGAGAGAGAAAAGGAGAGAGAGAAAAAGGAGAGAGTGAGGGAGAGTAAAGGAGAGAGAAAAGGAGAGAGAGAGAAAAGGAGAGAGAGGGATGGAAAAGGAGAGAGAGGTAGAGTAAAGGAGAGAGAGAGGGAGAGAAAAGGAGAGAGAGAAAAGGAGAGAGAGAGGACGAAAGTAAAGGAGAGAGAGAAAAGGAGAGAGAGAATGAGAAAGAGAGAGAAAAAAGGAGAGCGAGAAAAGGAGAGATAGAGGGAGAGTAAAGGAGAGAGAGAGAAAAGGAGAGAGAGGGGGAGAGAAAAGGAGAGAGAAAAGGAGAGAGAGAGAGAGTAAAGGAGAGAGAGAAAAGGAGAGTGAGAGAGAAAGTAGGCAGAAAAGAAGGAATCAGTGAGTAGAGAGATGGAAAGGATGGAGAGAGGAGAATGATGAAGAGGAAAAGGTGGATAGAGAAAGGTGGGGAAAAAAACAAATTTAATAACAACATAAATACTAGAAATTACAATCTTGTTCAAGTCCAAATCAAGCAAGGGATATTCTTCTAAAATCCTTTTTCATTGACACATTGTCACATGTGTAGTATACCTGAAATAGTGGCCAGGTACAACTTTTCACTTGGTGACCAGCTTGTTTAGCAACTACCTTATTGGACTGGAACCAAGTCATTAAGGTAGGAGTGGATGTAATAAATATAATTTTTTATTACTGAATTTTTTTTGTTTTTTTTTGGGGGGGGGGTGGTAAATAAACATATTTGAAGTGCCATTCCGACTTGTATATATACTTAAACAATGAAATTAATAACAACAGGTCTAGATTGGGAAATCTTAGTAAAGATAAATTGTTTCTCTGACTAGAATCAAATCTCCATACCTTTTTCCATCAGGTAAAGTGCTTCTATAGTTGAAACATGCCTTTGCCATTTCAGCCATGAAGCTGTGTTGATGAAACAAGATCTGAATTACATATTTATAAATTAAATATATATTTTATTATATCATAAATAATATTTTTGAAGTGAATAAACTGACAATATAGGTAACAGCTTCTTTTTCCTGTGACTGTCTGTGGAGCTAACAAAAATTATGGGAGTGTAGCTTGATCACTATCTCCAGTTAGAATTTAATTGAATCTTAATGTTTGAGATTGACAGAGCTGAAAGTATCAGCCTATTGACTTTTGAAGAAAAGATTTTGTTTTGTTGTCTTGCTAAGAAAAAATAATATCTTCCTTCATCATGATAATTTTCTCTTTTTTTCTTAATTTCATTTTTTTTTTTTTAAATATGACACAGTGTACAGGTAGCTTAATGATTATCAGTGCAGAAAGTGGGATCGGTAATCTGAGTTCAAATCTGCAGTCGCTCACTCACAGATGTGCTGTCGCCTCTCTCTGTCTTTTTTACAAATACTTTCATGGTAATTGCTCTGATGAACTGCTTTCGCTGGTTCCCAGACCTCATGAATTCAAGCATCCTACGAGGCTGGTATACCACTCTCAACCTTTCACTGTTGAAACTATTGAATGTAGCCATCTCTTCTACTCCAGTAGCTTCCCATCTCGCACCTCTCTCCTGTGGAACTCCCTTGCCATTTCCTGTTTCCTTGATAGCTATAATCTACAACCAATCAGATGTAATGTCAATTGACATCTCCAGTTGCGTTGATCTATCCACTATCCTTCTCCCCATCCTTTCCGCTATCATTACTATCTGCTCTCACTCCAAATCCTCTGTAGCCCCTTGCATGCTAGTGGCTTCTCACCTTGCTTGGGGTGAAATGCTTAAAAAAAAATCCTGCCTTGATTGTTGCATTCACTTTCACAGAACTAGCCTCAGCAGAGATATGAATTAATTTCTTCTCCATCCGGTTATGTGTTAAATAGCAATTTAGATATAGTGGAAATGCATTTAAGAAAAGGAAAACATTGAATACAAAACAGTGGACAAGGTAATGAGAAAGCAATTCATTATTTTTCCAAAGAAGGCATAGCAATTCACAAATGATAGAGAAAAGGTATCTGCGGAGAGTGATTATTATCTATGACCTGGAGAGATATGGCATTTAAAGATAATCATAAGAATAGCTAGAAGAAAAGCAGAAAAAAAAAACCGAAATATAAATAACAATATTATGAAGAAGAAGAATAAAAAGAGAAACATGACAAAGGAATTGTTAAGTTTATACGTTGAGCTTGACATACATATATAGATTATTACAGATGCAGATTAAAAGAGAAACAAACATAAAGAAAGAATATGTGGTTGGTGTAATTGATAGTGGGTCGGAATGAGAAATCTGGAAGCCAAGTTCAAATTCCGATTCAGTTCAGTTTGTTATGTTTATTATCATGAGAAATGAATCCAGCTCTTCTCCCACAAGTTAAAGGTTAAATATCAGGACAGACTAGGTTCTGTAGCTTTGGGTGGTAACTAGTCTAGAGATGTTGATGTGATTAAAAAAACTCCCATCCTCCAACAACCTGGGACACTTGTAGGGATGGCAGGCTCATAAAAAAAATAGAGTGACTGAAATTCTTCAGTTGTGTGATTTGTGCATTATTCTGCAGGCAGAGAAAGTCTTTTTCAACAAGCATAAAAAAGAAATGAAAGAGAGGCTATCATAAAAATATATGAAAGAAAATGAACGAAAAGATAGAAATGAAAGAGAGAGTACCATAAAAATATATGAAAGAAAAGGAACGAAAAGATAGAAATGAAAGAGAGAGTACCATAAAAATATATGAAAGAAAAGGAACGAAAAGATAGAAATGAAAGAGAGAGTACCATAAAAATATATGAAAGAAAAGGAATGAAAAGATAGAAATGAAAGAAAAAGGGGAAAAGAAAGAAAAGAGAAATATTAAGAATCAAAGACTGAATAAAAAAAACAGTGAATAATAAGAAAGAATAATACCAAGAATAAAAAGAGAGATATATGTGTGATTTTGTGTAGATTAAGATTAATAGACAGATAAAAATTGATTTATTGTAGATACAAATTAAAAGTGAAACATATGTAAAGAAGAAAAGAAACAGAGTAAAATCATATGAAAGAAAGAGAGAAAAAATGAGAAAAATGAAAAATGAAAGAGAGTGAATGAAAAAACAAAGAATGAGAGGAAATGAATAAGAAAGAAAGAAAAAAGCAGAGTCACTTGAAAGATGAAATGTAGAATAAATAAAAAGAAAGAAAATGAAATAGTAAAAAGTCAAAGAAAGATAGAATGCAATAAAAAAGAAAATCTTGCAGAAATTGTCATAAGGATAAAAAATGCCAGAGAAATATTTAAGGAAAAGAATAGCAAAGACAACAGAACTCTGTCTCCAAGAGCATTCAACAAAAACCAGAAAAAACAAAAAAAAAAAAGGATTTATGATAAAAGAAGAAGGAAAGATTTTTACTGCAGTCAGTTTTGAGTTATAAGAGATGAAGTGGTAACAATTATTGAAAATTCTTTTGCTCTCCAAAATGGGAGAGTAAGCCAATGATAAAGTAATTGGTAGGAATGATGAAACGGTTGGAATTTTTGAAAAACTCAGGAAATTTCATTTCATTGAAAATGAGCCTTGGCAAATTGATCTGAAAATTCTTCTTACTGACTGAAACTTTACAATACGAAATATGGGATTTTCTCCTTCTGAAAGGACACATATATAGATAAATAGATAACGAGAAAGGAAAAGACAGAGAAAGAATGGTGGGAATAGAAAATAAGGCTAATGAACCATTGTGGCAATTTATCTATTTTATATAGGAGCATTTTTTTATGTTCTTGTCCATAAAAGAAGTCTATAGAGAAAAAGAAAAACGAAAAGATAAATTACATGAATAATTAAGCAAGGAGCCTATCAATGCAGAGGGAATAAATCTGGTTCAGACAGGGGTTAACTGCTTTGACTCGGACACTATTCAAGACTTAAGACTTATTCTCCGAAAATAGTAGTGTGTCGATAATGTACTAAAATTGGGTTTCTCATCAGGTCGATGATAGAAGAAGATGATGATGAAGACAAGAGTAAAGCACTGACTTATAAGCTTCACATGTAAGTATTTAAGCAGGTATCTTTATCATAAGGTTCCTTGAACAAGAGTACTTATCCAATTGCTTCATCAATATATGAACACTCATGCACATATATACATGTTTGAATTATATTTATACGTATAGACAGCAAAGACTGGCATATACATATGCATTTCTATATAATATTTACTAGCAGGGATACTCAGCATTGCCCAGGAAAAAATATCTTCAAATGTAATACAAAAAAATTAATGAAAAAAGATTATTTACTGTTATATAGGAATAAAGTGTTGCTACCAACACTTGAGTTTGAACAAATAACTGCCAGTGAGCAAACACAGGTGATCCCATTATGGAATTAAGTAGACCACATGACCATAGAGGAAATGCATATTTGGGAAGTCACATGATGTCAAGAGGATCATTATTTCTATTCTATCCTCTATTACTATACATTTTAAGTAATACTGTTTGATTGAAAAAAGCTATTTTAATTCAGATTTACTTTTGGTAATCTGGTAATCTTATGCATCTTTGGAGGTCAGCACTATCGGCCTTCTCATATTTTTTCTGGTCAATTTACTTACATATACCAATTTTCCAACAAGAATATAATTTTTTAGCTGCAAAACAGAAAATACAGGCTATAAATGAATTCTACTTCCAAAGACGGCATGTAAGTGATCAAATATTGATACCCACAACAAGTGATGTCAAAAAATATTAGTCAACTCAATCTATTTAGCTAGAAACCCAGTTATGACCTTGGTTATGTGACCTTATAGATCATTTTTGGTCACCAGTAGTCATGAAAATGATATGCATTTTGTATAATAATTGTGTCTAGGGATTTGTGTGAAACAACGATCGCAAAAGCGTGAAACGCAGGGTCACAAACTCACATCAATCCAACCAAATATATTAGCTCTATCTCTGATATTGAGCGCTTTCTAATATATAAATAATTATATATATATATATTTATTTATATTTATATACACACACTTTTCACACACACACATATATATATATATATATATATATATATATATATATATATATATATATACATATATATATATATATATATATATATATATATATATACATATATATATATATATATATATATATATATATATGGAATAATGATATAAATTTTTATATATCAAGAACAATATTGGGAAAAAATGTATGACAAAGTGTAAAAAGTTTTCTTGTGATGTGTCTTGACCTTTGGGACTTCATCGGACTAAACATGAAAAAAAAAAAATTGTCTGATCAAGTACTAAAACACGAAATGCACCACAAGAAAAATTTCATTTTTCCACCCCATATAAATAATTAAAAAATATGATTGGTCGGGTAAACAAAAAATACAATTGGTCGGGTAAACAAACTATTATAATTTAAAATATTGTTTTAATATGTTCTCTATAAATGTGTTAATAAATATAGTATTTAACTTATATTAAGTGCCTAA
The DNA here is from genome assembly GCA_963932145.1 of Acanthosepion lycidas. Taxonomy (NCBI): domain Eukaryota; kingdom Metazoa; phylum Mollusca; class Cephalopoda; order Sepiida; family Sepiidae; genus Acanthosepion; species Acanthosepion lycidas. The sequence goes on from OZ010576.1 coordinate 21,631,819, forward strand.
ACTATTTGTTTAAAAAATAAAATATATTTAAATTGATAGCAAACATAAAATTTTTTTAGACATCTAAGTTTCTATCAAGCATTAAAATCTATTCTTTACATAAATTGCTAAAACCCAATTACAGCCTCTTTCTCTTTACTTCCCTCTCCCTCTCCCTCATCTTTCTTTTTTCTTTTTCCTTTTTCTTTTCTCCCTACTCCCCTCCCATTTCTATATACCACTTCCATTAAGTTAACCATCTAAATAGGTCAAGGTCTGGTCACTCCTCCTCCCTCAATATAAAGTATACTTGAGAGAGATATGAAATTAATCCCTCCCTATACTCTACCATGTCTCTTTAACTATCCGTTTTACACCCTCTGTTAAATTACAAAAACTTACACTACCCATCAATTTTAATTTCATTTTTCGTTTCATTTCATTTTTGGAAGTGCTATCTGATGATCCGGCATCATTTAAAAGGGCTCTGGGGAAATAAATTATTATAATGGTACCTTAAAGTGGTCTGTTTTTCTTTTAAATATTAGCTCTGGATTTACATTGAGTTCTCAGGATTTCATCCTCCTTGGGATTACACATACGGATTACCAAGTTCTTCATAACTTAAATATATATATATATATATATATATATATATATATATATATATATATATATATATATATATAGCATGTGGCCAAGTGGATAGAAAAGTCACATTCTGACCATGAGACCCGGGTTTGAATCTCACCATGATCAATTAGTAAGGAAAGAAACTGGTGTTTCCTGGTGGAGGTCGATCCCAGCATACAACACTTTTGGAAAGTGCCAGAAAACCATAACACGGATTGACCCAAGACTTGTGAGTTAAATTGGGTAGATGGAACCCTTGAGTGATGTCATTAGCTGTGCTAGCACAAAGTCACAAGTCATCGTGACTGAGGGCTTGAGCAAGCTGGCCTTGTTCAAACTGTTGATCTTGCTAAATAACAAGCTCTTTCCCAGAAACTGTAACTAAGCATAGTTGCAGTATAAACCACAATTGGGCTCTGTGGGTGTTGAATAAACACAAATGCACCTAAATAAGAATTGGCTAGCCACCCTAGTAGACGGGTATTCTCGAATACAAGTGGCCAGCTATACATATATACATATAATAAAACAATACATAATTTTGTATAATTTTATATATCAACAATAAGTATTTACAAAAAAGTATGACAAACTGAAAAGGTTTTTTGTGACCTGGTTCATCTGGGAGGATTTCATTATACTGGGCTTTGTTGATGTTGCCATCTCTACACATGCACACAAAAGAGATTTTATATTGTCACAGTGTGGGATAGTCAGGGACAAAGGTGATGGAGAGAAAAAGAAAAAGAATGTAGAATGATTAAATTAGCTAGAATGAAAAAATAAAAATATTCTTTCAAAAATATTCTTTTAAAAAATTTTGAAATTACCTGCATCCCTCGTTTTGTACATTCCAACAAAGCCCAGTCCAAGGAAATCTTAACGGATGAAACACCACACAAAAAACTTTTCCAGTTTGTCATATTTTTCTAAACATATATATATGTATGGAGTGAGAGAAGGAGGGATACTGAATTGTCATAAAGTTCAACTAAGAAGGTATTCCCAACAAAATGTTATGAGGGCAACATTTAATCATAAAATACTTTCTTTTTTTTTTTTTGCCATAATAAAATTTCTAATAAAATATCATAATTTTCTCTAATTTAAAGTACAAAACAACTATGTTTAGGGCCAACTTAAAAAATTACCAGGGGTTCCCTCAAACTTTTGAACTGTAGTATACATTAAAAAGCACTATTGATTATCAAAAAACAGTATTATTCAATGTACTCCAAAAAACACTATTTAATACCCAGCACTAACAAAATTTGCTGGAACAATCAAGAATTTTGTGATTTCTTGAAAACTTTATTGTCCTTGCACATATCCACTAAATAAAAGACATCAAAAACATACACAGAATATTTTTGTCATTTTATATTTATATATATATATACACTATCTATATTAGTATACATATATATACATATATGCATGTATTAAGTTGCTGATACCTCCTGACAAATGATTACATTAATCCTATATATATATATATATATATATATATACATATACACACACACACACACACACATATATATATATATATATATATGTATGTATGTATGTATATATATATATAATTAATTATTCAAAAATTATAATGTAAATATGTTATAAAATCACTACAAAAATAGCCATTTTGTTTCAACACTTCTGGTGTCTTATCAACTGATGGTGTTGAATGTAGAATAAAGTGTTTTAAAAGTTTCAAATCAATCAAACACCCCTCGCTAGGGGAAACACTGTTACATAAGCTGGAATGACTAATATATATATATATATATACTAAATAAGTTAATTTTTCCTTTAATTTTTATGATTTAGAATTAAAATATTTTGAAAATAAATAAAGAATCTTTGAAATTGGGTAAAGTTATTTTGATCAATTCAGTATTTTGTCTTTCATTTCTTTCCTACCAATCAATGACCTTCAAGTATAACTGTAAACCAAGCAGAGCATTATGGGAAACCTCCATAAAAATGACATTTTCTAAATAAATGTCTTATTCTATTTCTCTCCCGTCTGCAGATTGACCAATTTTCTTTGAATTTCCTGAATGGAAGATGAGTGGAAATTTCTCACACTCCAGTTGAGATTAGTTTGTGCCCGACTGAAACTGCCAGTTTCCTCTCCACAATTTGTTAAGCTCAATTCATTTTCCTTTTATTCTCCATAGAGTCACCACTGAAAAAAGGATTGGGGTCAAAGGTAATATAAATGTGACTACCAAAATTCTAGAGGAGCTGTTCTCTGTATTTAGAATTAAAACTCCCCAAATAAAAGTGTATAAAATTCATATAATTTGTTTGTTTCATATTGCATTTAGCTACACATATATATTGAAGGCATTCAAATCAAATACAGAGCTGTATTTGAAATTTTTACAATATGAATAGAAGCATAATAACCTTGGTAATTGACTTTTTTAGTTTTAGATAGAATTCATTGGCTTTTTACAAAAATCAATATCATTTTTTAAGATGGATATAATGGATATTGATACAGAAAGTTGAATTGGAGTGCCAAATTCAAATTCTCTGCTAATCTGTTGTATTCACTTTCACACAAAGCCCTTTGTAAAGTCATGTAGGGATATAAAATGTGATTATCTCTCTTTGGTTGAGATGGAGTCACGTGACAAAAGTGGACAGTCTATCTTGCAGGAGTCAAACTGAGTATTGGCTTTTTTAGACTTGCAGACTCAATGTGAGAAAAACTCTTGACTTGCTATTTCCTGCTTGAGAGTAATATGTCCCCACTAGTGACATATAAAATAAATCCAGCCTGTTTGACTATCCACTGAGAATCTTAAATATAGCTTCTCTAGAAACACAGAAGAACCCTTTGGCAGATCAAATTTCAATTAGGAATTATTACAAGTAAGACTCTTTCCTTTTGTCACCTTTTTACACTACTTGTTGTTGCATACATATGTTATAGTTTCTCTCTGTTGGCAAATGCAAATATGGGTATATAATTTTGTGTATAACTTAGCATTATAAAACTCACTCTGAGAACCAATATCTTAGTCATTCCTTTTCTTTCAGCTATTCTGTTCAGTCCAAGGAATATTATATCATAGATATAATAATGTCCATAGTGGGGAAATACAACGAGAACAATATTAATTTTTTTCTATAATTGACCCATTGTCTGGTGACTTAGCCAATGTGATATGATGTTATTAATCACAATTAGACATGAATCTAATTTCCCCCATCTATGGACTAAATAGCAGGCTAGAATAAACTTTATAACCTTGGCTAGTAACCAATTTAATGGAAGGAAAACACTAATTTCCAAAACATGGAGAAAGAAATGGGAAGCTAATCCACTGTCTTTGCTTTTTCTAAGAATGTATAGAAATTTCAAACAGTCTCTTACAAGTTTGGTTCTAGTGACTACTGGAAGCTCTGCAAGTGTGTACCGAACAAGAGCAAATCTTTAGTCTCTCTTCTCTTCAATCAAAGTGAAGTATTGTTACTCACTGCAGATAAAGCTCTTTCAACTTTACTCTCCACTCATCTGCATATAACTCTCCATGATTTCTGCTGTCATTTCTAAACAAGATCCCCACAAGGCTTTTGGATTTAATGGTATCCTTTCAATTATCCTAAGAAATGTGCTCCTGAACTGGTTCTTGTTCTCTCCAAACTTTACAATAAATGTCTTGCTACTTCTTGTTTCCCATCTTGTTGGAAGTCCTCTGCAGAATCATCTGACCTTTCAAACTCTTAACCTATTAGTCTTTTACCCCTTTTTGTCAAAGTATTAGAAGCTCTAATCAAATTGGTTAAGCATCTTACTTCACACAACCTCCTTGTAGCCTCCATTTCTCCAGGTCTACCATAAATGTGTTAATAACCATCACTGAATTTGTCTATCAAACTTTAGATAAGAATGGTAAAGCTATAGATATCTGTAGACATGCGTGCTGGCCACAAGCTCAATGGTCATGATGAATCTTGATGAATATTTGGTCTAATTCAATCATTTGTAAAAAATCATGTAATGAAGGTCGAATGGACACACTTCTAGTTCATTTCATATTATTTCAGAGGCTCCTACAGGACTTTATTGTTGGACCTACACTGTTTCTGATCTTCATCAACAACCTGCATGATGCCATCAGTTCCCAACTCAATATCTATACAGATGATGCAACTATTTACTCCTGTCTTAGTACCAAGTTCAACAGATTCAACAAAGTTAAACTGACAACTGCTATGGAAAAGGCCTTTCAATCAGTGGTTAACTGGGATAAGGAATGGCTTGTAAAGTTTAATGCCTCTAAAACAAAACTGCTTTAATTTAATCGCCACAGAGAACCTTTTCTGCACCTTCTTGGACTCATGTTTTTCTTTGACATAATGTGGTGGAATTATATTGAAACAACTGCTGTATCTACTACTAGGAAAGTTGGTTCACTGTGTCATACCAGACAATTCTTCTCATCAGAATGCATCTAGCACATTTATAAATCTACCATTTGTCCATGCATTGACTACTGTTGTATGATATGCTGACTATATATCTCAAATTTCTTGACAAAGAAGGATTGTTAAAGTCATTTACATCTTGACTAAACCTAACCTTTACATCACATGGCTCCCCTCTGTCTTTTCTAGAAACATTTTCATGGCAATTGTACTGATGAGCTGTTCTCCTTAGTGCCTGAACTGCATGAATTTAAGCATGCTATTAGATTGGCAACTAAGTCTCACCATTTTACTGTTGAACTAGCTAGATGTAACAGTCTATTCTAATAGTTTCTTTTTTCACACTTCTCACCTGTGGAGATCTTTTCCAATTTCTTACTTCCCCACCACCTGTAATCTTCAAAACTTTAACTACAATGTCAATCACCATCATGTCTTCCTGAACCCTGTTCCTTTAGTGTCTTTTTCCTCACTTCTCCTTTTAAAGTCTTTTCATTCTCTTTCACCCCCTCTAACCCCCTGCATTCTAGTGGCATTATTGTCTTGCTTGGGATGAAATGAAGATATTTTTAAAACTTCTCAAATAATAAAGAAAAAGAATATGTGAAAAGTTATGATTCCATGTTCTAATATCCTCTCTCAAATGTATCAAGGTAAAACATAAAAGAGAAATGTAGAAAAATAGAACATGGAAATATATGATTACCATTCTAAAGAAACAAGTTTAGATGACAAACGACTGATCATCTGTAAGGAAGTTGATTATCCAAAAGGGTAGGTGATTAGGCATTTATATTGACAAGAGTTTATATTAATTATATCATCACAGTAAACTAAGAGGTTATTTAAGAAAAATCTTTTAATTTTCAGTTTCCAAACAAGCATTTCTTTTATTTCTCTCTTTCTTTTAAAGGTTCTTTTTTGCTGTGTGAGAAGCAACTTTCAAATATAAGGAAAAGAAGAAGCATTGATTTATTGGTTCAAAATATCCATTTTTGGATCCAATCCAGATCAAAAAATCTATCAAGTTGATCGGATTGAGTTCCTTGTTGGTACAAGCATAGATTAAGACAGAGTAACAGAAATTGGATCATGCAGACAATTGCAGAAAAAAAAAAAGAACAAACAAGCAAAATCTGAAGACTAATTCAAAATAAAAAGGAAGGAAAAGGTTTCAAAAGAAAAAGTAGCAAAAATAATTAATATGATAGAAAAATAGAAAGAATGATTGTGAAAAAGAAAGTCGAAAAGGAGTGAATAAATAATGAAGGAAGGAAATAATGTTAAAGAAGAAATGAAAGAAAATGAGCCACTGTGATTGAATGAAAGAAAGAATGAATGAAGAACACGAAAAAGATTTAAAAATTCAGTGATGTTTTAGCCATGCTACAAAGATAGTCACTAATAGATGACTGATTGACTGATTTGTTTTTTTATGGCTTGTCAGCACTTTGTAGGTTATTTAAAGCCAGAAAATATCCTTAGATTGTAAGAATTTTTGGGGGATAATAAAGATTTACTGATACAAGTCCTACTAATTAACCCATAGCTGGGGAGAGAAGAGGTGGATTCATACTTTTCCCAAGGGTATTTGTGCATAAATGAATATGATGAAGCTGGCTGGAATTGAAACTTGGCTCTCAGATTTCCAATTCTGAGCTGTTATCCATTATACCACAAGGCACATCCAAGCTTACAGCACCTGATATTCCCAAGTGGTCACCTATCTAGGTACTGACAAGGCTCTATGTTGCTTAGCTTCAGTGATCATATGGGAATTAATGTTTTAACGATATGGCCATAAGTTTCAATAGATGATTGATATATATATATATATATATATATATATATATAGGTAGTCATATCATATAGGCATATATATAAAATTGTGTATTTCAGCAGAAAACCTTCATTTATACACATTTCATTAAATGACAAATTACTGGGATTAATATAAGCACATTTACACATAGATATAATAATGTATCTTACATACACCATTACATATTTTTTCTATCTGAATTTCTGGGAAGAGGAGTTATCATTACTTACATTATTTACATTTAGACTAATGTCCTTATCCTTTGTTTTTATTATCACAACGTTTCAGCTGTTGATCCAGCTTATCTTCAGAAAACTTTAAACTAAAGCCTTTATTTAATCTATGGGTGTAGATTGTTCTTGTATGGCTTTCCATACCCAGGAATATTTCATCATCTTCTACTGCTCAGTTAATGCTTTCCAGATAGTTTAAAATTGTACTACCTAGCTCAGAGATTGAACTTGCAGTTACTATGTTACCAAATTCGCCAAACACTGGTAACTTGTATGTATATTTGATAAACATTACTCTCTTAATTTATAAATCTACTTATAAAAAAAGACTTAGATTTATAAATTAAAAGAGTAATGTTTATCAAATATATTATACAAGTTGATATCAGATCAGTATCAGCTGGGTTACCGTGGAGAAGGGGTATGATATTGATGGGCATAAAATCCCTAATGACCGTTGGCTAAAAACATCACTAATGATGTATGCCAAAGTATCAAACCAATGTATTTCACAAAATGAGTAGAAGAGGAAATGATCAGTGGGACTGTCTGCATGGTATAAAGTAACATATAAAGAAGAAAATGGTTGGGGTGGGGGAATTATGAAAATTCACTTCAACAGTCTGAGAAATTTCTCTGTTAATTTGACATCAGAATATGGAATCAAAATTCAAAAACTGAATCTCATTTTCTTCATGTAGAAAATCTATTACTGAATTTAGGAAAATAGCCAAGAATTTAAAAACCTTTTCTGTTAACTTGAATTCTCATCTAAATTAATTTAAATCTTGATGTGGGATTAATGAAACTCCAACAAAAAAAAAATAAAAGAAGAAATTAAAACACTATTCAAAACAATTTGAGCGAAGGAAAAGAAAATATGATTTTTATAAGAATTAAAAATTTTCAACAAAAAGAAAATGAAAATCTTAACATTTTATCATTGTGTGATAGAGAAAAATTATCAAGGCTCAAAGTAAGAATTTATTTTGCAAATATTTTAATAAGATAGTTTTCAAAAATCTTGTATAAATTGGTGTTTGTTGCTGGATTTTTGGGTAGTAGAATTTGCCAAGGAATAATTTTGAAGCCTGTAATTTATTTTTTATGTGTATACCTAAGAAGACTCAATTTCAACCTTAAAACAATTTAATTTTACTGATGTCCTGTTAGAATTTTCATTTCGAATTAATTATCACTCATTATTATAAATTCATTTGTCTTTGATCTAAGCTGTTCAAAATTTTTTTCAATTTAAAATAATCCATTTTTAGTTGGTTATTTTGATCTTTTGCATAATTGTTATTTTTTAGTTGGAAGCAAGTAAGGAGAGATTAAAAAAGAAAGGAGATTGATAGAAAGAGAGAATAATTGGATGAATAGAGTGCATATTATAAAAGATAGAGCAATGATGAAAAGGAAAAAGCAAAAAGGGATAAAGAAATAAAGGAAAATAAAAGAAGCAATTAAAAAATACTTTTCAAAGAGAGAAGATGAAATAAGACGGGTAAAAGAAAAACAAAAAGAGAAAGAGGTAGATTTTTAACATGAAAAAGAGAAATAGACAGAAAAAGACAATGTAAATACAGAAGAAAGAATAAGATGAATAAGGAGAGAGTGCAATAGAAAGAAAATGTAAAGAGTATTAGAGTAAGAGAGAAAAAATATGATAGAGGAGAAGAAAGAAGGAAATAAAAGTGTAAAAGAGAAAAAGAAAAGAGAAAAAGAAAAGAGAAAAAGAAAAGAGAAAGTATAGAAAATACAGAATCACTGAAAGAGAGTGATGAGGCAGAAAGAAGTATGAAAAAATAGAAAAAAATCAAAGCTTGAAAAACAATTTGAATTTCATCAATTGTTAGAGAAAGAAAAAGATTGTGTGATTTTAAAAGAAAGAAAAGAGAAAAGGAATAATAGTGAAAAATAAAACAAAACAAAAAGAAAGAAAAAAATGAAAAATTTGAAAGTAACAAATAGGAATAGAAGATAAAAAGAACAAAGAAAAAGAGAGTACAAAAGAAAAAGTAAGAAATAAAAGAAAGAGTACAAAAGAAAGTCATGAAAAGAAGAGAAAGAAAAGAAAGAAGAAAGAAAAAGAGAAAGGTAAGAAAATATGGAAGAAGATAAAGAAAGAAAAAAGAATGGGATACAACAAAAACAGTAAGATAAAAAAAAGAGAAAGAAAAATATAGAAAAATTTGAAGGAAAAGTAAAACAATAAAAGAAGAATGATTTTGGAGGTAAAAATTTGTATTGGAATATTTTAAATAAAAGTTATCATTGATCTCTTTATTTGAGCAATTTTTCAATTATGAAATTTTGAAATATAGGAGGCACTTGGATGTAATGTTTTGTTATTTTCTTTTTTTAGATGAAGTCATATTTTACTTCTTTTTATTTGTTTCATTTTTCCAGCCCGATTCTCTCTCATTTTCTTAAATGTAATTATCTTTCATACAAAACAGCTTTTTTCTACACAACACACGCATACATATATAGATATTAAATAAATTGTACACTCACCTTTCACTATATAGTCACACTCTCTCTCACATAAATAAACATACATGCAAATATATTCAAGTCTACATTCATATATATATATATATATATATATATATATATATATATATATATATATATGTGTGTGCATGTATATGCATGTATGCATGTCTGTGAGTGTATCCAAAAGACAAGCATATATTATTTTAAGTTAAAACTTATAACAGTCAGTTAAGTGCCACACGAAATACACACTTGGGTGATCATGTAACTTTTGATACATGACCAACGAGGCAGATTTTTTCCTGCAGTAGGTTGCCATTTCTTTCTGCACTAGACTGGTTGCCAACCAAAGCTAAAGAACCCAGTCTGTCCTGCTATTCAACCCATATCATGCATATATATATATATATATATATATATATATATATATATATATATATATATATATATTAGACTTTTCTATTATCAATGATTTTCTTTTGAAATCACTTATTAAGTTAATTCCTATATTTATTACTATTTTGTATGGTTATTATTATTATTATTATTATTATTATTATTATTATTATTATTATTATTAAAAAAAGGAAATGCTATATTATATATGAGAAAAGTGTGATTTACAAAAAGAAAAGAAAAAGAGAAGACAGTGTTTAACAATGTTTAGCAATATATTGCTGGTAATAATATTTTTTTTTAATAAATGGTAATAATTTTTTAAAAAATGTAGTGCTGGTATTTTTACTATAAAAAACTATTTTCACATTTTCATAGTGTTTTAGCCCCAGTCTGGAGGTTAGATATTTGCCCATAGCTGGGCCCTAAACAGGAGCTACCATCCCACTTAATTCCAGGATAAATGATTGAGGTTTGCCCAGTCATCTTGTAAAATGTTGGCTTTCTCCAGTGTGTTCTATTATAAAATCTTTATGCACACCTGGTATTCCCAACTGGTCACCAATTTAGATACTGACCAGGCTTGACATAGCTTTAATTTGATGATTGGATGAGAACCAGTGTTTCAGCATAATATGGCTGTAAGCATATATATATATATATATATATATAATAATAATAATAATAATAATGATAATTAATATTGTTTAATAATTAGTATGGATAATTCCAAAGAAGATATGCATACCAACCAGCAATAATTCAAGCCCCAAAGACCGGTTATGTGACCATGAGGCATATAGACTAGTCCTATGACTCAATTGTTACATCTAATCAAGTACTCATTACCTGTATAAAAGACATTAGTTAACAGAATCATTCAATGAATCGGAATCTAATCTCTCCACAATGATCAAGACAAAAGAATTGTCTAAAGACATCCGGGACAAAATTGTATACCCGCACAAGACAGGAACGGGCTACAAGACAATCGGTAAGCAGCTAGGTGAGAAGGAGTCAACTATTGGTGCGATAATAACAAGATGGAAGAAACCCCAATTGACTATCAATCTCCCTCGGCCTGGAGTTCCATGCAAGATCTCCCAATGTGTAGTGAATTTGATGATGAGAAAGGTGAGGAAACAACCCAGAACTATGCAGCAAGAGCTTGTTGATGATCTCAAGGTAGCTGGAATTACAATCACCTAGATGACCATTAGTAACACACTACGACATAGTGGACTGAAATCATGTAGTGCCCGCAAGGTTCCCCTACTCAAGACAGCACATGTACAGGCTTGTCAGAAGTTTGCAAATGAGCATCTGGATGTTCAGAGGATGGTTAGGAGAAAGTGCTGTGGTCAGATGAGACTAAAATTGAACTTTTTGGCATCAACTCGACTTGCCGTGTTTGGAAGGAAAAATTGCTGACTTGGAACCCAAGAACACTATCCCAACCAGTAAGCATGGTGGTGGAAACATCATGCTTTGGGGATGTTTCTTTGGACAAAAGGATTACTACACCAGGTTGAGGGAAATATGTATAGGGCCAAGTACAGAGAAATCTTGAGTGAAAACCTCCTTGCTTCAGCCAGGACACTAAAGATGGGTTGTAGATGGGTGTTCCTGCTTGACAATGACCCCAAGCTTATAGCTAAGGCAACACAGGAGGGGCTCAAGAAGAAGCACATTAATGTAATGGAGTGGCCTAGTCAGTCTCCAGACATTAATCCTTTAGAGAATCTGTGGAGGGAGCTGAAACTTCGAGTTACCTAACAACACCCTACAAAACTTATAGATTTGGAGAGGATCTGCAAAGAGGAGTGGGCCAAAATCCCACCTGGGATCTGTAAAAACTTGGTAACCAACTACAGGAAACATCTGGCTGCTGTGCTTGCCAACAAGGGTTTCTTCACAGAATTCTGAGTTACATTTTGCTATGGGGTGAAATACTTATTTTTTCAATAAAAAATAAATAAATGTTCAAAAATTAATATAATGTGACTTTCAAGAATTTTTCTTTATATTCTATCTCTCACTTTCAAGACATTCAAGAATTATAGACCGTTTCTATTTTTGTAAGGTGGCAAACTCAGAAAATCAGCAGGGGATGAAATACTTATTTTCCCCTTTGTATATATATATATATATATATATATATATATATATAATGAATTAACTGATTTAAAATATGGTTTTTTCGCTACACAGTTCTAACTATGTTTCAAAAATGGAAGCTAAAACCTTCGAATTTAATTTTGTAATTAAATTAAAAACATTAGTTCCATTTCATCCTCAAGCAAATTTTGGAGTAACTTATTTTTAAATTTACTGAGTTTTAAAGGCACAGCAAAAATTCATAATTCATGTTTCCAAGGATGCAGAGAAATCCACTCATCCAGACAAGGGGTGGTTGCATGTTCATTTTCATTATCTTTTGTTGTATCAGTTATTAGTTACATTCGAAATCGGTTAAATGCATGTCATCTGGGTTTTTAAAATTCTATTGTTAATGGCAAAAATTCTTACGGCATTTTTCTATTTGTATACTTAAAGATTTTTTGGGGATGTTTAGGTCAGAATACGTTTTATTTAACTACAATTTTAAAATATTTTCACTTAATTTTTAATAGACTATATTTTTTTTAAAAACAAGTGAATGTATTAGAATTACTTACAGTATATAAAATTATTTTTTCATATCAAGTATAAGTATATATATTACCAAGTCACAATTTTTAAATTTTATATTTAAATATTATTTAAGTAAAATTTATGACAATGATGGCAAAAAATAGCTAATTCATTTCTCTGATTCAGTAAACTTTTATTTTTTATAAGCTTAGTAATATAGTTTCTCATGTATGTACAAAGGACATGGGTCATTTAATGGTCTACATATTCTAGCTTTTCATATTAATTTCATATTACTGTAGGTGTTTTATTGGATATGGGTCATTTAATGGTCTACATATTCTAGCTTTTCATATTAATTTCATATTACTGTAGGTGTTTTATTGGATTCTTTTAAGTGCTTGAAGTACTTTGAGAGAGGTGTTTTGGTTAAAATTCGTTTTATTTAACTACAATTTTAAAAACAGTTTTAAAATATTATCACTGTTAATTTTAATAGACTATATTTTTTTATAAAACAAATAAATGTAATAGAATTACTTACAGTATATAAAATTATTTTTTCACATCAAATATAAGTATATATATTACCAGGTCGCACTTTTTAATTTTATTTTTAAATATTATTTAAGGAAAATTTTTGACAGTGACGGCATATATGTTTTTGTGATGTGTTTCATCCATTAGGATTTTAGCGGACTGGACTTTGCTGATGTTGTCACAGCTATACATGTGTACAAAATGAGAGATGCTGCAAGTGTCAAAATTTTTGAAAGATAATTTTTTTTAAAAGAATATTTTTTCAATCAAACCAAATTCATCTGTATTCTTTTCCTTTTTCTTGCCATCACCTTTGTCCCCTACTATCAAAAACTGTGACAACAGAAAATCTACTAAGAATGGTAATATATTGTAAGAGACTGGATGCAAACTTACTGTGGCAGAACTAGCAATCAGGGCACTTTCCAGACATTTTTGTCTTAGTGGATTATTTTCTCTTTTAATCAAAGCAGATATTCTCCATGTTAAAATTGTGGTCAGTTTCATTATATTAGGTTGGTGCAAAAAATGATGTCGTTTTCTCACATAGTAACATATGTGAGAAAACGACATTATTTTTGCACCAACCTAATAGTCCAGGGACAAAGGCAATGTAGAGAAAAACAAAAAGAATACAGATGAATTTGGCTAGACTGAAAAAATATTCTTTCAAAAAAGAAAAAAAACAAAATATTTTTTAAAAATATTCTTTAAAAAATTTTGAAACTACCAGCATATCTTGTTTCATGCACTTTTGTAGATGTGACAACATCAACAAAGCCCAGTCCAATGAAAATCTAACAGATGAAACACGTCACAAAAACTTCTTTCCAATTCGTCATACTATTTTCTATACAAAATTATATGTTGTTATATATATATATATATATATATATATATATATATATATATGTACATATATATATATATGTACATATATACATATATACACACACACACATATATATATATATATATATATATATATATGTACATATATATATACATATATACACACACACACACACACATATATATATATATATATATATATATATACATATATATGTACATATATATATATACTTATATATACACACACAGACACACACATACACACACACATATATATATATATATATATGTATATATATATATGTATATATTTGGTATTAGTCCCATATTTTAGTCATTGTCCATAGGCCTTTTCCTTTGATTATTCCTCTGTTATATTTTTTATACTTCACTTTTCTTCTTTTTGATTTCCCACATCCAATGATGATAATGTACTTTTCTTTTTCCTTCTTTTTCATATCCATTATATTGTTCTTAATATGTCCATGCTATAACCAACCTTCTTTGAACTTTATGGACTGGTGCTACAGAATCACAAGCTAAGAACTGTACCAATTAACAGTCACAACAGAAACAGAGGACTTTCAACAACAGCAACAACTAAAATGGATAACATATGCAACATAAAGAGAAAGCTATGATATTATGCTGACATTTCACACTACTTCAAAGAAAATGTTGGGAAAGGTACTCGAATCAATACTGGAGAGTAATAAAAGTTAATGAATTTGAGAAACCTATTTTCCTGAAAAATTGTATTAATAGTAATATTTCATAAATTTCAACTAAAAGTAGAATTGGCTGCTCAATCAATAAAGAAATATTAGCGTTACTATTAGCACAGTTAATTTTCTTTCTTTCTGTATGTCATATCCTTTCAGGATGTAGGCGATCATGGCTCTCCACTCCCTCTATCCCTTGCAGCTCTCAACAAGCTCCTTCCCTCTGCTACCTCTCCAGACCAGGTTCTGTCATCCACTTGCTTAAGGCCACTAGGTATGTCATGCATTGTTTTCCCTTGTCTCTCTTTCCCTCTCTTCGACCCGTGAGTATCAGATTTTCCAGGCCCTCCTTCCTCGTTATGTGTCCAAGGAACTTCAGCTGGCTCTTCCTGCTGTTAAGTATAATCCTTCTCCCTGTTTGTAACCTCCCTAAGATCTCATCGTTTCTCACACGTACGGTCCATTATATCCTTAGCATCCTTCTGTAGAACCATATCTCCATTGCATCGAGTCTCTTCTTTATCTTTGAGCAGATTGTCCAACATTTGACAGATGTCACGTAACAGCTCATTATTCTTTATTACCAAAGAAATGCTCCTGTCTTGCAATACTCTGCCCAGCTTTTGGAATCCGTCCTTGGCCATCCCAATATGTCTACACTTAGCATTTACTTGCTCCACCATGCTAACAGAATGTGAAAAATGGTCTGTTTAATCTGGGGAGCCCAAGCATGTGCACTTGACTGGTTCCAAAACAACCACTGCAATCATCAGTTGTGCTGGCATTGGCATTACTACCACAGGGAACTGTTCCCTGAGTTTGGGAACTTCTCAGTAATATTTTCAGTTGCTTTTTTCCCAAAGACAAAGACACAACTGAATTGTGCTCTGTCCAGACACAGAAACACAATTGAGAGATATAATGTAGTTCATTCACCCAGAGACAGATACTACACTTTGATCTCAGCCTTATGACCAGTGAGTGGTAAAAAGCATAACTCAAGTATCACTGACTGCTTTATCAATGAATTCTGAATGTTTCCCTTTAAGAAAAAAGCTAATATGACCATTACCATTTTTACTGCAAGAATAAAATTTTGCACTCCAGAAAGATATTTAAATAACCAATAAGTTAAAATTTGGTTAAAATATCAAACCATTACTGTTAATGGTTCTAGAAGTCATTTTTTTCTGTAAGCCAGAGATAAGAAAATATCTATAACTTCTCTATGACTGGATTTCTACAAAACAGACAGTACATTTAGAACCTGAATGAAATGAAAGCAAAAAGGAAAGAAGAAAGCTTAGCATGTGCTTATAACAAAGTAGTATGCCCCCCCTGCACCCCCAGGTACCTTACAATCAGGGTTTGGTTATTATCAATAGTTGCCTCCAGATAGTGATCACGCACTCATATACTTGTATATATATTCCATGCACCGGGATAAGTAATCCTCGAATATCTGTCGAATCCTTTCCCACTCTTTTTGGGCACCCTAGGATAGACCAGATGACAGGGGGTGATGCAATCATGCAACAAGAGGTGAAAGTTGATGATACACTCCAAGGAAATGGCAGTGAGTGGTAAGAGTCTGTGCAAAAGTGTGAAAGGGTTGGGTGTTGCAAGTTTGGGAGTCTTAGAAAATGGCACAGGTCAGGTAGGCTACTGGCCATGGAGAAGTGGTCACTGATGACAATCCACTGACAATAGTGTGGATGATATGAACCAAATCAATGTGGGTCACTATTGCTGACCCCAACAAAACACGGAATGGTCTGGTCTGCAGGTGGGAGGAAGGGGTGGGATTTTCAAGCTGTCTTTTTAGAATGAGATCTGATAGGATGTAATGCAAAAGAAAGTTTGACTGTGGATAAGATGAAGAGGAAAATGTAAGAGTTTAAAGTCATAAGGGAAAAATTGCAGAAATAAAGAGCAAAAGAAAAATAAAAGACAGCTAAATTAGAAGAGAGAAAAAAATGAAGGCTAAAAGAAAATGGTAGTGAGGTGGGGGATGGAGAAGGAAAGGAAAAAGAAGAAAAAGAGAAGAAAAAAAATTTAGAAAGAAAAGGTTTAAAAAAAGAAGGCAGAAAAATGTAAAAGAGAAGAAAAGCAATAGAAGGAAAGTAATAAAATTTAAAAAGAAAAGATTAAAAAAGATGGCAGTTGAAAAAAGTAAGGGATGAAAAAAAGAAAGAAAGCTAAACATTTAGAAAAAAGTAAAAAGAGAAAAGAAAGAAAAGCACTAGAAGGAAAGGATTGAAATATAAAAAGAAAAGATTAAAGGCAGTTCAAAAAGGTAATGGATGAAAAAAGAAAGAAAGCTAAACATTTAGAAAAAGGTAAAAAAAGGAAGAAAAGAAAGAAAAATAATAGAAGCAAAGGATTAAAAAATGGCGAGAAGAAAAATATAATGGATGTTTTTATTATTCATATCTACTAGAATATGTCTTATATCTTGCTCAACTTTTAATGGTCATAATTAATTTATATGTTTTTTTTCCCTTAAAGTGGTAATGACCTTAGCATTTAGATCCCAGCTTGAGACTAAAAGAAAGAACTATGTAGAAGGGTGACATATTAATGGCATAATTTGATAATATAACAAATATTATAAATTGTCGAAGTATAACATGCTATATATTATTATTATTATTATTATTATTATTATTATTATTATTATTATTATTATTATTATTATTATGATAAGGGTCTGCCAAAATGATTAAACTTTAATTCCAAAATTTTAAACAAATGAAAACTTTTCCAATAAAGCAGTGCAAAGTAAAAGGAGTTTTGCCCCCATAATATGGAGCATCATTGGAAGAAGGAAAATAAATCATAGAAAAAATTAAAGAAAAATTGAAAATCAAATAATTATGTTGGAAGAAAAGGAAATGATTAATAAATTCAGTTGAGTTAAGATTTTAAAATATAATACTATAAAACTATTTTAAAAAACAAATGTAAAAATGGTTTTGTATTGGTGAAAATGTTTTGAGAAGGAATTAAAAAATAAACAAATAAAAATATCTTAAAAATTGGGCCAAGAGAAAAGATATTGAATGAGAAAGACAAAGGATGCATTAACAGAAAGTGAAGAAAATGAATAAGAAGAAAATTCACAAGAAAAGAGATATGATGAGATTGAGAAAGAAAGAAAGAAAGAAAGAAGAAAGAAAGAAAAATAAAGAGAAAAAAGAAAGGAAAATAGAATTAAAGAAAAAAGAAAGAATGAAAGAAAAAAGAAAGAATGAATGAAAAGGAAAATAGAATTAAAGGAAAAAAGAAAAACCAAAGATGAGGTAAAAAGGATTGAAACATGAAAAAAAAAGTTAATCTTACAGATTATTACTAATGATAGGAGTTTATTTCTCACTGGAAATACTTATATTTGTTTCCATGGGATAGTTTAAATTAAGCTTAGTAAATATTAACAAAGAGAAAAGGAAGATATGAATAACAAAGAAAAAATGAAAGATGATTGTATGATAGAAAGAATGAATGATGATTGCATGATAGAAAGAATGAATGATAAGAAATGAAGAAAGAGAGTTGAAAAAAAGAAAATGAACAGAGTAAAAAAAGGAAAGAAAAACAATAACAGATTTGAGATCTGTTGCAGGTTTCTTTTGTATTAAGTCAAAGACTGGGACAGAACAAATTTGTAAAAATGATTATTTATGCTTTAAATGAAATAATTTCTGATATTTCTTTAAAACTGATGTTTTCAAAATGAAATTGAAAATTGGTTCTGTTATTTTAAATCTCTGCTCTTTTCATACATGGAGGCAGGAAAATAAATAAATGTCCACTGATATGAATATCTTTATCTTTGTAATACTAGAAACAAGTAGAAAGGTATTTCCCAAAGACACGCTGATGTACAAACAGTAACATTGGCTGATTATATTCATACACTATTCACAAGAATTACAGAAAACATGTTGAAATTACTGAAACGTTTAACTCAAACTTTGTTCTGGCATATAAATTGTGTAAAACATGACAAAAATTTTCTGAAGCAAATTTGAGTTATTGATGTTTATGTGATTTAGATAATAACTTCAGACTGACTGTAGTTACATATGCTATCCATTTTAATTGTTCTCACTGTTGTAAGTCTTCAAGTGATGTATTTTGTAGTTCGTTATGCTTGTGCCAGTCTATAAGCTCCGATGAAGGATTTTCTTCTTTAAAATGTAAAGGATTCATTTGTTTGACACCATTTTTAATCATTGATTTGAGAAAATGGTTGTATATAGCAGATAATTTGGATATTTCTGAATGATTTGGATGCAATGCATGGTATCTATATAAGAGTCTTGATCTGATCAGGCTAGTTTTGTAAAGAAAAAACAGAGGATGGATAAATTGAAAAATCTAAGAATATATATATATATTTAGGACAAGTGATATGAAAGAAAGACCACTGAAATGACTTAAAGTAATGTATAATGATAGGGTAGAAAGCATTTAACCAAAATATAATGAAAAGCCCTTTACCAATATGTTATGGAGATAAGTAGAACACTTTGGAATAAAAAAGGATAACAGATGAAGTAAATGGTTGCTTTTTTATTTCTTAAGTTTAGGCAGAAGATAGATTGATGAGATAGAGGATTTGTAAAGGAGAATACAGACATAATTGAAGGAGTTATGGAATTTAAATATTCAGCAGTGGCCTTGCAATAACTACTGCTCCTGAGGATGGTATATAAGATTCATTTAAAAGATTACAATAGCATTTTAATACAATGTTATAGATATCTTAGAAGCATCTTTAGATTTTATTTGCTTTTGCATGAATACTCTTTAAGAATTGTTTGTAAAAAAAAGTAATGATTTTACTTCAACAGAAACCATGGCTCAATATAAAATGGAGACTTAATATTGATCACTCTTTTTGTTTAATTTGGTAAAAAGTGTAATAGAGATGAGCCAGTGGATCACTGAAGCTGAAGATGCAGAAGGCTCAAACATGTAATAGAAATAATGGCTTTTGAATTTAAAAAAAAAAAAACTGAGCACAAATTCAAAGAAAACTTTAAAAAGCATCAAGACTTGAGAACTAATAAAATGGAAGAAATTTTAAAAAAAGATTCAGGACAGTCAATCTCATAAACTTGCAGAAACATGATGTCTAAATATTTCAATTGTAGTAAATAATTTACAAGTTTAGGAAAATTTCAGAAACTTGCAAAATGTCCTCCACTTGAACCTGTGAAAAAGAAAATCTGTCAGTATTTTTACAGATGTCACTTACTTTTGGCTTGACTCATAAATAAAATAATTTTTAGACAAGATAAGTCATTATTGAAGTGAATTTATTATAAGTGAGATAGAAAAAATGTTAATTATAAACCCAGTCTGAGAAAAAGTGAAAATGAAACCTTTATCTTTTTCCTTCTTTTTTATTGTTTCTCATTTCATAAAATGATAATTATTCTTGCAGATTCAAGTTTTACTCAATGGATTTCACTTTCTTTTTTCTTTTTTTTTTTTTTTTAAATCTTCTGGATATCTCTGCTGTGTCTTGATTTTTTTTCTTTTAATTTTTCTGTCTTTAATTGCCTTTTTACCTCTCATCAGCATTACTGATGCTTACCTCTAGCAAGGTGACTCATTGTGCTTACTTGGATTAACGTTTTCCATTGATATGAAGTGGAGAGATTATATTAAATCAATTACTTGCTGCTAGGAAAGGTAGTTCACTATTTAGTGCTAAATAATCTTTTTACATTATCTTACAAATTTAAAAGTCTATCATTCACCCATGCATTGAATATTGCTGCCATATCAAGCCTGGTGCTTCTGCTGTGTATCTAAAAATTCTTGACAAAATTCAAAGACATTATCAGTCCTAGCCTGT
The DNA here is from genome assembly GCA_963932145.1 of Acanthosepion lycidas. Classification (NCBI taxonomy): domain Eukaryota; kingdom Metazoa; phylum Mollusca; class Cephalopoda; order Sepiida; family Sepiidae; genus Acanthosepion; species Acanthosepion lycidas. Next base: position 21,652,450 of record OZ010576.1, read on the forward strand.
TATCTTGGCTTTAGTCACTTTCCCATAGCCATAATGCAGCTTCTCTGTGCCTTTTCTATAAATAGTATCATGGTAATTGTTCTGATGAACTTTCTCCTTTTATAGCTCAACTTTATGAATTTGAGGGCAGTACTAGATTGGCAGCTAGGTCTCAACATATCACAGCTGAAATTGCTAGCTGTAACTGTAGGTTCTATGCTAACAGTTTTTTTCTCTTACATTTCCCACTTGTGAAAATCTCTGCCAGCTTCTTGCTTTCCAGTCAACTTTGATCTTTGGAAATTTAAATGCAATGTCAATTGTCAACTTCTGTCTCATTGAATCCCACTTTTTTTATTGTCCTCTATCCTTAATAATATTTTTTCCCAAATTTTTTTCACTCAGAAACAACTTGCATCTTAGTAATTTTATTGCCTTATTTTAGGTGAAATGATTAAAAAATTCAATCTATTATTCAATGTTAATCATATTTTCACTTTCTCATATATTACATACATATATCACATTTTGTTACATAATATCACATTATAATAGTATTATATGCTTTCTGTATTATACAATATAAGATACTCATAATGTTATATATTCATCCTATTCCATCATAATGCTACATATCCTACTCATATTGTCATATACTCATCCTGTCCTATCATAATGCCATATATCTTACTCATGTCATATATTCATCTGTCCTATCATAATGCTATATATCCTACTCATCCTTATAAGATTTACTTCCTTGTACTTCCTCTTAAATTCACATCAGACACCTCATTCAGTAACCCTCTACCTTCAGTGGATCTTGAGGCTTGTAGTAGGTGAACTTTATTAATGAAAAAAAAAAGTAAAAAAAACATACTCCCTTCATCTCAAATGAGGTAGTGCTTTGGATGTGGGAAGATAAATAATTTTCTTCAGATTTGCTTAAAATTTACTCCAAATATGAAATTTACTCCAAACATGAAATTTACTTCAAACATGAAATTTTCTCCAAACATAAAAAATACCAAAATTTCTTCATTTATTTATATTTGTGAATTTTGTGACTTAAGTTCTAATAGTTTAAAAAGAAAAAGTTAATACAAAATGTAAGTGTTTTTAATTATTGTCTAAAGAGTACCACTTATCAGAAGATCATATCTGTAATAGACTAAATACAATCTTAGGTAAACAATTTATATTAAATCCAATTATTTCCAAGGTTAAATTAATTTAGTGGTGAAAACAAGAATGTAGCAATGAATTCAATATATCATATTTATTCTTTTTCATCTTTTTTTCTGATTTCTATTAGTTTTTTTCTTCTTTTTCTCTTTCATTTTCTTTCATTTGACTTTCAAAAATCATTTTACTCCTTCTTTACTTTTCTTTCATTTTTTTTCACTCTTCCTTTTAAATATATTTCTTCTTTTTTGTAATTGTTTTGAAATTCTGGACTATGTCAACTGAATATCTAAATATCTCTGCTTTTCCTTTCATTCCCTCTCTCTCTCTCTCTCTCTCTCTCTCTCTCTTTGGTGCATTATCTGTGCTTCCTCTGCCATAATATACTCACCCTCTCTCAAATCACATACTTCTTTTTCTTTCGGTGTGCCGTGTCCTTTCAGGATGTAGGCGATCATGGCTCTCCAGCTCCCTCTATCCCTTGCAGCTCTCAACAAGTTCCTTCCCTCTGCCACCTCTCCCCAGATCATATTCTGTTATCCACTTGCTTAAAGCCGATAGGTATGTCATACATTGCTTTCTCTTGTCTCTCTTTCCCTCTATTCAACCCGTGAGTATCAGATTCTTTGGGCTTTTCTTCCTCATTATGCATCCCAGAAACTTCAGTTGCTTCTTCCTGATGTTTTACAATGTCAAATACTCAAAATGTCATATAATGTTATCATATACTGAAATATGTTCAACCTGTCATACAATGTCAGATACTCAAAATTTCATATAATGTTATCATATACTCAGATATATTCAACCTGTCATACAATGTCAGATACTCAAAATGTCATATAGTTATCATATACTCAGATATATTCAACCTGTCATACAATGTCAAATACTCATAATATCATATATTCACCAAATAAAATGACACATATTCATATCACATTTCTTACAAGAATCATATTATTTTTTCTCTTTTACTTTTCTTATTTTTTTACTCTGAATTTTATTTTCTGTTCCTATTTTTTAGCATTTGTCTTCTTTCGTTCTTTCTTTCTTTCTTTCTTTCTTTCTTTCTTTCCTATTCTATCTTTTTTCTTTCATTTTTACAAATTTTTCTTTCCCTTAAATATGGTTTTCCTTTTATATTCTTTGTTTTTTATTACATCCATTCTTTTTTTCTCTTTTAAATTCTCAACTCCTCATCCTATTTTAAAACCGTTTATTTTTTTTTTTTTTCTCAATTACATCTTTTTTTCTTCTTCCTTGATTTCTGTTTCTTTTAATTTCTCTTCTTTTTATATTCTCATTATTTATCATAAGCTTTCTTTCTCAACTCATCTGTATTTCTTCTTTCTTCCTTTCTATCCATTTTTCATCTACTTTCTCTCTCCCATTTCTATTATTTGTAAGCCATTAAAATGAACATTGTATCAACAAATAATTAGTGAATGAACCTAGCAAAAATTTCACAGATTAGGGTCTTGATAAACAGTAAGCAAATATTTCTTTTGAAGCTCAGTGTATATTTATTTGGAGTTATATTTCCAAATGCTGCTGAATTCCTCTGGGATTATTGTTGACTTGAGACAAACACTACTGCAGAGCAATAATGGCTAACACTAAACATCATGCAGAGCTCAATGCAAAGAATTGAGATTTTTCTCTCTTTTATTTTACACTTCATTTCTACCTTTACCTTGTTTCGTCTTCATCTTTTATGTTCTGCTGGCATCTTTGATGTCTCAGCAACATCATTACTCAGACATTTTAACAATAACATTTAGCATCATATTTCATCAGATACCATTTTTGCCAAATATATATATATATATATGTATATATACATACATACATATTGGCTGAAGATCACATGAGGCAGGAAATTGATGGTCACCATGCAGTGTTGATTCTGATGTAAGCATGTGTACACTACCCACTTTCTTTCTCTCCATATATATATACATATATATATATATATATATATTTATATATGTACAGGTAATAATCCAATGGTATATAATACAAGCAAATCATAATAATATAAAATATTTAAACTGATCCTCAAAAAGAACTCAATGTATTTATTATAACAGAACATATGAATTACATAAAACAGAAATCCAAATTTACCTCATCAGAATAGCTAATTCAACCAACAAGTCCTATGTTGACATTGTCAACTTTTGATTACTGATGTCAACACCAAGTCGTAACTATGTTCCATGCTTGAACACAATTTTGGGGCCATGAGGGTTGGATTATATATATATATATATATATATATATATATATATATATATATATATATATATATATATATACAGAGTGAGAGAGAGAAAGACAAAGAAAGAGAGAAAGAAAGATAGAGAGAGAAGTGAGAGATGTGAACAGATTTTGATAGATATCTCAGATTTTATTATGCAATTATAAAATATATACAGTTATTTAAATGCTGAATAACATTCAGTTTCCGCAATAAAATCTGACACCACCAAATATGTTATTGTAAACATTTCTCATAAAAATATTATAAGATGAAATTCACATGGGATATTACACATATGTACAATTTATGAAAATTTTATTAATAATAGGTTAATGCCAATTTCAGTTTGAAAATATGGACTTGCGTAATAAAATCTGATATAATATTTCAGGCAAACATTCACTCTCTCCTTCTCTCTCTGATATAGGCTCTCTGTCTCTCACTATCTCTCTCTCTCTCTTTATATATATATATATATATATATATATATATATATATATATATATATATAATAGTTGGCTACTCTTGTTTTCCAAAGCAATCCTTGTCATAAACACTTGTACAGGCTTAATTATGCTTGTTCAGCATCCAGATAGACCAGAAAGAAAGGTTTGAACAAAGCCAGTACACTCAAGCTCTCAGTCACAATGACTTGTGATTCTGTGCTAGCACAATCATCAATGTGTTCTGAATAATTCAATCGACCCAATTTCACTCAGAAGGCTTGAGTCAACCTGTGATGTGGTTTTCAGGAACTTTACAAATGTGTCACACATTGGTGCTGCCTCCTAAGACCAATAAAATCAAAATGTCACCTTCCTGAAAAATCAATCTTGATGAGTTTCAAATCTAGCTCTTATGGTCAGAAAGTAAATATTATAACCACTCAGCCATATATATATATATATATATATATATATATATATATATATATATATATATATATATATATCAGCTTCATCAAGCTCTGAAGAAGAGATCATCAAATTTCTGCTTTAACAATTTTCATCTGTCAGTGTGGCTTTGTCGCCTGCAGCAAGGATGGACTTGTATCACACTTAAAAAAGCACAAATAAAATGTTTTTCCCTTACAAGTTTTTCTCCACAATAGTCCCTGCTAGCATGCATAAGTATAAAATGCTGAACCTTATTTATCATTCATGATAGGAGAGTCCACCATATATATATATATATATATATATATATATATATGGTAAATTGATAAAATATACTTTTATAGTATGCCATATTTATGTGTTAAAATGTTCAATATCAGGGATAGACCATATGTAAATATAAAAGTGTACATTGAAGTTAACACCCAGAGGTGACAGTCTGTTTCTTGTTTACGTCTGAAAATCGCATTTAAACATGAAACAGATTGTCACTTCTGGTTTATATATATATTTATATATATATATATCTATATATATATCTATATATATATATATATATATATATATATATACAATATGATAAATTGGAAAAAAGTTTTTGTGATGCATTTCATCTGTTAGGATTTCATCAAATGAAACACATCACAAAAACTTTTTCCAATTTATCTTACTATTTTTCTAAATACTGTTTGTTGATATATAAAATTATACAAAATTTTATATTGTTATACCATATATATATATTTGAACATAGACACAATATCTTGACTGTGTTTTGAAAAAATGAAAACATTTTATAAAACATACATACAACAAACTATTTCTTTTTTAACAGTTAAAATATTTAATCCTTGAAAATGGCTAAATGTATAGCTGAAAGTGCTTGGATAAAAAGAACATTTGGACAGTTTTTATATAATTTATTATCTGAAAAGAAAATATTAGATCGCTTGAGAAATTGTATAAAAAACTAAATAAAAGCACCTTGTTTGTTGTATTCAATGAAATGTGCATGAAAGGAGGATTGCTGCCTAAATACACACACACACACACACATATATATATATATATATATATATATATATATATATATATACTATAGACAACATACTACATACTAAGGAGCCATCAGACCATTGTCATGTGGTTTGAAGAGTGTGTAAGTCATAAAATTCATTAAAATAACAGTAGCATTTTACTTTTATGCCATTTGTTTTCTTTGCTAACTATTGGAAACATTATGACACCTCAAGAAAATATTAAATAGTTTTTTATTTAATTTAATAATTATTCTTTCATTTAAAAAAAAAATTATCTGATGTGTATATGATAAAAATAATTGCAAAAATATATTTAATATTATTGAAGATAATAAACAAGAAAGTTTACTTTGTTGATTACCTGTGTTTATTTACACTTTCAACAAAATTGAAAATAATGCATTTTTGACAATCAAAAATCAAAACAAAATAAAATAAGTAAAATAAAACAAATTACACTAAAGTGAAGAAATATTATTGAAAATAAAGTAACTAAATATGAAACAAGGAAAGATGAATATTGTCCCATAAATTCCAGGAAGACAGTCTGTCGACAAAACCATCAGAAATAAAATGATAATGAATGTCTGTTTTTGACAAACTCAGCATGTCCCAGACACAAGAGACTGACAATTGCATCAAGTAATTTAGATAAAAGAAAAGTTCTTAATTGATTATTTTGTGACCAGAAGTCAACCCTAATCACCCGTTGGCATTCAAATATCCAGTCTATGCTCGTTGCAATTTCTTCCTCTTTGATTAGGAATAAGTTCCTGTGCTTCTTCATTTGACATGAAATTCTTTAACTTTCATGTAAAATCCACAAATGGAACAATACTCCTCTCCTTGACTTTTAGTGCTCTTGAATTATTGGTATAAATCTTTCCTTTTATGCTGCATATATTCAGTTGTAACAAAAGTAATCTCTTGTCCTTTCACCATTTTGTTTCATTTTCTTTTTTCTTTTCAAGTCACAAAATCTTTTTTTTTTATAATGTTCACCTAATACATGTCCCAAGAGCCACTGAAGTAGAGGGTTACTGAATAAGACTGTTTTTTGAATGTAAGAGGAGGAGTTAAGAAGTGCAGATTATAAGGATGTGTAGTAAATATAATGGTGGACTTTAGACATGAAGGGGTTAAGATTGTAGTTATTGGGGAAACATCCCCCTAGGAGTGTGTTCCACAAAATAGAACTTTGTGAGAAGAAGCTGTTAAAATAAAACTTCCTTCTTACTAATAGGATATGATAGGAATAGAAATAGGTCTTAGCTGTGAAGGCATGAACTAGTAAGTATTCATTAGTTATAATGAATGTCCCTTGTTAAAATATTTGCCATAGATGTAGTTAATGCTCTGATGAGCTACATTCATTAGTTCTACCAGTTCAGACCATCTCAGTTAATAACTAACTGTGAACTTAGTTACTGTATTGATGCTCATGGGTCTGTCTTTAATGGATGAAAAGACTTTGAAATTTTACTGTATATCTGTCTGCATGTAGAATACAAAGTGGGGTGCAGGTTTGAGACCTGCTGGGGGGGGGGTCATTTTCTATATTAAGTAAATATGAGTACTCAGGCCAGTAGATAAAATAGATATACTGTTTAAAATAAATGAAGTGCCTACTCCAATTAGGATATCTGCTAAAAAATAATAATTGAAGTAATAAAAAATAAATATATATCTTAATTTGTTTATCTCTCTTCAGCTTTTGTTTAATCACATCACTGATTGCAAGGTCACTAAGACACTAGAGGTTACTGAGTGTAAAAGAATAATAAAAAAAGAAAAACATTATTTAAGGAGAGAGGACAACAGAAAAATAATCAAGAAGACAGAAGATAACAATCAACATTGCATTTAAATTTTTGAAGAGCAAATTTGGCTGGAAAGCAGGGAGCCAGAAGAGAGTTCCACTAGTGAAAGAAAAGAAACTGTTAGCATAGGACTTATGGTTACATTTAACCAATTCAACTGTGTACTGATGAGATCTTGCTGCCAATATGTACTGCATTTAAATTCAAAAAATCTAGGTAACATAGCAAAGAGCTCATCTGAACAATAACTATGAAAGAATTTTTAGAAAAAGGCACAGAGAAACTATATTACAGTGGTAGGAAAGTGACTGGAGCTGAGATGCCAGGTCAGGACCAATAATATTGTCGATTCCTCTTCTATCATAGTATTTAACTCATCTATCTGTATATCTATTTATGTCTTGTCAAGTGTTAGACAAGTAACCATTTTTTTATACATCCACTTTATATGCTGCAATTCTCTCAGTAGACAAGTATATGTATATATATATATATATATATATATATATATATATATAGCAAACTATACATACATACATATATACATACATTGATATGCACATACATAAAGAAGCTTTTTAGATCTTCCTATAAAACAATAGTATAACCATTGTAAATGTACAGATTTGTATTCTTTCTTAATGTCCAGCTATTTCATTATCCAGTATACTCTATGTGTGTTAAAATTTTCTATCCTTCTTTTCTCATTATATATTCTAGTAATTTTAGCTGTCTCTAATTGATAGCAGCAGTTAATCTATTCTCTTTAAAACATCTTCATTTCTCACATGCACTGTCCCTGGTTCTCTCAGCATAACTTGTGAATTTCTCCTTGTAATAACTAATTTTTACTAGAAATTATATTTTTTGAAGGAACTTGATACTTGGTATACAAATATTAATAAGCATACTATTATATGTATTTATTTACAGTATGTTGAACAACCATTTTTTTTTCATATGTATAAATATTGCTATAGCCATAAGTAAAATAAAACCTCAAAAGATAAATCAGATATTGTAAAATTATTGAATGATGGGAAATTAGAAAAAAAATTAGAAATCAGAAACCACACAAGAAGAAACAAAAATTATTTGCAAGAGAGAATAAGAAAAATAACTGACTAGGAATATCACGAAAAAAGAGTTGAGAAAAATTAAAAGAATAACAAAAAATAAACTGAATTAACTAACAAGAAAACTATCCGAAGAAGCTGATATTAATTTAAACAAAATGAAAGATTTGTGATATTAAGAACATTAATTAAAGAAATGAAAGCAAACAAACTATTACATCTAACATTACAAATAGAGATGAGTAAATAGATTGAAACAGTACATGAAAACTTATTTCATATAAGAAATTTTTGCTAATGTATGTAAAACTGATGGTTGGGAAGTTGATGTGCAGAGGTTTGTTGATACCTGGGGCTATCTCCTTGATTGTATGCCTCTAAGACTCAACCTAGTACTGAGAAATGTGAGAAAGGAAGACATTTTAAATATATAAAAACAGATGAAACATGAAATAAATACTCTATTCAAATTAAATATAAACTAAATTTTTATTTCACTCTTTGATTGGATTCCCTCTCGATATGGATGCCTGGGGTTGTTGCATCCTTTGCTTCCACTTCTGCATGTTTACTGTGGCTGGGTGAGAATTTAGTGTTAGTGAATCAATATGAATTAGCAACATTGGGTAGGTGGAGTAATGTTTTGGGTTAGTATTGCAGACAGTAAAGATTTAGTTCTTGTTAAATTTGATGATGGTATTAAAGTAAATGCTGAGAATGATTTTAAGTTCTTGAACACAATATTCTTTGAGAAATACAGGTTATAACTAACTGAGGAATGTATTCATGTAAGACAATGTTTCTTTATATACTCTCAAAAGGATTTCTATGACAGCAAATTAATTGGAATGACCCCACACTCACTGTGGAGGAATTTGAGTTCCATCATTAAAAGAGCACTATATGAGAAGGGATATTGAAACAAAGAATTAAGATTATTGGGATACTGTGTGAATGAAAGATACATTTTTGTGGTGTAATTCTTTTGGGTTTAGTTATAAAAATTAATGACATGCTTAGATTTTTTGCATAATAAAACCTGACACTTCTTTAAAATAAGTTATTATCAGTATATCTTAAGAAAAATAGCTAATATAAAGTGAAACTTGCCTGACACATTCCTTATATATGTATATCCTAAAAATGTTACCAACATTGTCAGTTAATATTAAATTTCTTGTAAACGATGACTTCATAATAAAATCTGAACTAGTGTAGTACTATCTCTCCATCATGATTGGGGGAGCAGCTTAATTGAACATACACACACACAGACAAAGAAAGGGTAAATTTATGTTTTGTTTTTTTTGCTGATGTTGATTTTAGAAATGGTTAAATGGTTTCTCCCCTTTTACTTCATGCCCTGCTGTAATTAAAGAATTTGACTGTACAATAAAGGAATTTGTTTTGGCCAATCAATAATATACTTTACTATATAATTGCTCAATAACAAAGAATGGAAAGTGTAACACTGAAATCTAAAGGTGCACTGAGATAGCGAAAGATGTCTTTCTAAAGCTAAGCAAAGTATTAAGAAACAAGAAAATTTTGTTAAAAATAGAAAAGAATAACAAACTGTTATGTAATATGACTCCTCTTCTATGGCAGTGAATGCTGGACAATCTTCTTACAGATGAAGAGGAGACTTTTAAGCAACAAAAATGTAGTTCTACAGAAGGATGCTGAGAATACCATGGACTGAACATAATAGCAGTGACAAAGTTTTAGAGAAATGGCAACAAAAAGGATATTTATCAGAAAGAGATAGTTGAAATTTATAGGGCACATAATGGGGAAAGAGGGCTTGGAAAATTTTATACTCACAGGGCAGATTGAAGACAAGAGGGAAAGAGGAAAACAATGCATAACCTACCTAGCGAGCTCAAATAAATGGATGGCAGAAAAGGATTTAGGGGAGGTAACAAAAAGACAAAATTTAATAAGAGCTACAAAGAACAGGAAATTGTGGAGAGCCATGACCATGAGCATTAAGGCTTTAAGTTTTAATATACGTGCAAAATATCCCAACTATCACAAAATATATATTTTTTTGAATACAAATATTTTTATTAAAATCAGTGCTCAAGTATAAAATAAATGCAATCAAATATTAAAAGTGTTATCACTAAAACTGGTTCAGCCTCAGTCATGCTGAACTATTGAATAAATGCCATCATATATCACGTATTATCACTAAAACTGGTCCCCACTCATACTCAACAGTTTTCTTAAAGGAATTAAATCATTTATTACATGTGTTATCACTGAAACTACTTTACACCTGCATGATATTAATCTTGACTAATGCCATCAGATATCGCATATTATCAATGAAACTGGTTTATTTCACCAATGCTCAGGACTTTCTTCAAATAAATAATTTTCAACAGGTACAGTTCTTTCCTAATTTTTGTTGATCTTGTTTTTATAAAAACATAAATATTAACAAACTGAACATTCATTTACTCTAGCTTCTTTCTTCATCTTCCTTCTTATTCTGATTCTGACTGGCTGGCACTCAATGAAATGGTCAGTCTGGCATTTAGCCAATGGGTCAGTGAACTGTTGGCCCACAAGTGCATGGTTCCTCAATAGGTACTTAATTGCAGGACAAATGCAGAGGCTTTGGTCAACAACACTGATTTACCTTGGTAACCTTTCCGGAACTTCTTTCCAGAAAATCTCAACTTTAAAAAAAAAAACAGTTAACAGATCTGTTACACTTAAAAAATATTTATTTGGGAAAATTCTAATGTCTTGTCAACCGTATTAATATCTACCCGCCAATTTATTTTCATGATTAATTTGCCCACTTTCTTCTTCTTTTATGTGCCATGTCTCTTTATAAAGTTGGCGATCATGGCTCTCCACAATTTCCTATCCATTGTAGCTCTTAATAATTTTTCTTTTTGTTATCTCTCCTACACCACCTTCTGCTCTCCATTTGCTCATGCTTGCTAGGTAGGTTATGCATTGTTTTCCTCTGTCCTTCTTACCTTCAATCTGTCCTGTGAGTATCAAACTTTCCAGGCCATCTTTCCTCATTATACACCCTTAGAAATTTCAACTGTCTCTTTCACAAAATTTATTGTTGAAAAGAAAGATAAAGTTTTCAGATCAATGACTTTTACATTTTTAATCATTTCATTCCAAGCAAGGCAGTAATGCCACCATGATGCAAGGGGTTACTGGGAGCAAAAGAGAATGCGAAGAGAAGAAAGGATTATAAAAGAGCAGGAACAGGAAGAGAGATGACGGCAATTAACATTGCATCTAAATTTTGGAAGATTGTACGTGGTATTGAAAGCAAGAAACCAGAAGAGACTTCCAAAGGTGAGAAGTGTGAGAAAAGAAAAGATTAAAAATAGAAGTTACAGCTATTAGGTTGGTGCAAAAATAATGACGTAATAATGTCGTTTTTTGACGTTAAAAATACGTCAAAAAACGACATTATTACGTCATTATTTTTGCACCAACCTAATACATCTAGCTATTTCAACAGTAAAATGATGAGACCTAATAGTCAATCTAGTGCTGCACTTAATTTCTGTTACTTCAAACCTTATTTTAAGTGGATAGCCATATTTGACTAGAGGCTCTTTTTATTTTAAACAGTATTTATTTCATGCACAAGAAAAAATTAATAAAGAAAATGTACACTCCAGTAGAATTCAAACCCACATTTCTCTTTGCAGGAGGAAAATGTTCAAAGTAATAAAAATATGCTGGATTAAAAAATAAAATTCATTAATTCTTTAGAAATTTATTAAATTATCATGCAGCTGAGGTACCAAGGAGAAAATCTCATTAGAACATTTGTCATGAAAATATTTATAGAAAAGACAGAGAGAAGCCATGCCACAGCAGTTGAAAAGTAACTGAAGTTGAGATGCCAGGTCAGGATGGATTACATTACAGACTCTTCTTTTGATTTTCTCAAGAATTTTGAGATATATGGCTGCATCACATGGGCCTCTCAAGGCAGTGTAATGGTTAGCAAGCTTGTCTCATTAGAACAACTGATCCTCAGTGAGTGCCCCTTACTTTCGGCCTTGTGCCACATCTAAGCGACACTTAGAAAATCACTATATTTGTGCACCTTGACATGATGTAATTGTTAGCAAGTTTGTCTCACTAAAACAGTTACAACCTGAGAGTGAGTTTGACCCTCACTGGGTGCCCTATACTTGTGTCACATATAAGCTATGCTAACAAAATCAGTATAGCTGGTGCACCAGCCCAGATATGGAAGCAATATTCAAGTAAATTCACTAACCATGCCGTTTAGAACCTGGGTGCTAATGAATAAATCTGCTATGTTTCATTGATTAATAGAAAATGTTAAAAGGGCAGTTGTAGATGACTTCTGTTTCTGTGATTGATTCTTTGGGTAATTTTTTAAAGAATTATTCCTACAGCATTTTTCCCTTGCAAAATCTGACTTTCTCAGTGTTATTGTTGATATTTTGTCACTTTCCTTTTTGATGTAAATTTATTTCCATCCTGAATTTTATCCTTTCTCTCTTTACTCTCCATGATTTCAACAGATATTTAATTTTAACTATTTACTAAATGTTTTGCATAGTAAAATGCCACAAAACAATAATGAAACACCCACTGAGGATCAAATTCAGTAGAACACTAAAACCCTTCAAAATTAACTTGCTAATCATTTCTGTATGGAAAGATGTTCTCCTCATTTTCTTTTTTTATCCATTAGCCTAAACCATCATCATCATCATTATTATTATTATAAACCTTCTTCTTCTTCTTCTTCTTCTTCTTCTTCTTCTTCTACCACCACTGTCTTTATTCAGAACCCCACTTTCTCATTATCGCTCTCCACATTTATAGTTCTGGATCCATCCTTTTCTTCTTACTCTCCTTTTATTATTTTCCACATTTTCAAATCTATCCAATCATCTTCCATTTATGTAATTTGACTTTATTATGACTTGAAGTTCACTTATTCTTTCTTTTGACAAAAGCCAAATGGATGTTTACAAATTTCAACAAAATAAAACCCAAATAGAATTTTTAAAATGGTTCTCTAAAGAAGAAGTGAAAAACCAGATGCAGAAATGAGAATGCAAATAGACAAAAAGTGTGACATGCTTCAAGCATTTCCCTGTGGACAAAATAAAGTTCTCTTCTCATCTTCAATATCATATTATTATCTTCACATCCCTATTTTGTTTTCTGATGCTCTGCAGAGATAAAAACAAGATGGAGGGCCGATAATATAATGCCATTCGAACTAAGGAAGTAAAATATGTTGATGACTGGGATAAAAAAAAGAAAAACAAGAAATAAGTCAGTGTTGCTATTGTTTTTTGTTTTAGAGACAAAATCATCTGTAGGCATTACTGACATTTGTATGTTTAGAAGCAGAATTGATAGAAGGAGAGTTTTTTTGTTTTGGTTCTCTTGGAGATCCCATAAAAGAAAAAACTATAAAAGGGAAAACTTAGCTATGCATATGTCTCTACTTACAAATACTCATTTCAATCATTAAGATATGGTAAAATAAAATGGGCACAGAAAAATAACATGTAGCTGGAGAGATAGAGAAAAGAAAAAGGAATATTCATTTTTTTATTGACATGAACTTTTAGTTCAAGGAATATAGTTTATAATGAACACAAAAATTGGTAACAAATAGTGGATACCAATTACTCCTTATGTAGTGAAGAATACCAAACTTGTCCTAATAATATGGGATGATGACAGTTAGACTGGTCCCTCCAGGCAAAAAAATAATAATTGCAAATAAGAAATAAAATATAAAATATAATTGCAAATAAGAAATAAAAAGGACCTATGACATCTTAAGCTTAGATGTGTAGGCAAATCACAGAGTAAAGGTGAAAGAGAGTGATAAACTGGAGAAATATTAGGACCATAGCCAGAAGGTGAGAGAGACATAGGCTGTGAAAATTATAATCATAGATTGATATATTGCATTAGTTTGTATGTAGTTACAATTGAGTGGGCAATTACAGGTCAGAGTTATTACTGTTTGTGATGTTTAATTTTTCATGCATGTTTTATGATTTGTTGCATGTATTTCTGGTGAATATTTTGTACAGTTTGCTTACTTTTGGGAAATTTTTGTCAATGAGTTTTTATTATATGGAGGGTAGAAACATGATTTTGTCTACACTAACAGGTGCATTATTGATAGCCAACCGAAGTCCAGTCAATGTGCTGCAATCTTTGGCTTCTTCCTACCTGGATTTCTGGGATGAAGATTTATTTATTAGGTTGGTATAAAAATAATGACGTAATAATGTCGTCTTTTGACGTATTTTTAACGTCAAAAAACGACATTATTACGTCATTATTTTTGCACCAACCTAATACATTCAGATGCTTCAGTGATTGTGCCCTCCAAGTGCTTTGTTCATCTGGAGAACTTTTAGCGAATTTCAAACTGAACTCTTTATTTAATCTACAAAGGTAGATTTTACACATTTCACTGTTTACGTCTAGAGATATCTAGTAATTAGTTATTGCTTGTCGTATTTCCACTTGAACTCACAATTACTTTCAACAAATTCATTAACCAATGATTTAATTCACTAGACTGTTGTCCAGTGGAACAATCCTAAGTCTAGAATTTAGAACCTTAAATATACTCTGGCTGTTGCTGACATTGCTGCTGCTTGTCACATTTGACTGCATTCCTCATGGTTTCTCACCTTACTGCTGCTGCTACTTGTCACACTTGGCTTCATTCACCTGTTGCTGTTAAAACACTTGATGAAATAGAGATGATAATAAGCATATTATTCATTTTATTTAAATAACTTATTGTTAAAAAAGAATACAGGAAAACATAGAACGATAAAGCTATGTTTTCCTTCTTAAGGCAAAAACATTCTGTTTAAGCAAGATAGATTTTGAAGAGAGGACTAGATTTAAGCTATAGAATTTATGGAAATAAGATTAATTATGACAACCACATGTTGCCAGAGAATTTACAGAATAAATTTTTACTAAAGTTCACTCAATGCAAAGCTCAAATATCAGTCAAGGAAATGGCCTACTGAATGATGTGTGTGATATGAATGTAAGAGGCTGTTGAATGTTGTGAAGAATATGGGGATAGGAAATATGTGGCATTATTGATGGGACAGGATGAGTATATGATATTATGGATATGTGACATCATTATGTTACCAAATGTGATACAATGTAACCCGGATATAAGAGAAACCCGGATATAAGAGAGATTTTATCTGGTCCCAAATTAGAGCCATACTTACCTAAACAAAATAGACCAAACCCGGATATAAGAGAAACACGGATATAAGATACTTCTTCTCTGGTCCCGACAACTCTCTTATATCCGGGTTACACTGTATATGTATATAATATATCAGAAAGTGAATATATGACATTATGAGTATCAAAGTTTGTATGAGAGATTGAATATGTAACACTATAAATATATATATAACATCATTACCTGACAGTGATCATTTAATATTCTGAGTATGTGATATGAGATCGGGTTATGGTAGATGGAGAACAGATAATTACAAAAGGAATTTGAGAAAAATGTAAAGTAAAATACACTAAAGAAAAATGAAGAATTTTCTTTTGACAGGAGAATTTTTTAATGCTAAATTTCACCAAGTACAAAGTTCTGGAGTCACTCAAATTAGAGGGTTACTGAATCAGGCGTGTAACAGATAGTGGTAAGAAGAGAAAATTATGAGTATAAGGAAGATAGATAAAGATTGACCTTTGATTTGAAGATGTTAAGATTGTACCATCCATTTTCCTAGCATCTTTAGCAATAGATTGTATATAAGTAATTCACCTGAGCACTGGACTGAACTTAAGTCCTAAAAGACATTCAAATAATGGAGCATCACTGAAAGTGCAACCATTCATTGTGACTGGAGAAAACTCAGGGTCAAAACAGATACTAGCTTGCTACTGAAAGCTCAAGCCAGTTTTTCCCACTAATCTGTTAGAGTTAGATCAAAAGAAAGATCTGTTGTCAGGCACCTGTCATCTTGAGTTTTGCAAGTGCTTCCATAATCATCTTATCAGCATAGATGTTACTTAAGGATCTGAGAATGTTCCTAGGCAGATCATTAATGGAAAACAAAATGAAGGTATGATTCAGAAACCTTGGGAGACACCTTCTTTTATCAGAAGACTGATAATGACATTCATGAACTTACCTCAGACAGGTTTTAATAATTGCATAGAGTCTTCCAGATATGTCATAGCTAGAGAGTTTGTGTATTCCACAACTATTTGAAAGGCAATTGTTCTACTGATGAATCTACCATTTAGCATTTTATTGATTCTGTGGTTAAGGATTTGAAAACTCCAAAGGCCAAATTGTGAATAAAAACAACTGCACAAACATTTCAAGAGACAAATGAAAGGAATCATGGAAAAGCTTAAATTGTAAAGAATCTCTATAATTGGCAACTGATAAGAATCACCCATATTAAGACCAAGATACATATGCTACTGCAAAATAGTAAACTCCCAAGAGAACTATTCTATTCTTATGCCAAGATTATAAATAATACAATTCTGATGTTACCTCATTACACTACTTATGATGTTCAGAAACAATTTGTGGAAATATGACTGTCTGACATAAGTGAATGCAGAAATTTGACTCTGAAGGAGAACAGAAATATATATGACTTTATTTTATTTTTGTTACTAAATGTTCACCCAATATAAGGTGTAATAGCCACTCTAGGTATCAGGTTAGTAAACAATGTTGGTGTATGGATGTAAGAGGAAGGAATAAGTGCAAATTATGAGTATATATGTACTTACACCATTGGTAAAATGTTTGGGACCACACTGTATTTCTTTAAAACAAAAACACCTTAAAATGAGACATTTTTAATTTTTTTAAAGTAAAAGATAAAATTTCAGTAACTATAGTGTATTTACTTTTATTCTGACAAAAATAAGCACTTGACTATAAAAAATTATCATACAACATATCATATTTTGTTTTCATCTATAAAACTAAAATGAATGATTTACAAATTTTTTGCATTCTTTCCAACAATTTTTGAAAAAAAATAGATGGCAGACCTTCCCAAGAATTTCCAAGTCCTGAAAAAGTTCACACTCACTCATTGGGTATTCTCTTCAAACTCTCCTATCCAATTCATTCCATACTAATTCATGGAGATTGAAGCAGCCAAGTCAGGATTTTCAAAATATTATGCTTTTTCCTTTAGTCTATAACTGTCTTTTCTGATTATTCCCCTTTCATAATCAAGGTTTCTTGATGGATATGCACCCACTCAGCCCAACAAATCTAAGTCGATTTTTCACAGTTGTGAGTGTCACTAGTTGCTGTCAAGAGGAATTGAATTCAGCTTTCAACTCTGGAGCCGTTTTCCTTCTATTACTTTTGCTCTCAATAATCAAGTCTTTATCTTCAGCAGTCGTCACTTTTTCTTCTCTAGTTCATTTTCCGTCAACATTTGCACCAGTTTCTAACTATCTTTGTAATGATTATTGCACCCCATGTCTAGAAATCTTCAATTTTTTTGGCAATTTGTCTTTTGCGTAGCCTTCTTTAAATAAAATTTCAGCTTGTCCCATGACATAAATGCTTAGCTATTTTGGTTTCACCATTTCATAATGGTATAATCTTTTTTTTCTTCAAAACAGAGACAGCTATAAATGTTTTGTTTACAATATTATTCAGTGAACTTTTAGAGAATATATTAACATTTAACTTATTTGAAAATTTGGTAATCTCAAAAAGTCTACTGAGAGGTTAATTGTAAAAAAAAAAATTTTCTTATACAAAATATTCATAATTTAGTAAAATATATTGTCGACAGATGAATACAAATTTTAACTTTCTGGGGAAAAACTGAAAAATCAAATCAAATGTAGTTACTGAAATATTATCTTTTACTGTAAAAAAATACAAAAATATCTCATATTAAGCAGATTTTTTTAAAGAAATGCAAGGTGGCTCCAAAGTTTTTCCCTGTAGAGCATATATATATATATATATATATATATATATATATATATATATATATATATATATATATATATGATATAACAATATCTAATTTTGTATAATTTTATATATATTAAAAAATATTGAAAAATTAAAAAATTCAAATTTTTTCAGACACACTGGATCATATATTAATATTTTTTTGGTTTTATTATTTCAATTAAGTTCCTCAACTAGTTTCAGCCAGAATGGCCATCATCTGGAAAAAAAAATTCCTGCTTGCTAGTAGTAATGAACTAAAGGAATGAATGACTTTCTGAAGAAAATTAACTTTTATCTGTAGTTTTCATTTGTTTTTTTATCATTTATTTGAGTCAGTCTTTTTAAGTTTTTAAGATAAAGGCTGTGGAGATTCATGGGATTCAGAATTTCTTTAGTAATTTTGAGAGTTTCATTGATTGATTACTGGAAAGGGGATGTGTGTGTTAAGTGTATGTTATCATTTGTTCTTTGGGAGTGTGTATGATGTTTGTGTATGTATATATTAGTATTGGTGTGAGTTTAAGTGTGAGACCTCAACACCTCTGCAAGCATGTCTGTTTTGTGTGGGTGAGAAATGTGGGTAGGGCTTGATTTGTGGGGTTATATATTAATTCTATTTATGTTGTTAAATTTGTGGTTAAGCCCAGCTGCACAAAGTGTTTTGAGGCACAAAATCCATTTGTCTTCAAGTTCCTCTAGAAATTTTCTAATGTTATTTTTTCTGTCTATTTCTAGGCGGAAATGTTGTACTACAGGTAATAATCTTTCATGGGGAGCTGACTCAATGTTCTATGAGTTTTATGATAACTTCTGTGGGAGGGTCTTGTTTTCTTCTTTTAGTAAGTGTTTCTTTAAAGGCAGGTAGTCCTTTGATGTGTTTGACGTTTGAATAAAGAGATCTTATGTCCATAGTTACTAGAGTAGTATTTTCTGACACAGTTTTTATGTGATTGTGTTTGTATGTGATTAATTCTGTTGTGTCTCTGATGTAAGATTTTACTTCCTTATCTAGGGGTATATATAATGGTCTACATATTTGGAAATTTTGGTCATGTGGCAGTTAAATATTGAAATGATTGGCCTTCCTAGATTGTTGTTTTTGTGTATTTTTGGAAGATAGAAGCCGGCAGGTGTGATGTTTGTGGGTGTAAGTGTTGTGCATGTTTCCTTGTCGATTAGATTGTTGTGAAGCATCATATTTAGTGAGCTTTTTAATTTTTTTGGTATTCAGGGAGAGGGTCTTTTGTAGGTTTTCTGTTGACTAGCTGATTGTTGGCCTCTTTAAGGGCTTTCTTTGATTCCTCAGATCACTGTGGCAACAACTTTGTCAGCCTGTTTAATGATTAGGTCATCTCTATACGTCAGCGTGTCAGAGGCCACCGTTCCCTTTCAGTGCTATTGTTATGTGGCAGCTTACATACTGATGTTTTCTTTATGTCATTTATTACTGCCATTTCAATTGCCTGTATAGTGATGGCCGTATTTTGTGGGATGAATGTAGAGTCTTTCTCTTTTAATGTTTTCAGTTTGGGAGGTGTGTGCTTATTGTCTCTGTAGTGTGCTTTTAGCCATATTCTTCTAAAGAAGGATTTCAGGTCCTTTGCCAAGTTGTCCTTATCGAACCTTGGTGTACTAAGGCAAAAGCTTAGTTCTTCATTTAATAACCTGAATGTATTGAGGAGAATTACTGTTAATTAGATTTATAACTCGTTTGTATGAATCATGTTTGTATTTGCAAGCATGACAAAGTTTTTTTCGTAAAAGCATGAAAGCTTGCATCATGTTCCTATCAAGCGTCCTGGTTGGTGGCTTATCCCATTTTTTGAAGGTTGAGTGTGTTTGCTATTGATTGGCTACTAGAGGCTAATCTGGGTGGTCTGGGATGTCTAGTGGTGTTATGCATTCTATCTAAGGGATGCTGTACTTTGGTTTGTGTACGTCCATCAGTCACCTTAAGGATGTCCGCATAAGTTTTTGGTTTGTTTTGCTTGTTTGTTCATTTTGAGGTTCTAGCTATCATTGATGGTAGTGGTGTTGTTATTGTCATTTATGATGCTGATGGTTGTCTGTTAGTGTATGTGTTTGGTCCATTTTGTGTTTGCATTTCTTGTGTTGTGGTCGGTGTGGTCGTAGTGTGTTGTTTTCTTTTGTGGTATGGTTGTTCATTTTTTTCTGAGTGAGGTTTGATTTCTCTTTTGTACATCTTGCTTGAGGAAATATTCCATTTCAATTTTCTTTGTTTTTCAGTTTCTGTTTTTCATAGTTCCTTCACTGTTTGGTCTGTGCAAGCTTTTATAACATTCTTTATGCTAGTATATTCCTCAGTTTTTGTTTGTTTTTTTACTTTTGCTCATTGAGCAGGTTGATTTCTGCTGTTGTTGTCATGGTTTCCTAGAAGAACTGTATGTATGGTATTCTGCATGAGTTCCCTGAAGAAGTCTTGTATTTTTCAGTACCATGATGCTAGAAACACATCATTATGGTTATCTATTGATGATTCCAAATCAATCCTGAAATTGGTCAGTATTAGTTGATCTTTCAGGCATATACTTATATATTCCTGGTGTGATTCATATATATATATATATATATGTTATGGGACCTTACCCATAATAACATAATGGACTATTCCATACGTAATAAATACTGCACCTCAAGAGGAAGCAGGGATTTCAGTCTGAAGTCTGGAGTGAAGTCCGTCAGGAGTCTGTCAGTCTATCAGAGTGAATCAGTAGGTTGAGTCAGAGGCAGTCCGAAACAGAGTTGCGTTCAGACAATTATTACAAGACATTGGAATAGTGATACTGGTCAAGACTACATTGTTCTCCCTACTAAACCTGATTGTTCATACTAACACTTTCTACTTCTCTGTATATATTCCTGTTTGTAATATATCTGTGTTATTCCATATACGTGTTTGAGTTCTTCTTTATTGGTTCTACTTTGGACCATCACCGTGGTACAAGGAACCGGACCATAACACTAACACTTTTCTATTTCTCTGTATATATTCCTGTTTGTAATATATCTGTGTTATTCCATATATGTGTTTGAGTTCTTCTTTATTGGTTATACCTTGGACTATCACCGTGGTACAAGGAACCGGACCATAACACTAACACTTTTCTACTTCTCTGTATATATTCCTGTTTGTAATATATCTGTGTTATTCCATATCCGTGTTTGACTTCTTCTTTATTGGTTCTACTTTGGACCATCACCATGGTACAAGGAACCGGACCATAACACTAACACTTTTCTATTTCTCTGTATATATTCCTGTTTGTAATATATCTGTGTTATTCCATATCCGTGTTCGAGTTCTTCTTTATTGGTTCTACCTTGGACTATCACTGTGGTACAAGGAACCGGACCATAACACTAACACTTTTCTATTTCTCTGTATATATTCCTGTTTGTAATATATCTGTGTTATTCCATATCCGTGTTCGAGTTCTTCTTTATTGGTTCTACCTTGGACTATCACTGTGGTACAAGGAACCGGACCATAACACTAACACTTACTACTTCTCTGTATATATTCCTGTTTGTAATATATCTGTGTTATTCCATATCCGTATGAGAGTTCTTCTTTATTGGTTCTACCTTGGACTATCACCGTGGGACAAGGAACCGGACCATAACACTAACACTTTTCTACTTCTCTGTATATATTCCTGTTTGTAATATATCTGTGTTATTCCATATACATGTCTGAGTTCTTCTTTATTGGTTCTACTTTGGACCATCACCGTGGTACAAGGAACCGGACCATAACACTAACACTTTTCTATTTCTCTGTATATATATTCCTGTTTGTAATATATCTGTGTTATTCCATATCCGTGTTCGAGTTCTTCTTTATTGGTTCTACCTTGGACTATCACCGTGGTACAAAGAACCGGACCATAACACTAACACTTTTCTACTTCGCTGTATATATTCCTGTTTGTAATATATCTGTGTTATTCCATATCCGTGTTTGAGTTCTTCTTTATTGGTTCTACTTTGGACCATCACTATGGTACAAGGAACCGGACCATAACACTAACACTTTTCTACTTCTCTGTATATATTCCTGTTTGTAATATATCTGTGTTATTCCATATCTGTGTTTGAGTTCTTCGTTATTGGTTCTACTTTGGACTATCACAGTGGTACAAGGAACCGGACCATAACACTAACACTTACTACTTCTCTGTATATATTCCTGTTTGTAATATATCTGTGTTATTCCATATCCGTATGAGAGTTCTTCTTTATTGGTTCTACCTTGGACTATCACAGTGGTACAAGGAACCGGACCATAACACTAACACTTACTACTTCTCTGTATATATTCATGTTTGTAATATATCTGTGTTATTCCATATACGTGTTTGAGTTCTTCTTTATTGGTTATACCTTGGACTATCACCGTGGTACAAGGAACCGGGCCATAACACTAACACTTTTCTATTTCTCTGTATATATTCATGTTTGTAATATATCTGTGTTATTCCATATCCGTGTTCGAGTTCTTCTTTATTGGTTCTACCTTGGACTATCACTGTGGTACAAGGAACCGGACCATAACACTAACACTTTTCTATTTCTCTGTATATATTCCTGTTTGTAATATATCTGTGTTATTCCATATCCGTGTTCGAGTTCTTCTTTATTGGTTCTACCTTGGACTATCACTGTGGTACAAGGAACCGGACCATAACACTAACACTTACTACTTCTCTGTATATATTCCTGTTTGTAATATATCTGTGTTATTCCATATCCGTATGAGAGTTCTTCTTTATTGGTTCTACCTTGGACTATCACAGTGCTACAAGGAACCGGACCATAACACTAACACTTACTACTTCTCTGTATATATTCCTGTTTGTAATATATCTGTGTTATTCCATATCCGTATGAGAGTTCTTCTTTATTGGTTCTACCTTGGACTATCACCGTGGGACAAGGAACCGGACCATAACACTAACACTTTTCTACTTCTCTGTATATATTCCTGTTTGTAATATATCTGTATTATTCCATATACATGTTTGAGTTCTTCTTTATTGGTTCTACTTTGGACCATCACCGTGGTACAAGGAACCGGACCATAACACTAACACTTTTCTATTTCTCTGTATATATATTCCTGTTTGTAATATATCTGTGTTATTCCATATCTGTGTTCGAGTTCTTCGTTATTGGTTCTAATTTGGACCATCACCATGGTACAAGGAACCGGACCATAACACTAACACTTTTCTATTTCTCTGTATATATTCTTGTTTGTAATATATCTGTGTTATTCCATATCCGTGTTCGAGTTCTTCTTCATTGGTTCTACCTTGGACTATCACAGTGGTACAAGGAACCAGACCATAACACTAACACTTTTCTATTTCTCTGTATATATATTCCTGTTTGTAATATATCTGTGTTATTCCATATCCGTGTTCGAGTTCTTCTTTATTGGTTCTACCTTGGACTATCACCGTGGTACAAAGAACCGGTCCATAACACTAACACTTTTCTACTTCTCTGTATATATTCCTGTTTGTAATATATCTGTGTTATTCCATATCCGTGTTTGAGTTCTTCTTTATTGGTTCTACTTTGGACCATCACCATGGTACAAGGAACCGGACCATAACACTAACACTTTTCTACTTCTCTGTATATATTCCTGTTTGTAATATATCTGTGTTATTCCATATCCGTATGAGAGTTCTTCTTTATTGGTTCTACCTTGGACTATCACCGTGGGACAAGGAACCGGACCATAACACTAACACTTTTCTACTTCTCTGTATATATTCCTGTTTGTAATATATCTGTATTATTCCATATACATGTTTGAGTTCTTCTTTATTGGTTCTACTTTGGACCATCACCGTGGTACAAGGAACCGGACCATAACACTAACACTTTTCTATTTCTCTGTATATATATTCCTGTTTGTAATATATCTGTGTTATTCCATATCTGTGTTCGAGTTCTTCGTTATTGGTTCTAATTTGGACCATCACCATGGTACAAGGAACCGGACCATAACACTAACACTTTTCTATTTCTCTGTATATATTCTTGTTTGTAATATATCTGTGTTATTCCATATCCGTGTTCGAGTTCTTCTTCATTGGTTCTACCTTGGACTATCACAGTGGTACAAGGAACCAGACCATAACACTAACACTTTTCTATTTCTCTGTATATATATTCCTGTTTGTAATATATCTGTGTTATTCCATATCCGTGTTCGAGTTCTTCTTTATTGGTTCTACCTTGGACTATCACCGTGGTACAAAGAACCGGTCCATAACACTAACACTTTTCTACTTCTCTGTATATATTCCTGTTTGTAATATATCTGTGTTATTCCATATCCGTGTTTGAGTTCTTCTTTATTGGTTCTACTTTGGACCATCACCATGGTACAAGGAACCGGACCATAACACTAACACTTTTCTACTTCTCTGTATATATTCCTGTTTGTAATATATCTGTGTTATTCCATATCTGTGTTCGAGTTCTTCGTTATTGGTTCTACTTTGGACCATCACCATGGTACAAGGAACCGGACCATAACACTAAAACTTTTCTATTTCTCTGTATATATTCCTGTTTGTAATATATCTGTGTTATTCCATATCCGTATGAGAGTTCTTCTTTATTGGTTCTACCTTGGACTATCACAGTGGTACAAGGAACCGGGCCATAACACTAACACTTTTCTACTTCTCTGTATATATTCCTGTTTGTAATATATCTGTGTTATTCCATATCCGTGTTTGACTTCTTCTTTATTGGTTCTACTTTGGACCATCACCATGGTACAAGGAACCGGACCATAACACTAACACTTTTCTATTTCTCTGTATATATTCCTGTTTGTAATATATCTGTGTTATTCCATATCCGTGTTCGAGTTCTTCTTTATTGGTTCTACCTTGGACTATCACTGTGGTACAAGGAACCGGACCATAACACTAACACTTTTCTATTTCTCTGTATATATTCCTGTTTGTAATATATCTGTGTTATTCCATATCCGTGTTCGAGTTCTTCTTTATTGGTTCTACCTTGGACTATCACTGTGGTACAAGGAACCGGACCATAACACTAACACTTACTACTTCTCTGTATATATTCCTGTTTGTAATATATCTGTGTTATTCCATATCCGTATGAGAGTTCTTCTTTATTGGTTCTACCTTGGACTATCACCGTGGGACAAGGAACCGGACCATAACACTAACACTTTTCTACTTCTCTGTATATATTCCTGTTTGTAATATATCTGTGTTATTCCATATACATGTCTGAGTTCTTCTTTATTGGTTCTACTTTGGACCATCACCGTGGTACAAGGAACCGGACCATAACACTAACACTTTTCTATTTCTCTGTATATATATTCCTGTTTGTAATATATCTGTGTTATTCCATATCCGTGTTCGAGTTCTTCTTTATTGGTTCTACCTTGGACTATCACCGTGGTACAAAGAACCGGACCATAACACTAACACTTTTCTACTTCGCTGTATATATTCCTGTTTGTAATATATCTGTGTTATTCCATATCCGTGTTTGAGTTCTTCTTTATTGGTTCTACTTTGGACCATCACTATGGTACAAGGAACCGGACCATAACACTAACACTTTTCTACTTCTCTGTATATATTCCTGTTTGTAATATATCTGTGTTATTCCATATCTGTGTTTGAGTTCTTCGTTATTGGTTCTACTTTGGACTATCACAGTGGTACAAGGAACCGGACCATAACACTAACACTTACTACTTCTCTGTATATATTCCTGTTTGTAATATATCTGTGTTATTCCATATCCGTATGAGAGTTCTTCTTTATTGGTTCTACCTTGGACTATCACAGTGGTACAAGGAACCGGACCATAACACTAACACTTACTACTTCTCTGTATATATTCATGTTTGTAATATATCTGTGTTATTCCATATACGTGTTTGAGTTCTTCTTTATTGGTTATACCTTGGACTATCACCGTGGTACAAGGAACCGGGCCATAACACTAACACTTTTCTATTTCTCTGTATATATTCATGTTTGTAATATATCTGTGTTATTCCATATCCGTGTTCGAGTTCTTCTTTATTGGTTCTACCTTGGACTATCACTGTGGTACAAGGAACCGGACCATAACACTAACACTTTTCTATTTCTCTGTATATATTCCTGTTTGTAATATATCTGTGTTATTCCATATCCGTGTTCGAGTTCTTCTTTATTGGTTCTACCTTGGACTATCACTGTGGTACAAGGAACCGGACCATAACACTAACACTTACTACTTCTCTGTATATATTCCTGTTTGTAATATATCTGTGTTATTCCATATCCGTATGAGAGTTCTTCTTTATTGGTTCTACCTTGGACTATCACAGTGCTACAAGGAACCGGACCATAACACTAACACTTACTACTTCTCTGTATATATTCCTGTTTGTAATATATCTGTGTTATTCCATATCCGTATGAGAGTTCTTCTTTATTGGTTCTACCTTGGACTATCACCGTGGGACAAGGAACCGGACCATAACACTAACACTTTTCTACTTCTCTGTATATATTCCTGTTTGTAATATATCTGTATTATTCCATATACATGTTTGAGTTCTTCTTTATTGGTTCTACTTTGGACCATCACCGTGGTACAAGGAACCGGACCATAACACTAACACTTTTCTATTTCTCTGTATATATATTCCTGTTTGTAATATATCTGTGTTATTCCATATCTGTGTTCGAGTTCTTCGTTATTGGTTCTAATTTGGACCATCACCATGGTACAAGGAACCGGACCATAACACTAACACTTTTCTATCTCTCTGTATATATTCTTGTTTGTAATATATCTGTGTTATTCCATATCCGTGTTCGAGTTCTTCTTCATTGGTTCTACCTTGGACTATCACAGTGGTACAAGGAACCAGACCATAACACTAACACTTTTCTATTTCTCTGTATATATATTCCTGTTTGTAATATATCTGTGTTATTCCATATCCGTGTTCGAGTTCTTCTTTATTGGTTCTACCTTGGACTATCACCGTGGTACAAAGAACCGGTCCATAACACTAACACTTTTCTACTTCTCTGTATATATTCCTGTTTGTAATATATCTGTGTTATTCCATATCCGTGTTTGAGTTCTTCTTTATTGGTTCTACTTTGGACCATCACCATGGTACAAGGAACCGGACCATAACACTAACACTTTTCTACTTCTCTGTATATATTCCTGTTTGTAATATATCTGTGTTATTCCATATCCGTATGAGAGTTCTTCTTTATTGGTTCTACCTTGGACTATCACCGTGGGACAAGGAACCGGACCATAACACTAACACTTTTCTACTTCTCTGTATATATTCCTGTTTGTAATATATCTGTATTATTCCATATACATGTTTGAGTTCTTCTTTATTGGTTCTACTTTGGACCATCACCGTGGTACAAGGAACCGGACCATAACACTAACACTTTTCTATTTCTCTGTATATATATTCCTGTTTGTAATATATCTGTGTTATTCCATATCTGTGTTCGAGTTCTTCGTTATTGGTTCTAATTTGGACCATCACCATGGTACAAGGAACCGGACCATAACACTAACACTTTTCTATTTCTCTGTATATATTCTTGTTTGTAATATATCTGTGTTATTCCATATCCGTGTTCGAGTTCTTCTTCATTGGTTCTACCTTGGACTATCACAGTGGTACAAGGAACCAGACCATAACACTAACACTTTTCTATTTCTCTGTATATATATTCCTGTTTGTAATATATCTGTGTTATTCCATATCCGTGTTCGAGTTCTTCTTTATTGGTTCTACCTTGGACTATCACCGTGGTACAAAGAACCGGTCCATAACACTAACACTTTTCTACTTCTCTGTATATATTCCTGTTTGTAATATATCTGTGTTATTCCATATCCGTGTTTGAGTTCTTCTTTATTGGTTCTACTTTGGACCATCACCATGGTACAAGGAACCGGACCATAACACTAACACTTTTCTACTTCTCTCTATATATTCCTGTTTGTAATATATCTGTGTTATTCCATATCTGTGTTCGAGTTCTTCGTTATTGGTTCTACTTTGGACCATCACCATGGTACAAGGAACCGGACCATAACACTAAAACTTTTCTATTTCTCTGTATATATTCCTGTTTGTAATATATCTGTGTTATTCCATATCCGTATGAGAGTTCTTCTTTATTGGTTCTACCTTGGACTATCACAGTGGTACAAGGAACCGGGCCATAACACTAACACTTACTACTTCTCTGTATATATTCCTGTTTGTAATATATCTGTGTTATTCCATATCCGTATGAGAGTTCTTCTTTATTGGTTCTACCTTGGACTATCACAGTGCTACAAGGAACCGGACCATAACACTAACACTTACTACTTCTCTGTATATATTCCTGTTTGTAATATATCTTTGTTATTCCATATCCGTGTCCGAGTTCTTCTTTATTGGTTCTACCTTGGACTATCACAGTGGTACAAGGAACCGGACATAGCACTAACACTTTCTACTTCTCTGTATATATTCCTGTTTGTAATATATCTGTGTTATTCCATATCCGTATGAGAGTTCTTCTTTATTGGTTCTACCTTGGACTATCACAGTGGTACAAGGAACCGGACCATAACACTAACACTTACTACTTCTCTGTATATATTCCTGTTTGTAATATATCTGTGTTATTTCATATCCGTATGAGAGTTCTTCTTTATTGGTTCTACCTTGGACTATCACCGTGGTACAAGGAACCGGACATAGCACTAACACTTTCTACTTCTCTGTATATATTCCTGTTTGTAATATATCTGTGTTATTCCATATCCGTATGAGAGTTCTTCTTTATTGGTTCTACCTTGGACTATCACCATGGTACAAGGAACCGGACCATAACACTAACACTTTTCTACTGCTCTGTATATATTCCTGTTTGTAATATATCTGTGTTATTCCATATCCGTGTTCGAGTTCTTCTTTATTTGTTCTACCTTGGACTATCACCGTGGTACAAGGACCTGCACCATAACAATATATATATATATATATATATATATATATATATATATATATATATATATATATATATAATATCACATGTTTATTGTTGGTAGTAATTAATCAGTGCTCAATGTAAAATAACATTGCTAAAATTTATATTAAAAAGAATTATGTGGTTGATCCTCCTCATTCAACATATAAAATCATCAGGTATAAACTTTAAGCAAGGATCAACTATATAATTCTTGAGGATCAACTATATAATTCTTGAGGACCAACTACATAATTCTTGAGGATCAACTATATAATTCTTGAGGATCAGCTACATAATTCTTGAGGATCAACTATATAAATCTTGAGGATCAACTATATAATTCTTGAGGATCAACTATATAATTCTTGAGGATCAGCTACATAATTCTTGAGGATCAACTATATAATTCTTGAGGATCAACTATATAATTCTTTTTAACACATCTATATAAATATATATATATATCATTGTTTACCATTTCTACTTTTTCTTCATAAATCTATTTGTACATTTTATAATAAATCCCATATTTTCTGATAATGTATGTTTCTTTTCTATTTTAATTTCAAAACCTTGCATTTTAGAGAATAGAAAATGCTCATAGTAACAATAAAAATTAGAGCAATTATGATAATGATAAACATCTTTTCTTTCTATTTCTCCTTGTAGACAACCTGACATCTTCTGCAAAATTGTCTGGAAGCCTCGCTGGTTGCTTTCTTTTGGCATTATGATAATTCTGAAATAATAAAGTGCCAAAGTTTCGTGTTTCATGATTCTCTCCCACGGCTAAAGACAATACAGATATCTTTGTTTTTATTGGTGCCATTAACAAATTTCCCATCTATTAGGTTTCTCTTCTGTTTATTATTACTTAAACATCTTTCTCTTCTCCATTTGCATTTAGTTCTTGCCCAGTTTTCTTTGGTTATTTTGTTCTTTGTATCTCTTCAGATGTGGTTCAGTTCTTCTCTCAGGGTGATTTCAGAAGTGTCTACATGCGGCATTGAATTTACTCATTGTAGGTGATGGTTGAGGTTTTTGTTCAGCGTGCCTTCCTTCAAGTGGATAAGAGTCAGTCCCACCCTCATGGATGCTTTTTGATGTAGAGACCTGGCGTCTTCACAGCTGTACACATCCTTAGCTTCTTCCGCCAGGTGGCAACACTGTCTATCAAAGTTTTTACTCTTATGACATTGGCAATCTGGTTATCCAACTCATATCTTCTTTTACATTCGTTATTTCCTTCAGCAAATATCTTCTTCCTCTTATTCATTGTCTTTCTCGGTGATTTTTTCCTTTTTTTGTTCATTCTATTTTCCATTCTCACTATTCTTTCTTCCATTTTGCTTTCCTATTTACTATTACTTCATTTTTTTTATAATCTTCCTTTATTTCAATATTTTTCTTTTTCTCTGGCATTTCCTTCAAATATTATTCATCATGTTATTTTTTATTTTTTCTTTCTTCTTTACCATCTATTATATTTGCTGAGTCTTGTTTTCCATTCATTTTCTATATTTTTTTTCTTCATTTATATTCTTCTCTTTCTACAATTTCTCTTTTTAATACTTTCTTTTTTATTATTTTGTTACCTACCACTTGTTCAGTGTCTTTTCATTCATTACTTATTCCTTCTCTTTTATGCATGTAAACAGCATAATATCTTCATGTAGATATATATTGACGTGTCTTTTCATAATCATTCACATCAATCATTGATATACAGATGACACTTGGTAGAAGAAAATCTATACATCTTCATAAAGATAGATAGATAGATAGATAGATAGATAGATAGATAGATAGATTACAAGACAGGTAGATATAAATACAATTAAACAGATGCACATATGGACAGACAGATAGATAGATAGATAGATAGATAGATAGATAGATTACAGGACAGGTAGATATAAATACAATTTAACAGATACACATATGGAGAGAAAGAAGTAATAAAGAGATAGATAGATAGATAGATAGATAGATAGATAGATAGATAGATAGATAGATAGTTATGCATATAGTGAATATGCAAATATGAAAAACATTTGGAAAAAAAACCATCAAAGAAATTAATATTGTCTCAACAATTCCAAGCAAATTAAAAAAATGTAAAAAGCAATAATATTAAAGAGAATATTGAAAATAATAATCTTTTTATGATAATAAGAAAAGCAAGTGGATGACAGAACAGGGTTTGGGGGAGATGGAAGAGGGAGGGACTTGTTGAGAGCTGCAAGGGACAGAGAGAGGTGGAGAGACATAATTGCCAACATCCTGAAAAGACATGGCACATAGAAAGAAAGAAGTATTACCTGTGAAAATCTCACACTTTTTCTATTTGAATTTTCCAATGAATCTTAATTTTTAAGTTAATTATTGAATAAGCTCATAGCAAGTTTTACAACAAAAAATATCTGTATAAATTCCCCAGCTGCATTGTTAAATATTTGAGCTTAACAACTTTAACAGAATAATGCAATAACAATCAGAAATATGAACACTGGTTGTTATTTTAAGAAGTAAGGGAGCTACAAATGAAAAGATTTGAAATTGTCAACTATTCCAGTTCACTGAAACAGCTATTAAACACTCTTATCTTCACTCCTTTCCTTATTTCTTTCTTTCATTTTTCTCATTGAAACTAAGTAATATCTCTGATATGTCTTTTCCTTCTTTCCATGTGATCCAAACGGAATACTCTATTATTTATGAGGTATTGGCAGAGTGTAACAATCATGTTAACTAAGGGAGGGAAAAGTAAAATTTAAAAAAAAAAATATTTCACCCCAAGCAAGGCAATAAAGGAACTAAGACATAATTGGTTACTAAGTGTGAGAAAAAAAACCCAAAAAGAAGACATTGAGGAGAGAGAACAAAAAAGAACAGGAATCAAGAAAAGAGAAGATAATGACTGACATTGCATTAAAACTTTTGAAGATCAAATTTCACTGGAAAACTAAAAGTGGGTAGAGTGCTTTACAAGCAAGAACTTTGAGAAAAGAAACTGTTAAGCTATAACTTACAATTACATCTAGCCATTTTGAGTGTAAAATGATGAGACCTAGCTGTAAATCTAGTACTGTGCTTAAATTCATAGAGTCTAGGTGCCATAGAGGAAAGTTTACCAGAATAATTACCATAAGAATATTAATAGGAAAGGCACAGTGAAGCTACACTATAGCAGTGGAGATGTGGCTGAAGCCAAGGTTAGGAGAAATAACATTGTAGATTCTTCTTTGTGTTTTATCAAAAATTTCTAAATATATAGCAGAAACACCAGACGAAATGTAATAGCAATATTCAATGCATGGATAGTAGACTTATAAATGTTTAAGATTGTTTCAGGAGAGAAAAACTGTCTAGCATGACATAGTGAACTATGATTCATAGAAGTGGACATAGCAGTTGATTCAATATAATCTTTCCACTTCATATCAGAGGAAAACATTAACCTTAGAAGATGAAATGGGGTCAGCATCAGCCATGCTGATGGAAGGCAAAAAGAGATCTCTCAGAAGACAGAAGTTTTGTTTTGAAGTTGTTAAAATTAACAAGCCATTCCCTCCCCCAGTTAACAACAGATGGTAGGTAATTTTTGAGATAAGATGGCATTTTAACCATATCCACTTGACTTAAAAACAGATAGTATCAAGAAGGTCATTGATGAAAATTAGGAACAACATAGGTTCAAGGATGAAGCCCTGGGTGGCACCTGCATTAATGCAAAAAGATCTAGAAGAGTGGCCATTCAAGACAACTTTCATTCCAGGATTTGATAAGAAAGATAAAATCAGTTAAAAAATTTCTGAAAAAACCTTGTCAAATGCCTTCAAGATATCCAAAACAAAAGCCTGAGTTCCACCATTCTTTTCTAAAGCTTGATAGACTCTTTCAGTAATAACCATTAGCAGTTAAACTAGAGAAGCAAAAACCATATTGTTTATGTGAAAGAAAACTCTGCAAAGTGAGATGCTTATCCAATTCAGAGTTGATTAGAGCATCTAGTACTTTGCCAAAATGAGGTAGAAGCCTAATAGGCTGATAGAAGGATCAGATGGTTCGTCTGAGCTCTTAAAGACTGGGACTACATAAGAGGATTTCCAACAAACAGGAAAGCAAGAAGCAGAAAATTTAAAGAGAACAGGAGCCATTTTGGGAGGGCATTTCTGAAATCTATTGCATGAATACCACCAAATCCCCATGCTTCAAGAGAATCTAGTTTAGAGAAGCTGGCAGAAAACATGGATGGAGTTATATGCATATCAAACAGTAAAGACCCAGTTCTAAGTGGAATGTCAGGCAAAGATATTCCAGGTGAGTCAAGAGTAGAATTTGAAGAGAATTTCTAAGCCAACTATTCTGCTTTATCAACAGAAGTTAACACCGCAAATAGAGTGAAGAGAGAGAGATAAAAGATTTACTCTGATTTAAGACTATTACAGAGCCAACAGTAGTTATGAGAGCCAAACTTGTTCAAAGCTATGCAGTGCCTGATTCTATCTGCAAACAAAGACTTGGTCTATCTGAGGACATGTTTACAATTGTTACAAGCAGTTCCAAATAGGCTTCTGTTGTGAACAGAATTATCATGCTGGAACACCTGGAAAAATGATTCCTGTCAGCTATAGCAACAGAACAGGCAAGTGTGAATCAACAAGAGAATTATAGTTTTATCTGGTATTTACAAGCAGAAAAAAACATTGATGCTGGCTTTGACCTAAGAAGAAACCTTTGTGGCACAATTCTCAATAGGAGGGTTAAAAATCTCAATCTAAGCGGCATCTTGAAAAAAATTATGACATGAATCCTGATTGGTACACTGGTAACAGAAAGAAGTCTTGTGAACAGGAGGTTCATTCCTAATAGACAATGCAAAAGAAATATCAACATAAACTATTGCATGAACCAAATTGCAATGAGGACAGAGTTGTGATGCATGACAAGGGCTAAGAAAAGAGGTAAGGAACAAATTGAGTAAAGAAGCATGTTGATCAAATTTATTAAGAAAATAAGTTAGGAAATCAACTATTTGACTGAGAAACTATGCAATGAGAAAATTGAAAGTCTGAATACCAGTAACATTAGTAATATTAGAATGCTTAAGCCACATGATGTGATAAACATTAAAATCACCAAACACAAAAATGTTCACAGATGAATGTAGAGAGAGAGCCATTTCTAATACATTACAGTCCTGAGAAGAAGGAGAGCAATAAAGGAAAAAGAGAAAGCTAACAGAGAACAATAACAAAAGATGAAAAGCATATGAAAGAATTATCAGGGCATTCAAAAGATAATTCTGATGCCATTGGAAGATTTTTCCCAGATATAAACACTGAGGCCATGCATATATGTACTAGAATGTAATTTTTACTGAAAATATTGCATTGTATTCTGTTTACATATTTTGATAAATTTGTAATTTTTTATAAATTTTTTAATTAAATGATTTCTTTTCAAATGTTTTTCATTATAAAATAATAAATAAAATAAAAAATCTTTATAAAAGGCAAATATTAAATATCACCTTGTACTTGGTTCAGATATTTTTATAATCTTGTAAATAAACATTGCTGTGGGAGTCAAAAGTGTATACAGTGTATACAGGGTTGTCAAGGTAATAACATTCCTTTTGACACCATGTTTTTGCAGGCATGAAGGTTAAACATTGTCAAAATTTGATATCTAAGCTAGCCATGTTTTTGTTTCTCATATCAAAGGATTTTACTCTGTTGATAAGATCACTAGAATTTCTAATGTGTGCTGAGCTGATTGTTCCAAGGACAGGTGTTATGATTTTTGACATGCCTTTTCCTAATTTGAGGCACACACTGATATACAATATTATCAATTATTGCAAAATCAATAGTAACACAATGCAGTATGCATATAAGCAAATAAATACATTGATTGCTTATGTATGTATGTGTGTGTGTGTGCATGTTAATGTATGTATAAAGTGTTAAAATGTGCACATGTATATATATAACCGTATAGACCCACATACACACACAAAAATATATACATTATACACACACACAGGCATGCATATATACACGCATACTTATTTGAAGAAAATTATAAGAACACAAAAAAAGTTAAATAAAAACCTTAAATTTAGTACCTTGTCAGTTGTTTTTAATGAAACTTGTATAAAAGAGGGATTGCTGCCGAAATACACCATTATACACATACACACACACACACACACACACATATATATATATATATATATATATATATATATATATATATATATATATGTATGTATGCATGTATGTATATATATATATATATATATATATATACATATATATATATATATATATATATATGTGTATATATAAGCAATCAATATTTTTTTTTAATCCAACATTATTTTTTATTATTACAAACATTATATTTCTTTATGAAGATTTTCAATGTTTAGGCAGGTAGATATTCTAACTGTGTCTACTCACAAAATTATATTCACTAAATAAAACTTTTGCAGTAATAAGCTAGTACATATATATGTGTGTGTGAGTACATATATATATATATATATATATATATATATATATATATATATATATATATATATATATGGTTGTGCCACAGTATTCTCTGCACTTGACTCAGATTACCTCAAGACTTATAAATTCATTAATGATTCTCTCATGATTATAAAATCTATGAAGAAGTGTTAATCGTCTTAAGAGTTTAAGTTTATTGTGAAATAAATATTAAAACATCTGCTGTCAAGTTGGTTTCTTTACATTTTGCTGAAGGTTCTTGCAGAATTTCCTTGAAGGTCAGAACTGATTCATCTATCATAGAAGATGGAAGATTCATCCATCATGGATCCAATAGAAATTATGTTTTTCCCTGTATAACAGTTCTCTCTTCATAAGCTGTAAGCAAAACTGTGCTAGAAGGCTGGACTAGTCAGAATACAAAACTATTGAACTAAACATTCAATAAGAGTCTAGTACATTCCATGAATTCTAATTAGTCAATTACTCCTTTTGGTAGCAAGAGCTGATATTTTTGAAAAGGAACAAAAAGTAGTGAAACAGGTAAATACTAAAACACTTGTATCTTTTGACAGCTGTATAGAATGATCAGTTGCAAAATTTTTTTTATGTCTCTTATGTGGTGATAATGTTGAACATAAAAAAAAAATCCATCTTCCATCTATTCACTTATTCAATTTCTCTGTTTAGCAAGATATTCACTTTATTCAACTTTATTTCTCCTTCATTGGAAAAAAAAACTTCCAGTTTTGAGCTGATTCAGTTTTATATTTTTTTTCATTAAAAGCTACAGGAAATGGTCTTACACAATATGTTTTTACTGAAAAGTTTATAACTCCTTGATTGCACACATACACACGCACATACACACGTATGTATTTATTATTTATATTAATAATAAATGTTTATATTTTTTCGTACCAGTAGTACAACTGATGCACGATGCAATCATCAGGTGTCTATTGAAAACTGTCATGCTATAATAAAAATGCCTAAAGCTCTAATTTATTAGCACCATTAGTGCTATATTTTATATTCTCATACATATATATATATATATATATATACAAGTATATGATTGGTGTATATGGGATGAATTCTAATAACCAACAATTACTATTCTTAAAAGAGTGCTCAATACAAAGTAGAGCAGATATAATTATTTATTTTTAAAAAAAAAAAAAAAATAAAATAAAATTTATAACATAAATATGTTATAAAATCACTACAAAAATAGCCATTTTGTTTCAACACCTTCGACCGAAGGTGTTGAAACAAAATGGCTATTTTTGTAGTGATTTTATAACATATTTATGTTATAAATTTTATTTTTTTTTTTTTTTTCTTTAAAAATAAATAATTATATATATATATATAAGAATATAAAATATATATATACTGTATATATATATATGTGTTTTTTATCCTGTGACCTGTAGGGTCACAGGGGCACCATGTGTACTGCAGGCGCTGTAGAAGTGGTGTTTCTCGGGCAAGATAACCTGACGAAGCCCAACCCCAACCCTCTCCAGGCTAGTTTTGAATTCAGAGATTTTCCTTTTCCCACCCAAGTCTATAGAACACAGTATGTGCTGCTGGGAGGAGGAGAAGAGGACTGATACCTTTCACAAAGATATTAGCATGTAAGTGAATGTAATGGATCCAACTGGAATTCGAACTTGGTTCTCTGATTTCTCAATCTGAGCTGCCATTCATTACTCCACTGTGCCTCCTTCATCTTTAATGAAACATATATATTAGGTTGTTGCAAAAATAATATCGTTTTTTGACGTATTTTTTAACGTCAAAAAACGATATTATTTTTGCACCAATCTAATATATATATATATATATATATATATATATATATATATATATGTATATATATATATATATATATATATGAATATATATATATATATATGTATATATATATATATATATATATATATATATATATATATATATATGTGTGTGTGTGTGTGTGCATGTGTGTTTCATTAATGACAACCAAGAAGGTACTGGGATTAAGCTTTTTATTTAATTTTTCTTGTGTTTGAACAAGTGTTTCCTTTCTGGACACAGAGTGTGCAGTGCAGTAACTCTCCAAATGTTCTTTTAGCGAAAATCGGTTGGAAATAGAGAACATTTGGACAGTTTCTACAGACTCTGTGTCCAGAAAAGAAAACACTTGCTAGAACATATGAAAAATTAAATAAAAAGCTTAATTGCAGTACCTTGTCTGTTGTCTTTAATGAAACATGTATAAATGAAGGATTGCTGCCTTAATACACAATATATATATATAAATATATATATATATATACATATATATATACATATACATATATATATATATATATATATATATATATATATACAGTGTATATTATATATATATATATATATATATATATATATATATATATATAATTATATATATATATAATTATATATATATTTGTGTATTTAGGCAGCAATTCTTCTTTCAGTCTCATATCATTGAATACAACAGAAACGGTGCTTTGATTTAGTTTTTTATACAATTTCTCATGGTATCTAATAATTTTTTTCTTTTCGGATGCTAAATTATATAAAAACTGTCCAATTGTTTTTTTTTTGAGTGTTTTCAGCTATATATTTAGCCAATTGCAAGGTTGAAATATATTAACTGTTAACAAGAAATAGTTTGTTTTATGTATGTATTTATATAATGTTTTATAATAATGGAAGCTTCATTAATAAAAACAAAAAAACAACACTCAGTAATATCAGCTATGGACATGGACACAATATCTTGACTGTGTTTTGAAAATGAAAACATTATATGAATACATACATACAACAATCTATTTTTTGTTAACAGTATATTTCAACCTTGAAAATGGTTAAATGTATAGCCAAAAGCACTTGGATAAAAAGAAAAATTGGACAGTTTTTATATAATTTATCAACTGAAAAGAAAAAAATTATTAGCTCACATGAGAAATTGTATAAAAAACTAAAACAAAGCACCTTGTCTCAAGGATCAAAGAAGGAAGGTCCTTGCTAAAACCTACAGTCTTTATCAATAAGAGCCATTTTAGCC
The DNA here is from genome assembly GCA_963932145.1 of Acanthosepion lycidas. Taxonomy (NCBI): domain Eukaryota; kingdom Metazoa; phylum Mollusca; class Cephalopoda; order Sepiida; family Sepiidae; genus Acanthosepion; species Acanthosepion lycidas. Next base: position 21,691,444 of record OZ010576.1, read on the forward strand.
ACTGGAAACTATGTTTGGTCTAACAAGGCTATTTAACAACTTAAAATCTTGAAATCAAAAATAATTTAAAATATTACAGCCTTGTGCCATACTAATAAAAAAATACTAAGAATCAAAATTTAGATAAAATGTATTAAAAATATTTAGAAATAAATAGTATTAGCAGAAACATTAAAAAACACATTAAAACTTTGAAATAAAATGAAGAAAGTTTGTAAGTTGACTGAATGCAAAAATTGAATAGCTAGAATATTTCAAATAACTAAAATATATCACAAATACCAACATCCCCCACATATTAAACTAACAAAAAACTATTTTTTTTTTCAAAACAATCTGTCTTGTATATTGTTTTGTCATGCAAATGTTTTCCAAATGTAAACGATATTTAGTTTGTTTCGAAATAAATTACATTTATTTATCAAAAGCGCCATTGTTTGTGTTTCTCAACCATTTTTATGTTTTAATGACTTTTTGTCTCTCTTTCTTTATGTAATTTTTACATGGAAGTCTGCACAAAATTTCCAAAGTGACCCACATTCACTATCAGAAAATCATACAACTCCATAAGTTTCATAAAGAAAAATAGAAAAACAAAACAAATAAATAGATAAGCCAAGAAAGAAACAAACAAACCAATTCTGGGTGCTTGAAAAGATGGACAAGGCATCTGCAAATGTCTGCCATCTTGTTTGGTTGAATAGATTTCTTTCCTTCCTTTTACCCTAACCCTTCTACCTCAAAATTTTCATCTTTTCTTACATTCCTCTACTTGTCTCTTTTTTGCTTTCTTTTTTTTCATCTACTATTTTAGCTTTTTCTCCATTTCTTTTTTTATACTCATTCATGTTATTAGTTCTTCTGTGTTCTTTCTTTCTTTCTTATCCTGAATACTGCTTTCTTTCCTTTCTTGCTTGCTTATTCTTTCTTTCTTCCTTTCTTTCTTATCTTGCATACTTCTTCCTTTTTCTGAATAGTTTCTTTCTTTCTTTCTTATCCTGCATGCTTAATTTTCTTTCTTTCTTTCTTTCTTTCTTTTTTTCTTTCTTTCTTTCTTTACTTATTTATTTATTTATATATTACTTCCTTTCTTTCTTTATTTATTTCTTATCTTGCACACTTCTTTCTTTTCCTGAATACTTATTATTTCTTTCTTTCTTATCCTGCATACTTATTTTTCTTTCTTTCTTTCTTATCTTATATACTTCTTTCTTTTCGTGAATACTTATTTTTTCTTTCTTTCTTTCTTTCTTTCTTTCTTTTAAATATAACAACACATAATTTTAGATGAAAGAAATCAGTTTGAAAAAAAAAATCTTCTATTCAAGTCTTGTCATTCTTGTATTGACTAAGATAACCATTACCTCAGATTGAGTCAGTCTAATAATTCTCTTATAAAAACCATGTCTTACTTTGCAACCTCAGATGCAATGTAACAGGTATACACCTGCAGCAAATATTGCATGTGAATCATGAATAATTATGAAAATCTATATAAATTAAAATATCATAAAAAGATATTAATTTTATACTCTTAAATAATAACAGACCCATCATTAAAATATATCTCACAAGTTGACCAACTTCAGCACAAATAAAGCAGACTTTTATTCAATATTATTAATGAAACACAACATTCTTAATAAGAGGAAACCAACTTCAAGTAAAATTTAATGAGATTATAATTTATATAAAAATATAAAATTTACACATCATTCAAAACTTAAATCATATAATCCTGTGGCAAAGTTCCATTTTTCTAATATCTATAATAATTAAGTTATTTATTTTTTAATACCTTTCAACAAACACAATTAAAAATTAAAATTATATTTTAAAAACAGTTATGTTCCAAGTCAGGTATGTACAACAACGTCTATGCTTTACATATATAAAAGACACATGTCAAAAAAAAGAAAAAGAAAGAAATTCATTTTCTACCATTCAAGATTTTCACTAGTGCCTATCCATAAAAATGAACTTATTAGATGATTAGTTATTCATCAAAAAAGATTAGTAACTTTTATTTCCTGTTCGTCTACATGAAACCTGTTCCTTCACAAATTAAAAGTACTTGTACCTTTTTTTTAAATGCAGATTTACACACACACACACACATGTGCACAGACACACACATACACACACAGATATATCTTATATATTTGTGTATGTGTAAGTGTTTCTAGCACACAAAGACTTTATTATCAAGGCCAAAATTTTTTTTAAATTATTATAAGACTTCTGCAAAAACTTTTTGTCGCATTTTGCAAAAACTTATTGCTCATTCTTCATTTTTCAGTTTTCAATAAATTTGTGGAAGTTTAAACAAGAACTCATACAAATTAAAACAACCACCTGACCTTTCTTTAAAATTAAATGCCAATAATAATATACTACTCTGAAGAATCTTTTAAAAAACTCCTTTGGAAAGACAGTAATTTATTGTTAATTTTATTTTAAAATTATTTTTTAATTAACAAAGTTGATAGAGATTAAATTTTTTATTTCCCTTTTTACTTCAAATAATCATATTTTTGAATTAAGGAATTTTTACTTTAAAATCTTTTCTTGCATTCAATTTT
>OZ010576.1:21696525-21714025 GCA_963932145.1 Acanthosepion lycidas
CTGGGTTTCCTCTCAAAGTACTATGATTGGCTGGTGTCAGCCATAGATACAGACTGATGTCGAGGTACAGGACGACACCTATTGGCTACACCTAATGTTTACACCTATTGCTTATGCCTATTGCCAACCACTACGATGAGGACCAGCCCATTATGGTTACCTGCTTGATTGTTCTACTCGGTTACAGGAGACCAAAACGAACTTTGCTATTTCGAACAAATATATCCCTTTCCGGGACATATCATATATATATATATATATATACAAGGGTCATAAATAAAGTGTCCAAAGATATATAACAATTTTTAGAAGACAATCAATAATGAAATTGATATCAAAATGAAATTTATTTCCTTTCAAAATTACAAGTTTATTTTTCCGCATATTCTTCTTCTATATGTGCCAATGTCCCTTAAGTATTTCGCTGATTATGACTCTTTTGAAGTCCCTGTTTCTTGGATAGCTAAACAACATTTGACTTGTTACCATCATCGTCTAACTGTTTCCTTCTACCATTCTTGTTTTCAGTATGTCATGTGAGTGTAAAATTCTCTATGTGCTCTTTCCTCATTATATATCCCAAATATTTTAACTATTTTCTATTTATTGTTATCTGGATCTACCCAATTCTCACTTTTCAGCCTTGACAGAGTTCATTAGAGTTTACGCTCCCTTGTGGGTGATGAATAAGTTTTCATCCTTCAAACACTTTCCCATTCTACTATATCAATGTTTACATGGCAAATGTTCAGGTGAGATATATTTCATCTATATTTCTGAGATGAGGTATTGTAATTATTTACACTATTTACATTGTTCGGACTGTTGTTTTCATCTTTGTTGCTATGTTCACATTGTTTCGGCTGTTGGCCTTCTTCAGGTGATTGGAATTTCAAACTGAACCCTTTATTACACCCACTCAAGTAGATTGTTCTAGTTCCACATGACATGCCTCTTCTTGATGTCTCAGCATCAGTTATCTTCCTTTAACTCAACTCTCCAAGTTAACTTATGTCCCAACGGATAAAAGCATTGGTTGAATCCAATGACTTGACTGAAAGAGTTGTGAGTTCATATCCTGGCTACAACAAAAACTTGGCGGGAGTTGAGTTAAAGGGAGATAACTGATACTGAGACAGAAGAGGTGTGGCATGTGGAATTAGAGCAATCAACCCTGTGGATAAAATAAAGGGTCCGGTTTGAAATTCCAATCACCTGAAGAAGGCTGGCCAAAACATCAGTCTGAACAATGTAAATAGGGTAAAGATATATTCCTTAGCTAAACCAATTCAGACCTTCAGTTCCACTCAGAAAGTTTCTTTCACAGAATTGTTACATTGTGGTATTGGCTCCTGAGAGGATACTTCACCAGTCACTACAATCTAGGAAAACTGTTAGCTATCCTATATATGCTCATAATCTTCACTTTTTATCTCCACCTTTTATGTCCTTACAACAATTTCATTAAGTAAATCTCTAACTTAAGTGGCTCTTGGGCCTTGTATTGAGTGAATGATGGCATGAAAAAGTATTTTTTCAAAAGTTTTATTCAATTTTTCATTCTCCCCATGAAGAGAGTTTCTGATTGACTTTTGATCAAATTGTAAATTCTTGTTTGGTATTAAAAAAAAATGGCATTTTGAAAAATACTGACCTTTTCACGTGTCTTTCAATTTTGGGAATAACCAAAAATCTGATGATGCTTAACAGAGGTTGTGCAGAGTGTATGCAAATAAATGTTAGGTTTCTTACTGTTTGTACCATTTATGGACTGCAACATGAACTTATGTTGTTGTGCAAAACAAGTTCTCCATTTATGCATTTCTTGCTTTCATATGTCTGTGAGTTTCAATTTGTGTACAACATTCTAGAGACAAAAATTGTATCACTAATTGCTGTTTCATACATAACTTAGATGAATGAATGCTGCTATTCAATATCATGTCATAGAAAACTAACACTAATTTTACAATTAGTCACATCACTTAGAAGGAGACCTTATTTTTAAATCAGGCATTAAATTCATATATATATATATATATATATATATATATATATATTGTTTTAAGCTATGCAATATTTATGGGCAGAAGTGCTCCCTATCAGAGATAGAGCATGTGAAAATATAAGATTGGACAGTAAGGTCAACACCAAGAGATTTCTTTTTGGGATTTAGTATGTGTAGAGATTGTCCAAATATTTGTTCATTCCAAGTCCTTTTGGTAAATCTATTAGTCATTTTGAAGGAGTTTGGTTGTAGCTAGTGTTCATGTTGGTGATATATATATATATATATATATATATATATATATATATATATATAATTATTTATTTGAAAATTATAACATAAATATGTTATAAAATCACTACAAAAATAGTCATTTTGTTTCAACAATTCTGGTGTCTTATCAATTGATGGCATTGAATGTATAATAAAGGGTTTTAAAAGATTCAAATCAATCAAAAACCCCTCTTTAGGGGAAACGCTGTTTTATAAGCTGGAATGACCACTCAAAATACGAGTATATGAGAACTCAAAAAACTTGACAACGAACTTTGGTTATAATAATTATTCAATGCTTCAATGTTAAGGTTAGACTAATATATATATATATATTTGAACATATATTGTTAAATATAACAGAAAATGAATGTCTATTATGTCTGAACATGAGCCATTCTAATGTTTGTATGTTTGCTTTAATTTTGGGTGAAAATGAAAACAAAAATTGTCCAACATTTGGATATATTTTATGTCGGTTCTTGATGAACCATCTTCAGAGTGCTTATACAGACATTTTAACAAAGATATTCACCATCAAAGATGATATTTTGTTATGCTGACATAGAAGATTGCTATGCAATGATAACAGTCGTGGAATAGCAGACACAGTTCATAAGTTCAAAATGAGGTTCTATGACGTCATACCATGCAAAAGGCTGAAATATTAACAAAGAATCACATATCTAGCTGCAATGTTATGTGTTGTGACTAGTTTGAAATGTAATTTTGTTGAGTATAAATATATATATAAATGCCTGATTATTGTGTTTAAGTCTGAAACAATCTGTCGCAGCTGGGTCTTGACCACAATGTCCACTTTTATATTTACATATGCACTATTCCTATTATTAAGCACTTTGACTGATAAATATAGCATAACTTAAAACTATATTTTTATCATAAAACACTGAAATTAATGTCTGCTAGTGTACAGGATAAGAAATCAAGAATAAAGAAAATGTAACTTAATTTTACTGTTAAAAAGAAAACATTGATATGCACGCACAGGCATGTACTCAGTAAATGTGGCATTTATTGTAATAAGAAATGATGTTGAATTAAAGGATCCATTAATTGATAAAAAATTTAATATACATATGTATAAATAATTATATATATATATATATATATATATATATATATATATATATATATATCTGAATGTAATGAGAAAGAAAATAATATAAATTCTAACGTTCACAGCATTAATTCAAAAGATGGCTCAATACCAAGAGTAGAGCAATAATTATTTATTATAATTTTTACATATAGACAAAAACAACTTATTCACTACAAAGATGCATTCTTGTTTCGATGTGGCTGCATCTCGACTGCTGAGAACCAAAAATGGTTATCCATAAGTAAGTTGTTTTTGTCCACATGTGAAAAGTATTATATATATATATATATATATATATATATATATATATATGTATATATATATATATATATATTTATATATACAACTGACTGACAAAGTACTGTGATTTTAGCATTTTATTTCATTTCTCTTGTGTTTGTACAAGTGTTTTCTTTTCTAAATGAAAAGTGTGTAAAAACTTTCCAAAAGATCTTCATATCTGAGCATTTTCAGCTATTCTGTTAGCCATTATCAAGGACGATTTTTATTTTTAATTGAATGTGTGGGTATTTTATGTATGCATATGAAGTTATAGGAATGTTTTTACAAGAAAACATTTGTACGAACACAGGAAAAATTAAATAAAATGCTTAATCACAGCACCCAGTCAGTCGTCTTTAATGAAACTTATATGTTGGAATAAAAATCCATAAAGTTAGATATATATATGTATGCATATCAGTTCAGTTATGTGCCATGCATGATACATGCTTAGGTGATCATGTATCGAAAGATACATGACTGATGAGGCAGATTTTTTCCAGCAGTCGATTGCCATTTCTTTCTTGCCACCCAAGGCTATAGATCCCTGTCTGTCCTGATATTTACCCATTACTGGGGGGAGAAGAAGAGGATTCATACCTTTCCCAAGAGTAAGAGTATTAGCCTGATTCCTCAATCTGAGCTCCATCATCCCCGCGTTGCAATTACATTTGTGCAAAAATATAATGAAAATATTTTTACAAAATAAATATTTTATCCTTTAAGGAGTAATTCATATTTTTTTCTTTTCAGCTGAGAATAACATGGAATAAAAATGTGAGCAATAAGGAATTTTTCAAGAAAATAAGGACAAGGAAATAATCTAACAATGATAGCTGAAGTTTCTGTACTTTCTGAGGAAAGAGGTCCTGGTAAATTTAACACTCACAGGACATACTGATGACAAGAGAGGATAGGAGTTACCTATTTAATAAATTAAGCAATAAGTAACCTATTTAATGGATTTGAGTGAATGGATTCTAAAATGATGACAAAGAGGGATAGTAAAGGGTGAAAGTTATTTAGATCACCAACAAACAAGAAACTGTGGAGAGTCATGATTGCCCACATTTCTGAGCACGATGGCATATAAAAGAAGATAAGCAAATACACAAACATACAAAAATTAAAAATATACTATCAGAGTGAGAGCAAATGCACATCTGCAGTATTAAAATTAATTTGAAAGCTGAATTGAAAATTGATTTATTCCTCAAGTTAGGGTTTTTAATAATATTGCCATTATAAAATGTTTGTTTCATAATGTCACTTTGTTATCATACAAACAGAAAGTAGATCATTATTACATGGGACACAGAAGATGATTACCTCCCTTTGGTTGATATAAGTCTTGTGCATCATGATGATTGCTTAGTTACATCACTTCATACAATGATGAAATGGGTCAGTCAGTCTACAGTAGCTAAATCTGCCTTCCTCAGCAGCTTACAAGTTCATCGCACTGTAGGAATATATCGCCCTCAGATATAGAAAGAAACTTGGGCACAAAATTCTCAATTTGGAAAAACCTAAGACTAGCCATTTCCAGTTCATGCAATATGTCCTCGTTTGGGACATAGTAAATGAATCCAGCCCATTTGAATCTGGAGTCCAAAACATGGCTTCTCTAGAAACACAGAAGAATCTCCGTATTATATGTAAAACTCTATCTTTTCATACTCCTTTCACTCTGCTTGCTGTGTAGATGTATGTGATATATTTTTCTCTGCATGGGACACATGTAAATATCTATATATAGTTTTGTGTATGCCTCAGTGGTATAAAAGTCTCTCTGAGAACAAAGCATGTTTGTCATTTCTTTTCCTTTCAGTCATTCCATTCTGTCCGTGAAGTAAGGTGTTATTCTATCATGGATATAATAATGCCCATAATGGGGGAAATAAATGGGAGAATAAACCTTTCTTCCAAGCTCTCTCATTATATTGGTGATCATGACATGATATTATTTACCTCCATTAATATATATATACTTTTTCATACAGATTTCATTATTTCATATTTTAATTTCTTCATTTTATTTCCTTCTTAGTTCTATGTCTTTTTAGTGATTATTGATACAGTGTAGATTTTACAAACACAAAAACTTAATAGTACAATGCTGGAATTATGAATGTCCTTTGGGTTCATCTTCTGGCCTCATCATGTGCGTCTGAGAGCAGAATTTCTTTCAGATCTTGGCCCTTTAAGGTTTGAGATTTGAAAAAAGAAAGAAAAACAAAGAAGGAAAATAAAAGATAAAGAAGTAAAAAAAACACAACAAAAGAAAATAAGATAAGGAAAAAGAATTATCTGGAAGCAATCAAAAAGAAATAAAAAACGTTTTAGATTCTTTTAAATGGAGAATAAATAAACAGAGAACAAACCATAAAAGAAGGAGGAAGACTGAATTAAAATGGCTGATTTAAAAGAAATATTAAATATAAGAAGAATAAAAGTAAACTATCGAAAATAAACTGTGTGTACAAACAAAAAATAAACAAAATAATTTCTTTCCAAGTTTTCCTGGGATTCTAAAAATAGTACTTGATTCTAATCCCAACCTTAACTCTAACTGCTGTTCCTCCTCTGTCTATGAAAACTAACATACTTAAATTTAGATGTTTCAAATTTAACATATTTGAATTTAGATGTTTCAAATTTAACATATTTGAATTTAGATGTTTCAAATTTAACATATTTGAATTTAGTTGTTTCAAATTTAACATATTTGAATTTAGTTGTTTCAAATTTAACATATTTGAATTTAGATGTTTCAAATTTAACATATTTGAATTTAGATGTTTCAAATTTAACATATTTGAATTTAGTTGTTTCAAATTTAACATATTTGAATTTAGTTGTTTCAAATTTAACATATTTGAATTTAGATGTTTCAAATTTAACATATTTGAATTTAGATGTTTCAAATTTAACATATTTGAATTTAGATGTTTCAAATTTAACATATTTGAATTTAGATGTTTCAAATTTATCATATTTGAATTTAGTTGTTTCAAATTTAACATATTTGAATTTAGTTGTTTCAAATTTAACATATTTGAATTTAGTTGTTTCAAATTTAACATATTTGAATTTAGATGTTTCAAATTTAACATATTTGAATTTAGTTGTTTCAAATTTAACATATTTGAATTTAGATGTTTCAAATTTAACATATTTGAATTTAGATGTTTCAAATTTAACATATTTGAATTTAGATGTTTCTATATAATGCTATAACCTGGACTAACTTAAAACATTTCCTTTGGGTTGTTGGAGTAATATTTTATTTCATTTAAGAAAGAAACTGTCTGTCATTTTCAAAATCTATCATCAAATCTTTTAACTTGATTCATATTTAAAAAAATATAAAGTACAGTGTAACCCGGATATAAGAGAGTTGTCAGGACCGGAGAAGAAGTCTCTTATATCCGAGTATGGTCTAATCTATATACATTAACACAGGCTCTAATTTGGGGCCAGATAAAATCTCTCTTATATCCGGGTTTATCTTATATCAGGGTATCTTATATCCGGGTTACACTGTATAAACAGCAATAAAAAGAAACAACCAAAATATTGGAATTAATTATCAATATTTTTTTGAGTGAGGGAAAAAAGTAAAGAATCTACCAAGAGTCATAAAACATGACAGAAAACCTTATTAGATCAAGTTTGTAGAATGAAGAAAGGAAAGAAAGGCAGAAATAAATTATCCCCAAATATTGCTAAATAACTTTTGAAGTCAACTTTATTGCTATATATTGGAACTCTCATTTTTGCTAAATAAAATGAAAGCTAATTTTTTATTTGTAGAATTAACATCTGTGATTAAACCCTAAACTGTTGTTTCCTTTATTGTGAAGCTTTCAATAAAAATTAAGGAATTACATAAGATTGTGTGTAAATTTATAACTCTCTCTTTACACATTAGATATGGGACACTGTTATAATGCATCTTGCCTGATACCTGTTTCTGATTAGTAAAATATAACATATACACATCATAACAACTAAGTGAGACATTTATACATATATAGAAGGATTTAATTATCAGAAGGATTTTGTTATACTAGTTCAGTAGATATATGAAAGTTCTTGTAATGTGGTTTTTAGTAAATGTTTCTGATTTTTGTGTTTGTCATGGCGAATGAATAAATTATTTGCAAGTGATAAGTCTCTCATTAAAAGGTAATATTAAATATGAGAAAGTGATATTTGTATATAAATTATCTGTGGTCTTCATTCCTGGAGCAGCTCAAATCCACATGCCCTTTTGGTAAAAGGTAAACAAAAAAAGAGGAAGAACCTGAATTTACTGCCAGTAGGGTGGTTTCTTTTTTTTACTAGAGAATCATAGGAAATTAGGGTTTTTTTTATTTCTCATGGTCATGAGAGCATTACAGGACAAACTGTTCTCCAGTACCAATAAACATTATTTTTTTTATTATTTCAGGACCTAATTATGTTTTGTGGATTAAAGGCAGATTAAGCATTGTTTAACATTTGTTAACTTTTGAAATAAATTCTGTTAGTCATTAAAACCATTACCACTCTGTAGGGGACTATTATTGCCAAGTAAAATGATAGTCCTGCCAATGCAAGTTGAATTTGAATTTCTTGGTTATGTAGTCATATCCTTCTATGGCAACACCTAAAACAATCTTGACTGAAACTGAGAGCCAGGCTACTGCAATTTCAAATATATAGAACTAGTATATAAAACACTATATTTTGAAGGGATTCCATATACATTAAAAGGGGAAGTAATATTTATAAATGATGCAGAGAGCTAAATGTTAAAAATTGGCTATGTGCTCCTAATAATACCATTTTGTGTATATAACTGATTAGGAAGATACTAAAAATATGCATTGAACTGAAGTGTTAATGATGTTATCAAGACATAAAACTGTGAGACTGTTTGCTGGAAGCCAGTGGAGAATAGAAACATTGAGAAAAAAATAAAGCAACAAAGATAAACAAAAAAGATGAAAACATCAGAGAATGATAACAATAATTTCAATTACTGTGTGCAACTAACTAAACTTTATAGCATCAAGTTCTCCAGACATTTTCTCTGGAATTGGATTCTGAATAATATTTATTAAATCTTTATAATCCATATGAAATACATAATTAGAAAATTGATCACTGAGGAAATAGTATTACTGCATGTATTAAGTTGGTGCAAAAATAATGTCGTTTTCTGACATATGTTACTATGTGAGAAAACGACATTATTTTTGCACCAACCTAATACATGTTATAGAAATTTTTACAAATACTCAATAAATTATTAGAAAGAGTTTGAACTGGAGTGTTTAATCTGAGGAGAGCTCTGAGCGATGTGCATAACAATCTTGCTTTTAGTATAAAATTTCCAATTTGTGAATCAGTTGCAGTCTAATATTTTGTTAGGACACATAATAAGGTAAGAATACTTGGAGAGTTTGACACTCAAAGAAATTACTGAAAGCAGGAGGAATATAGTTAAACAGTAAGAAACCTACTTAACAAACCTGTGTAAGTGGGGATGGCACAACAGAGCTCAGGAATGAAGTAAAACAAACATTGCAAAGAGTTACAAAGGATAAGAAATTGTGGCGAGCCAGGATCACTCTCTCATTCTGAAGGAAGAAATATATAAAGGAAGAAATTATCATAATTTAGGTTGTGTTATAATTTGCCAGTATTTGATAACAGGCCAAAACGTAGCATTCAATAAAGCAGCAAAATAAAGTAGACCAAAGACATGACAAATTATCAGAGATTGTAGATTCAGTCATTAAAACAATATTATTAACTAACTGTTGGGTTCTGTTGGTGAAGATCATTCTTTGTCCACTGGGACTCTTCATTTGTTTTATTCCTGCTTTTCTTTGGCGCCAAAACAGTCTGTGAGTTTAAAGAGCTGGTAAGTTGGCTGGCAGCATGCTTGAAATGAGGCAAGAGTGTCAGTGGGGGTTGATGCATCCTTTTGAGGCTTTTGTCTCAGCATAAAATTCAGTTTCCTTCATCTAAGTTTTGGTTTATGTTTTTTCTGGTAATTTCAAGTATCATCATTCCTACTAAATATATTTTAATGCCTTTCTTCTTCTATGTGAAAACAGGTATTTCTACTAACAAAACAAAAACATCAATGAAAAAGTTACTGATTAGAAGAAATTTTATTGGTTAAAAAAAATAACCAATCAATAATCAAGTTTCATACAAAATATTGTGCAATATATAAACAGAAGCAATTAATTTCTTAATTCTGACATTGGTGAAATATATTCCTAATTATATAAACCAATAGTTTGTCTATTAGTGATTTGAAAATATGATCATAAATTATTTAGATTTAATTAATAAATAATAATATGCAGCTGATTCTATCAATATTTAGATGAGTATTTCACTTCAGAACAACAAACTGGAATCTGTTATATTTATAAAACAATTGCTTAATGACTCAATCTTAAGTGCTGCTTTATCTATGCATACAAACATCGATAGATATTTACCTTCATCTGGCACAAGGCTAAAATAATTCATCACTGAGTGTGACAAAAAATCACTATCAATTACTTGGAAACATGTCCTTTCTATAGATATGTACATAAGGTATCTGTCATTGATAATTATGTAGATCTATATGAATTTATATCTATGTGGATCTAAGCAAATTGATGTCTATGTGGATCTATATGAATTTATATCTCTGTGGATCTAAGCAAATTGATGTCTATGTGGATCTATATGAATTTATAACCATGTGGATCTAAGCAAATTGATGTCTATGTGGATCTATATGAATTTATATCTATGTGGATCTAAGTAAATTGATATCTATGTGGATCTATATGAATTCATATCTATGTGGATCTAAGTAAATTGATGTCTATGTGGATCTATATGAATTTATATCTATGTTGATCTAAGTAAATTATTGTCTATGTGGATCTATATGAATTTATATCTATTTGGATCTAAGCAAATTGATGTCTATGTGGATCTATATGAATTTATATCTATTTGGATCTAAGTAAATTGATGTCTATGTGGATCTATATGAATTTATATCTATGTTGATCTAAGTAAATTATTGTCTATGTGGATCTATATGAATTTATATCTATTTGGATCTAAGCAAATTGATGTCTATGTGGATCTATATGAATTTATATCTATTTGGATCTAAGTAAATTGATGTCTATGTGGATCTATATGAATTTATATCTATGTTGATCTAAGTAAATTATTGTCTATGTGGATCTATATGAATTTATATCTATTTGGATCTAAGCAAATTGATGTCTATGTGGATCTATATGAATTTATATCTATGTGGATCTAAGTAAATTGATGTCTATATGGATCTATATGAATTTTTATCCATGTGGATCTAAGCAAATTGATGTCTATGTGGATCTATATCAATTTATAACCATGTGGATCTAAGCAAATTGATGTCTATGTGGATCTATATGAATTTATATCTATGTGGATCTGAGTAACTTGATGTCTATGTGGATCTATATGAATTTATATCTATGTGGATCTAAGCAAATTGATGTCTATGTGGATCTATATGAATTTATATCTATGTGGATCTAAGCAAATTGATATCTAAGTGGATCTATATGAATTTATAACCATGTGAATCTAAGCAAATTGATGTCTCTGTGGATCTATATGAAATTATATCTCTGTGGATCTAAGCAAATTGATGTCTATGTGGATCTATATGAATTTATAACCATGTGGATCTAAGCAAATTGATGTCTATGTGGATCTATATGAATTTATAACCATGTGGATCTAAGCAAATTGATGTCTATGTGGATCTATATGAATTTATAACCATGTGGATCTAAGCAAATTGATGTCTATGTGGATCTATATGAATTTATATCTATTTGGATCTAAGTAAATTGATGTCTATGTGGATCTATATGAATTTATATCTATGTGGATCTAAGTAAATTATTGTCTATGTGGATCTATATGAATTTATATCTATTTGGATCTAAGCAAATTGATGTCTATGTGGATCTATATGAATTTATATCTATTTGGATCTAAGTAAATTGATGTCTATGTGGATCTATATGAATTTATATCTATGTTGATCTAAGTAAATTATTGTCTATGTGGATCTATATGAATTTATATCTATTTGGATCTAAGCAAATTGATGTCTATGTGGATCTATATGAATTTATAACCATGTGGATCTAAGCAAATTGATGTCTATGTGGATCTATATGAATTTATAACCATGTGGATCTAAGCAAATTGATGTCTATGTGGATCTATATGAATTTATAACCATGTGGATCTAAGCAAATTGATGTCTATGTGGATCTATATGAATTTATATCTATTTGGATCTAAGTAAATTGATGTCTATGTGGATCTATATGAATTTATATCTATGTGGATCTAAGTAAATTATTGTCTATGTGGATCTATATGAATTTATATCTATTTGGATCTAAGTAAATTGATGTCTATGTGGATCTATATGAATTTATATCTATGTTGATCTAAGTAAATTATTGTCTATGTGGATCTATATGAATTTATATCTATTTGGATCTAAGCAAATTGATGTCTATGTGGATCTATATGAATTTATATCTATGTGGATCTAAGTAAATTGATGTCTATATGGATCTATATGAATTTTTATCCATGTGGATCTAAGCAAATTGATGTCTATGTGGATCTATATGAATTTATAACCATGTGGATCTAAGCAAATTGATGTCTATGTGGATCTATATGAATTTATATCTATGTGGATCTGAGTAACTTGATGTCTATGTGGATCTATATGAATTTATATCTATGTGGATCTAAGCAAATTGATGTCTAAGTGGATCTATATGAATTTATAACCATGTGAATCTAAGCAAATTGATGTCTCTGTGGATCTATATGAATTTATATCTCTGTGGATCTAAGCAAATTGATGTCTATGTGGATCTATATGAATTTATAACCATGTGGATCTAAGCAAATTGATGTCTATGTGGATCTATATGAATTTATAACCATGTGGATCTAAGCAAATTGATGTCTATGTGGATCTATATGAATTTATATCTATGTGGATCTAAGCAAATTGATGTCTATGTGGATCTATATGGATATTTATGTTGGTCTATATGAATAGATAATTATGTGGATCAATAAGAATTGATATCTATGTGCATTTATATAAATTTATGTTTCTGTGGATCTATATGAATTACACTGATAACTTTATAGAGTATAAAAATCAATTTCTCAAAATAGATGCATCAATATTACAGATATCTTTGAAATAATGTTTTTCTTAACCTCTTATGAAGTGAACTGTCTCAGGTAAAGAATTTGAAGTGGGTTGGGGGGAAAGAGTGTATACGTTATTATTTATTTAATGTGAAAACGTGCATAATGACAGAATTTTAAGAAATAATGACGATTTAGATAATATTGAATCATGGACGATTCTGTTTAACTTTGAATAAGTTTATATTATGAAAGGAAGTGACTTTGTTGCTTGATGTGACAATAAATAAATTGCAATCTATTAAGATAAATAGAAACAATTAGAAAGGCAGAGAGAAAAGAGAGCAGTACAAAATGTTGAAAAACAGTTTGAAAGATTGTTTAGAACATGAGGAGAAACAGATGGTAAAATTATAGTTTCATATATGTTATTTATCGAGTTGACATCCAATAAAGTGTTCTGAACTTAAATGACTTCTGGTACAATAATATATACATACATACATACATATATATATATATATATATATATATATATATATATATATATAATAATGTCAGGTCACTTGATGAGGCCAAAACAGTGTAACTGCACATAGTTGGCTTTTTGCTGACTAAACTTGTTTACTACAGCAGGCTTGACTGTGGAGGAAGGTTGATACTCTTACAGCAGGATGGAAAAGAACACCTTACAAAGTGCAAATGATTTTACTCATGAGATCAATGCCATGATATCATATATATATATATATATATATATATATATATATATATATATATATATATATATATATATAGATGTGTGTGTGTGTGTGTAAAAAATCCCCATTACAACCAAAAACGTTTGCAGTTCATCTCTTCTTTTTAATATATACACTTTTCTCTTCTAGGAACAAATTTAATCTCTTTTCTCTCTCTCTCTCTCTATAGATATATATATATATATATATATATATATATATATATATTACATTCACTTACATGCTAATACTCTTGGGAAAAGTGTAAATCCTCTTCTTCTCCCTCCAGCTATGGGTAGATAGCAGAACAGACTGGGTTCTATAGCCTTGGATGGCAACTGGTCTAGGAGAAGGACAACTCTGAATTCAAACCTGCAGAGGGTTGTTTGGGGACTTTGTGGCACTTAGTACATACATACATACATACACACACACACACACATACATATATATATATGTGTGTGTGTGTGTATGTGTAATTACAGTTAAATGGACCACAAAATCTTACTAAAGAATATATACCATTCAGTAGTAATCAGACCAATATTATCTTGAATCTGGAAAACCATTATCAAACTAAATGAGTTTATTATTAAGCTATGGGTAGCTACCACAGCAAAACATATTGACAAAATTACATGGTATTAAAATTCACATAATTGCTTGAAACTTCTTCCAATCTCTCTCTCTATCTCTCTCTCTCTCTCTCTCTCACCATACGCACATATATATATATGAGTTAAAAATTAAGTGCAGATCAAGCATGGATCTGAATCTGATAGGATGATAAAATAAAGAACAAATAAAGAACGTATATCAAACTAACATGTTTCACTTTTATTAAAGCTTTGTCAGAGATTGAGAGAAAATAGACAAAAGATAGAAATACTAGTATTTTCAGTTATGTTTGGGTCAGTTTTCATTGGTCAGACACATGTCACATGTATTAAAACTGTAGATAATTCTATGTGGATGATTCTTGTATGTCTAAGTGGGCATTGAATGGTAATGTGTATATGTAATTGTGTATGTGTGTCTGTCTAGATAGAAGAGTTCTATCTTCACTTCTGTGTGGTCAACCTGATTGTAAGGTTCTAATTTATGGCTGACCTCTTAAAGAAAGTATTCTATGTATTAGATAAGTAAGATTCTTTAAGAATGGATTCAAAGAAAGATGGCGATCTAATGTAATATTTTAGGCATGTATTTATAGTTGGCAATGAAAGTTTAATAAAAGTGAAACATGTTAGATTGATATTCATTTCCTGTTCTTTATTTTATCACATACATATATGTCTTTTGCCAGATGTAGGGTCTTCCAGCAGTTACCCTCTTGACCCAGCATCACTGCTCCTCAAGGCACTTGATGTAGGCTTCTGTGTTGAGTCTGATGAAATGTGGCAAGATGAGCGGAGGCATAACTTTGCCATCACTAGTTATCACACCAAACACCTTTGTAATCAAAATTAAACTCATCTAATTCTTTCCGAATCCTCTGCTCTGTCCTCAGATTTGACACCTAAATGCGCTGAAATGTTTGTATTGGAGCTTCTGGCACAAATTCCAAGCAGTGAAGTATGCCATTACCAAATTTCCAGTGGAGTAGATTATGTAATGGTGGTCTTTTTCTCACAGATGGTGTCCAACTGATTTACTTTTCTGTGCAGTCAACAAAATCAAAAAAAATGAGCATGCACGAAATTAAATATATAAAATGGAGACAATTTACCTGTCACACCCTATATATATATATATATATATATATATATATATGTTTATATATGTGTCTGTGTGCGTGCATGTGCAAATATATAGAAAAATAGAAAAGAACACATTAGGTAAATGATTGGGAGTATTATTTTTATTTTAAAAAATAGTGCTCCATACAGAAATAGAGCCTAAATTATAAATTATATTAATTTATAATTATTATTATTATATATATATATATATATATATATATATATATATATATATATATTATATATTAGTGTTTTAGCCTTTTATATTACATATATATATATATATATATATATATATATATATATATACATGTAATATAAAAGGCTAAAACACTAATATTCCATGGTTATAATTTATTACATTGGAATCGGAATCACAATCCAATTCACAGACTTACAAATTCAAAAAGAAGCATAAGAAATATGATTATGCATGTGCCTGTATGTGCTTATATATGTGCATTTGTCTTTACACATGCTGATACATATACAGGGTGTCCGTAAAGTTCGTGTGCACTTTAAAAAAATTAATATCTTCAATTGTATTTGCAATAGAAACAATCTGTAAAAATGTTATAAATTTAATGTACCTAGTTTTAAGTATAGCTAAAATAACTAATGTGATTTTAGGCATTACTGTAAATCAGTTGGCAAATGTTTTCCGTGAACTGCAAAATTGTATTACCCTTTGTATTGCTAATGATGGAGGACATGTGGAAACTTAAATAAAATTTCAATAAAACCTTAAAGAATATAGATTTACTTCTTTCTAATCCATTTTACAAATTATTTCTATTGCAAATACAAATAAAGTTATAAATTTTTAAAAGTGCATACGAACTTTATGGACACCCTGTATATATACATGTATATGAATATGCATGTACAAGGACTAACAACTCTTTTCCTCACTATATAAAAATGTATATATAAATCTACATATATATATATAAATATATATATACACATATGTATAAGTAGAGCCCTACAATTTTTTATAAAAATGTTAATCTTCATACATAGCAGGATTTTATGATTTCTTTACTTTTGAAACATTATACAATCAAAACAGATATTATCAGGTTTTATTTGATGTTCATATCCATACATCTGTTGATGCATTACAGAAAAAGTAGGATTGTAAGACATTAGTTGTATTTCTAAAAACATTAGTTGGATTTTTTAACCTACATGCCTCATCAAATGTTGCAGGTAAGATGATCAGACCATAGAATTTTCAAGTAATATTCAAATATTTATATACTTAAACAATTTTATATATATATACAAGCATATCTATGTATGTACTGGAGAAGAGTGAAACATGTAATATAAGGTTTCTCCAAGTTATCATTCAATTACAATTGCACACATACATTACATATGATTTCATTATACAAGTTAATGTTTACACAATAAAACTGAGATTAATTGCAATTGGTTATAAAAACTTTAAGTATATAATAATATGCACCAAATGGAATAGCAACACCAAGAACAAATTAGAGGCAAAATTGCACAAAAATTATCAAAGATATACATTAGGAAAAACATTTAGAAATTTAAAAAAAGTAACTACATGAAAATCATGGGGATATACTGTATTTAAACACACTGATAGTTCACTGTAACTCATCAGACCACAATTTTGACCTAATAAATGACAATCTGATCAGAAAAGAAAATAATTCACTAAGATGAAAATGCATTGAAAGTGCACTGATCTTCCAATTCTCCATGTTCAACCTCTGACCAGGCTCATACACAATATCTCTGATAATCGTAAATGCAATATTAACATAATGTGATATATGAACAATTAGAGAAAAAACAGAGATTTAGTTGGAGTTGGTTAATCCAGCTAATATTAATGGTTTCAAATTGAAAAAAAAAGTACTTTCTGGCCATAGTATTTTAGCACTTCAACAAAAAATCAAAGACACTTTCCTTATACACCAGCTTGACTTTCATTCTGACCTGAAGATACTTAGCACAGAGAAGTGAAACATGTCTGTAAAAGATTTCCACTGTCCCATTATTTCCACATATTCATATGTTCAATTATATT
>OZ010576.1:21721525-21794025 GCA_963932145.1 Acanthosepion lycidas
AACAAGATCTTCTGAAACACCAGAGATGCACATAATGGTGTTGGAACCACAGTCAAATTTTATGTAGAGGGACATATGAGTGTGAAAGAATAAGAAAAAGGAAAACATTATTAATGAGAAAAAACAATGACAGAAGAGAAATTTAAAGTAAGAAGTGTGAGAAAAGAAATTGCTAGCAAAAAACTAGCAACAAATCTAGACAATTCAACTGTAAAATAATGAGACCTTGTTGGCAATTTACTCAGTTCAGTTATGTGCCATGCATGATACATAGCTTAGGTGATCCTGTATCGAAAGATACATGACTGACGAGGCAGATTTTTTCCCACATTAGTTTGCCATTTCTTTCTGCAGTAGACAAGTTGCCATCCAAGGCTATAGAACCTGGTCTGTCCTGCTATTTAACCATAGCTGAAGAGGATTCATACCTTTCCCAAGGGTATTAGCATGCAAGTGAATGTAATGGTTTCAACTTGATTTCAAACTCGGCTCTCCGATTCCTCAGTCTGCTATCCATTACTCCACTGTACTGATTTTAAATTCATAAAGTCTTGGTACCATAGAGGAAAGTTCATCAGAACAACTAACATGAAAGTTTTTTTTTTTCAGAAAAGGCACAGGGAAGTGACATTACAGTGGTGGGGAAGTGAAATCAAAAAATTCTAAGCTCCAAATCATGAATGTCAAAATTTCCCTAAAGAAAGTATCCTTTAATCTGAATTACTTCTAAGAAAAAGCTAAAATGCTGACCAGATTTTTCTCCTACAGCCATGATTTGAACAAAAAAATCTCTGATGCTTATCTTCAGCTTTATTATGGTAAAACTTTACCTGCAGGTAATTCTGAGCTTTCTTCTTATGGTTTGCTTTCTGGAAACCAGCAGTTAAGGATTTCTGCCAATTTCAAAAGTGTTGTGCTTACCTGCCCCAAAGGAACTCAAATGGCTCAAAAATTTAAATGGCTAAAGACTAATCTCTTTGAGATATTCTGGAAAAATATTCTTAGCAAGTTTTAAAATTGAAACTGTGAATTTCAGTGCCCATCTCACAATTTCCAAAGTTCAATTAATTCATCAATCAAATGCTATTTCTGATATACTATAAATATATGAAAAATCAAAATCTTTACAGATTTAGCTTTACAAAATGATGTAAGTATTAAATTCAAACTCAAATTATTAAGCATTCAATAACATAGACTATTTTCATCATCACCAAACTGGAATATCTTGTAAGTTTTATCCACTCCCCCCCCAAAAAAAAAACTCAAACAATGACAGTAGAATCAGATAACATGATTTAATTTATTTGAATTTAGTGTTTGATAAATTTTTTTGAAAATTGTATATTTAACGATTAACCATTGATTGAAATAAGAGAAAATACATGGTTATTATAAAAAGAGACAACCCTATGTGTGTACAGCATATCAGTGATAGAAAATTCAAGCAGGGGCAGAAATTTAACTCTCTAGTGTGTCTAGTAACAATTGATGAAATGTAAAGTAATGGAAACAGTGAAATATGCCTTTCAGAAACTGAGCCAAGTATTAAGTATTTGGAAAACAAAGAAAAATGCTGAACTGCTATGTAATGTCTAATTTCCTCACAAATGAAAAAAGTCTTGATGAGAACAAGGTCTGGTTCTACTAAACAAATGTAGAGAATGCCATGGACAGAGCATATGAAAAACAAGGAAGTAATAGATAATAGGAATCAGAACAATACAAGGCCCATGAGCCAATCAAGGCAGAGAGTTATTGATTGAGGTTGTTGTACATAAGAGGTTATAGTAACCAGGAAGAGGTTGTAGTAATCAGGAACACATACTGTTGGGACCCAAAGCAGCAGTTCTTGGGAAAAATTTGTTCCAATAGAACTTCCTTCTTACTGACAAATTACAAAGAGAATGGAGATGATTCCTTCTACTGTACATGGCATAGCAAGGTCTTACCTGTAAAGGGCAGAGCTAGTGAAAGTAAGGAATGTAGAACATTTGCCATGGAAATAAAGATAGAGTAACAAGAGGCTTGCAATATTTTGTCTGTGGGAAAGAGGTTGTAGAGTGGAAAATAATCCCTCACCAGCAAGGCTGTAAAGATGCTTAAACTGCTAACAATGAAAAAGAGACGGTTTAGAGTTTTGGTGAATATTGCAAGAAAAGGAGATTTGTAGAATTTAACACCCACAAGGATATATTACAGGTAAAATCAGATGTAATCTACTTGAGGAGTTTTAGTAAATGGATTACAGAAAAAGTACCAAAAACATAAATTAGCACAACAAAAACAGGAAGTTTTGAAGAGACATAATTACCGACATTCTGAAAGAACATGGCACAGAATGAAAGACAGAAGGATATTTAACAAAATTTTGGGTTTGTAAAAACCATTAAGATGACTCAAAATCTCAAAGAGACAATTTTTTCATATATTAGGTTGGTTAAAAAATAATGACATACTAATGTCGTTTTTTGACGTATTTTTTAACGTCAAAAAACGACATTATTACGTCATTATTTTTGCACCAATCTAATAATATTATAGGAATTTAACATTGGAGCTTATTACAGTCAACACTGCAACACGGTTTACACTGTCAACAAAAAAAAAATTAGAAATGATGTCGAGACACGAAACATCATTTTTAGCTAATTTTGGGGCACTGAATCTGAAAATGATCTTACTTTTTCTTGGTTAGCTACTGCTTTTGCTGTACAGAAATGCCTTATTTTTATGGAAAAAAAGCATTTTTTTCATTTGTTTTCTGTACATATGATATTGACTGATGTCAATATTTCGCAAAGTTAAATTGTAGAATACTCTCAGTTGATATTTAAACCAATAAATATTGGTCTGCTTATTGAGAAATACTATTTTTGCAATAAAAATCAGGCCTCAAGTCTTTAAAAATAACACTATTGTATATGCCAAGACCTACAAGTATTTTCCTCAAATCATTTAATAAACTAACAGCAGAAATAAAACCTTCATGAACATGAGAACTATGGTAAAAATTTTCTTTTTCTTGATTGTTTGTCATGTCCAATGTCACTTTAGTCCCTTTTCATACTCCAGTAGTATCATATACAATGGAATAGGTGCATTCAATTAGGATGTCTTTACTTAGAGTTTCTTTCCAACTGTGAAAACAAAATGCTCTCAATGTGATTGGTTTCCTTCCATAGTGATGAGATAAATTTATCTCATCACTATGGAAGGAAACCAAGCATTTTGATGAATATCAAACAGAAGATTTTAGAGTTTCATTTTTTTGATTGCACCTTAATTATCAGGTTTACTAAAGTGTATTACTGATAAAGTTTATCACTTAATTTGAATTTTGGTGATAAATTGAAAAAAAATTGGTACTTCTATTTCAAAATTTTTGACTCAAAAATATTTTTTCTTATAAAAATAGTTTATTTCAGGTGGCTGACATAAATTGCTTGGCCTACCTGAAAATTGATAGGTTTCTATGACCTCTATTAACTAAATTTTGTCATCAGCCAAGATTGTAAATTGATCTTTTTTCCAAAACTGAGCAATTTCAGTACAGCAAAAATGGTAGCTAACCATGAAAATCTAAGGTCATTTTCAGAAGCAGTATCATCACAGCTAAAAAACATATTTTGTTTTTTGGCACCAAAAATCGTGTTGACCAGTGTCATCTATCTATTAGACACATTATTCCATTTCTGGCTAATGGGAATCAAGAAAATTTCCAAAACTTGGAGACCTGAGGAGAATACAAAACCATTCTAGTCCAACATGCTGAAAAGATCCACTGAGAAGTTACTATAAGATTAGATAAACAATTTGCTTTCTATAAAACCTGTTTCAAACAGTTATAGACAAGTGTATGGTTGCAAGAAAGAAATACGACAACAGTAGAAATAGATTTATGTGATTTATTTCAATAGGAATGTGTGATTTTGGGACAGCTACCTTGTGGTATAGTTCATAAGCTGGCTGCCGACCTGGGTTGATCTCTCATAGTAGTTCTCGCTGGTTGGCGTGGTGCTACTGCTGCTGACTGACCGTGACAGATCTCTTCCCTGGCCTCCTGTTGACTGCTGTTGTACTTCCCCGTGTGACCCCTTTTATGGCGTTTTTTATGGGTTAACAGGCTTGTAAAACAACACGAGTATAATTAGGAGGGAAGCATATTTATTGGTCAAAAAATAGAAACACTCTAAAATATTATTTTATTTTTCGACTGGAACTCGTGCGTCGGGCTTATGCATAGACGATGATAATGGTCATTTTGTGATGGAGCCTTGTCCCGTTCACATCCGGCTCTCACTCTTAAGTATGTTAGTTTATTTGCCTGCAAATCAGCCGAGATATGTATTATTTTATTTTATAACAAAACTTAAATATGAAATGGATAAAACAACACTATTCTTGAAGTAAATTAAGATCAACAGAAAACAACAGAATTTTGGAAAATCAAATAAGAAATATACAAGCATTTGCATAAAAAATTTGTTACACTGTGGCATCATTTATACATTAACTAAAGAAAGAAGCAAGTAAAATCATTTTTGCCACAAGAGGAAAAGTAATTGTCTTGTTCTCTCATTTAATTGATGTATAGGGTATAAAAAATAGATTTTAATTCACTGTCACCAATGTCTAAAAAAATCTGATTTCAAAATAGCATTTATGAATTGAAATGGTTGAAGTTTCTTATTTTCTCAATGCTTAGTTTATTAAGTCTTTCTCCAATATTTTGTCATATATTAATTCTGTCGTGCCTCCCAGCATAATTCAAAAGGTATATGGTCCAGGTTCAGGTTTTGACTGAAAATAGGCTCTGTTAACAGCATTATGTATTATATATAATCATAGTCCCTTTTTCATTTCATTGTATTATATGTGAGTCTAATAGTGAGCATCACTAACTTGGCATCAGAAAATTCAGAGTCAAACTTGAAAGTAATTTTACACTACTTGGGATCATTTTCCTGATTGGTTGTTTGATACAATCATTTATAAAATCTTTAGGTTTCTCTAGGAAAGTTACTAACTATATTACATTAAGTACTAGTGTACACATCCATAATAATTTATATCTCAGATAGTGAGAGGTCTCCTGGGATCTTGGGATTCTCTTCTTATCTATATCAGTATTATTTTTAATCCTTCCTAATGTTTCTATTATTATTGGTTGTGTTTAAACATCACGTTCTTACAGTTTTATTTCCAGTTTCCTATTTTTGCAAGTTTGACAAAATCCTTTGCTGACATGTTTTTATCAGAAATGGCAATCATTAGATCCACATTTATGTTTTCTCAAAGTTTCTTATAAATATATTTGATTTTGTTTTGTTTTGTTTTGTTTTACGGCATATCAACCTCAATGGGTCATTTAATGCCGACAACTTTTTTTTTTCCTGGTAATATTTTTGCTTTGTCAAAAATCTATTTCTGTTAATATTTTTTCTCTATAGTTGTTAATATTATTTTTCAAAAACGTATAGCTGGTAATATTATTTTTCCAAAAATATATAGCCAAAAACGTATAGCTGGTAATACTATTTTCCCAAAAATGTATAGCTAGTAATATTATTTTTTGTTTCTTCCAAAAGCATATAGCTGGTAATATTATTTTTTCAAAAACATATAGCTGGCAACATTATCTTTTTAAAAACGCATATCAGAGGCTTTGCTGTTGGACGTAGTTTATTGTCATTCCCAGGATGTGAATGTAGTTTATCGTCATACCCAGGATGCAGATGTAGTTTATTGTCATACCCAGGACACTAAATATATCTGGTCTATTGGCTTGTTGAATGTATGTAGTCAGTATGTATGGTGAAGTCTGAGCATTTGAACATTTTCACCTCTAGCAATGATATTTATTTATATCACTTTTTTACAAGAAATGTATGCAGATCTTCCAGTATTTTTCAACTCTATTATATCTTTATTTAAATTAATTTGGGCACTTATTTCAGTTGATGAGTTTGATCCTAACTGGGTGCTCCACACTTTCAGCCTTGTGCCATATCTAAGCCATGCTCAAAAAATAATTTGGGCACTTTGACGTGGTGTAATGGTTAGCGAGCTTGTCTTGTTAGATCAATTACAACTGAGTAGTGTTCAATCATCACTGGGTGCTCCACACTTTCAGCCTTGTGCCACATCTAAGCTATGCTTAGAAAATGATTTCAGCACTTTGCAGTGGTGTAATGGTTAGCAAGCTTGTCTTGCTAGATCAATTACAACTTAGTAAGGAATTTGATCCTCACTGGATTCCCCATACTTTTGACCTTTTGCCACATCTATGCTACACTTAGTAAATCACTATATTTAAATAGAGCAGACATATTTAGAGCAACCACATTTTTTCTTTTACTTTAGTTCACCAAGTGCAACTCTTAAAAGCTATTCAAAGTAGAACATTACTGAATCAGAAAGTTAGAAGGGAAGGAGAAAGCAAGACATGGATATTATGAGGATATGTAAGATAGATATTAGTTAACCCTGGACTTGAAGAGGTTAAAATTGTAGTAGTCAGGGAGTCAGTTCCAAGTAGTAGTAGTATATTATATTATATTATATTATCATCATTATATTTCATTTTCTGCTATGGTCACAAAACCTACCAAGTTTGTGGGAACACCTAAGGCAGGTACCAATGTGTTATGTCTACATTTCATGATTTGTTTTTCTAACTCCCATAACATCACTAGTGTTACATGGACAAAGTAGTTCTTAGTGTGTTGGCTAGTACAAAGTACTTCTTAGTGTGTTGGCTAGTACAAAGTACTTCTTAGTGTGTTACTTAGCAAGACATTTTTTGGATTTCTCTGAAGCTGGGATTTCCAGGGATTTTTTCAATGTGTTGTTGTGTTCCTTTTTTATCATTCTTAACATACTTTCTATGACTATGGTACTATTTCTAGTACCATAGTCCTATGCCACTATTCATTTTTTTTTCATTTCCACATTTTTTCAATTTTGATTTCCAGGTCTTTATACTTTGATAGTTTTTAAAATTCCTTGGATGCTATGTTACATTATTACTATTATTTGCTTTTTATTTAGTACAATCCCTTACTGAATGTTTACCCAACACCTAGGGTAAGGGCTGGTAGTTAATAAATGCATTCTGTTTGCACAAATTCTGATATTACATGATACTTAACATCTACAGTGTTTATATTTTCTTTACATTGATAATACTCTCATGAGTAAATGAGCAGAGCAGTTCTACCCAATGAAATGTTTCAGATCTCTTGTAAACAGAAACTGTCAGGTATCATGTTAATATATTTCTTGATTGTACCCAGGACTCCAATTATATAGATCTAACAGAAGTTTTAAGAAATCATATTTATCAATTGGAATTACAAGATCCTTGTATTTACTTATTTTGTCATATGAATAATGTGTAAAAATTTTGGTTGCAGTTTTAAATCACTCTGCCTGCTCTGTTAGCATTTATATGTCTGTCAGTATGTATGGTCAAGTCTCAAAGAATACAGACCTCATGGACTTCAACTCACTGGTTCAAACAATTTTTCAACAAGTGGCATGCTATAATATATATATATATATATATATATATATATATATATATATATATATATATATATATATATGATCAGGACTGGTCATGCCACTCACATTGTAGCAAACCACCTACATTCCCTCTGTATTCACTTGGTGAAAAGTAAGTCATTACTCGAACAGCTTCTTCCTGCAAACCACTGCTCTGCAGGAACAACTCCCAAGAGAATGTTTCTCTGTAATCCTCAATCACTATAATCTTAACTTGTTGAAGTCTAGGGTTAACTGGGTCTTTTACAGGGTGAACATTACTGTAAAAAAAAATATCATCCATTGAATATACTGTCCAATCCTACCATCCCAATCTTCTTTTTCTTATTCTTTATTATTATTATTATTATCATCATCATTATTAGTGCACGTTATGTTTCTGCTTTGTATCCTGTACAGCCAGATCCAAACTATGGTCCTTAGATCCTATAGAAGAATTGTTATTTAATTGATAGCACTTTTCTTAGTATATGGAATGTTCCTAGTAGAGCGATCTTCAACTTGTATGTTGATGCTACCTGGGACACTGTTAGTAAAATTGTCCATTCCTTTTCCCACAAGGCCCAGATTTCTTTCCTGTTTGATAAAATCTAGTGCCAAGTCATTTCTAGTGTCTTTGAGTTTGAAACGATGTACATTTTCTTGAACTTTATTATATGATTGATAAATAATATTGCGTGTATAGACTGGTAAGTACTATTTATTTTGATTTCATGGAGAGAAATTTTAACTGTTTGTCAATATTGACCCAAGGGCTGACATTTTGGGATTTCAATTCTAAGATCTTCATATTTAATTAGCTTTGTAATCTATTTTCCAGATATTCAGATTAAACAGTTTTCTTTTTCTGATCCTTGAGGACAACATCTGGTCTGTTTTTTTGAATGGTCCTTTCAATATTTACAGAAAGTTTTATAGAACTCTGACATTTCCCATTTCAGTTACTTCTTCTGAGAGATGTTATTTTCTGTAGGTATTTATTTATTTACTTATTTTAATTTGCTGTTTGACACAGTCACTTACCAAATATTTCACCTTATAAGTAAGGTTAGTGAATTTTTTCTTGAGAAGTTATTGAGCATATTCGATTGCAGATATTTTCTTAATATGTGTGAAGTATTCAATAACACATTTTTTTTGTATTTTAGATAAAAAGATATTATTATTTATTTGGTTTCTATTCAGTAGAATCCTTTACTAGGTCATTACTTATTTTTATTATTATTACTATTATTACATTATTACTAGGTCATTGCACAAATTCATTATGATATTAATGATACTTAAGATGTGCAGTGTTTATCTTCTTCAATATGATCTTTGATGGCTGGGTCACATACATCGAACAAATGATGGCCATATACTAAGGACATCATGTTTGATAAGCTGGCCATAACACCCTGCCATAGGTTGCCCTGCACTACATTTCAAGAACCTCAACAAGAGGGGGCTGAAACTCACAGGCATCAACTCTGCTAGCTGAGAAGAGCAATTTCAGATTTTCATTCCATATTCTAGATTCATCTATTACACCTGTAGAAGAGTGTACCATGTATAGATTGGACTGTTAAGCCACTGCAGATACTGCTTACAAAATGACTGCATTTTGACCAAACAGGGTGCTACAATAATCTTGCAAAATGAATGGATGCCTACTACTACTACTACTATTACATTAATAATACTCTCATGTGTAAATGAACAATTCCACACAATAAAATATTTTGAATTTCTTGTTAATATACTTACGGATGGAGGCTCTAGACAGTGCACTGTGACTCTCACTATCTTATCAACTTTTGCCTATTTCTACCTACATTTATATACGTTACAAATTAAACTAAGCACAACTGATTATTATTATTGTAAAACATTTTTTGGGATGTTGAACACACCCAGGATTCTTTATTTTTGTCTAAATCTGTGAATTTGTTTTGCTTGTGCTAAGAGTAAAAAAAAAAAAAACTATATAAACTAGATAAAATGCACTATTTCATTTATTATTAATGTTGAAATGTTAAATTTATTCAACTTTTTAACAAGAAAAATTTCAAGCTGATGTTAAAACATTGTTGATTTATTTAAGATGGAATGAGAGAGAGACCAAAAATCTCCTTGTAACACCAAAGATGAACAAGGATTATGGCAGCATTCAATAATTTAAATAAGGAGACTGTCCAGAAGAGTTGCAGGAGATTATAAAGTTGCCTAAATTATGCAAAAATGAAAATAACACTGACATCTCATTTTAACAGATACATTAACCAAAATGACAATATCTTGAAATACTAAAGGGTAAATTTATTCAATAAAATTGATATTAACTCCAGATGATTTCAGCATCTCCTGCAACTCTTCTGGACGGTCTCCTTGTTTAATTTGGTGAATGCTTCCACAATCCTTGACTTCAGTTCATCTTTGGTGTTACAAGTTTTGTTGGTCTCATGCTCAACAATAGTCAAGGTGGGGGTTGCTGTCTGGGGAGTTAGGTGACCAGATGTAAGGGGAGATGTAGTTGCAGAAATTGTTTTACAGCCATGATTGGGTTTTCCTGCTTGTGTAGCATGGTGCAGAGTCCTATTGACAGACATAGGGCCTTCCAGTAGCCACACTCTTGACCCAGGGCAGCACTACCTCCTCAAGGCACTTGATGTAGGCCTCTGCAAACAACATGCATGCATAAAATGAATAATATAAAATGGTGACACTTTACATTGTACCCTGTATATACATTTCAATTTCTGGATGAGGTTGTTTACACTATGAACAAATGTATGAAGAATGCATAGATGAAGAAAGCATGAATCTTCTCCTTTTACTTTATCCCATCACCAGATATTTGGATGACCAGATACCAGCAGGCCATATAGTTTGATGGAAAAAGAGCAAATATATAAGCACTTAAGTAAATAACTTATTCTTAACACTCTTCCCTCTCCAATAGCAGCAACCACAATCGAAAAAAAACAAGTGTTCAAACTTGTTAGGATGCAATCAAAATCAGTCATATTTTAATATAAATTATGTCCATTGTCTAATTCAGATTAGAAAACACAAATGTTTTCTTAAAACAAAATGTCCACCAGACAGTCTTTCCTCAGCCAAATAACCATTCAACAAAATAACCATTTAACAAATCATTTTCTCATCCAAATAACCATTCAGCAAAATGTTCATTTCTCAAAATTTTTACTCATATTAGCTTTTCAAGAATATGTCTATCTGACAAAGATTTTGTTCACTCAAATAAACTATCGGTAAAATGTTCAATTGATAGAGTCTTTGTTCACCCAAATAGTCATTCAGCAAAATCTTTATTTGATATTATCTTTACTCACCCAAATAACCATTCAGCTAAATCTCTATTTGACAAAGTCTTGACTCACCTAAATAGACATTCATAAAAATGTCCCATTCAAAAAACCTTTGCTCACTCATATAGACATTCAGCAAATTTGACAAAATTTTTACACAGCCCAAATAACTATTTTTTGTTGTATATATTCTTTTTCTGTTGATAATTTGATATTTTTTCCTGTTAACTAGTATTGCAAGGCAGACACCAGAGATAAAACTTCATTTTTAAAATAATGTTTACCAATAATGCTTTAAATTGTCATTTTAACAGAAACTATTTCAATTAAATATTTACCTTCATTACACATACATTACATCTTTAAACAGAGAATCAGACAAGTAATTTTTACACAGACACAAATTGATCATTTGACCAATTAAAATAGGACTTTCTTATATGACTATCACAGTAAATCTGCTCTGCCATAATCTAATGATTCCACTCACTCACAATTTCACTATTCATAAGTAATCCTCTCCACCTGCTGAGAGAAAAATGAGGTTCTGTCCCAATTAGTGATTTTCCCTTTCCAGGCATTTATCATGCCTGTTCAAAAATCTGTAAGCACTTAGCCTCTGGTGCAGTGGTACTTGTATAAGTTGCCCTGTACTTTTATAAAAAAATTGAAGAGTTCTCAAAATATTTATTTAAATCTATATATATATATATATATATATATATATATATATATATATATATATATATATAAAAATATATGAAGAAATTCAAGGTTTTATATATATATATATATATATATATATATATATATATATATATAAAACATTCATATATATATATAAAACCTTGAATCTCTTTATATATGTATGGTGTGCAAAAGTAGGTATATAGTAATGAAAAACAAAAAGTTAAATTATAATACTGGTCATGCCGATTTAATGCTTACTGTATATCTACTTTTGCAACACCCTATATATATATATATATATATATATATATATATATATAGATATAGATATAGATATAGATATATGTATATATTTAGTTGGATTGATTTGAGTTTGTGACCGTGGGTTTCACGCTATTTGCGATCGTCAGACAAACTCATTAATTTAAAAATTTTGGATTTTCAAAAAATAGCATGAAACCCTGTGTCACAAACTCAAATCAGTCCAACTAAATCTGTTAGCTCTATCACTGATATTGGGCACCTTACCTATAAGCACTGTACATATATAATATATAAATAATATATATAAAAAATTGCATCCTGTAGAAAAGAAATTCATGGTTATATATATATATATATATATATATATATATATAAAACATTAAACTTAGATGTGAGTGTGGTGTGTGTGTGTATATATATATATATATATATATATATATATATATATATATATGTATGTATGTATGTAAAATGTGTATTTATATAAATTTCTTCTATGTTATAACATTATAACATACAAGAAAAAATTCCATAATGTTTAATTTTTTCATGTTCCAATTGAATGCTCAGCATATTGTTAACCATTTTGCATTTAAAAGCATAATGAAAAAATTACGGTAATAGAAAACACATATCTTTATATAAATACTTATACTAATGAACAACATATAGTTTAGTACCACTTGCATGACCTGAAGAAGATGTTTGAAAAAGATCAAAAGTACTTGGGAAATGAAAATAAAACAAATTTAAACAGCTATAGCACATTTCTCTCATCCTTTAACATCAATACAAGGAAGGTTATTTGTGAGTATGAACAGATTTTATTAAAAATTAGCAGACATAATATCTGTAATTTATTCAATCAGACATATATATATATATATACAGTGGGGGAAAATAAATATTCGTACACTTGAAAAATTGTATTTTTATAAATGTAAAAGCCTTAAATAAAACAAATCTCAGCACATTTTATGTATAAAAACACATACTATTGAAAAATAATAATTCATTCTTATTCTACCAGAAATGAATGCATTTTTTAAATTCTAACTGGTGAAAAAAGTATTTGTACAAATCAATTATTAGAATAAAATAATCAATTAATTATGAAAAAAGTATATTCTAGAATGTTCCAGTAATGTTATCAGTAATTATAGTTAATGCTATTAGCCATTATCAGAGCATTCTGCAATTTCTAGTCTTACAAGAAGGTTCTAATAATGCCTGAAGGTAAAGAATTGACTATTTCACAAAAACAACGCATTTTGTCTCTTTGGAAAGATGGGAACAGTTACAGGATGATTTTTAACAACCTGAATATTCCTTTTACTACAATTGCTTCATTCATTGCAAGGTTTAAAACTCGTAACAGCGTCGAAAACCAAAAACGAACAGGTGCTTTGAGGAACATTTCTCTAAGATCAGCAAGAATATTAGGATGCCAGATTCAACAAAATCCACAGGTTACCCGAGAAAAGCTGCAGGAACATCTGTGTGCATTAGGGATTAAAGTAACCAAGCATACAATAAGTAATGAACTACACAAAAACATCCTGAAATCACGCATCCCAAGGAAAACTCCACTCCTCTTGAAACGACACAGAGATGCTAGGCTAAAATTCGTTAGAGAGCATAAGGATAAAGAATATTCATTTTGGGAAAAAGTACTATGGACAGATGAAACTAAAATAGAGTTGTTTGGTTATAATTATCGAAATCATGTGCGGAGGAAGGATGGTGAAGCCTACTTACCAAAGAACACGTTGCTAACTGTAAAGTTTGGTGGTGGCAGTATCATGATCTGGGGCTGTTTTTCTGCAAAAGGTGTTAGCAGAATATCAATAATAGATGGCAAGATGAATGCTGAAAGATACCAGAAAATCCTGCAAGACAGTTTAATGCGTTCTGTTGAGAGACTTCGGCTACCTACTGATTGGGTTTTTCAACTGGATAATGATCCTAAGCATACTGCTAGATCTAGAAGGAAATGGTTAGCTGAAAGTAACGTTGATGTCTTGCAATGGCCAAGTCAGTCCCCAGACTTGAACCCAATCAAGAATTTATGGCAATATTTGAAATTTCAAATTGGGAAAAGAGCACCAACAAATATCAAGAATTTAAAAACAATATGCCAAGAAGAATGGGACAAAATACCACTCAATGTGTGCAAATCATTAGTTGAGACATACAGGAATAGACTGGTAGCTGTTGAATTAAGTTAATATGCTTTTTTATTTTGTATGAATACTTTTTTCATCAGTTAAAATGAAAAAAATGCATTAACTTCTGTTAGAATAAGAATTAAGTTTATTATTATTTTTTAATAAAATATCTTTACACATAAAATGTATCAAAATTTGTTTTAATTAAGGCTTTTACATTTATAAAAATACAATTTTTCAAGTGTACGAATATCTATTTCCCCCCACTGTATATACAATACTCTTTTAAAATAGCATTATCATCATCTTGGTTGTTAATGTTGTTATTAAAAGGTTTCGACATCTCCCTATATCTCTGAGATGAGGTATTATGATTATTTGCATTACTTACATTATTATTGTTATCCTCATCTTCCTTGCGATATACATGTTTCAGCCATTCTATGCTCTGACCTTCTTCATATGATTGGCAAATGGAACTAAAACAAACTACTCTGGTGGATGAAATTCAGTTTGAAATTCCAATCACCTGAAAAAGGCTGGAGTGTACAATGGCTGAAATGTTGTCAATATGGCAATGAAGATAAATAATGTAAATAATGCTTTGGGTTGATATATATATATATATATATATATATATATATATATATATATATATATATATATATATATATATATACTACTCTTTTAAAATGTCAATTGTTAAAGCCATGATAATTCTGTATTTTATATTAATTCTCATATTAGGAAAGTAAAAGCTTTCTTAATTAGATTTTTATCAATTCATTATACTCAATGTCAACAATCTCAGCCAAACGAGAAAAAAAATGCTGGCAAATATTGCAAAAATAACACTTGTTAAGAATGTAAAAGTTTTGCTTCAATATCTTTCTTTGCAGAGGCAAATTACATGATTTATAATTAACAAAAATTATGAATAGGATTAAGTAATCATTTTAATCTTACTGTTCCACATATATTTTGATAATTGGTGAAAAACTGCAAATTGTGATATCTACTTTGCCACTTGGAATTTTTCTACATTATAAGAGGTTCAAATTACCAAATGATAGACACTTGTTTGAAAGTAATTTCTTTCATTTGTATTTTTCTAACTAAATTTTTAACTATTTTATGTAGAATGCAGTCTTTTGAAATACTTTTCTTTTGTTAGATATACTTGTACATAGAGTAAGCAAAATAAAAGTTATCAGGATAAAAATGGAAACTGGTGAACAAAGTTCAAACTTTGCCCTAAGTCTAATGCATTTACTTTTGCACTAATACTGGTACAGGAATTTGTTTTGAGCTAGAACTGGTGTAAACCAGTCTCTCCATTTTAGATGGGAGGGGACATACTCTTCCGGGGATTCCAATCTTACAACAATACATTGAATGTCATTATATATGCAGGGTGTGCAAAAGTAGGTAAACGGTAATAAAAAACCAAACAAATTTAAATTATAATACTGGTAATGCTGGTTTAATACTTACAAGTAGAACTACTTTTCAACACCGTGTATATATATATATATATATATATATATATATATATATATTATATATATATATATACCCACATACACATATATAAGTTCAAGGTTTTATATATATATATATATATATGCTCATTTCATTGAATGCGACAGACAAAGTGCTTTGATTTAGTTCTTTATACAATTTCTCAAGCGATCTTTTTATGTTTTCAGGATTTTCAATAGAAGAGATATTACATTAATATACTAATGATTATGTGTGACATTTATTTTGTAGAGGACAGTTATGAGGGTTTCTACAGTTATATAATTTTTGTTTATCTTCATCTGTTTTTATTTTTATTTTTCTATTGTTTAAAAATTTTTTGTTTTGGTATAAGTGTTTATTTAAGATATTACCATTATGTTTCTTAATAATTTTTTCAGTTTTCAGTACAGCTGTAACTTAATTTTAGTGTATTTTTATTGAAAATAGTACTTAAGTTTACTTTCTCTAGGAAAGTGCTTGACTATTAATGCGAGGAATTTTTGTCCTAATTTGTTCTTTACCATTTAGTTGTATGGGGTGACCAAATTATTTTTCTACTTCTGTTTTTTGTATGCTTTCCATTTTCATTTTTTATATAAGTTAGTTTTGGGTTTTTGTAGCCACTATCTCTTAGAGCTTTATTAAAGAAATAAATATGTTCATCGAAAATCTTGTCATTTGCTGAATTTGTACTTATTCTTTTTTGGATAGATAAAGGTATATGCTTAATTATAGATGTTGGGGTGATTTGATTTAGGGTGTATATAAAAAGGATTGGTATTGGGTTTTTTATAAGGTGTGTATGTATTTTTTCTTAAATCTAATGTTATATCAAGGAAGTTAATGTTTTTAATTTAGTGCTTACCGTAATTTTTAAGTTGATGCTTTTAAATTCTTTATATAATATCTTTCTAATTTTATCGATTTTAAAGTTAGTAGAATTTTTTATAACCATAAGTTCATTGTCTCTGTATAAACCAATGTCAGTTATATTAATATCACTGTGGTATCAATATAACTGAACAGTATTAACAACATTTACTGGCCTGAATGTCCGAGAAATTGTGATAGAAAATATGCATCCTCCAACAGGGATTGAACCTGTATCCTATACGCAACCATCATATAGCCTGACGTACTTTTACCGATTTCGCCACAGAGGCGCATTCAGTTAGCAAGGTCGATTTTACTGTTTTTAGACTACAATCTTCCATGACTCTCTCACATACATTCATTTCTGCTCAATGCATATCCAAATGTAAACAAATGACTTCACACATTATGAAATGGACAAAGTCTGACAATTATTTTAAGACATTTTTATGTTTATATGCAAATGATGTTAATACTGTTTATTATAAACAGAGAATTTACTTAAATATTTGTATCTATAAAAAAAGAATGTATAAACATAAAAATGTCTTAAAATATATATATATATATATATATATATATATATATAACCTTGAATTTCTTTTTTGCAGGATGATGTCTGCTGACATCAAGTACGAGCATGAACATTTCTTTTTTAATCGACATGGCAAACACATAATTTGTGTCCTTGGCACATAAAAAACATAAAAAATTGAACTTGTGTCACATCCTGCCTTAGTGAAGAGGCCAAGTAAATACATTCACACTAATTCCCTTGAGTTAACATGAATGTATCCTTGCCCCAAATATAGATTAAATAGCCATGTATCCCTTTAGACTTAGCTACTAGTCTAGGAAAAGGACTACTCTTAAAATGGGAAGGCAATGGGAAACAACTTCATTATCCCAAAAAGGCATGATAATTTACAAATAATAAAGAAAAGAAATCTTCACAGAGATATGATTACCTATATTCTAAAGGGAAATACCATTAAAAAAATCCATTTAGACATTTTCAAGCAAATTATTATGTTTCTTCTGAAACTGTTCTCAGAAGCTTAACACCTATCCTTTCCCATGAATCTTCTTTGTTCAAGTTATTGACACATTAACAATTGTGGGGATCTTGAAACCAATGAAAATCTCTACAATTTAGAGTAGTTATTTTTTCTTGAAATATTGGTTGTTGTAAATTACATAGATTTTTTAAAATTACATTCTTTTTTTTTTTTTTAAATGTTGAGGTTTATTTGAAATAGAGAAACCTTAAATATGAAAAAAAAAATCATGAATATTTTCTGTGAGGTCTTAAATAGAGCAAATGAAAATTATCTGACAAAATCTCTCTTTATATTTAAGCTTGCTTTTTAGAAAATTGGAATTTAAATTTAGTCAGCCACATTTTGACTATAATAAATGTCCACTCCTTGAATTCACTTCAAAATTTTCTCATATTAAATACAAATACTTTATAATCCTCCTTGTGATTGGTTCTTGTAAAATAAGTCACA
This sequence comes from Acanthosepion lycidas, assembly GCA_963932145.1. Classification (NCBI taxonomy): domain Eukaryota; kingdom Metazoa; phylum Mollusca; class Cephalopoda; order Sepiida; family Sepiidae; genus Acanthosepion; species Acanthosepion lycidas. The sequence continues at coordinate 21,739,439 of OZ010576.1, forward strand.
ATTTTGCAAGGAAATTCAGATCATATAAATTATGACAGATACACTCTGAATTATTTTTAAGATCACTTCTTGGTTAATCTCATAATTTAGATTAAAGAAGCTTTAAGAAGCTTTTTAAAAAATCTAGGATAGTCAACTTCAACTGTTTTTTCAGTCTGGAATCAGGACTACATACACACATGCACACACATACGTATGTACGTACGTACATACATACGTACGTACATACATACGTACGTACGTACATACATACATACATACATACATATATATATATATTCGCTCCTGAAATAAAAATGAATTCCAGTTGAGCTCTCTAGGGAGTAGGTATGGGTTTGTAAACAGTGATTATTATAGCTAATATAGCGAGACTCTTCACAGAGCAAATTGAGTCACTGTCGGTCACTGGGCGTATTTCTAAAAATAAATACGCTAAAAATCCACCTATGTGTGCCGACGGCTTAGTGGTAGAATCTCCGACTGACACCAATTCAGTCGGGTTTCGATCCTAGCTAGAGGCAACCGGATGTCTAGCCACACTGATGAGCTGTGAAACAGCGAAACAGTCTGTCTGTGGATGACGTTATATATATATATATATATATATATATACAAATATGATAAAAATATATTTTTAAGCTATGATATATGATATATTTATGGTAAAAGTATTCGAGATCAGGGACAGAGTTTATGTAAGTATAAAAGTGAACACTGTATTTTAACAAACTATAAATGCATACATAAAGATAATTTAACATAAGAAAACTAGCAATAATAATCAACAAGAAATAATAAAGTAATCAATAATAAAATAATAAGCAAAAAAGTTAACCTTAAACACTCTTTAGGCAACTTCAGTCATCAAGGAAAGCATTTGAACTGCAATTGCAGTTAACTTCAATTGCCTAATAACAGTATATTCAAATTTCATGAAAATAACACTGACATATCATTTTAACAGATATATTTACAAAATTACACAAAAATATCTTGAAATACTAAAGAATAACTTTATTCAATAAAATCAAAATTGGCTTCAATCATGGCCTCCAGATGACCTTGGAATCTCCTCCATCTCTTCTGGACAGTCTCCTGGTTTAATTTGGTGAATGCTGCCATAATCCTTGCCTTCAGTTCATCTTTGGTGTTACAAGGAGTTTTGTTAGTCTCTCACTCAACTGCACCCCACACATAATAATCAAGAGGGTTGCAATCTGGGGAATTAGGTGGCCAGATGTAAGGGATGATGTTGTTGCAGAAATTGTCTGACAGCCATGACTGAGTTCTCCTGCTTGTGTGGAATGGTGTAGAATCCTGTTGCTAGATATGGGGTCTTCCAGTAGCAATCCTCTTGACCTAGGACAGTACTACCTCCTCCAGGCCCTCGCTAAAAATTTGGGAGTTCTTTTCTTATCAGAATGATCAGAGTGAGTTTTCTGAGCTGCCATATCTTCATAATTACCATTAGACTCCTCCAACTCTTTCCAAATCCCCTACAATGTTCTCAGATTGACACCCAAACAATCTGAAATGTTCATATTGTAGCTTCTGGCATGAATGCCAAGCAAGCTATAATATTTCCAAATTGCTGGCACAATGATTTGCACTATGGTGATTTTTTCTCACAGACAGTGCCCAACTGATCCTATTATACTGTGCAGTTGACAAAATCAAAAACAAACAACATATATTATGCACAAATGGCAACAATTTATCCATTGCACACTGTATTACATATATATATATATATATATGTTTATATATATATATATATATATATATATATATATATATGAAACAGAAAAAATATATCTATTTGAATATGTTTCTGCTGCAATTAAAGGTGATTTTTAAAAGTATACACTTTTGCCGGAAGCATTTTAATTTGTAAAACTTCTTGAAAAATGATTATTGAACTTTATACAAGCAGTCCCACAATTAATTGTGTATTTCAATGAAATCCAGCAATTTTTTAAAAACTGACAAATGTTTATTAGTTAATTGTAGTCCAAAACAAATAGATACATAAATATCACGTCAAAACTTTATTGAACATTTTCAACATGTGCTCCATCCATATTCCTGCAAATTTGAAATCTATCCTTAGCATTGTGAAACACATTTTGAAGCATTTACTGCTAACTAAATTTTCTTTCTAAGCTAAACTATGGATCTTTTGGCAATAAACCTTTGTTTTTATGAAATACCATGCAAAGAAATTCAAGGGGGTCAAATCTGGAGATGAGGAGGTCAAGGTTGAGGTCCTCCATGTCAAATCCAAAGATTTGGAAAGCAATTAGAGTATAATGACATGGTGCTCCATCTTGTTGAAACACAACATTATCAAGAATGCTATCAAAAAGGTGTGGTTCGAGAACCTGCTGAAGCATATCAAGGTAGATGATACCTGTTACGTCTGCTTACCCAAAGATGAATGAGCACTAACTTTTTTGATTTAGTCATTGCAAACCATACTGTAACTTTTGGAGAGTTTTTTAGGTATTCTATGACTTCAGATAGTTTTTCATTGGATCAGATCTGACAATTTTGTTGATTAACTTTACCACATGTGTAGAATGTCAGCTTATCACTGAATAAGATGTTATCCAATAAGCTAGCATTTCCAATTTGATCCACAATTTCTGTACATCTCATTGCTCAATTTGGATAATCCTCTTCATTTAGGGTATATGCAACAATTGAATGTGATAAGCCTTTTTCATCAGTATCAAATGCAAGATTCAATGAACTGTTGTCTTGGATATGTTGTGTCTTTGACAGGTTGGTTGATCTTTGAACACTTGTAATACTTATGCTCTACTGTCATGTGCTGTCCTTGAAGTGTCCTCTTCCCATCTTGTGTACAGATCCAATTCTTTGAAATTTGTTCACAATCTCATGAGTTGCTTTGTCTATATTTTGTTGTAAATTTCTCTCTTATTCATTACATTACCCACTTGATTACAGAATATTACAACAAAAAATGCATTCTTGTTTATTCATTATTAATAGGGTTTAAGGTAGTTTTTTAAGGAAATTGTTCAATTTCACTGAAATAAATAGTTAATTCTTGGACACCATGTATATTTATTTGTTATTTATTAAAATATATATTTATTTTATTTCTGGAAATTCCTATTTATCCAAAGTGTAGATAATAATAATGTTAATGTTATATAGAAGACTTTCCTGAATTAAGTCCTTCTACTTAAGAAATGTATTTGTACACACACACACACATATACGTATATTGACAAACACTGATTTTATCTGTATAAATTTCACCAGTAGCGCAAGATTTCTTGGAATAACATATTAAATTCCACCAAAGAAATACAGGGTGTCCATAAATTTCGTGTGCACTTTAAAAAAATTATAACTGTAAAGTGCGCACGAACTTTATGGTCACGCTGTATATGTATCCAAATTTGTTTTACAGAAATGTTCATAGCAATCAGTACAGTGCATGATATCAAGACAACCTTGTTATTATTTTTTTCTCTAGTTACCTCTTGCTTGTACCATTTCTAATTAGCATAACACAGATGGGCTGGATGTTCTGCAGATCCATCACAGCTAATAGAAAACTATTTCAGAGTCACATAAAGTTGCTGGAATGACTAGATCTTTTCTCAAGACACCGACAGATGCATCTTTTCTCTGCTTTCTGATCCCTGCCATAAAAATCTATCTCCCTTTACACTTTCACTGTTATACACAACAATTAAGGTCCACATTATGCCTATTTTCACTTGCATACTTCCATTCTCCTTTTATAGGCAACCATGACTCTCCACAGATTCCTCTCCATTATAGTTGTCACCAATATTTCTTTTTACTATCATTACCTGTTCTGCCATCCATTTAAAGCAGTTTATTAGATAGGATACTTGCTGTTTCCCTCTGCCCCTCTTGACTTCAATGTCATGTGAGGGTCAAATTCTCTAGGCATTCTTTTCACATTATGTGTCCTAGAAATTTCAATTATCTTCTTCTGATCATAAACACAGATTGTCTTTTTGTTTCCATTTTTTTGTAAAACTTCCACTTTACCCACATGTTTGGTCTATTGTATTCTCAGTATGCTACTGTAGAACCACATCGCTGTTGCCTTAATAAATCTCCTCTTCATCTATTAGGAAAGTGTACAGCATCCACTGCTATATAGGAGGCTTGCTATTACATAGCAGTTCAAGACTGTTTTCTTTGTTTCTAATGAATTTTCCTGTTTTGTAATAGTTTTTAATTAAAGTGTCATATTTTCCATCAACCATTAAAACACTTAACAGATATTTAAATTTCTGTATTTGCTTGATTTTGATTTCCGCATATCTTTTTGTAGAAATTTTTTTTTTTTTAAGCGTTTCACCCCAAGCAAGGTGGGAAGCCACTAGATCGCAAGGGGTTACAGAAAATTTGGAGCAAGATCAGATAGGAGTGATAGAAGAAAGGATGAGGAGAAGGGTAGTGGATAGATCAAGGCAACTGGAGATGTCAATTGACATTGCATTTGAATAGCTGGAGATTATAGCTCTCTGGGAAACTGGAATAGGGAAGGGAGTTCCACAGGCAAGAGGTGCAAGAGATGAAGCTATTCGAGTAGAAGAGATGGCTACATTTAGAAGTTTCGACAGTGAAGGGGTGAGAGCGGGATGCCAGCCTTGTAGGGCGCTTGAATTCATGAAGTCTGGGAACCAGCGAATGAAGCTCCTCGGAGCAATTTCCATGAAAATATTTGTAGAACAGACAGAGGGAGGCGATGGCACATCTGTGAGAAAGTGACTGTAGACGAGATGCCAGAGCAGGGCCAATTATATTGCATATCCACCTCTGGAGCCTATCAAGAACCCCAAGGCAAACAGAAGGGGCTCCAGACCATATATGGCAGCAATACTCCAAATTGTCAATGATAGATTTTACAAGCATCTAAATTTAGAGTTTTGAGCTTTGAAAGTATTGAATAACATAACTGTTCTTAATCATTGATTCAGATTACAATTGTTTTTATGCAAACTTCAACAAGTAACTAACCTTTTATTTTTCTTTAGGGACTCAATTTTTGAGCTACTCCTCTGTGTCTCATTGTTTTATTATACACATACCTATAAATTATTTTAATCATGTTTTTATGACTATTTTTTCAGCTTTGAACTGACTCATCAATATTTCTGGAAAAAATTTACTAAAAGCTGAGATTTACTTTGACAATATTAAAACCTATTTAGTAATTAATGTTCAAATTTTAATCTCCAAATGTTGTAAAACTCAATTTTAATGACTCGTCATTTTATTTTTGTCAAAGGTGGTTTTCATTCATGACATCTTTGTGGCTCTTAGTTTAACTGAAGAATTCAGTGTGAATATAACCATTAATCTGAAAAGATATATATTCTAATATTTAAAAAAAATCATGAGCATTTTAATTTACTAATCAGATAGAAGGGTGCTAATTCATAAAATTAAACTAAATTTAGAGATAAAATACAAAGAATCTGCAATGTTATTGGTCCTGACCTGGCATCTCGCCTTCAGTTACAAACTCACCATCATAATGTAGCTTCCCTTCACCATTCCTGTAAAATTTTTCATGGTAATTGTTCTGATGAACTTTCCTCTATGGTACCTAGTCTTCATGAATTTAAGCACAGTACTAGATTGATAGCAATGTTTCATCATTTTGCTGTTGAAATGGCTAGAATTAACCAGAAAATCTATGCTAACACTTTCTTCTGTTGTACATCTCACTTGTGGAATTTTCTTCTAGCTTCTTGCTTTCCCATCAACTTTGATCTTCAGAAATTTAAATGCAACATCATTCATTATGTACTGTCTTAATTCTTCTTTTCTTAAAATTCTTTCAACAGTGTCCTTTTTTCCTCATATTTTTTAACACTCATTAACTCCTTGCGTCTTAGCAGCTTTATTGCCTTGTTTAGGGTGAAATGATTAAAAGAAAACTCTTTTGTAGAAATTAGACTAGAATAAGAACTAGATTAGAGGGTGGAAAATAATTTGTCACACACAGGACTCTGAAATGCTTTTGAACTCTATTGAGATGGGAAAGTGAAGACTGGGAAGCTCCTGCCCAAATATGACAACAGTATGCCATTTTCAACCTGATTTGCTCTGATAAACAGGAGGAGTCAGGTACTTACTAGAGCAGTACAGGGAATCAACCATTTTACCTGCATCTTTAGCAATGGATCGTATGTATGAGTTCCACTTGAGGTCAGGTGTAAGTTTGAGCCCAGTCTCAAGACAAGGTGCCTCTTTGAGGGAGCGTCCATTCTTCATGACTGGCGGTAATTTGGGGTCTGTACTGTGGTAATGGAATGCAACTAGTTTGTTTTTTGAGGCATTGAATATAACCAGCCATTTTTTGTTAGAGAATTGTTAAATACATTCAAAAGCAAAGACAAATGATAAATAATATTTCTCACTCCTTACATTCACAGAATTGAATGTTCCTCAAAAAGGGCATCTTCAGGTATTTCCAAATTTGTGTAACATCTATGACACTGAATATTTCCTGCATCAGATATAGCATTTTCTTTTTGTGGGTCATTTTTCACAATGTCATAATCAACCATAATTTTATTTTTCATGAGCCAATCCTTATATACAACAAGAAACATCCAGAGTTTAATCTTTATTTCTTCTTCTGCAGGTGAAGAAGGATGTTTTATAGACTACACAAAATCATTTGATAAATTTACAACACAAAGATCTATTTGAACTGTTAGGAAAACTTTATTTATTCAGGAAGAGTATTAGAATAATCCAGAACTTATACTGGTAGCAAACTATCTGTAAACTGATAGAAAATGAATTGAGCAAGTACTGAAAAATAAAAGACACATGGTCCAGTGGATAAAAGTGTTGATTAAATCCAGGGACTTGACCCAAAGAGTTGTGAGTTCAATACCTGGCTTCAGCAGAGGTGAACAAAAACTTGGAGAGTTAAAGGAAGATTAAAACTGAGATACCCAAAAGAGGCATGGCACATGGAACTGGAACAATCAACCCTGGGGGATGAAATATAGGGTTCAGTTTGAAATTCCAATCACTTGAAGAAAGCTGGAGTGTACAATGGTTGAAATGTCATGAATATGGTAACAAAGATAAGGACAACAGTTCAAACAATGTAAATAGTGTAAAGAATTATAATACCTCATCTCAGAAATATAGAAAAATAGAGAAAACTAAAAAGGGACATTTAACCTATACAGCAAATCAATGCTAAGAGAACTAGAAACTCTATGAAGATTTATTATTAGTGGGCACAATCTTGACAAAGTAGAAAAGAAAAGCAGGAAGAAAGGGCTAACTGCCAACTGCAAGAAGACAGGATATATAGACATAGAATATCCTAAGATTCAATCTAGAAATTGAAGACATCAAAGCCAAGTTAAAATTCCAGTAATTCACATTTCATTCATTTTCACACAAATACACTTAGAAAAGGTGTGAATTAATCTTTGCTTCCCTTGGTTATGAGTTAAATAGCAGGGCTGATTGGGATCTCTTGTCTTGAAATTGCAGCCAGTTTAGGAGAAGGAATTCAAACTAGCTTGAAGATCACTGGGTTTCATCAGGATGTTTTGTTCTAGACACACCACTATTGCTACAGATGCCATACATATGGAGTCCTAACAAACATAATAGTTGATGAGAATCATGATGTTATGTGACTAATAATCTGGTTTACTTGTTATAGGTATTTAAGCTTAATTTGGCACAAGATCATGTCAATAGCTTTTATTTAAATTCTTAGCACATTTACTAATTTTTGATAAAACTGTAATAGTTCCTATAAAATGTATGAGGCTAAAACCAAAAGTAAATTCTTCTTGAGATTTGAAGCCAAAGATTAACTGTACATCTCTCTTATAAAATCAGTAAAAGTCCAACAAAAAGAATATATGCATAGTACTTCCTTTTGCTCTAATACAAACATGTTCATGTCTTATGTAAGCACACTCTCTACAAGACATCTTATATATTTCTTCCTTTCCTGTGGAGTTCTTTCCTTTCCTATGATTGCCTTGTTTAATGTTCTCCACAAAGCAATCGTAATTTCCAAATATTTTTCTCATCAGTTTTATTTCTCTTCTTTCTCTTGCTTTGCACCTACCGTCAATTTTAATGTTAGCACATGGCTACATTGAGCACTGACTGAGAATTAACTCTATTCAACAATTGCTGGATTTGTCTGTCACAGTGTTTACCTCTATGTTACACAGATGCCACATCCTCTGTTTATATACCTCGCTTAATTGAACCTTGTTTTCTTTGCACTCTTCTCGGCTGCAGGCAAAGAGGATGGAGTCTGAAATTCTTACTTTCTTTTCTCTGCCATTTCTACAGATGTCTTCATACCAATCAGTGACTGATATCCTAGAAGATGGATGGTGGATGATTTGGAGCATAAAAGATTACCCATAAGTATAACATAAAATGAAAGTACATATTTAAGTCCAAGAATTCATTACTTGTTGATCTCTTTGTGTAGCTTATGTAAAATATAAATCCATGAAAATTTATTTATCATTTGTTTTTTTTGTTTACAAGTAATATGAAGTTATATGAATGTTTTATAAGTTTTCTTCATGCATAATCAGCATTTACTAAATTTATTAGGTCTGAACAGTTTTAATCAAATTACCTACCATATTTATCAGTCAAATAAAATTTATTAGGCCCTAACAGCTTTAATTAAATTACCTACCATATTTACCAGTTAAATAAAATTTATTAGGCCCTAAGAGTTTTAATCAAATTACCTACCATATTTACCAATCTTGACTTCTTCAAGTCAAAGATCAATTATTACCTATCTTCCATATCCACACTATCCCCATTTCATACTCTTACAAACACTTCATTTAGTAACACTCTACCTTGAGTGACTCTTTAATATTGTAATGGGGGAGAATAATTAAAACAATTTCTTTTTTATCAACAGAGCCTAAGCTTATTACTTGTTAATATATTTTACTTTGACAATAAAACAATTGAAAAAGTCAAAGTATAGAGAATAAATATTAAGTTTTCATGTCCATGTAAATCATGCTTCTACAAATTTGAACTTAAAATTAAAGAACAGTAGGAGAGTTGATATGAGGTAAAATTTCCAATGTAAAATTCTACAAAAGACACACACAATAAATATAATCAGCAAATATTTATCATCAAATGGTCACTTCTTGTTGTGATGCTTCGGGTCAGAGCATGGAATGTGGCCACTCTGCTTAGCATCAATGTATTGCGGCTAAATTTCATGTCATAAAAGTGTTGATACCTTGAGAGCCACCCGTCCCACAAGTTCTTTTGACAGACCATCAGAACATCCTCCAGCACCAGATTAATCTGCTGAAGGTTCTGGCAGATGATGATGTTCTAGCAGCTGTAGTTTAAACTTGTAGATGACTCTGGTAGGGTGGTCATCAGATCATCGCAGGACATGACTGAACCAATATAAATGGTGCTGAGCAGTGGTGCAGAGAATGCATTTAGGTCAGTGGTTCTCTGGCTGGTGAAGGGCAATCACATCAGCTCAACTTGCACCAATGCCATCTCTTACATGTTGGTAGGCCAGGACACCACATGGTGGGAACCCTCTAATTAGTCTGTGTTGGGCTAATAACCTAAAGGAATCTTTCTATTTTTACAATACCCATCAGGCCAATGTGTTACTGATATTTCTGCTGAGGATTGGATGGTATTTGAGTTGCCTTTGACTAACCTAATTGTTACTTTGGTGAGTATGATTGAACATTACTACTGAATAGTGAGTCTGCTCTATACAATTTGGCATTAAATAACCCAACTAGAGTTGATATGTCATAAAATTAACCAACCTAACCCAACTAGACTATATCTGTGAAATTATATAATAAAATAATACTGTATTTTATATGTGAAAAATCAGTTGAATGTATTAATTTTTTTATTTACTTATACTGTTTTGCCACTATATGTAAGCATTTTCAAAACACAACAAAACATCATTATATATATATATATATAGCTGTGTTTCAAAAGAAGATCACATAAATTAACAAAGTGTTACATATAAATAAATAAAAAATTCAATATCGAACTGGCTTTCACATATTCCAATTTGACATACATTTCAATATTTCCCATCAATACATTATCATTGTGTTTTATGTATATCTATCCAGGTTGGTCGTAGTCAGGATAATCGAGATCCTTTCTTTAGCTGTATAGTATGTGCTATGCCAGGACTACATAGAGTTTTGAATTCAGAGTTACTTTCTCCTAGACTGGTTCCCACCCAAGGCTTATAGAACCCAGTCTGTTCTGCTGTTTACACATAGCTGTGTGAGGAGAAGATGATTCATACATTTCACAAGGGTATTAGCACATGTGAATGTAATAGATCAGACTGGAATTCGAACTCCGCTCTTTGATTCCTTAAACTGAGCTGCTATCCATTAATCCACCATGCTTCCAGTATGTATATAGTTAGCATTGATTTTTGTTGTTTTCTTTTCTGCAATAAAGTGATTTTATTTTGTGTGTTGTCTTCACCTTTGTTGTTTTTCATGCATTGTTTCTGTCTAGGTCATTACATTCACTTTTTCACAAATAACAATGCAAATGGTCTGAATCCATCTCTTCCCCTCACAGCTGTGGGTTAAATAGCAAATCAGACTTGGCTCTTTAGCCATTGTTGGCAACCAGTATAGGAAAAGAACAACTCTGAATTCAAAATCTCTATGAAACACACACTATGCAGTTCATGAAATTATCAGAGAGTTCACAATGACTTGATGTTTCCTATTTTGGTCAGCAAGACAGATAGTTTCTATCTTCTATCAAGGTGTTGACCAGTTCCATCTCATCTTTTATTCTCAGACTTCATCACACTGTGTTCTCTGATTCTGACAGAATAGTATATTTCATTTGGAAAGACAAGAAAAAGGAAGAAAAAAAAAAAAATCCTTAAGTGATTTCAAAAGACCAAATTCAACATATTTCTCTGGAAGATGAAAAAACTTACCTGAGGAACAGCAACAAAGATGATGGCACTAATTAAATAAATCTATTTCAATTTATAACAAAGACTAGTCAAGGACAAAATCAAACTATGAAGCTCCCAGCAACACTCAAGCTCACTAAGAAAGACTTGCAGTCACAGTACTCTCCAGTTCTATCAGTAGCTCAAATTATTTTTATAGTAAAGTTAGTCATGGTATAAATAATTACTTTTAGAATTAAATTAACATTTGTAATAATGTAAGTATCTCAAAACCAGGTCTTTTGAAAAGACTAAAGATTATAACATAACTTGTTTACACTTGAATGCATTGGGTTTATTACAGTTGATCTTTCCTGTTAGCTATAAACATTTTTCAGAAATACTTTCTCTCTGTTGACAATATCTATCAAAGTTTGGCATTGAAAGCACACTACTTCACAAAATGTGCTATCAGCCAAGAGTAATATTTTTTCAACCCTTTTCTTATGAAAACAAAAAAGTAAGGAAAATAAATAAACAAACTCAAATTATTTCTTTTTTGTCTTCTTTTTATTGCTAATCCAGACAACTTATTGAGTTGTAAGATATATGGTGTCCATCCAAAAATGGTCTACTTTCTTTGCCACCATTCCACTGGCTGACTGTATTCTAAAAACATAAAAAATATTGGTTAGTGTTGTTAGACAAAAGCTGCAATAAACACACAAAAGAAAATGAAAACTTTGTTGTCATGAAAAAAAAAAAACTATTGCCAATCATAAAGATGATAGATAATTTTTTATTTTTCTACAATTCCTTCCTGAAGAATATGAAGAGTATTTTGACTTTTTTGAAAACATTATTCTTTATCTTAGATTTTTTCCCAAGAATAATAATAATTATTATTATCATTATTATTGCTATTATTATTATTACAGTTAAATTTTATTCTTATTGCAATTGTGAATGTTGTTGATTTTTATTCACTGGTTGAATAAGCTCAGATAAAAAATACATTATGCATATAATCAAGAATACTATTCACATGTTTTAAATAAATGCATGAACCTTCTAGCGTAAAACCACATAAGCAAAGATCAACAAATAAGTTTGCTTGATTGATTGATGTGTTTTTTATGGCTTATCAACCTTTTGCAGGTTATTTAAAGCCAGAAAATATCTTTAGTTTGCATGAATATTTTGGAGATAATAATAGTTTATTGATAAAATTCCTACTCAGTAACCCATATCTGAATGGTATTTGCCAATAAATAAATATAACAAACCAAACTGGAACTCAGCTCTCTGATTTCAAATTTTGAGCCATTGTCCATTACATCACCCACATGTCTAAGCTTATAACATCTGGTATACCCAGGTGGTAAAACTTCTCGGTAGTGACCAGACTTAATGTTGCTTAACTATGGTGATCATATCAAAACTGGTGATATGGCCTATACAAGCAAGAAATGTGTCTATAAATTAAATATCAAGTGAAGTCTGGTATAGTATAATGATGATAGTTGATATACAGATCAGATATAATTGCTGTTTGTTTAGATTTCCTCATATTTTGTAATTTTTTCTGAAACTGACATTTGACCTTCTCATTATAACAGTTATTTCAAAATAAAACATTTCATGACTGTGAAAATAAAATCAGCAAGGTGTGTTCAAAACCTGTTTGGGTCATTTTTTGCAGTAATAACCTTGGGAAAGGTACTAATCCAATTGTACTAGCTTTTGTATTTCCTGTCATTTTAACTATGGTCTTATAATGATGCTGCAATAATTAGGTGAACAAATAGTAAGCATGTAAGTACATAGGCAGTCTGTTTTCATCCAGGAAGTTGAAGTAAAACAACTACTTTAACTATTACCAATCATAACACAAATTAGTTAATTTAATTATTATATATTTGTTTGCATACATACTGCATTTGGTGCTCCTGAATATATCTCTTGAGATTCTTGACAAAATTCAAAAAGGGTCTGTAATGGTATTACTGAACTAAAATCATAACTTCTGTCACTTTCCTACTGTTATAATGTGGCTTCCCTCTCACTTCCCTATATATTTGCAGTTGTACTAATGAGCTCTCCTCTTTGATATCTCAAATTTAAGCATACTACCAGATTGGCAACTAGGTCTTATCAGAGTTTCTCTTTTTGCACCTCTGGCCTATGGAACTCTTTTCTGGTTTCTTGCTTCCCAGCCACCACCTATAATCTTCAAAAATTTAAATGCTATGTCAGTCTCCATCTTCTGCCTTCCAGAATCCTGTTCTTTTATTGTTCTTTCTGCTCATTAAAGCCTTCTCTTTCTCGTTCACTCACAGTAAGTGTTTTGGTGGCACTATTGCCTTGCTTGAGGGGAAATGATTAAAAAAATTTTCTGAAGCTTATTCTTTTAAACCAAGCGGCACCAAATTTTGTCAGTTGTGAAACAATTTTCTAAAATTATCACTATTTTTAGTACACAAAACTGAAACTGAATTCTGAATAGTGCTTACTTCTGATGCACTTTCTGATCATTCCTAGTGGTTTCATGATTATGGGCATGACTATCTTTATCAGATTTCCACAGTTCTGAATAATAATTGATCTCTCATTTAACTTTTTAATTTTATTTTGCCACATCTATACAGCTGATTCAGTAAACCATGATCCTGTCTTTCATGATAAAACAGAAGTCACCAGTAAAAGGAAATAAAATAGAAATAGAGGGAGGAAGGTTTTATTAAACTTAATAAACAGTTCTAAATCTTCATTTTATTGAGATCAATATGTAGTACCTGTTCTCTTTAGTTAAATATTGCATAACAGATCTAAAGAAAATAAATAACATAACATCCACATAGATATACAAAAAATATATATTTCATGGAAATTTCTCAGGTTATTAAAATGGAATACCACATTTTTATTTGGAAAATAATATTTTTCTTATTCAAAAATCTATGAATGTATTCAAAAAGCCAAAATAATTATATAAACAATAAATTATACTTTGGCTTCTGGCTCAATTCTCATGAAGAAATTTTTGTTATTTTCATTATTGAAAATTCTTCCTCTTTTATTTGTTCTTTTGTAGAAAACTTTCATAAACAAATCCAGAAACATTATTATTCCAATCCAACCAAGTAGATACAGATTCTTGCTACTATATTTGTTTGGTTTTAAGGTTTGAGTTCAATCCCTGTGTTAAGCAATACAGGAACATACAAGCTTGGTACAGAGTAGTTCCATTAGGAGGAAAAACAGCTCTCGAAAATCACTCAGAAAGCTAAAAAAAACTTCATGATTCTTCCATTTGAATGAAAAATCTTCCTTTTCTTTATCCCCTGAAGATTATGGAATATAAAAGAAGGTCTAAAGAAAATAGATGGTATGTTGGGCAAAACCTTTAGATATTTTGAAAATATCATTGAAAAGGAAAAATACTTGTCTCAAAAATTCAATGTTGTTATTGTTAGTTTTATTTTATATTATACAGAGTGCGAAGGATAAATTGTCACCATATTATATTTTGAATTTCACCAACCTGCATAGGTTATTTTTGATTTTGTTGACTGCACAGTCAGCTGGGCACCATCTGTGAGAAAAAGAGCATCATAACACAATTCACCTCACCTGAAATTTGGAAACAGCATGCTGTACTGGTTGGCATTTTTGTCAGAAGCTCAAATACAAACATTTAGGAGTGTTTGAGTATCAATCTGAAGACAGTGCAGAGGATTTGGAAAAAAAATGGATGAGTCTAATGGTGATTATAAATGTAAGGATGTTCGGAAAACTCACTTTGATCTTTCTGATAAGAAAAGAACAGAATTTGTTGGTGAGGGCGTCAGATTCAACATGTAGGCCTACATCAAATGCCTTGAGGAGGTTGCTGACCTGAGTTAAGAGGGTGGCTGCTGGAAGACTCTATATCTGGCAAAAGGAATCTACATCATGCCACAAAAGCAAGAGGACCCAATCAGACAATTTCTGTGACCACATCACCGCTAATGTCTGGTAAGGATTATAGCAGCATTCACCAACAAGGAGACTGTCCAGAAGAGTTGCAGGAGATTCCAGAGTTGTTTGGAGGCCATGGTTGAAGCCAATGGTGATTTTATTGAATAAATTTACTCTTTAGTATTTCAAGATATTTTTGTGTAATTTTGGTAAATATATCATTTAAAATGAAATGTCACTGTTATTTTCATTTTTGTATAATTTAGATGACAATCTATCCATCACACCCTGTATAATAGAAGGTTAGGATTTTGCTTTCTTCTTGAGGCCAATGTATTGATGATGAATGTGGCTATGCTGATGTCATAGGTATTCATAGCTGGGATAAGAATGATCTTGAACAAAAAAATCAACATCCTCTACAGAGTGTTCCAAGAAATAAGACTCAAAATAAACATTTCAAACATCGTTGAGGATCTCATTTCCTCCTTGTTGTACTCCTAGTCTATTTAATCTCTTCCTAGGCTATGTCTGTCACATTTACAAACAGAGATGTGATGAGAGGAGTACTAACCATTTAAACATTCCATACTGCATCCCCAACAAGTTTACAAATAATAACCAATAATCCTGCTTTCATTTCCAAAGACAATGTACTGATGTTGAGAGGAACTACACTGATGACATAGTTATTCATAGTTGGGATAAAAATTATCTCAGACATAAAATCAACATCCTCTGCAGAGTGTTCCAAGAAATAGGACTCAAAATAAACATTTCCAAAACAAACCATAATCTGGAATTAGAATGAAAGCAGTGATGGTACCAACCCTGAATCTATCATCAAAATTCAGGATGTGGAATTAGTAAATACTAAATACTTGAAATACCTCAGCAAATCAACATTCTCTTCGTTATCTATGCATTATTTGTTATATGTATAAATATGTAATTTAGTAATTGTATCTCATCGAAAACATCATTCCTGCTTTACCTCCCGAGGCCAATGTACTGATGATGAGTGCGGCTATGCTGATGACATAGGTATTTATAGTTGGGATAAGAATGATCTTGGACACACAAAATCAGCATCCTCTATCAATTGTTTCAAGAAATGAAACTCAAGATAAAACTTTCCAAAATAGAAACTATGACGTGGAATTGAAATGAAAGCAGTGATAACATCTACCCAGAATCCATCATAAAAATACAGGATGTGCAATTAGTAAATACTGTAAACTTTAGACACATCAGCATATGGATCATTTATAACAAATTAAATATGAGAGAAAAAGAAACTGAACATAGTATAAGCTGTATCAGGAGATAGTTTTGCCCAACAGAGTAAACTGATGCTAAATCAAAACATCAACCTGAAAACTCAAGTCATGTTCTTAAATAGTCTTGTGAGATCAAAACATTCATATGGATGCCATGCATGGTGCCAAACTCGTTCATAAATATCTAAACTGTCAGTTGTATACAACCACTTCCTAAGATCAATGGCAAAAAAGGATTTGAGCGAATAAAGCCTGAGGGTCTTGGCAAAGACCACCTTTCTTTAAACCTTGTGGCTTGGCACTACAGAATCACAAGCAAAGAACTATACCAACTAACAGAAACCACATCACTTGAGGACTATCAACAGCAACAAGAACTAAAACGGATAGCAAAAGAGAAAATAATGGAATAATCACAATGTTAAAATTTCACACCACTTCAAACAGAAAGCTTGGAAGGAAACCCCAATTAATACTGGAAAGAGAAATAAAGTTACTGGACTTGAGAAACCTGTTTACCTAAAAAAATGTTTTAAGAGAAAGATTTTATAAATTTCAACTGAAAACAATACTGACTTTTCAGTCAATTAATACCAAATGTTTCCTTATAGGGAAACCATTAATATTACCATGTGCATCAATTTTTTAATCATATCCTCTCATCCAATTTTGATCCATTCCCTGCAAAGTTCACATTTCTTTCCCAATAAATATATAATATCTGTTCAAAATATTTTAGTTAAAAGTCACTTAGGGACTACTTTTTTTTAAACTTTTAAAATTATCTTGAAAGGGTTTATCTTTTTTTGTTGATATCACACCACCTCAATTTCATATCCTCTCAACCAATTTTGATCCATTCCCTCCAAATATGAAATTTATTTTCCAATAAATATATAATATTGCTTCAAAATATTAGGGTTTAAAATTACTTAAATTCTACTTTTTTTTTTTCATATCTTTAAAAAAATCTGGAAAGTGCTTAACTTTTTTTCTGATATCTCTCAACCTGGATTTTAAAAAGCAAAATTATTCGACTGTTAAAATCTTTATATTCCATTTAGATTTTTAAAAATCTGAACGACGAAAAATGGTAATTTACGCTTTAAATTTTCAGTCTCTTTATTTCTTTATTAAGAGAAAAGGATTTGAAAGTCGACCCAGAAATCAAATTTCAGTTTCCAACTTGTAGGCTGTTAGAAAGAAAATTGTTTTCATTCTCATGATACACTACACTGATTTACTAAAATCACTAGTGAACACACCCAAATTTTCTGTTAGAAATACATTTTCAATTTATTATTATTATTATTATTATTATTATTATTGTTATTGGTTTTTATTATTATTATTATTAATATTATTATTGTCCCCATTTTGAATTAAATTCACATCTCTATCAAGCAGACAGAAAAACATCTGTAGATTATTATGCGATAAAATCTCAGTCTAATCTTAAGAGACAAAGAAAAAAAAGTCCCTGCAAAATGCAAGGATTTGATTGTTACCATTCTCAACACGGACGAGTGCCATGAGTTATGTATATATTCTTCTGGCACATTGCCTGTACCATTATATCTCTTCCCCAACCCTCAACAAGCACACAGCCAAACAGCCAGACAAGAGTGGCCATGTATCACGTTGAGTTTATTTCGTGACATTTCAATAACAATTTCACAACAAACTGAGACTTATATTCATCTCATTTTAGACACGGAAGATGATGGCGATAATTTTGTTCCCCAACATCCTCATCATCATCATCTATCCCATACCTCATCTGCATCCACTAGATTCTGAATTGGCTGCCATCAAAACGCATACACATTGATGATTGATACACATTTCCATTGATTGCTCTGTTTGTTTTGACATTTTCAGCTCTAATGTTCGACTGCCATCTTCAATTTTCCAGCCAATCATAAAAAAGTATCTAATAAAAAAGAAAGCAGACAGGATAATAAGAAAAAAGAACAAATAAAGATTTACTCTGGGAAAAAAGTAGCTTCATCCAGAAGCAACCAAAGAGAACTAGAATCCATCTATCAATTCATTCAACCTGGATCATCATTATCAGTTTGTTAGCTGTATATCATGGGTGGATCTGACTATCTAAGATACTCTTGTCTCTCTTATACGATATTAAACTTCATCTATGTTTGTTTATGGCTATCTTTGAATGTTCATCTTCAATTCATGTTTTATAATTAACACTATATATATATATATTAATGTGCATATATGTGTATATATAAGAAAAGAGTACTCAATTGTTTTATAATATAAGTTCTCTTTTATGGCAGTGAAACATCCTCATAGATGGAGAGGTGACTTGAAGTAACAGAAATGTGGTTCTACAGAAGGATGCTGAGAATACCATGAACCAAATACGTAAGCAATGACAAAGTTTTAGAAAAAATGGAAACAAAAAGAACACTTATACTTATCATCAGGAAGAAATAGATGACATTTCTAGAGTACATAATGAGAAAAGAGTGTTTGGAAAATTTATACTCACAGGATAGACTGAAGGCAGAAGAGACAAGAGGAGAAGAGTACATAATCTACTTGGCAAGTTTGAATAAATGGATTGTGGAGCAAGGTTTAGGAGAGATAAAATGACAAAGTTTATTAAGAACTACAAAGAACAGGAAATTGTGGAGAGCCATGATTGCTAATGTCATGAAGAGATATGGCATATAAAAGAATAAGTTACTTCATATGAATTCATTCTCGTCTTCGTATTGTAGACATGAAATATATGAATGGGAAACTTTGGGTTAGATATCTCTGTGTGTATCAATCTTTGTGATCAGATATAAGCGCAAAAGACATTTCTGAAACCATCTGACAATTCTGTATGACATTTTTCTATGTCACCTTATTGAGACATTTGGAGATTTTTTTCGTTTTTCATTGGTAATTGATAAAAGTATGAAGATTTGAGGTTGGTACAGCAAATAATTTATGGTGTTCAATGACTAAACACCTTTCTTTTTCATTTTTTAAAATTTTGCTTTTAATCCTTACTACTTTTTATCTTTTCCTTTTTCTTCTTTCTTTCTTCTTTCCTTCTATTTTTAAAAATCTTTTTCTCTCTCAAACCTTCCTTTCATTTTATTTTTTTCTCTCTCTTATATCCTCCATCTTTTTTTTTATCTTTTTCTCTCTATCAACCTTTCTTTCTTTCTTTCTTTCCTATCTTTTTCTTTTTCTCAATTATTTCTTCTTTTTTTAATATTCGTTCTCTCTCAAATCTTTCTTTTTTCTCTTTTTCTATCAACCTGTACTTTCCTATCTTTTTCTTTTTCTAAATCCTTTATTCTTTTCTTCATGTTTTAATCTTTTTTCTCTCTCAAACCTTCCTTCTTTTTTATCTTTTCCTCTATCAATCTTTCTTTCATTTTTCTTTTTCTCAATTCTTTCCTTCCTTCTTTTTCTCTCTGAAACCTTTCTCTCTTTTTATCTTTTTCTCTTTCTCAACCCTTCTTTTTTTTTAATCTTTTTTGTTATCCTTTCATCCTTCTTTCTTTTTTAATATTTTTCTCTCTCATTCCTTTCTTTTTATTTCCATTTTTCTCTTTTTCAATCCTTCTTTCTTTCCTTTATCTTATCTCTCTCTCTCCCCTTCTTTTTTTATCATGTCTGTTACTCTCTCAACATTCCATTTTTTTTTCCTTTTTATATTGTTTCATCTTTCAGTATTCCTTTTACAGTATCTTTTCCCCAATCTGATCCTCTTTTATTATCTCCTTTACTCTCTCCTTTCCTCCCTTCTCTTTCCTTTTTTGTTTTGTTTTCTCTTATAGTCTTCCTTTTCTTTTTTATCTACATTTCTCTCTTAATTCTTTCCTCTCTTTTCCACTTCATTTCTCTTTTTTATTTCTCATTCAATGTTATTCCAGCATTCCTCTTTTTCCTTACATTCTGCCAATACGTCAACGTCTTTGCTCTTTCTTCATTTATCTTCTCTCTTCTCTTTAACTTTTTTCTGGTTTCATGGAGACTTTCATTGAATAATTCATTACATTTGTCCATTTCTACAAGCAAATGAATCATCTCAAACATTCCAATTAAGCATCTGGTTTTATTACTAAATTTTAGCCAATATAAAAAACTGGTGACCATTTTTGACAAAAACCACTATCATGACAAACATCAAAGATGAGGATATCAGTCTGATTAAATCATGTAATAATGAAATTATAATTATTAAGATAAAAGATACTTCAGTTTCTGTAAAGCAAAAAACTCATTGATTTAAATAAAAGATTTATCTCCAAATGAGAAAACAATTCTATCAATCCATGCATACACAAACAGACATGGGTCATTATTTAACATTGAGCAGATGCACTACTCTCTAAGAACTTTCATAGTTAACTGAGTGATATGTGCATAGACCCATCACTAGTCTCGGACATCATTTCTAAATTAGACTCCCACAAGGCAAGTGGAGGTGGCAGGATCCCAACCATCGTCCTAAAGAAATGTGTTCCCAACTTGGCTCCACTAACTATTGCCTTTCTGTTTCCTGCTTTCCAGCTTATTGGAGGTCCACCTCTGTGGATCCTATTTTTAAATCTTTGGAGAAACTTCTGACCCCTCTAACTAATGCTCCTACTACATTTTTGGCAAAATATTTGAGACTTAAATCAATGCTGAAGTAGTTAAGCATCTTATCTCTCATGACCTACTCTCTAACAAACAATATGGATTCTGTTTTGCCTCGTCTTCTGCTGATGTGCTTATGGACATAACTGAATATATATATCAATCTCTCAATAATAATGGTGAAGCTTAAGCTGTGGCGTTTGATAGTGTTTGGCATGCTGGTCTTCTATGTAAGATTCAGGGCTACAGTATTACAGGATGGTTGTTTGATTTAATCCAATCATTCCTATGAAATTGTGAAATGATGGTCATTCTGAATGGGCCCACTACCACATACTTTCACACAAATGCAGGTGTCCCCCAGGGCTCTATCATGGGTCTTACAATGTTTCTGATCTTCATCAATGGTCTTCCTGATGTCATCAGTTCCCAAGTAGGCATTTATGTAGAAGACACTACCATTTACTTCTGTCTTAATAGCAAATCAAACAAAGTTAACCTGGCCACTGCTCGTGCAAAGGACCTCCAATCGCTGGTTAACTGGAACAGGAAATGGCTTGTAAATCTTAATGCCTCCAAAATTAAACTGCTCTCATCTAACCACTGTAGATAAACTTCCCTAGCTGCCATCAGCATGACTGATGAACATCTCTTGGAGAGTGTCTCACTCTGCCTTCTTTGCCTCATGTTTTCAACTAACTTGAAGTGGAAAGATTACATTGAATCAATAGCTGCATCTACTGCAAGGAAAGTTGGTTCAATGCGTCATGCCAGAAGGTTTTTCTCATCAGATTCCATCTTGCACATTTACAAATCTGCCATTCAGCCATGCATGGAATATTGTTGCCATATCTGGTCTGGTGCTCCTACTATTCATCCTGACGTTCTTAACAAAATCCAAAGCAGGATCTGCAATGAAATCAATCTTGACTTGCCATCAACTTCGATCACTTTCTCACAGACATGTTGTGGCTTCTCTCTTCTTTTTTTCTACAACTGTTTTCATGGCAAACTGCTCTGATAAGCTTTTTTGCCTAGTGCCCCAACTACATGAATTTAGGCATGGTACCACATTGGCATTTAGGTCCCACAATTTTACTGTTGAAATAGTTAAATGTAACTGCCACTTATACTCCAACAGTTTCTTTTCTCACACTTCCTCCACTTTGGAACTCCTTTATGTTGACTTGCTTCCCTGAAAACTACAATCTTAAAAAATTTCAATGAAATTTCAATCACCCACTTTTGTATCTTGAACCCAGTTCAATTTTATCCTTTCCTTAATACCCAGTCATTTCTCTCTCTTTCACTTGCTGTAACCTCCTGCATAGTAGTGGCATTTCCACCATGCTTAGAGTGAAATAATTAAAAAAGAATTTCAAAGAATCACCCAAAATTTGAAAGTTTTCAGGCTTTTTTCAAAATTAATTTACCAGCTCATTTCTGGCCAGAGGGACTTTCTCTTCCTGAAGTGTTTTATCATATAATTCAGTAATAATAATATGGATAATGATGAACTTAACTCATTAATGAATAAATTTTCCTTAAAATTTTAACTATTTTTGCCTAATCTATGTTGCTGGCTAATGACGATTATCAAAATAAAAACCAAGAGAATAAAGTTTATTAGAAAGATCATCAGAAAAGTAAGGTATATTTTACGAAGCCAGAATGTTCATTTATTAAATAAGATATTTTATGTCTTATATTTTATTAGTTTATTTCTTACTAAGTAAAAAAAAAAACTTTAGTAAGCATCTTCTCATGTACTAATTTACTGATTTATAGAGGATTTAAAATTGTAGGTACTCCTATCTAAAAAAATTGAACACCATACACTCTTGTCATTATTCCAATGAATGTTGTGTTATTCTACTGTTGATTTTTATTCTGTTAATCTTTCTCCAATGATCTTTATTCTGGTTGTTATTATTCTAATGTTGTTTATACTGAGAGGCTTTGGGGATCTTTATCATATATAAAAAATATTCTAAGCAATTGACATTTGTTGTTTCTATTTAATGAATAATCATGACATTTAATTTCTTGTCTTCAAAACTTTTTCTGTTTTCTCTTTGCTTTTTTAACATAATGGGCATGTGGCTGAGTAGTTAGAATGTTTGCATTATGACCATGAGAACCAGGATCAAATCTCACTATGGTTGATTAGCCATGAAAGTGTCTTCTTGATGTTATCAGCCTGTAGAGGCAATCCTCTTGGATAGTACCTGAAAACCATACCACAGGTTGACCCAATCCTTGTGAGTAAAATTGGATAGACAGAACTATTTGGAACCTATTGATGGTCCACCTAGCACAAAGTCACAAGTCATCGTGACTGAAGTTTTGAGAATACTGTAACTGAGGTGCACTTAGAAACCACAGATGGGCTTTGTAGGTGTTCAACAAGCACAAATGTACCTGAGCTGGTTTCTGCAATAGAGATTGGCTACCCACTCTAGCAGACAGGCATATTCAAATATGAAGGGCCAGCCACTATTCAACAAAAACACAAAAAGAAAATTCCTATAAGAATGAAGTACTTTTTTGAAAGATAAATTTTTCTTTTGTATTTTCATTTGCAATTTTTGAATTGATTTTCTTAAACCTCATAAAACTATCATTTTTTAAAATTCCTTATTAATGAAAAAACAATTAAATTTTTAAATATTAGCAAATGTTGGTTTGAATTCAAAAACTCTTAAACATTAGAGCCATTCTATTTATTAGTACTTATAATATCTCTCCATAATTTTATGATTTAAAATCACTTAAATTGCATTATTTTCGTTGAGGTCTACAGATTTTTATTTCTCTAATGATATCCATGTGGTCACCACTTGTCATTTGGCATTTTATTTATTCTATAACCAGCAACAACCAACCAGTTTCTCACATGTGCTTCTGCCATAAACTGTCAGGGTCTCTGCAAACTAAAGTAAAGACAAAATTCTGTAAGTGTATGGTATTTATGGATGGTATCTGTTGTGGTGTCAGCAAAAGAAAGTTATTAAGATTAAACTTAATAACGCTAGGTGTTGCCTTGTTTGTGTTTTTAATTTTCCAAAAACTAAAATAAAACAATTATACAACAAGGGTCACCAATTGTTTCAATTGAAATGTAGATGAGGTACAGAATATTTTGGAAAGTAAAAACAATTTCAGATAGTGGATTAATTCTATGAATTAATTGATTATTGATTAATTGATGAATTAACTAATTCTATGAATTGGTTTTTATAACATATCGTCAGATTTTTGAGCTACAAACACAGCCTTCAAAGAAAAAATTGAGAATGTGGGAAAAAGAAAAAAAAAATCAATAAATAAAATAATAATCACAATAATGAATAAAAAAAGAAGAAAAAGAAATACATTTTCCCATAATGCTATTAATAAAGAAAATGGAAATTTTATTGTCCCACTTAGCTTCGTCAATGACCCATTAGGTGGCAGTGTTTTAGTTCTGCAAAAAGACAAACATTTCCTACCTCTTCCTTTCATTTTTCCCCTTGCTTCAAGACGTAGCAGGACGTGTATGAGATGTCCCTATTGGGAAATAATATCTTATTCAAGTCAACTGACAACTAAACCCTTTTTCCACTTTCCAATGCATAGTCTTCAACTGATCAAGTAAGTATAACATTTATTTCAATCATTCCAAATCAGTGTATGGTTGACTTGAGCTTCACTATTATAACCATGCCTTATTATTTACCTAACATACCTTCTAGACCAGAAAAAGAAATGGGACATCGAGAACTTTGTTTTCCCTACAGTTTATATTAAAAAAAGGAACAAACATAGAAACTATTAATTATTTATATGTGAACAGACACACACACATAACAAACACATGCAATCTTAAATTCCATATGAACAAAGAAATAGAAATTTTATTTTGATTTTTGCATGAAGGCTATTTTTTTTATTTATGAAGAAATTACATTTTCTTTTTTCCCGGTGAAGAAAATTATCAACAGTTTTTTACTTATTATATATTCTTTATGACTTGTATCTAAGAAGACTGTCCAACATTCACTGCAATACAGGAAACCATATTGCCTAACAGTTCAGTAATCTTGTGGCAGATTTCACCGCATTAATTTAACTTTAGATTAGGAAACAGGGCTGACTCAGAAAAGGATAAGTAAAAGACATAAAATATGTATTTAACAAGATGTACAGTATCAAACAACGATGTGAACGAAAGCATGCATTTAAGTAAGAAAGGTTGAAATAAACAAGAATTGTTTCTCTTTAACTGTTATTTTAGTATTCCAAAGTTCACTGGAAGAATGTTCATAGAGTTTCTTGTAATAATAGTTCTTGAAAGAATTGCTGTGTAGGAAAAGATTATGTAAGTATATACAAGGTATGTTCAGCATGTGAGTAGTGTGTGAGTGAGAAGGTTGGCGCATGGTTTCAACTGCCGTGGATTCATTTGGCAGCTGAATTCTCACTAATTAGCTAAGAAAAATTCTTGCATAAATAAGTGACTACAGGCTCCAGATCGCTGCATGGGAAGAATTATTCTTCATGTGCAGATGATCTGATTAGTTGAAAAGACCAATCAGCAAGTGTATTTTGGGGAGACTTAAGAAAGCTTCTGTGATTCATTTCTCCCAAAAGTGCACAAAACTGACTATATAAAAATACAGCGATTACAAAATTGTCGCATTGCTGCGATTTGTAAATTGTCTATAATAACGTAGTAGTGATTAATTAACCAATGAATGCTTGGCGTTGTATGTGATTTGTATGTATGTATGTACATGCATAATAGATTCGCACAGTCTTTTCTTTGTTTCTTATGAAATATTCCTGTTTCTTAATTCTTTGATTAGCTTTTAAGATATTTAAATTTCTGTTCTTGTTTGATTTTGGTATCTCTAATTTGCAATTTACATGTTGGGCTCTTCTTTTTTGCTAACAACCATGCATTCTATGTTCTTGAAAATTATATTTAGTCTTTCCTTTAATTACCTCATATAGGATTTCTTGTAAGATATGCAGATGACACAGTAGTTTCACTGTGTCATCTGCATATATTATGTTGTTAAAATTGTGGCTGCCAATAATGAGGCCTGATAGGACTACTAATTGTCTCAGAATCACCTCAGTGTTTAGGCTGAATAAATTCAGTGAGAAGACACGTCCTTTATATTTTTGTATATTTATGGAATTCCTTTTCTGTCCATATGCAGGGGGTTTGCTTCCAGTGTAAGTTCTGGATTATTCTAATATCCTTCCCAAATATGTCAAAGTTACCTAGCAGTTCCAACAGTTTTTGTGATGTAATTTATAGGACACTTTTACATAATCTATAAAAAATAAGCATACATTTTTTTGCATTTATATTGATCTTTCTGATCTGCTGATAACTTCAATATGTAATTCTATAACTTAAAGCGTGAATGATATTTAATTAAGAAGACTTTAAAATTTCCAAAGATACCGCAGGCAGGCATAAATGGAAACTTCTCAAAAGATCAATTTGAAAAGTCCCTATGTCTTAAGTCAACTGAAAAAATAATTATTGTAATGAAAAACAAAACAAGAAATCTGTCCAAATTAAAAAACAAACTGGATTTCTCTTTATTACACAATACGCATGCATGCATATGCATATAAACATTTATAGTAATAAGAAATAATGTCAGATTAAAAAACTTATATATGTGTGTATTTAATATATATATATATATTATGAAATGAACTAAGTCCAACAATTATTTTAATATATTTATTGTTTATACATTATTTTTATAGATACAAATATTTAAGTAAATGCTCTCTTGATAATAAATAGTATTAGCAACATTGACTGACCTGAATGTCCAAGAAATTTCATCGAAAATATATGTCCTGCAACAGGAATTGAACCTGTATCCTACACAGAACTGTCATATAACCTGACATGCTATACCATTTACCTACAGAGGAAGTGTGTGATTAGCAAGTTCAAATTACTGCTTTTACACTACAAATTTCCCATGATTCCTCTTGAACGCTCATATCTCATAGGATACAAGTTTGATTCCAACACTGGGATAATAGAAGTAGTGCCAGTAATGGTGAAATGTTGTAAAAGACAGGCTGCAAATTTTCTGCGGATGACCTTGTGATCAGAGCACTCTCTAGACATTTTCATTGGACTAAATTGTTTTCTCCTTTGATCAGAGTATCATTTTTTATGTCAAAATTGTGGTCAGTCTCATTATAGTGGGCAACCAATGCATTTAGATAGATAGATAGATAGATAGATAGATAGATAGATAGATAGATAGATTATTTTATTTCCTTTGATTTGCTTTGTGATTTAACTCTTCTAGCAGATTAATCTGACCACTTAAAACACAATTATGAATTTCACCTTATTTTCTTTTTATAATCAGTTTCATCCCACATGACACAGTAAAGACACTAAAACACAAGGGATTGCTGGGTGTGAAAGAATTGGGAACAGAAACATTAATAATAAGCATGAAGAGGAAAGAGCAATCAGGAGGATAGGAGATAGCAATTGACATTGCACTTAAATTTTTGAAGATTAAAGTTGGCTGGAAAGCATGGTGCTGGAAGGGAGTTCTACAAGTAAGAAGCATGAGAAAAGAAACTGTTAGTATGGAATTTAGTTACATCTAGCCAGCTCACCTGTAAATTGATGAAATCTTGACACCTGTCTAGTACTGCATTTAAATTAAAAAAGTCTAGGTTCCATAAGAAAGAGCTTATCCAAACAATTACCATGAAATTATTGATAGAAATTTATACAGAGAAGCAACTTTCTGGTTGTGGGAAAGTGACTGAAGCCAAACCAGCAGATCAGGTCCTATAATATTGCTGATTCTTCTTTGGATTTTATCAAGGAGCTCAAAGTAGATAGCAGGGGCACCAGACCATATGTGACAGCAATATTCTAAGCATCAACAAATGGTAGACTCATAGATATAAGCCAGTTTCGTAATTTCATATATTATGTGTATGACTGGGAGGTAATTAAACCTTATAAATTGTACATCTCCGATTTCATTACAGCCAGCCTTTCCTATTCTTATTTTTAAAAAAGGTTTTAGACATAGAAGAATATTATTATAATTTAGTTTTTTGATAATTCTTATTTTATTTCAATGTTTTAAGGAGTTTTTATAGCTGTGCATATTATGCCAACCCTGATTTTGCTTATAATTTTTTAGAAAAAAAAATGCATATTATACATGTGTTATGGTCCGGTTCCTTGTACCACGGTGATAGTCCAAAGTAGAACCAATAAAGAAGAACTCAAACATGGATATGGAATAACACAGATATATTACAAATAGGAATATATACAGAGAAGTAGAAAGTGTTAGTGTTATGGTCCGGTTCCTTGTACCACGGTGATAGTCCAGGTAGAACCAATAAAGAAGAACTCGATTACGGATATGGAATAACACAGATATATTACAAACAGGAATATATACAGTGAGGTAGAAAGTGTTAGTACGAACAATCAGGTTTAGTAGTAATTGTCTGAACGCGACTATGTTTCAGACTGCCTTCGACTTGACTGACTGACTTGCTCTGACTGACTGACAGACTCCTGACAGACTTCACTCCAGACTTCAGACTGAACAATATTTATTTATACAAAAATGTATAAAATGTGGCACAAGGCCTAAAAGGGGGATGGGGAATGACGGTCTTCTTCTGTCTTACATCTTAACTTAGCTAGTCTCAGACATGGACCCAAACATACCAACAATGTCCCAATCACCAAAACAACACATTCACTCCTGCCTTTCTTACTACGTGCACCATAATACCTCAGATTCTCTATGAAGTCCTAACTAGTCCCCTTATGTACAAATATTGTTCGTGGGGGGAGGGTCATAAAATAACAATTTTTTAAAAATAACCCCAAATGATTTTGTACAATATGACTTAAAAATATTTACAATAAAACTAAACAAAACTGTGTTAGTAATAAAACCCCCCACAAACCATAAACGTGGCAGCAACATCAGTTAACTAGACGAAATCAATGCGGGGCTAAGAAAAATAAGAAAAAACATTCATTCCTCCAAGCATTCACACAGACACACACACATTCATACACAACAACAAATATGAAAAACCACGCACACGAAACGAAAGGCGCCCCGCATCCACCAGAGAACTGAAGTCACTGACCACCTAACGAGGGAGGGGATGGGGAATTAAACAAAAGAAAAATAGGGACAGAAATAAAAAGGGACCAATGCGCATGCATACCCTAGCTAAGTTTACTAGAAAAAAAGGGAAAACTAAAGATTCAAAATCGAAAACCTAGTCTAACCTAAAATCTGGGTGGGTTGCCTATGTTCAACCCTGTTAGGACAAATCCTGTACCTAACCGACATCCAAGTGCCACTCTAGGTCAGCCCCTTTCACTCTACACATTCGCGCAAGATTCACCCACCTTTTGCCAAATTCCGATGAGGTGAGCCGCCGCCTTTCCGTCCTAATCTTGACTTTAAGCTGATGCTTAAAGTACAAGATCAGTTGGGAAGAGGTGAACTTCTCGCCCTCATGGAATCCCTTCTGACGCGTCGTCCAAATCACGACTCTCATAATCCCTAGTAAGCAACAGAACACATAGTGTTCAGCCTTCGTCAATTGCGGCACCACATTGCTACAAACAGAACTGGCTTCCAGGACAAAGAACTTTCCCTGCAGCATGCGAACCATGAGGCCTTCAACAAACTTGCACAACGACACTACCGTCTTGCACTGAAAAAAGGCGTGACCAATGGTCTCGACTTCCCCAGTGCAGCGACGACAGTTTGGATATTTCTCCAAACCTGCTGAACAAAGTCTCTTGCCAACCCAGAGGGCCCCACGAATCATCAGCCAGGTGAGTGATGCCTCATCGTTATTGAGACATTTCAACCCAGGTGCCCAAGGCCATATCGAGCGAGCCTCCTGCTTCGTAAGACCGAGCTCGTCAATCAGATCATCTTGAACGGACCCCCTAACTAACAATTGATACAATGCCTTACGAGACAACGCCTGGGCGTCGGAGAGGCCATCCGTAAGAGGAGCTTCAAAGCACTACGACATTCGCGGTAGAAGGAGCACTCGGCACGAGGTCTACGGCCGGCCTCCTCCTCGCACGAGTGCACACTTCTCAGGGATGGGAAATGTTTTCGGACATCTTCTTTCCAAAAGGTGCCCACCTCATCCAATCCGCGACACATTCAGTCTAGAAAGGTAATGCGAAGCATATATTGACGAATCTCAATGCTAGGCATACCCAGACCGCCCTCAGAGGGATGAAGGCAACAGATCTCGCGAGTTACCATAGGGGCCTTGTCTCTCCACAAGAAAGAGAACAAGGTCCGGACTAATGACATTAGTCTGGCATACGGGAGCGGAAGCACAGAAAGTCGGTAAAGGAGGATCGGATATATGTGTGAAACACATACCTCCGCCCTTCCCTTCAGGGAAAGTCTCCTCCAGACTTCAGACTGAACTTCCTGCTTCCTCTTGAGGTGCAGTATATATTATGTATGGAATAGTCCATTCCGTTATTATGGGTAAGGTCCCATAACAACATGGTAAGTAATATTTTCCTGTGTGGAAAAACAGGTTAGTTAATTCTCTGATGAAAACCTAAGCAGTTAACAGAGAGTCAGCTTTCTAACAATAAGATGGTTAATTCTAACAATAAAATGCTCTAATTTATAAACTCAAATTTGAATTCCCAATTGACTTAGTAGAAGTGAAAATATAACATTCCATGAAAATAGAATACAAGATTCTAATGAAAAAAAAAATGAAAAAATTCTTACTTTAAATAACCATCCACCTTTAAAGAAGGGGCATTTAAAAATGTCTATGATGCAAAGATATATATTTTCATGCTTCTTTAAAAAATTCTCTAACTTGACATACTTTCAACAAAGATGTTGATAAAACTAGTGTTTCTAATAACTTTCTTTTCTTACATTTCAGTTTTCTTCATAATCTGTGCCACATTTTCCTCTGTTCTATTTTCATACTTTGGATCAGTCAATGATTGTAGGATATGTTAATAGATGTGTTCAATTAGCCAATAGCTTTCCAAATCATAAAATGATAATTTTAAATATGTGCCATGATGTTTTTGTTGGATCACAATTGAACAATGACCCAAAAACATTACTTCCTGTACCTATAGGCAGGGTGCCATGAGTAGACACTGTCCAAGCATAACAAAGACTTGGACATTAAACAAACTCAAGAACATGAAAATTTAAACATACAACATTCAAAGCATAGTTGAAAACAAAACCTTGACCAACTCATGATGATGAAAGTGAAAAATATCATGAGATACATGGCAAGATTCTCAGGAAAAGTGAGAATCTCTTTCAGTTGAAAGTAAATAAACATATATTTTATTATAAAAGAAAGGAGATTATTGTGTTCCGGGAAGCACTCACATGGGAGTTTATTTCACAAAAAACAGTGATTTAATTGTCCATGATATCCTGGAAACACCAAAAGACAACAAAACATGCACCATATTATTTGCTGTTGGACCATCGTCTAACGGTGACCCAAACACATTGCTTCCTGTACCTATCGTCAGTGTGATAGGAGCAGACAGTTTGCAAACAAAACAAAGACTTGGACATTAAACAAACTCAAGAACATGAAAATTTAAACATACAACATTCAAAGCATATAACTTTCAAAGGAAGCTGGAAACAAAAAATCTGTATCAGCTATTGATGAAACTAAACAAAATCTCCAGGCACTTGGTTGGTATTAGCAAGACTCACAGGAAAAGTGAGAATCTCTTTCAGCTGAAAATAAATAACCATTTACTTTATTATAAGAGAAAAAAGATTAACAAATTTAATGGTGTAGGATTTTTAGTCTCTCATGACAATGCAGACATTTCAATAGTATATCAGACTAAGCACTTTGGACAGTAATCAGGTTTTTCAAGTGATTTACTATAAAAATAATCTAAGTAAATGCACCAACTTTGAAAAATTTAATGAAAAAATTCAAGGATTTTACAATATCAGTAATGAACAGAAAAATATGACATCATTTTAACAGGTAACTTGAATGTAAAAGTAGAAACGAGGGAATGTATATTTTGGTGAAACATCCTGAGATTTGAAAATTTGAAAAAACAAGATGGATAACAATTGAACCTTGATTTGAAGAGGTAAAGATTGTAGTGTTCCTAGAAGCATCCACGTGGGAGCAGTGACTCAATTAACCATTATCTTATCATAGATAAAGTTAATGTAGAAATTGATCATTGAATGCTAGCTTGCAAAATCAAAAATTAATTTTAAAAATGTACCAAATGGAATAATCCTTAAAATGAAAGCATAAAATAATGAAGTCAGAGTGAATATCACCAAATATCAGGTAGAAATCAAGAAAATATTCTAAAGCTTCATGGAATAATGCAAACAACAGACAAAACAAGAATAACAAGTAAATAAATATAATTAAAAAAGTAAAAAACATAACAAGCAAAACAAATGCAAACACAAATAACAAAGGGAGATAATTCAGTCAATGCTAGAAATGATAAAAAAAAAAAAGCGAAATATGTTTAGTAATACTAAGAAAGATAAACATCTGCTTGCTTTTGCAATTTCTTCTGTACATCTATTAATTTTCTCTCCTGGTAACATTAAAGAAGAAATATGAATTTAAGTAATTTCAAAGAAAATAATTCAGCCACTCAGTGTGTTGTGCCATTGACTGCTGACCTGAGATGAAACAATTACATCGAGTCAATAGCTTCGTCCACTGCAAGGAAAGTTGTCTTCCTGTGCTGCGCAAGGAAATTTTTCTCACCGGAGTCAATCCTTCAAATTTACAAATCAACCATTCATCCTTGCATGGAGTATTGCTGTCATATATGGTCTGGAGCCCCTTCTGTTTGTCTCAAGGTTCTTGATAAAATCCAGAGATGGATATGCAATGTAATTGGCCCTGATCTGGCATCTCATCTGCAGTCAAACTCTCACAGATGTGCTATCACCTCCTTCTGTCTTTTTTACCAATACTTTCATGGTAACTGCTCCGATGAGCTGCTTTTGCTGGTTCCCAGACTTCATGAATTTAAGTGTTCTACTAGGCTGGCATCTCGCTCTCACCCTTTCACTGTTGAAACTGTTTAATGTAGCTGCCTCTTCTACTCCAATAGCTTCATATCTTGCACCTCTCGCCTGTGGAACTCCCTCTCCTTTTCTTGTTACCCTGATAGCTATAATCTCCAACTATTCAAATGTAATGTCAATCGACATCTCCAGATACCTTGATCTATCCCCTATCCTTCTCTTCATCCTTTCCTCTATCATTCCTATTTGCTCTCGCTCCAACTCTCTGTAACCCCTTGCATAGTAGTGGCTTCCTGCCTTTCTTGGGGTGAAATGCTTATTAAAAAAAAAAAAATAAAAATAACAAGACGGTCTTCAAGAGGAGTACATATCTATGCTGGCACCTCAGTAATCTTAGACTTACTCTGGTATTAAAAGATATGTAACATTACTAAGTGCAGCTGTGGTAGAGAATACAAAGATAAAACTAGATGCTCCCCAAAAATAAAACATTAAAAAATCAACATGGCATATACTGTTGAGAAGCTAGTGAATCAGGATTGGCTGTACATGTATAGAAATTATAACAAAAGCACTAACGTATATGTAATGAAGTTAAAGGAACATTGTGTTGTGAATGAAAGATCCCATTATAAAATTCTAAACAGTACTTGGTAAACTTAAAATGTTTCAAAAGAGATTTAAGGCTTAAAAATTCAAACTCTAATTTTGATAGTACGACTTAAAAGTTATGGCTTAGTGAATAAAAATGTTTGTCCCAGATATTGCACATCAGATTAGTGAAGAAAATAGAGAAAAGTACTAATTATGAACAATTATGATGTTCTGAAGTAGTTAGGAAGGACCATAATCATGTCACAAAAACAAGGAATAAAGAATGCAATGAGAGGGTTTCATTCAACTAAGTCGGTTACTGGATGTGACAAGTAAGGACACAAGTTGAAAAGAATAATCATGTAAGTATACAGAAGGCACTTATCTCTTTTTCATGGATCACATGAAAACCTTTTGCAATGTCATTCCATACAATGATGAAAAGCAGCATTCAAAATTCAGTTTGTTTACAGCAACCAAACAGTAAGGTTGCTTTCTTTAGCTTGGGCTAACTCTGCCTCCTCAGCAGCTTACAAGTCCATGGTGCTGTTTCAATTTCGGAATATATCTTTCCCAGATATAGAATGAAACTCAAGCTCACAGTTCTTAATTTGGGAAAACCCAAAACTCGCTGTTTTCCATTCATAGAATTTTCAACTGTGATATAGATGAACTTGACCTGATTGAAACTGAAGTCCTAAAAATGGTTTCTCCAGGTACAGAAGTATCTCAATATCATATGTAAAACTCTTCCTTTTGTTTCTAATAACACTTTGCTTTGCTTTTATATGTGATATATTATTTTTCTGCACAGGACATGTGTGTGCTTATATATATATATATATATATATATATATAGTTTTATGTATGTCATATTAGTGTAAAAGTCTCTGTGAGAAAAAAGCATGTTTGTCATTCTTTTCCCTTTCAGCCTTTCCATTCCCTTCCATACTGTCTGCGAACTACAGTATTATTATATCACAGATATATTAATGCCCATAATGGGGGAAATAAAAATAGGAAAATAAAACACTCTACTTTAGCTCTCCTTCCATTACAATTGTTTCGTAATTTAAGTCTGATTTTTTAAAAATAATTTCTAAATAAATGCTTAGCTCTGTTTCAAATAAAGCATTATTCTTGTGGTTGTCACACATAGTTTAGTTGTTCTGTCAGAATACTCATATCAGTAAATATTTTTAAAGTTTTCTTTGGGTCTAGAATATTACTTATTCTGTTCTTGCTTTCATCAGTTCAAATTCAGTAATATTCTTCTGAAACTTAGAGAAGTTTTCTTGTGAGTTCATGCAGTGCTAATATGTACAGAAGTATCACTCAGATAAGCAAACTATATTTTAGCAAAACATTACATCGTATAATTTCATTTTTTGCTTTTAACAATAATAAAGGTTATTAAAGGGCTTGAGTTTTACTTTCTATTTTCACTTTTGTTTTCATTTGGAACTCTTCTTTTTATATTCCACTTAGGTTAAAGAGTTTTCCTGTCAACGTACAGCCTTCGTTACACATCAGCCATCTAATTTGATTCAACATATGATATGCCTGGGTCTTTAAGTCAATATTTTCTTTTATTTCATCATATTGCCAAAGACTAAAGTTCAAGCAAAATATTAAAAAAAAGAAACTCAGTAAAACAATAAAGGAGTTGGATAAATACATTCAAATAAAGTGGCCCAGCAACTGCAACTACTTTTAGGACAAAGTTGCCAACATATTGGATAGCTCCTTTTCTGCACCACTGCCTCCATGGAATAGTAGACACTGATAAAGGAAATCTCCATTGAGCATTTATCAGAATTTATTCCACTTTACGTGCAATGTTATCAGGGATTGTGACTCGACTGATTCTTTCTATTGATATTTTCTGAGGCAGCATTTCACATCCTGCTGACCACTTTTCCTTTTAACCAGACATTGAATAGTCTGTACTTTCACTTTCACTTTCAGGTTAAACTTTTACTTTTCTTACTATTTTCTCTTCAACTTATCCACAAAAGCCAGCCACTGTTTCACCTCCTTATTTCCACTTCCATTCACTATTTTTGTTTTTTGTCTTTTGTTCATCAAAATGAACAAGAAATTTCAAAAGAATTTCTCAGCTGCTGAATATTACATCACATTTGAGTACATTTACATTGATATAACCCTCTGCTTTGAAATATATATCTGCCTTCCTCCCTTACTTTTACCTTGAACCTTTTTACATATGCTCTGTGGAAAACAAATCAAATTGAGAATTATCAAAGTGACAGTAAGACAGAGAAGCACCAGATTCACCTATCTTTTTTATTTATATTCTATGAGATTTAGAGAAAGGAGATGGCATGATTTGGAGTCAGAGATTCAAAGAATAGTTTAAAAAAAATCAAATATACCGAAAGAGAAAAAGCCAAGTGTAAAAATATTTTGTATACAAGGAAGAAAAAATTGACTAACAAATTTGACACCTAATTATGAATTGCTGGAGAACACTAGGAAGATATATTTTAGAAGTAAATAGGTATGATTTCACTTTTGGAGGTCCATGCCACACACGGAGACTGTGAAATTATATTTCTCTGAGTTCAAATGTATCTACTTGTTTTATCTTTATACATAATTGCATATTTCATACTGTTGCGGCCTTGTTAGGGCCAGAAATAAAGACACAAAGAGAGGAATTGAGTTAAACAAATATATTAACAGAAACAGTGATACGAACATATACAAACGAGAGTATTACAGCAAGAATGTTCGGTATGACTTTCAGAGCTGACTGCTG
This sequence comes from Acanthosepion lycidas, assembly GCA_963932145.1. Taxonomy (NCBI): domain Eukaryota; kingdom Metazoa; phylum Mollusca; class Cephalopoda; order Sepiida; family Sepiidae; genus Acanthosepion; species Acanthosepion lycidas. The sequence goes on from OZ010576.1 coordinate 21,775,760, forward strand.
GAAACTTTCCTCTCCAAAAAGGCAGTACCTGCCCCTATTTATAGCTGGGAGAGTCCATGCATGCAAATCTTATTGAAGAAAAATATACACTCTCTGGCAGGATTCGAACCTGTATCCCCTTTTTTTCTTTAATAAAATTACTTGAATATTCAGGCCAGTAGACAAAAATAAATAAATATGCTGTTTAAAAAATAAGAAGAGTGTCTATTCTAATATCGGTGTCCAATAAAATAATGATTAAAGTGATAAAATCTGTCAGCTTAATAGATGCAAAATTCATTATTTCTTTATAAATATATATGTGTGTGTGTGGGGGGGGTTGTGTGCAAACCTAAATAGATGCAAATATCAATGGCTGTATTTGAATACCTGTGTGCATTTTATATATATATATATATAAATATATATGTGAATATCTATATGAATCCATTTCTTCTCCCTCTCCTCCAGGTAGGAATTAATATCAGGGAATATCAGGATGTCGAGCCCTGTTTGGCAAAAAGTCTTGGGGAAGGACCACTCTGACATTAAAAGTGCTTCAGCATGAGGTTATCAACTGCAATGCATAAAAATCTGCTTGCTCCAGACACCATAACAGTTACTCTTAGAGTGGACATATAATCCTCAGAGGAGTCTAGGATTCATTATATATATATATATATATATATATATATTTATATATATATATATATTATAGTTCAAAAGTTTCAGTCTACGCCTGATAATTTTTTAAATTGGCCTGAAAAGTAGTTGTTTTGTACTATAAGTAAGAGAAAATTATTATAGTTGGTTAAAAAAAAGTGAGACATGATTTTTTTTTATAAATTTTATTATGACAAAAAGTTAAAAAAAAAATTTATGATTAAATTTTGCTCTTGTCAAAATATCCTCCTTCAGCTGTCATTACTACAGCACAATTTTTTGGCATATTGATTCCATTCATTTTTCAATGACTCTATGAACTCTTCTTCATATTTTTTTTCAACCTTCTGTCAAGTTCAACCCATGTTAATTCTGTGAGTAACTTCAAACATTTGAACTGTAGTGTTGATAGATAGATAGATAGATAGATAGATAGATAGATAGATAGATAGATAGATAGATAGATAGATAGATATGTATATTTGTTTGTGTTATTTCTCTTTTAAATTGATTGAATGATTAATTTATTTTCATGGCTTACCAACATTATACAAGTTATTCAAATCCTGAAAATATTTTTTGGAAAATAATAATGGTTTATTGATAAAAGTTCTATTAATTAATCCATAGCTGGGGGGATGGGGTTCATTCATAACTTTCCCAAGGATGTTTGCACATAAGTAAATATAAAGAACCTGATTTGAATTGAAACTCAGCACTCTGATTTCCAATTCCAAGTAATTAATCATTACACCAGCCATACATCCAAGCTTACAGCATATGGAATTCTCAGTCACCCATTTTGTTATTGATCAGTTTTGATGTTGCTTAACTTTGGTTATTGTATGAGAACCAATGTGTCAATGGGATATGGTAGTAAGCCTGAATTTTAGAGCAGAGATGTATATGTAAATATGTTGGTATAAGTGAAAAGATATAAGCATATCCACATACACATACACACACACACACACACATATATATATATATATATATATATATATATAAACAGTTCTTTGAAGTGTATAGATCCCACTATATATATATATGTGTGACCATACCATACATACATACAGACAGAAACACACACACACACACACATATATATACATATATATATATATATATATATATATATATATATATATATATATATATATATATATATATATGTATGTGTGTGTGTGTGTGTGTGTGTGTATGTTCTATCCTGTTCTTCTCAACATAGATAATGCTTTGAAAACAAAAGCTCAAAGTGTTAAGTAGTCCAGAAGATAACTAAACCAATATCTCCCACTCAGCTTATGATAAAATTTTCCCTTGCAATTTCCATAGAATAAAAGCCTGTATCTTTGGAGGAACTGATTAGAATATCTGCTTGCCAAGCTCATGATATGATGAGTACGACATTCTCCAATATTTCTGGAGTGTCTGAAGCCTGTTTGCTATGTGGAACTCAATCCAAGTGATTTGATATGAAAAGAAACCACAGCCAATACCAAATCACAGTGCTACCACCCATAATACAATCCTACTAACATTCTTAGACTATTATTCTTATCTTTTAGAAAACAGAGTCTTTAAAATGGCCAAGTTATAAAGGACAACTTAAAAAGCTAAAGTTCATTTTTCAATACATGTTTTTGATAAATTTTCCTTTTTCTTTTTTATGCAAAATTTTGGTGAACATATTTTTTGGGAGTATGTTGCATCTGGTCGTATTTAGAAATATTTTTCTTCTTTTCCATCTTAATTGCAACATCGCATTCTAGCGGAATTGCAGGACTGAGTGTTAAGGTCTTGTGTTAGTGTTAAAGGGTCCACTCCTTTTTCATACAGGTGGACTAACCTAGTGTGTACTTGTACTGCTGCCGGTGAATACCTGAGAGTAACAGAGTTACACTGATACAGTGAGAGAGTGAGGTAACCACTTTGTAGGAGTCACAGTTGCGAGCACGTGGACTCAGAAGGAAGTCATGCTTCGATACTGAATTTCCCAGACTGTATATATATTATTATATTTGACTACACTAAATGGATATATAGTATGGTTAATGCCTTAGCCAGGGCCAGCAGTAAATACCCTAATTTTATATCTTGTGTATGATGCAACTCCTTTAAAATTAGCTTCAAAATTAGGTCCTCAAAAATCTCATGACATGGGAGTATATAGGGTATTTAAGTATGTGTGGGCATGTGTGCATTTGTATGTGCATGTGTGTATTTGGCAAATGTTACCTTATTTATAATAACGTCATAATGATGATGCATATATATTGAATTCTTTTGATAAGATAGAACAGTGTTTTGATTTAAAATTGATAACAAAATACCGTAGCTTATTTGTCCTATACCATTTTTAACTAACAAATTACTTGCAGCTTTGGATAGTAATTTTTTAATGTCATTGTACTCATAAAATATCAAAAGCTTAAATAATTCCATCATTTTTTATTGGTATAGGTAAATAATAATAATAATAATAATAATAATAATAATAATAATAACAATAACAACAATAATAATAATAATAATTTTTTGTGGGGCAGGAACCACTTAGCATTCTCTGTGAGTTTCAAGTTTTTGTTCAGCTTTTTTCCCTAATATGTTTCTACCTTTTGAACCTGTTTTTCTGTTTGGAGTCTGTTAAACTTATTTCTAATAAAATAATGGAGTTTTTGAGAATTGCATAATCCTGTAATCTTAAGTGACATCTCAACAAAAGTTTCAGTGCGTTTTATGATGAAAACAATTAAGACTGAATGTTTACAAGAGTTTTACAATTGTCATATGTGACGATATATGTGTTTAATTACATGTGTGTCCTCAATTGTAGATCATTCCCTTTCCTTTCTCTTTGGTTATTGTTCCTTTTCATTTTTTTAGTGTGTTTATCGTTAGTTCTATGTCTGAAATTTTTAATGCTGCTTCAATTAAAAAAAGACAGAGAGAAGTAAAAGTATAATGAAAGAAACAAGTCAAGGAAGTACCTGAGCATCTTTTGTTAGGATTTGGTCACCAGACTATGAAACCCGGCATTTAAAGTTGGTTTTACATATCACTAGCATTCCTTGGCAACTGGAACAGAAGAACCTGTTAGATAATGCTGAGTTGACTCCAGATTGAAAGATTAAAATGATAACATCATTGGCAGCACTTTGAATCATTACAAAGAGGAATTTTCTGCTTAAACTTAAGATAGCCTATTAAACAATTATCATTATGTCATATTCCAAAAATAAATATTCTAAATAAATGGTTTATCAGTTTATTTCATTGATCAAATCAGAATATATCTTGGCCTCTATTTTCTAAAAATAATATCCTGTTTGACGTTTTAATATATTTAGTACCATTTCTGGAATAATGGTCAGTCCTTTGTGTCACTCCACAATGTACTTAGCTCTTACTGGAATGCTCTAGATTTACAAGAGTCAAATCAGACCAGAAATGGGGTATTGCTGCCATATCTGGGCTGGTACTTGTCCAAATTTGACAGAGTTCAATAGTGATTTATATGGCCATGTGAGTGATTAATTATTTTTCACCCTGTAAGCCCTTTCCCAAAGATGAAATGTTGCAAGCCTCTCACTACTCTATTGCTGTTTCCATGGCAAATGTTCAGACAATCTATATTCCTTAGTTCCATCAGTTCAAACTTTCACAGCTGGGATCTGCCATGCTGCATACACAGGGTCAAATCATCCACATTTCTTTTGTATTCCATTGGTAAGGACAAAATTCCATTCAGACAACTTATTCCAAAGAACTGTTTCAATGTAGAAGACATTACTGAGAGGATTACTTACACAATCTTCAAATTTATGGTTAGTTGATATCTAATATCATAGCCATTCACAAATTTTTAGCATAGAAATACTAATTTCTAAAAACCTTTGCTGGGTAACTTTGCAAAAAAAATCAATAATAAATTATATGGGTTAAATCTGTTAATATTTTAATGTTTATCCACATCATATTCAGAATATAATTTCACAGATTAGTTACAGTTTATACATACAAAACCAGAAAATAAAGTAGATTAATTAGAATAATTGCAGACTTTATACAAATTCATAAACCTTTTCCATCAATTTGAATATATAAAATTAATTTAAAAACACTTTTCTGCAGTACAGTTACTGTTTGCTAATCAAATTGATTGACTGCAAATGGATACACAGAGTCGTTACAGGAAGTCAAAACTATTTGTCATTTCAACTGTTAACCGGACAGAGTGCAAATATGTACTGAATGTGACAGTGAGTTCACATACTTAACAATTTGTTTTCTCATTGACAGAATTCCTTTGGATTAAAAATAGTTTTGTTTTAGTTATTTCACCCTAAGCAAGGTAACAAAGCCACTAATATACAAAGGATATTTTCAACTGTTTTATGTATTTAGTTTTGAGAATTTTCAGTTTTTGTTTATTGTTTTCATGTTTAAGTATACATAAAACAGTTGAAACCTAACCTGAACAAAATAAACTATAAAATCTCCACAAATATTCTTAAATGTCTATAATTGGTAACAGAAACCATTGGTTTATACTAACGGCTTCCCATACTTAATACTTCTTGAATTCACTCTTATGTGGTCATATGTGACGTCATGAGCTGCGGTGCGATTTTTGCTTCCAGCGTCTTATATGCACATGTTTATTGTTGCTTGGAAATCATCCATGTAAACAGAAACAGACTATCATCACATTCTTGTCCGTGTATTGCTTAATATATTGTACAGTTATTGTCATCTTTGATAATGGTTTATGTAAGCCAAAAGCTTAGATTGGATTAAAAAATATGTATCAACATTGTGATTTTCTTTCTTCCTTTAATGATAATGTTATTAAGCTTATCAGATGTTATGAAAAGAATTTATATAAAATAAATAGACAACACTTGTCTATATTATTTAATGAAAGATGTATGAATATATATATATATATATATATATATATATATATATATTTACATATATATATGTATATACAAATCAATGCTCTTCTAAAACACACTGACAACATTCTGTCTTTATAAATTACCCTATTACCTACAGACTCATTAATGATACTGATATAATAGGACAAACCTTATTCAATACCAACAAAAAGAAACAGATTTACATAGAATATGTTTTTCATGGCAAGTATTATCTACTAAATAAACTTTATTGTTTTTTCTGCAACAAAAAGATTGCAAATGGCAAAATTAAACTAAAACTAAGAGGAATCAGCTGAAGACAGTTTATATATATATTTTTAATCAATTCGCCCTAATCATGACAATAATTTCACTAAGATACAATTTGCAACTGGCAATGGAAGTGAATGAAAAAACTTCAGAATAAATTTGGAAACCCAATCCTAAACAGGAAAACAGGGGATAAACCTCTACTCCTGTTCAACAGACAGGGGACAAGTGTGAGTCAGGTGATAGGCAAACCTATCTACTCCTGTTGAGGATAAATAAATAAATAGTAAATAAAATCTCAGAATTTTAGGAGATGTCAGAAGATGTTTAGAAGATGAAATAGACTTAAAAAAGCTTGAACATCATAGTTGTATAATAAAAGATTTAGTTCTACTGAAGGGTTTTTATTAATTAGTATACTCTTATATATTCAAATGCAACCCAACAAAATTTATTGATCATAAAAATCCCATGAAAACTGAAATTATATCATGGTTTTATTGGCTGTAATTGTTTACTTATGGCCAAAGAAAGAAAGATTCAAAAGAAAATAAATTAAACCATGAAAATTGTATTTCTATCTTTCTGTTAAATGTTGTTTGATATTCAGTCACAAAAACAAATAAAGATATAATGTAGATTTTGCCACTTGTGACAATTTTTCCAAGGTTTAAATATGCTGTTGCTAGTTAAAATCCGAGGTTTATAATGCCTAGGAAACTGACCATTAATTGATGGGTTGAGGAACAGAAGAGTTACTTTTCATCCCCAATTAATACAGAAGCAGTAGTGAGTTTAAAAGAAAAATAAAATAAAGGACATTTAAATAAGTACATTAGCAGTATTGTAGTGATTTCTACAAATCTAGTGACTGGAAAATGATCACTTACCACTTAGTAAGGGTGCCTCAATGACAGAGGCATGTCAAAGCAAACCATTTGGCAAGAGGTCAGGTTCACCTGAACAAAGGTCATGACCCAAGCAAAAGTTTGAGAACTTGAAATAGATTTTTATCACCCATACACCAGACTTTCCTATAGCCATCACCACTATAAAATAGTTAAGTCCCCCATATAAGCAGGGAATTGATGGGGTTGTTAGGACTTTCTTGCTAGTAAGAGGCAGATCTTGTAGAAGTTGTATTATTTGGTAATTAAAAGGTACTGTAGTGAACTGATAGGTTTGTTATTATTCTTTGCACTGAAGAAGTGTGTTCAATGCAAGAGAAAAGCCACAAGCCAAATAGTAATTATTGTTTTAATCATCACTGGCAATCAGGGTTGGTGGAGATAGTTCAGGTTTGCGGATGATGAGTGGGGGTGTAAAAAGGAAGAAAAAGGAAGAAAAACAAAAATAAGTAAAAGAAAACTACAAAAATTAACAAAGATCAACCCATTGATTTTTTGGTGATATGTTTTTGTTTTTTGTTTTTTTCAAGCTTTTCTCAGTCTGAACACACACAGACACACACAGACAGACACACACAGACAGACACAAACACACACACACACACACAACCAAACACAGACACACACAAAAATTCATGTACCTCTATAGGTTTATACATATACACACATGAATATACTTCTAAATAGATATGAGAAGATGCTGAAAAGTTTTTAGCCTAACCAAGAAGCTTATCCCAAAATAATTCCAATATTTATTCATTTGTTCTCATTCTATTTGGTGGATTAGGTTGACAGTTTTTCAGCACCCGCTAGTATGCACATACACACACACACATATAGAGGCATACATATACATGTGTATAATATATATATACTTAAGATTATCACACAAAATTTCATAACTGAATCAATTAAGTAGTCAGATCCTCATACGTCAAAACTGATGGGAGAGTCCATTATTATGTAGAAGTATATGTAGATGCAAATAATTCAATCTGTAGCCTAATGTGGGAAAAATACTTTATTTTAGCCAACAAATATTGATTTTTCATCATAATTTCCTTCCTTGTCAATGCACTTGTTCAGTAGTAAATATTAATAATAGAAATTATACAGTGAAATTTTATCTTAACCAAATAATTTATATTATATATTTGTGGACTATTGTACTCATCTTTATTGCTGTCAACACAATTGCCTGTTGTGTTCTCCAGCCTTCATTCAGCTAATAATTAATTAATCCACTCTCAAATATATACATACATCACCATATATACAGATGTATAAAAAAGCACATATACAGTCATGTAACTATATATATATATATATATATATATATATATATATATATATATATATATATATGTATGTATGTATGTATATATATATTAATAATACAATATAGTAATCCGTATGGAATTTCCAGGAGGATATAGATCCAAGGAGAGCTCTATGTCAAAGACAGAGCAAAATTATTATTAATTAAAGAATATCAAACATTTAAAATTACAAGGTAAAAATTTTATTTCATGAGAGCCCAAAAAAAGCAGCTCTTAATCTTCAAGACCTACCAAGTTGTTTGTAGGCCTTGAAGATTGAGACGTGTTTTTTTAAAGCTCTCATAAAATACAAATTATTACCTATGGGATTTTAAGTATTTGATATTCTTTAATTATATATATATATGTATATTATATATATTTTATATATATATATATATATATATATATATATATATATATATATATATATATATATATGAAGAAATATAGTTTTAATGTGTGCTATATTTATAGGATAAAGTGCTCAATATCAGAGATAGAGCGTATGTAAATATAAATATAAAAGTCAACAGGATGTTTCATGCTAGATGCAACCTGATAATTGCATCTAGCATGAAACAGCCTGTTGCCTTTGAGTGTTGACTTCAATGTTCACTATATATATATATATATATATATATATATATATATATATATATATATATATATATGTATTAATTTATACTGACTTTACTTTATATATATGTATGTGTGTATAAGTATATATATATGTATGTATATGTATATATGTGTATATGTAATATGTGTGCATATATATATATTTATGTCTGTGTGTATAAATGCAGGTGTGTATATATATAATGTGTGCATGTATATATATATATATATATATATATATATATATATATATATATATATATATATATATATAATGTGTGTTTATGTCCATATATACATGTATATATATCTTTGTGTGCATATATGTGTGTGTGTATATATGTGTGAGTATGTGTACATATATATATGTAAGTGTGTATATGTATCAATATATGTGTGTGTATATATGTGTGAGTATGTGTACATATATATATGTAAGTGTGTATATGTATAAATATATGTGTGTGTGTGTGCATGTATATACGTATTTGTGTAGATGTTCCATTTATTTATAAAACTATATAGATATATGTGTGTATATACATTTTTAAGTGTAAATTTTCGTTTCATCTTTTGGAAGTGATGTCTGATGATCCAGCATCCTTTAAAAGGTCTCTGGTGAAATAAATTATTACAATGGAGCCTTAAAATGGTCTGGTTTTCTTTAAATTATTAGCTGTGAATTTACATTGAGCTCTCAGGATTTTATCCTCCTTGGGACTACCCATATGGATTACCAATTTTTTCGTAACTTAAATATATATAAATATATATATATGAGTGTGTGTGTGTGTATGTACACACACACACACACACATATACATATATATATATATATATATATATATATATGTATTAATTTATACTGACTTTACTTGTCTCATAATTCTCATCTAGAGATTCTCAAAAAAATCCAAAGAAGTGTCTGCAGTTGTTATCAGTCTTGAACTGGCATTTCAACTGCAGTCATTTTCACACTGCCATCACTTGGCTTCACTCTGTCTTTTTTTATACATTGTTCTAATGATCTGCCCTCATTGGTACTGTTTGGGAGATTTTGAGGAGCATAGAACTACTTTTTAATTGTTGTTGTTCTCAAATCTACCCTGTCCTGGAGTGGTAGAACCTTTTAGGGTCTCAGCTACAGGCAACTAGTGAATCACCAAACTAGGGTCAAAAAATCAAAATATAAAAATTCATTTAAAAAAAAAATTTGCCAGCAATATATTATTGTGAAAAAAAATTACCAGCAATAAATTTTTGAAAAAAAAAAAAAAAGATTCCTGAAACTCACAAGAGAATAAAATTTTGTCGTTAAATAACCTCTAAGATGATGATATGCTATTAAACAAAACAAACCAAACCAAATCTTTGGTACATTAACTGCATTTAAGCATAATACAAGAATACTAGAATACTAGGTCTTATTATTACAATGTTGAAATGGCGAAATTATAGTGTAGCTTAGATTAGATGTGGCACAGGGCCAAGAATATGAGGCACCTAGTGAGGATCAAACTCATTATTCAGTTGTAATTCTTGTTTTCTTGTTTCCCTGACATCTATGAAATTCAAAAAATACAACATAAAACACCTTCTTCTATCTTCCTGAATTCTATTTTTTTTTTTTAGCCCTTTATTCTGACCAAAGTTCCATCACTTTCTCTCACTCTCAGTAATGGCTGGCATCTTAGTGATATTATTGGTTTGTTTGGGAGTGAAATGATTAAAAGAAAAACATGCATAAACCTATATTAGTACATATATATATATATATATATATATATATATATATATATATATATATATATATTACTAATTTGTTACTGGTAATGAGAAATCCAAGGAGGATATTAATCCAGGGATAGTTCAATGCAAACTAAGGAGCATTATAATAATAATAATAATCAAGGAGAAAACCTTAAAGATTAATTTTGGTCATAACTTATTTTGTGAATATCTATATATTCCTCACTTCAGATCAAAATCTTTTAGAGAAAAAAAAAAAACAGTGACAATAATTTTTTTTTTTACTAAAAGATTTCAGTTGAAGAAATGAATATATAGATATTCGCAAAATAAATTATAACTGAAATGAATCATTAAGTTTAAAGTCTTCTTGATTATTATTTCATATATATATATATATATATATATATATATATATATATATATGTCTGTGTGTGTATGTATGAAAATATCTAAAAACAATGGTAATATAAACAAAAATATTGGGAAAAAATAATATCAAACTAAGTGAGCTGTGCATCTAGATACATCTGATGCTAGAATTTAAAATTTTTTAATTTAGCATCGCTATATCTACTGCATTTCTCGATTAGTCGATAATTATAGTTGATGCTTATGTTCATATTTACCCTGCCACATGCTACATATATATAATTCCATCAATAAGAACATTACTTTAATCTGATGAAGTAAGTCTTTTTAGAGGAGAAAAATGCATTACATAGAATTTTTCCCATTATCTCATTCAATTAATATATATATATATATATATATATATATATATATATATATTAGGGAAAAGAAGTATAATAAAGTAGAAAAAAATTGTGTGTGTGATGTGTTTCATCCTTTAGGACTTCATCAAACTAAGTTTATTTTTACATTTATGCAACTGCACATGTACACAAACAAGAGACACTGGGAATTTTAAATTTAAAAATGTGTTTGGGATATATAATGATATACAATATAATATGGAATAATAATTATATAATAATTTATTAAATAATATATATATATATATATATAATAATCATATAATAATCTATATATATATATATATATATATATTTAATAATCATATAATAATCTATATATATATATATATATTTAATAATCATATAATAATCTATATATATATATATATATATATATATATATACATTTAATAATCATATAATAATCTATATATATATATATATATATATATATATATATATATATATATATATATATACATCTTTCACCCAAAATATAAACTTGTTTAAATATATACGTATATATATATATATATATACGTATATATTTAAACAAGTTTTTTGTTGTACAGAACTTAATAATAGAAAGAAATAAGCATAATTTAAAAAACATATAGGTGTAAATTTAATAACTAAAAACAACCAGCTTCGTCCCAGTCTCATCAAGTTTTATTCTGGGAAATGAAAGAATAGACATGTAAATTAAAGATGACTAATCAAGGGGAAAAAAACATTAAGGGAAACTAGAGACCAATAATATTCAGATGCAGCAACCAATCCCTTTGTTTACAGTGGGAAGGCTTGCAGGATCTAATATATAAGGACTCCAGAACCTTGCGATGATACAAAGAGTGGGACCTTGATTGATTAGAAAAACGGTTCACATTGTGTATATATATATATATATGTGTGTGTAAGAATATATATATATATACATATATATATATATATATATATATATATATATATATATATATATATATATACACACATACATGTGTGCGTGTAAGAATATATTATACATATGTGTGTGTGTGTAAGAATATATTATACATATGTGTGTGTGTGTAAGAATATATATATATGTATATATATATATATATATATATATATATATATATATATATATATATATATATATATATAGATAGATAGTTATAGATATATATGTATGTATGATAATGTGCAAAAGTTTTCTTTTGATGTAGTTCATCATTTAGCAGTTCATATTTTATTTACATTGATGTGGCTACACAAGCACATGAATGAGAGACGCTTGGAATTTTAATTTCAAAATAATAATAATTTCTTAATTTCTTTTATCTTTTAATATCTGTTTTGGATCTATAATCCAGCTGATTTCCTTTAGATTCTCTTGGTTTATGTTTCCATTACTTTTGTTATTAAATATCTCACATATAATCAATTGTGTAATTGTTCTTTACAAGATCAGTAAATACAAAGATAGGTATCATTCTTCCTTGGTAATAACTTCTAGTTTTTCCTTTTCAATAAATTCTCAATGGGGTTTACGTCAGGACTTTGTGCTGGGTACATCAATACCTTAATTTTGCTGTTATATCGGTATTTTGCAAGAATTTGTGTCGAGCGTTTTTTGCCATTTTCATGATGGAACATCCAGTGATGCCCGAAAGACAGCTTTCATGCACTTTGTTTTATATCCTTTTTAAGAATAGACAAATACTGTTCTTTATCCATGATACTCTGTACTCTCACTAGTTCTCCTGGTCAAGAAGCATCAAAACATCCACAGAGCAGAATGCTCCCATCACTGTAATTGCAGGGAGGGCATTTTTGGTTTGTCAGCTTCATTCACTTTCCTCCATACGTAATGACAATTCATGTGACCAAAGAATTCTAGTTTCATCTCATCTGACCATAAAACGGAGTTCCAATATTTACTCCCATCTTCTAGATGGCTTCTAGCATAAGCTAATCTGCATTTTAGGTGTTTACCCTTAGGCAAGGGATTTTTCCTTGCATGACAAGCTCAAAGTCCTGCTTAATAAAAGCATCTAATAGCTGTCTCTGTTGATATATTCAACCATGATGGTCACATTATTGACAATGTCCTTTGTTGTTAAATGATGATTCTTTGAGACATCTGTAACAATTTGACTTCCTATTCTCTAAGAAATTAACTGTCTTCTGCCAATCCCTAATTTATTCTCAACACAATGAATCTTGTTGAACTTCTTGATAATGCTACAAATTTTCAATCTCAAAACATTTTAATGCTTGGAAAGTGTTATATATCCATTACCTAGTTTGTACGCATCAACTATCTTCATTCAGAGCTCCTTGTTATATCCAGCCATCTTGGTACTCACATATTGTCTTCTTCATTACATTTTAGAATGTTACAAAATCAGGTCAATACTATTTCATTTTCAAATGTTTATATTAAATGTCAAAATTAAGAAAAGAATTTTGGACAGCACCATTTCTAGAAAAATCTGTAACTATGAATATAATAGATTAAGACTTCTAAAAATTTCTTGAATTGTTCAAAACTAAATACAGAATAAACTATTTATGGTAAATTCAGTAAGTACTTGCAAATATTTGCATTTCCTTAGAAAATATGCAGATATTCAATGGAGGCACATAACACTCTACTCAACTGTATCTAAGTATGAATGTATGCACACAAACATATAAATCTATATGCACACATATACACATGAAAATATTCACACAATTATATGTTGATAAGAATATGTTTTTGTTTATATATAAGCTCTGGAAACTCTAGTATTTCATTATGTAAATATATATATATATATGGAAGGTAGATATACAAATCTATATATCAGACTAATAGAGGGTATGGGAATGGTAAAATTGTGTTGTGACACTGCTACTAGTTTGACTAAAAGCAGTGGCAACAATATTTTGTACATATAAATGATGAGTGTAAGGAAATGGAAGTTAATTTTAACAAGGTAACATTTTATATTTATGTTTTTATATAACAGAGTAAAAAGAGAGAGAAAATATACTAGAATACATGCAAAAGAAAGTAAATGTTACAAATTAGGAATTATGTGGGTAATACATACATGTGTTTGTATATGAAAAAGTTCAGTTACTAAGAGGAAATATATCCCTATATCCAGGAAGGCCTGGTTGCCATTGTCATATTCTAGAATGAAAAGAGAGACTAGAGAGTGATGGCAGGAAGTGATCACTCCAAGAAATAAATTCTTCAGAATAATTATAGTTTTATCAATCCTGTCTGTCTTATATATATATATATATCTACACATACACACACACACATATATATATATATATATATATATATATATATATATATATAATCCTCAAGAAGCATATGTAAGATGACTCTCTGGCAAAAAGAGAGCTCAATGCTACAATGGCAGAGCATTTATATTTATCCTAATCATTCTGATCAACCACAGTTGTCAGTTTCCTGCACACATTTCTTTAGCTGCTCGGCATTAGTACATTGAGTGGTAATGACATTTATATCCCCAACTCAGCTAGCCCAATGTGTGACAATGAGAGTAGCACTTGAATCCATGTAATATACTCATCAACGAAAAGTACCAAGGAGGGAATGACCATATGACCAAGAATGGAATAGCTGCAAAACCACAGCTATTTGAGGGATAAAAAAAACCCAAAGAAACACTGAAATACTAATACCACTGAATGGATTAATGATGACCATCTGAAAAAATTGACAGTCATGGTTAATCAGATGGAACTATCTCTCTTAATGCATATATATTTTAATCATTTCACCCCAAGTAAGGCAATAAAACAACTAAGCTACAAGAGGTTACTGAGTGTTAGAGAATATAAGAAAAATATACTAATAAGGAGGAAGGACAATAAAAGAATAAGAATTAAGCAGACAGATGATAATGAATGGCATTGCATTTCAATTTTTGAAGATCAAAGTTGACTGCGAAGTAAAAAGCTGGAAAAGAATTCCACAAGTGAGATGTGCGAGAAAAGAAACTGTTAGCATAGAACTTAGGGTTACATCTTTTGCCATTTCACCTGTAAAAATGAAGATATCTTGTTACCAATCTAATACTCTGTTTAAATTCACAAAGTCTAGATTTCATACAGAAAAATTCATCAGAACAATTAACATGAAAGTATTTATTGAAAACCCTGCACCCATATAAATATATATATACATATATATATATATATATATATATATATATATATATATATATATAGGAGGCAGGGAGAGAAATACAGTTAACAATATTGACAATTTTATATAAAAACCATTAAGGATACAGAGGCACAGCTTTAAATTTACATTTTGACATGCAGTGTATTCTAGATGATAAAAGTGTTATTAGTCTGAAGAGGTTTCTTCCCAGAACAAAACCTGTCATTTAAGAGTTTTATCTTATGAAATTGGGTAGACGTAATCTTGTGGGCCATTGATAGCTGTGCTAGCAGGAAGCCATAAGTCATCATGGCTGAGGGCTTGAGCATGCTGGCTTTATTCAAATTGTTGATCACACTAGATGATACGCTCTCTCCTAGAAACTGTAACAAGGTCTACTCAGTGTAGTTGCAGTATAAACCATAGGTGGGCTCTGTAGGTGTTGAGCAAACACAAATGTGCCTGAGTGAGCATCTGCAATAAGGATTGGCTACCACCCTAGTAGACGGGTATCCTCAAATATGGGTGGCTAGCTATTATAATTATTTCCTTAAACATACATGTTCATCCGTGATGCACATTTTATGACGGACATGATTTTACCAACAAATGTACAGTTATAGATGGTTAGTCTCTGAAAAACATGGACATATACACATTTGCTTTTGTTCATTTAAACTTACACTTTTTATTTTGACTAAATAAGATAAAAGCAAGTACTTACTTTTTTTTTCTCTAAATGCTTATTCTGAGTATTTTTAGCAAAAATGTATAAAGTTCTTGTAGATAGAGTTTATCTTAGATATTTTGCTACTGTCAATGTTTACCAAAGTTTACTTCTTTCTTTAGGATTTAGGAGAATAAATCTTGGTAGGTTGATAGAATTGGAAAAGAAATAATGAAAGAAATAGTCATTTGTAAACATCTAAACTGGAATCTATTTAGAAAAACCTTGTTTTAAAATAACATATTATCATTTCTTATTTTCCCAATATTTATATTGGATATTTTCAAAAATGTATTCACCTTTTATTTAAAATGCAACTTATTGGAATAATTGTATAAAGTAAAAATTATAAGATATTTAACTTGTTAATATATATCTAAATTTAAAACAGAAACCATAAATGTAGCTTTTAGTGTCATATCTTCTTTGTTCATATCCCCTACTTTAAGGAATGGATTTCTAACACTGCATTCTTAATATCTTCAAGTCTTAGAGTAACCATTACCCATTGTACATAGTCTCATAATACAACCATATCACATTGAAACACCAGTACCTGCAAAATGACTGAAGTTAAGCAGCATCAAAACTTGTTAATAAATAGATGGGTGACTGCTTGGGGAATGCCAGATACTGTGAGCCTAGATGTGACGATGATGTAATGTATAATGAATCGGAATTTTTAATTGGAGAGATAGGTTCCAATTTCAGTTCTTTTTGTTATAGTCACTTACATGCAAAATACCCTTGGGAAAGATATGAAACCAGCTCTTCTCCCCAAGTTATGGGTTAATTAGTAAGACTTGTATCGCTAAATCATTATTACCTCAAAAAAATTGTCACAATCTAAAAATATTTTCTGGGTTATAAATAACATGCAGAGGGTTGATAAGACATACAAAATGAATGAATCAAATCAATCAACCCTCCTACATCCATAAAAAAACCTCATTTAGTAACACTCTACCTCGTGTGGCTGTGGGAGACAGTTTTTCTCACCAGAATCTTATATATCCACAAGTCTACCATTTCTCCAGGCTTAGAATATTGCTGCCACATATGGTCTGGTGCTGCTGCTATATATTTAAAAAATCCCTGAAAAAATCCAAAGAAGAATCACTTATCGGCCCTGAGCTCACATCTTGACTTCAATCACTTTCCCATAAATACTTTCAAGGTAATTGTTCAGATAAACTCTTCTCTATGGTACCTAGACTCTATGAATTTAAGCACATTACTAGATGGGTGGCAAGGTCTCATCATTTTACATTTAACTATAAGTTCTAAGCTAACAGTTTCTTCTCTTTCAGTTCTCCATTGTGGAATGCTCTTCCAGCTTTTTGCTTTCCATTCAAATTTGGTCTTCCAAAATTTTAATGCAATGACAATTGCTATCTTCTGTCCCCTTTGTTATATAGGAATAAAGTGTTGCTGCCGACACTTAACTTTGAACATAGATCACCAGTGAGCAAACAGCTGTTCATATTATTGAATTAAGTAGACCATGTGACCATAGAGGAAACACATATATGTAGGAAGTAGCTGATGCCTAATTAATCACTATTTCTATTCTATCCTCTATTACTATATGGACAGCTATTCTCTACTCTATTCACTATACCATTTCTCTATTTGGATTATTATATGGATTAATATTTGAGTGAGTATTATCGAGCAAGTACTATTATTGTGAGTGTTATTCGAAGGCATCGTTTATTATAGTTGTATCTGCGATTACAAAGTCTCTATTAGAATGCACATTATGAAAGTGACAACAAGTATTTGCTGACATCACCAAAGTGGCAACAAGTGTTCGTTGACATCACAAAACACTTAAATTCTGTTCTTTTATCATTTTCAATCCTTAAAGATGTTTTTCTTATATTCTTTCACACTCAGTAAACCATTGTGTGTTAGTGGCTTTGATTAAAGAAACAAACAAAAAAATTATAGTGATGACCTTTAAGGTGGGGTTGTGTAATTCTCATTCTTTATGCTCTAAAATTACTTGATGGACATTGAAAAGTAATAACATTTGGGGAAAATCAAAATTTCCTAAAGAGATTAGTTAACAAAATGATGTCAACTTAATTCAGAGCCATGACCTTTACAGAAGACATTAGTCAAATATGTATGTATTTGATTATTGACTGTCTATTTTGCCATT
>OZ010576.1:21799025-21804025 GCA_963932145.1 Acanthosepion lycidas
TGATATATAGGAAAAGTGTGTGTATATATGTATATATATGTATAATTTTTTTATATATTATCTTTGGTTGGATTGATGTGAGTTTGTGACTCTTGATTTCACGCTTTTGCGATCGTCAAAAGCATGAAATCCAGGGTCACAAACACACATGAATCTAACCAAATATATATTTATATATATATATATATATATATATATATATATATATATATATATATATATATATATATCCATGTGTAATGACGATGAATAGAATCCACTTCCAATGTTCATAATATTCAATTTAAAAGAGGGCTCAATACAAAAGTAGAGTAATATTCTTTATTTTAGCATATTACATAAAAAACATGTAAAAAATCTACACAAATGCAATCATGTTTCAATGTGTATCTCATCAGGCATTAGTATATAATAGTATATATATATATATATATATATATATATATATATATATATATATATATATTCAAATAAATGTTGACTAGAAATAAAACAAAGATGCAAATAAAAGTGAATGGGTGGAAAGAGAAGTAGTTTAAATTATTTGGTTTATATAATAAAATAAGATTTCTATTACTAATACACTAATAAGTTTATAAATTGCCTGTCTAGGTAGTAAGCATAGATATACAAAATCAGTCATTCTTCAGAAAATCTGTCACAAATTCAAATGTACTCCAGATTCACGATTTAAGAAAAATAATTAACTGGAATAACTGTCTTCTTCTATGTGCTATGATGGGTGAACATGGCTCACCACAACTTCCTATTCTTTGTAGCTCTTAGTAAGGTTTGTCTTTTTACTCTCCTTCCTAATCTGACAATCATTTACACAAGTTTGTTAGGTAGGTTATTCACTGCTTTCCTCTGTCCCTCTTACCTTCAGTATGACTTCAGTATTTCTTGTGAGTGTCAAATTCTCCAAGACTTCTTTCCTCATTATATGTTCAAGAAATTTCAATTGTCTCTTTATGATTCTAAAAGTTCTTTTTTTCCCATTTTCCTTAAAACCTCACCATTGTTTACTTGTTTCAACCATAGTAATCTTAATATCCATCTGTAGAACTTTATTTCTGTTCCCTTAAGTCTCCTTTTCATCTGCAAGGAGATTGTCCAGCATTCACTGCAATACAGGAGGACTGATATTGCATAACAGTTAAGCACTCTTTTTTCTTTTGGATTTCAGATTGATGATAAAACTACCAATAACATTATTCAAAAGACTAAATCATTAACCTAATCTGGTGAAAAACAGGTTTCAAATTTCTAACTTTAGTCATAGTACATGATATTAGTACAACAATACATTCAATGATATTATAACAAATAATCAGTAAAAAAGATTAATAAAACAGATTAGTATAAATTAGGAATTTTTTATGTCTACATATTGATCCATTCAAAAAAATGATGATAACAAGAAAATTTTATGACCTAATAAAGGGAATTAAAAGAAGTCTAGACATACTTAATTTCAGGAAAAAACAAAGCATCTGATAGCGTGTTTCATTGAATATCTGTGGCCAGAAGATTTCATTGATCAATGATAAGAAATCAACAAATGGGTCTCACTTCTCATCATTTTTTATCTCTTGACAAAAATTATATATTCCTGGAAAATATAAGGAAAATATTTATATATATATATATATATATATATATATATATATATTCTACCCATTCTGAAGGATTTTCCATCTCAAAACTTGGTCTCTTAAAGCAGAGAACATAAAATATTAAACGATTTTTTCTTTCTCTTTTTAGTCTAAAGCAATGCCAACTTGGGAAAAATAAAGATTTAATAATTTTAAACACACAGAAATGCATACACACATAACATCTTTTCATTATCCATCTGGTGAATTCATTAGAGGCGAAATGCATTATCGGATATTATTTTCCGAAACATACTTTCATGAACGTTTTTCTATATGTTAATAACTTATAACTCTGTTGGAATTACATACCCAAATTTATTACACACACACACACACACATATATATATATATATATATATATATATATGTTTCATTGAATAATATATACATTTTGTATCCAGTTTTATACTCATACTTGTTGACAAAACCATGAAAATAATAAGAAAACCCTTCAAATTCTTGAGGCCCTCTATATCAAGATCAACCAACCAACATTTAACAAAATTTATTACAAGTGTAGCAGCAGTGTATTGAAGTGAATATAACAAACATTTAATGCCATTTTATATTTCTAACAATTTTTCCTTATACTGAAATGCTTGTTTTGCAAAAATTTTCCATACCTTCAACAGATAAACTTAAAATCTTAAAATAATTACAGAACATGTGTGTACATCTTTTTAAAAAAATCACCATCACAACAGAATTTGGATATTATCACATTTACAATAAGTTTTCCTTTGTAATTCATCCCTGAAGATAATCTATGAAAAAAAAGTACTTGAGTTAACAAAACCTTTGTCTCCTTCCTTGATGAATTTCATCTTAGCATCAAGAAACTGATTAGAGAACTGGGAAGGATCAGTATAAAAATAAATATTTAATTTTAAAAGCAGAATAAAAGAGTGGTTTTCTGCCTTTGAAAATAAAAATAATTTTTTACTCACCAGTTATTAACCATTGACGGAAGAAGCATAACTTAGTGCTGAAACATGAAAGTTATTTTGTAGAGATTTTCAATACATTTTTGTTTTAATCTAATATAATAAATAACATTAAGCTCTACTCTACACTGAACCCTTTTAAAAAAAATTAAAATTAAATGCTACAGACAGTGAAATTATTCACCATTTGTTCTTATCTCCTAGCTATATATATATATATATATATATATATATATATATATATATATATATATATATAATGTTTTAGGATATTACACTGAAAACATGTTTAAATCACTACACAATTGCAGTCATGTTTGAATGCGTATTAAGAAATCTCATCAGGCAATAAAATAAATAATTTAAAATAAATAAATTTATTTAAAATAAATGAATTATTCACTCACCAGTAATTCACAAACACCTGATGAGATGCATTGATATGCATCAAAACACAACTGCAATTGTGTAGCAATTTTGACATGTTTTCAAGGTAATATCCTAAAATAAAAAATATTGCTCTACTTTGTATTGAGCCCTCTTCAAGATTAAATGAATGTTGCAATGATGTATCTATATATATATATATATCTATATATATATATATATATATATATATACATCTATATATATATATCTATATATATATATATATATAGATACATCTATATATATATATATCTATATATATATATATATATATATACATCTATATATATATATATCTATATATATATATATATATATATACATCTATATATATATATATCTATATATATATATATATATATATACATCTATATATATATATCTATATATATATATATATATAGATATATATATATATATATATATATATATACATCTATATATATATATATATATATAGATACATCTATATATATATATATACATCTATATATATATATATACACATCTATATATATATATATATATATATATATATATAGATACATCTATATAGATATATATATATAGATACATCTATATATATATATATAGATATATATATATATATATATATAGATACGTCTATATATATATATATATATAGATAGATACGTCTATATATATATATATATATATATATAGATACATCTATATATATATATATATACATCTATATATATATATAGATACATCTATATATATCTATATATATATAGATACATCTATATATATCTATCTATATATATATAGATATATATATATATATATATATATATATATATATATACACTGTTAGATTTTATTATGCAAATCACTGTGATCAAAATAAAATTGGTTTAACCTACCAATATTTGAATTACTTTAAGGATATATCCATATATGCAATATATTATGTGTACTTTGAACTAATGTAGATTTATTAAAAATATTGATAATTTGTTTATTTGTTTTCTGTGTGTTGCTTTTCGTTAAGCAGGCAAAAAAAGTGCAACATAAATTTTTATTTACAAATAAATTCAAAAGATATTGGTAAAAAACACATATATTTGATTAACACAATAACCAATATGCCTGAATAAATTATTGTTTTATTACTTTTCATGTTAATATCGGCTCCTTTAACTTGTTCGTCTTTCTTTCACTGATTTTGTTAATTTTTCTACTCTTTTGATTTTAATGTTGTTTTTATTGCTTCTTAGAGATCTTCTTTGTTTCAATATTGTTTTCTATTCTCGTATCTCTTTTAATGATAGCCACAAAATGTTCTATTAGATTAATATCTGCAGGGGCCGGGGTAACATTCTATTAATTTGGTATCTTTGAAATTTGTTTTTTATTTGTCAAGGGAGGCAATAGTCAGCAGAATGTGACAAATAATTGTCTTTTATGAAGATGCTCTTTAGTGTAAAGCTTATTGGTTTTGACCTGCAACACTCAGCAACTATCTTGTCCAAGAACTTAAAATAATTCTCTGCATTTATGTTTATACTATCATCTATTTTTGAATGTGTCTAAAATTTTAGTGCCTAAATTACTAGCCCAAAATATTATTGTATTCCCCTCTATTGTTTTTTAAGTTGTGTCAGTTGTCTATTTTACTAAAGAACCTTACCTCTAGTGTAGCCATCAGATCCATTCCATATAACTCTATGTTCATCACTACAATTTACTATTAAGAAACCTATTTTCATGTCTTTCTCTTTTTACTGTGTCTCTTCAGAAAGTGGGTGATAATAGCTGACCACAATTTCTTTACACTATCTCTCCTAATCCCTGTTCAACCATTTACATTATGTTGTTAGGTAGTTTATACACTGCTTTCCTCTGTCACTCTTCCTTCAATATATCTTGTAAGTGTCAACTTTTCCAAGCCCTCTTTCCTCATTATGCACCCTAGAATTTACAACTCTCTCTTTTCAGTGTTAA
>OZ010576.1:21814025-21859025 GCA_963932145.1 Acanthosepion lycidas
TCAAATTTTCCAAGCCCTCTTTCTTCATTATGAACCCTAGAAATTTTAACTCTCTCTTCCTGATTCTCAGTATGTGTCCTTTTTGTTTCTATTTTCTCTAGAGCTTCATTGTTGCTCACAAGTTTGGTTCATGGTATTCTTAGCATCCTTCTGTAGAACCACATTTCTGTTGCTTTACAACAAAAACAGAATTAAAACAAATATTATAAGGAATTTTCCTTCTGATAAAACATTAATAGACTTATCATTTGTCCTCTTTTTAATCAGAGGTTATTTGTCTAATCACAAGGAACATTATTCTTCTATGCACCATGTCCCCCTTCAGTAATAAGAGATGTAAAGAACAGGAAATTGTGGAGAGTCATGATCACAAAATTTCTGAAGGTACATGGCACTTCAGGTCATTGGCAATCATGGCTCTGCTCAATTTCCTATCCTTGTAGCTTTTAATCAATTTTATATTTTTCTTTTTCAGGCTTTTCTTGGACTCGAGAAACAAGAAATCCCACTTTTAGAGTTTTTCAATAATCTGATAGTTTTTTCTCATCATGGTGAAACTTTTATCTTAATGTTTATAAAAAGGATACATCTATATTATATTTAGTAAATACATTTATTTGAATAGATATTCCTGTCTTTTATACAGTGAAATTGCACCTACTGACTTCATCTACTTTTATGTGCCATGTACCTGTCTATATTTCTGAGATGAGGTATCATGTACACTATTTACATTATTCAGACTATTATCCTCATCTTTGTTGCCACATTTATTACAATGTTTTGGCCATGGTTGGAATGTAGAATTAAACCCTTTATTTCACTCACTGGGGTAGACTGTTCTAGTTCCATGTGCCATGTTTAATGAATGTCAGTAAATTCCCCTTTCCAAGTTCTCCACTGATTTAACTGGGTATTGAATTCACACTCATTTCACTGGATCTAACCAACACCTTTATCCACTGTGCCTTGAGGACATCTGTGTATGAATTTTTGGGTATTATAAACTTAATGTCTCAGCTTCCGTTTTTTACCAGTGCTCATATTGCAATTTTTGCTATTATCATTATATATTTTTTACCAGAGCTCATATTGCAATTTTTGTTGTTATTATTGTTTTTCTCTGGCACTCCTTATTACTGGTTTTCATATTGTATTCATTTCTATGCTTGGTCAACTCAGGAGATTTTTGTGGCCTAGCATATGTGCTGATTCCTTAAGTTTATGAATTTTCCAATGGTGTTCTTTGTCTATGATCTCAACCTGATCCCACAGAGGGCAGTGATCTCCCTTTTCTCTCCATATGTGGTCAGCCACGCCTGATTTTTCTACTTCTTCTCATGTTACAGCCACCTGAAGAATGCCGGAGCATACAACAGCCGAAACATTGTAATAAATATGGCGACAAAGATAAGGACAATGGTCTGAATAATGTAAATAGTGCCATGTACCTTCAGAAATTTTGTGATCATGACTCTCCACAATTCTCTGTCCTATACAGCACTTATTAAATTTTGTCTTTTTGTTATCTCCCTTAAACTGGCTCCACCAATCTTTTACTCAAGCTTGCTGGGTAGCTTATGAACTTTTGTAGGTTATGCATTTAAGCTTCCTGGGTAGGTCATGCACTGTTTTCTTCTGACCAACTTTCCTTCAATCTAACCTGCATCAAATTTTCCAAGTCCTCTTTCCTCTTAATATGCCCTAGAAATTTCAACTCTCTCTTTCTGATACTAAATATAAATTTCCTTTTTGATTCCATTTTCTCTAAAACTTTGTCATTTCTCACATGTTTGGTCCATAGTATTCTCAGTATCCTTCTGTACAACGTTTTTGTTGCTTAAAGTTTCTTCTTCATCTCTGATGAGATTTTCACTGCCATATAGGGAATGATACTATATAACAGCTCAATACTCTTTTCTTTGTTTCTAACAAAATTTTCCTGTTTTTAATATTTTACTTAGCTTTTGGAAGGCATCTTGTTTTATTCCAATGTCCCTTCAGATTTCCATGTCACATTTTCTGTCCTCTGTTAAAACACGTCCTAAATATTTAAATCATTGTACTTTTTTCAATTTTGATATTTCTAATTTTCCTGACAGCCATGCATTTTGTCTTCTTACAATTGATGTTTAGTCATTTCTTCTTTTCTTGTAATTTCCTTTA
Organism: Acanthosepion lycidas; assembly: GCA_963932145.1. Lineage (NCBI taxonomy): Eukaryota > Metazoa > Mollusca > Cephalopoda > Sepiida > Sepiidae > Acanthosepion > Acanthosepion lycidas. The sequence goes on from OZ010576.1 coordinate 21,816,192, forward strand.
TGTATCTGCTATCAACACTGTGTTTTCTTCATATTTTATGTTGTTAAGTTTATAACCACCAATCTTTTTATGTGAAATGTAAATAAAGTACTTTTTAAGCAATTAATGGATTGTTCCTTTTAACATTACTGCTTAATAATATACATGTTATATTTAGTGAATACACATGTTTGAGTAGACATCCCTTTTTAAGCAGTGAAATTGAATGTCATACTTTTTAAATGGCCTGAAATGGAGTTCTGCTTTTATATATGGGCAGGAGCTTTCCCGTCTCCAGTTTCCAGTTTTGATAGAGTCCAAAAACGTCTTATCATCCTTGTGACTGACAAATTATTTTCTGTTATACAACCCCTCTCTCATAGATGAAATATTATAAGCCCCTCATTGCTCTATCACAACTTGCATGAAAAGTGCTCAGATGAATTATATTCCTTAGTTCCACCAATTCTAACCTTTACGGTTAAGACCCACCATGCTATACACATTGTAGTGAACCACCCACATTCCCTTTGTATTCCATTGGTAAGAAGTAAGTTCTACTTGAGCAAATTCTTCTTGCGAATCACTGCTCTATGGAACTGATATAATAGAATATGTATACACCTGAGTTCCCCCCTCACAGGAATATGATTGGCTAGTGTCCGTCATAAATACAGACGAACGTTTAGGTACAACAGAGTTTAAGTCTATGCTGACACCCATTGGACTACGCCATTGGCTATCCTATTTGTCTACACCTATTACTTGTGACTATGACAAGTATCGGTCAATTACTGCTACCGTGTACTACTTGGTTACAGTAACCAAACCCACTTAGCTACTTCGATCAAATATATCCCTTTTCGGGACATATCAGGAACCAACTCCCAGTCACTACAGTCTTAACCTGTTCCAGTCTAGAATTAATCATTAACCCAATATATCTGCAATAAACTGTGTGCATTACTCTGTAACCTTATACTTTGAGTGGCTTTTGGGCTTTGTACAGGGTGAAACTCACTGTAAGAAAAAAAATACTATACAAGTTATACTTAGTGAAGACACATGTTTGAGTAGACATCTGTTTTTAAACAGAGAAATTGACATTTATAGTTTTTAAAGAAAAGGAGTGTTTACTCAAACAATTGTACTCAGTAAATATAAATTTTTCAGTACCAACAAATTATGTTGGATTAAATAATCCACTAACAACTTATAGAATTTTATATAAATGCATTTTTATTGCATAGGAGGCATGGTGGAGTAATGAATAGCTGCTTGGATTGAGGAATCAGAGCAAAGTTCAAATTCTAGTCGAATCCATTACATTCACTTACATGCTAATATCCTTGGGAAAGATATGAATCCTCTTCTTCTCCTCCCAGCTATGGATAAATAGCTGGGCAGACCGGGTTCTATAGCCTTGGGCAGCAACTGGTCTAAGAGAAGGACATCTCTGAATTCAAAACCTGATCCACCAGGTAGGGGGTTGTGCATTAGTCTAACAACCTACTCACTTAAAAAACTGGATTGTTATAGAAACTGCAACAATATTTTGTGACAGTATCCTCAAAGGCATAATAAATATATATATATATATATATATATATATATATATATATATATATATATATTTATTGCATGTAAATAAATATTGTAAAAATTTGCTCATAGTATAGTTCAATATATACCACTATATTCACCCCATATTCCCCCACCCCCAAATTAAAAATAGATATGAGTTCCATACAAAACTGATCACACCATTTAATATTATTGAAAAAGGAACTTGTCTCACTGTATTTTCCCTCATGGCCTTCATGTTCACTTAAATAACTTTTATGTTCATGTGAATATAATGGTCACACAGTACACATGCTCACTCAAAAGAGCCTCATTACCAAATGAGTATCTCCATCTATGAGTCTCTAGTCATATATATATATACAATTTTCTGCAAAGGATTGTCAAGTTAATCCAGGTCCCACAACCAATTTCTAATATATTCAAAATCATTAGATACACTTTCAGGCACATATTGTATATAAGTAAGGAAAACAGAAAGAAATGTTTTTGCTTCATCAAATAAACCAAATTTTTCAACTGCTGAAAAATATTTTAATTTTCCTTTCATATCAAGAAATTTTAAAATACTGCCAATTCACTTTGGCACTGTAAAAGCAACTTCAGTTGGTTGAAATTTACTCCAAGAAAAAAAAATGAAAAAAAAAAAAAATTTTTTAGAACTGAATTTCGAAGTTGAAAAAGAATAATTTATCTTTAAAAGGGCTGCAATTTTATTTCTTTTCAAAATATCTAGATATTTTCACTAATGTGCCAAAAGTTATGATATATACATAATATTGATCCTAAAACACACTTGCCTGGTAAAGTGTAATAATTCAGGATGACATTTATTCCACAATTGGTTGTCAAGAAAACTTCTAGAGAGATGTTGAGTCATGTTGTCTTGATAGCTGTCTACAGTTTCATAATATTTGTAAGTGCAGTGTATGAATAGATCTCTCCACTATATCCTATAAATGCTTGGGTTTGTGTCAGATGAACATTGCCTGACCATTCAAAAGAAATTTCCAGAATGATCCTTAAACCAATCCTGCTGGGAAACTTGGACATTGCATTATCTTGTTGTAATTATCTGTGGTTGTTAGAATAAACAGAGTGCATAAATAGGTGTAAACGGTAAACATAAATATATATATATATATATATATATATATAATCAGTGTGAGAATAAAGCAGAACACTGCATGGTGACTATCAGTTTCACACCTCATGGTCAATATCATTTGAGGAATAAAAAAGACAGTCACCATGTGGTGTTGACTTCGGTATTCATATTCAATATCTATAAGTGCTTTAACTCCAATTCTTCTCCAATACATAGAATTTTAAACAATATATATATATATATATATATATATATATATGAGAAGGGTGTAAGGGTGGTGTGATGGTTTTCAGTTAAGACACAAAACAAGGTAAATTGTAGTAGCGATTTTTTTGTATTCACATAATTTTTAATTACTTCCTCAACAAATATGGCTTCTCCTTCTATGTAAGTTTCTCTTGGTGAAAGTTTTTAAAAAGGTAGCAAAATGTGATTGTTTAATTGCATAAATACTTCACTTACAATCCACTAGCTTCACTTAGTAGTCATTACTTCAAACACACAATTGGTAGAGGACATTGATACTAATACTCTTGGAAAAGTCATGAATTCACTTACCCTTGAGCATTGCCTTCCATTTAAAGATATCTTGGCCAGGACTTTATCACTGATCTGCTGGATAACCATTTTCTTAAATCACTGTTACATGTTGGTCTTAAATGCCGAGGTTATAATAAAATACTATTACACCTATTTTCAACCATGATAGGAAATTATAATTATAAAAATATCTTTTGATATTTGTTCTATTTCCAAAATCTCAGTATTAAGAAAGAGAAAAATTTAACTGAAAACAAAGAAAAGAATGCTGAACTGTTATGCAATATCAATCCTCCTATATGGGAGTGAATGTGAGGAAATCTCATTGCAGAAAACACAAAACAAGGTAAATTGTAGTAGTGATTTTTTTGTATTCAAATAATTTTTAATTACTTCCTCAACAAATATGGCTTTCTCTTCCATTTAAGTTTCTCTTGGTGAATTTTTTTTAAAAAGGTAACAAAATATGATTGTTTAATTGCATAAATACTTCAACAGAAATGTGTTTCTACAGAAGGATGCTAAGAATACTATAAACTGAGTTTGTGAGCAACAATGAAGTTTTAGAGAAAATAGAAAGAAAAAGGACACATACTTAGAATCAAGAAGAGACAGTTAAAATTTCTAGAGCTTATAATGAAGAAAGAGGGCTTGGAAAATTTGAAACTCGCAGTATAGGCAAGAGGGTTAGAGGAAATCAATGCATAACTTAAATAGCAATCTTGAGTAAATTGATAGTGGAACAAGTTTTTGGAAAGCTAAGGAAAAATCAAAATTTATTAAGAACTACAAAAGACAGGAAATTGTGGAAAGCCATGATCAAAATTTTCTGAAGGCAATAAAAAAAGATGAAGCCAGCAGGTCTAATTTCTGAGACAGGAATATCTATCCAAATAAATGTATCTACTAAATATAATATAGATGTATCCTATTTATAAAACATTAAGGCTGATAAAAATTTTAGCATGATGTAAAAAGCCTATTAGATTATTGAAAGACTCAAAAAGTGGCATTTCTTGTCTTTTGAGCCCAAAAAAAGTCTATACAAGAAAAATATAAAATTGATTAAAAGCTACAAAGGATAGGAAATTGTGGAGAGCCATGATCACTAATATCCTGGAGAGACATGGCACACAGAAGAAGAATGCCCTTTGTGGTTAGTCAAATAACTTAAAGGGAGAACAAATGATAATTGCATTAATTTTTTATCAGAAGGAAAATTCCATACAATATTTGTTTTAGTTCTGTTTTTGTTGTAAAGATTTTCCAGAAAGTTTTTGGAAAGAATAATCAGATGAGTTAATTTCTCTGAAAGACATGACAACTAACTAACCAAAGATTGCTGCTTCAATTCTCTGCAGACACTTGCATGATCTCTGAAAGCTATAAACATTATCAAAGGCAAAGTCAGCATCAAAAGCAACAGCATTAGCAACAAAAGCAACAACAACAACAAAAGTAACAGCAGCAGCATCAAAAGCAAGAGCAGCAGCAATAAAAGCAAGAGCAGCAGCAACAAAAGTAACAGCAGCAGCAATAACAGTAACAGCAGCAGCAATAACAGCAACAGCATCAAAAGCAGCAGCAACAAAAGCAGCAGCAGCAGCATCAAAAGCAACAGCAGCAGCAATAAAAGCAACAGCAGCAGCAACAAAAGCAACAGCAGCAACAGCAGCAGCAATAAAAGCAACAGCAGCAGCAACAAAAGTAACAGCAGCAGCAACAACAACAAAGAAAGAAGTTTGAAATATTTTATAGATGAAATGTCAAAGTTGAAGAGGTGGGTAGCTATAAAGAGCAGTGAGTAAAGTAATCATCCTCCCAACAGATTTTAACTGTCTGATGTAATTAAGAAGCAACTATTTATTTGGTTAAGCTGTTCTATCAGTTCCAGGTCCCTGCACCCAGCACCACCTCACCATTTCTGGTTTTGTTTGCTTGTCCAGGATAAAGGGTCACTGATCTTTGACCATCTGGCCATGTTGCAACATGGAAGCAAGTGTGTCTGGATACTGTTGTCTCTATTGTTATAATAACAGCAATATATTGGATTTTATGATTTTGAGGAATAAAAAGTATGGTGATGGTGCTAACAAGGTATATTGCGGTTAGAGGTTAGGGGGTAGGTTAGGGTCAGGATATGAAATATGGCTGGTTACAGCATAGTTCCAAATATTTAATTCTACAATTGCATTTGTGATGGGGAGTAATATGCTTAAATTTTTGATCATTTGACAGAATTTAATATTTCAATGTTTATTTGCAACATTCTCAAATCATTTCTTCTGAAATGTAAACGATGTAAATAATGCCAATAAATTTATTTTTAGAGACAACACTTGATAATCAGACAAGAATAAGTCTGTTAATATTTCAATCTTTTATTTATATAAAAATTTGAATATTACATTCATATGATATTGAAATTTATATTCTGTTTGCATTTAAACATTAAAAATCTAGCACACACATTGAAATTTCTAGGGCAAATAATGAGGAAATGTTTGGGAAGAAGGAATGAGTTTATTGGGAGTAAACCCTATTTCCAACACAGTTACTTACTGATATACATACTATATTAAGCCCAAACTTTATTTTCTACCCAGACAATATTACAAAAATTCCAAAAAGATTTAACAATACAACAAAAACTGTTAAAATGCAAGTGACTATTGGTTAGAAATTAACATCATCATGTGAAATATCTGACCAATCAGAGAAAACTAAAACTCTATTTTTCTCAAGCCTTCTTTCAAGAAAACATTCTTATAAAAACCAACAGATTACTACTGTCTCAAAGCTAAAGAGATGTGGCTACATAGCTTTGTCCTTACTTCTAGCACAGCTACAACAACAGCATGGCCAGCTAGTCAGTGATTTCAAACAACAACAAATACTGTCAGTGAATCTACGCTAAAGATAAAACTCATTTTCAACTTCAGTGTCGGAGTTACCTCCTTCTTAATTTCATAATTTTTGAAACTGCTACTTGGGGGCACTCTCTAACACTATATAAATTCAATGATATCTTGTTTCATTCTTTTTCTTCTCACTGATACAAGATGTAAATCTCTCATAGAGATTGTGTTTGGGAAATGCCATAAACAATACATACACACACTCGTACATACAAACATTCACATTCACTCACACATACTTTGACCACAAACTTTCTATGTTCATTCATACACATGCATTATTGTGTTTGTCAACTGTAACTCTTATTACTTTTTAATACACATATATCTCTTTTTACACACACACACACACACACACACACATATATATAATAAAAAGAAAGAACAGTAAGATATATAATCCGGTGTTCTCATAGTTATTTTTATTTTTACAAAATAGTGCTCAATGTAAATTTATAGAGCATTAATATTATAAATTAATTGACTTAAAATATGTTTTTTTTCGCTACACAGTTCTAACCATGTTTCAAAAATGGAAGCTAAAAGCCCCGAATTTAATTTTGTAATTAAATTAAAGACATTAGTTCCATTTCATCCTCAAGCGAATTCAAGTGTGTTCATCTCGCAACAAGAACAATTGTTGCAGTACAGCAGCTTTGACTGCAAACCAGTTACTAAAAATTTTTTTCTAAATCTTCAATGAACCAACTACTCAAAGACTTTAACTCAACTAAAGACTATTTTTAATCCTAATTTAGACTCTTTTGAATTAATGTACATATGTTTAAAAATACTAATGATTTATTTATCAGGCATGAGACCATGTTTTCTTTATTGTTATTTTATTATTGTTTGGAATTCAGATGTTCAGATATTTAATATGAAAAAAATGTGGATGACCGAATTTCCTACAAGTTCACCTGAATTGCTGTTTGGATTCAATGCTGATTGATAGATAAATTTAAAATTCAAAGTTTTATGAAAGAGATGGATTATTTACCTGCATAGAAAATGAATAGTGTCACAGTAAAACAAAAAAAAGGAAATATCATAAAACAAGAGAGATACATTTTTTTCAATGGATTTATTTAACTCTGTCTCAAAGTTCTCAAAACTCTCTTCTGGCTTTTCTTGCTTTCCATTTAAGCTTGATCTCAAAAACTTAAAATGCAATTGTTACCTTCTGCTTTCTTAATTCCTTTTCTACTATTGTTCTTGTTCCTTAGTAATGTTTTTTTTTCTATTTGCTTTTATTCTTTTGCACTCAGCAATAGTGGCTTTCTTGCCTTGCTTGTAGTGAAATGATTAAGGAAAGAAAAAACAAATTTAGTAAATATTTGCTTTGAATATATTCATTTATAATATCAAACAAGAAATATGGTATAACTGATTTTAAGAATGGGAAATTACAATCTCTTTATACTGACTGGCTACAAACAACATTTAATAATTATTCAAATTATATAAGATTATACCATGCTACAGTCTTTATTTTTAGTTGTATGCAACAGTCATATGATTTATATGCAGCAGAAATATCTGACCATTATAGAAAGGAATTAAGTGATAGCAAGTCTCCATAAATCCCTGAAAATTCTTTAAGTATTCTTTGCCAATATCAATTTTATTTACCAATTCTTACTTGGGTTTCAAATGTCTCTGTTTTTTTTTCTAAAGACATTTGCATCTCTATTTCCAGTGTTCCTTCAAATATAAATGTCATTTTTCATTTAACAATGTTTGCAGCTCTTAAGCAAGGTCTGTTTACTTATTTATAACTGGATATTTGTCTATTTTCTGTTTCTTTTCCACCTTATGATTCATTGCAATAGATAACACTTACTATTTGAAAGATTTTATTTTCATTCTCTATACCATTTTGGTCATGTTTCTAAACCTGGACATGCATGGCCTTCTGCATTTCAAAGTATCAAGACTCTTACTTTTCTTATTTTCAAGGATAGCCTTATATTTGTGCTCACATATTTTTTCTTGGAAAGTCGACGTTTGCATAATTCCTGGTGAAACAATGTTCCTACCCACTCATGTCTGCTTTTTATACTCTCTTTATGAAAAGGATACTCTGCTTATGCAACAATAATAAGTATTATCTATATATTTAAACTATATAAATAAAAATATATTATTAAAGTAATTTCATAAGATTCTATAGAAGTATTTAAAGATTATACAAATCTAATATGAATATATTAATGAATAAATAAATATATGTCTATCTACTTATTATGTGTGTGTATATTCAGTTATATGTATGGATACTTGAAACTATATATGCCTGTGTAGATTGGGAAAATAATCCACAACATCAAGGTTATATTGTATTTAGTTCCCCAATGCCTTATGTTATCTTGCAAAAAAAAATTTGGTGTTATGACTCAGAAAAAAAACACGTACAGATTGCAGCTGATTAAGAGACATCAGAAATGAGTTGTTTTCAAAGTAAATAAAGTAAGATAACCTCTAGGCAAGTTTTTTTTTATGAGCTTCAACGAAACGAAAGTCGTTCTTTCAGAAAGCTACGCACTGATTTTGCAAGATGTAAATTATTTGCATTGTGCATACATCCACAACTGAGATTTTTTTAAGTGCACTTTATACTGACAAGAAGTTTATAGGCTTTTTAAAGAAAAGATGTGGGTCCTGAATTTGCACTTGTTTTCTTAATTTAATGAAAAATGCAGAATGTTTTTTATTGAAACATTGAAGAATTTTATTTTTAGTATAAGTTTAGTATTATAGTATTATTTTAGTTCAGTTTAGCATTTCTAAAAATTTTGACTACTTAGCAAATATTGGTTTACTTCTTCAATTTACGCCTCTTCTTCTAAAAACATGATTGATTATAGCTCTTCACAACTTCTTGTCATTTGTAGTTCTAAGAAATATTTCACTCTTTACCATCCATAATTATCTTTGTGTGGCATTCATTCACACAAACTATTAGGATACTTCAATATAGTGTAATGGTTAATGATCTTGTGTGATTAGATCAATTATGACTGAATAGTGAGTTTGATCTTCACTGGGTGCCCAATACTTTCAGCCTTGTGCCACATCTAAGCTATGCTTAGAAAAATCACCTTTCACACATGAAACATGACTGAACATATAAGCAAAGAGGAAGTTTTAAAGAAAATAGGAATAAAATGATGCTTTTACTTAAAATTAGAAACAGTTGAAATTTCTTGGACACATAATAAGGAAAGGAAGCTTGGAGAATTTGACACTCACAGGGCATACTGAAAGCAGAAGGAACAGACTGAATAACCTACCTAACAATTTGTTTGAAAGGTGATTTTCTAAGCATAGATTAGATGTAGCACAAGGCCAAAAGTACTTTTTTGTCTATATCTATCTTGAAGCATGTATACAAAAGACACATTGCCTATTGGTTATAACATTAGTATTTTAAACATGAAAATATTTCAAACTATTTCTCACTATAGTTGATTTTTCAAGGTGACTTCTTGATAATATTTTCTGGGAAAAATCTCAGCATACAGCACCATTAAGAATTGGCTGAAAACGAAACCACAGGTTAACGTAAGCCTTGTGAGTGAAAATACATGGACAAAAATATTTAGAAGTCATCAGTGGATGTGTTATCATCAATTCACCAGTCATCATGTATGAGGGTTTGAGCATACTGGTTTGGTTCAACTACTGACTATGACACATTGTTTTCTCACTCTCATAAACAGTAACAAAAGTCCACTCAATATAGATAAAGTATAAACAACAGCTTGGGTCTGTGGTTATTGAAGAAACATAAATATGCCTGAGTAGGCATCTGCAACAGGGATTAGTTATCCAAAATAAGTGTAGGGTGTACTTTGAAACAAGCAGCCGGACATTATATATATATATATATATATATATATATATATATATATATATATATATATATATATATATAATCATTTCTCCCCAAGCAAAGCAATAATACTACTAAGATTCAAACAGCTACTGTGAGAAGACTTTAAAAGAACTGGAAACTCAATCTTAAACAGAAAACATGGGATAAATCTCTATTCATGTTCATAAAACTGGGGAGGAGTATGAACTGGACAATAGGTGAACCTATCTACTCCCATTGAGGAGAGAAATAATATAAATAGTAAATAAAATTCAAATATCAGAAGCACAGAGTTGAAGTAGACATTAGAAGGAACTGGAAACTCAATCCTAAACAGTGAACTCTACTCCTGTTCAAAAGACTGGGGAGGAGTATGAACTGGACAATAGGTGAACCTATCTACTCCTATTGATATATGTTTTTATGAATATAGTTATAGATGCGTGTGAGGCAATGTCTATATGAGGGAATATGTGTATGTGCATATTCATGCTAATGTGTGCTATATTTGTTTTGTATTATGTACATTTTCTAAAAATTCAGATATTGGAGAGTTTGTGTGTAAAACTCTATCAACCTAGGTTTTGTTTTTCTCCTGTAAATGGTTATACAATTGTATACTTTTCTAATCTGCAATAGCCACATAGTACAAATATCAAAGAACAAATATCTGTGCCCATGGTGTGTGAATGAAAACATGATAAAGGTAAGTAGTTGGTCAGGGAGGGAGACAGACAAACTATCAGTCAGTCTGGCTGACATAGTTTAATAGATAACTACATTGATAGGCTCTTTTCTACTGGAGATGGAGATTTCTTGAAGGCATATCTCCACCTGTCTACCATTTCTCTTTCAAAGGGTCACACATGAGCTAATCTTTCTAAGAGGGATGGATGACAGGTGAACCCGATTCCACACCTCACCTGCGGGGGATGGGAGGCATGGAAATTCCTATAAATATATAATAAGGAGACTTAATTATCAGACATGCTCAGCCGATCTATCTTAGGTGAATAGTAAGAACTTTCTGGACTGAGTACTTGACTTCCTTAAAGTGCTTACAACAAAAGCAACAAAAGGAAAAACACTGAAATTAAAGGATTTTTTTTTTGTTTGGGATTTTTGTTGATTACTTGGTTCAAGTTTCAACATTGAAATAATTATCTTCACCTTTGGCAAGAGCATTTCTTTTGTCCCCCCCACCTTTGCATTTATTATATCAGAAAATCTAAGCAAGAAAATACCTACCTTCATAAGTTTTCATTCTCTCTCTCTTTCTTTCTGTTTGCGTGGGCATACATGATTCTCCATAGACTCCTTTGTTTTTGTTGCTCTCGGCAATACTTTCTTGTTTATGACATCCTCCTCTTTGTCTTTGCAATGCTTGTTCTCCCAAATAGGTTACTCAAGCCTTCTCCTGAATTTCTTGCCTTTGATGTGCCCTATGGGTGTTAAACTGTGCATTTCTTGGAATTTTTGGTGGAATGGGAGGTGGTGGTGGTTTCATTTCTTCCTAAGTAATGGTAACTATAGTTCAATGAATTTTAAAAATTTTCCTCTTTCATAATAAGCAAAAATGTCAAGTTTTCATTCATATCTCTTCAGAACATAGCCAGTCATAGCTCTCCACAACTTCCTATTCCTTGTGGCCGTTAGCAGTTTTTCTGACTTTGGTAAGGCTCCAGCCTCATCTTCTACCATCCATTCATGCATGCTCGTCAGGTAAGTGGGTGGTTGTCTTCCCTTATCTCTCTATGCCCTGTGAGGGTTAAGCTTTCCAAACCCTCTTTCCTCATTATGTATCCAAGGAATTTCAGCTGTTTGTTCCTGATTATGAATATGTTTTCTTTTTGATGCCATTTTCTTTAAAACGTCTTTGTGACTTACTCACTCAGTCCATGGTGGAATTTAACTTACATAGTTGATAAGAAATTCTCCTTACTTTTTACTTCTTATTTATTTTCTAAATTTAAAAATAAAATTACCATCACATTAAGAAATCTTTGAACAAATACTTATTATACATTTACTTGCAGAGTACCTTTAAAATATGACAGGATTATTTACACATGCCGTACCATTTCTACCTAAGACTGAAATATAAGAACATTCCTGTTTAGGATCAAAGTGTCTCTCTCTGGCCTCAAACCTAAAATCAGAGTGGAATATGCCTGTTGTATGAAAATAGTTACAGAACCCAAATCTGTACAGATAGACATATATGCGTGTATATATCTGAATAATAGATGTATTATTATTTTAATATAATATGTATATTATTATATATATAATATATATTTAATATGCAGTACAACCTCAGTTCTTCAACATCTCACATGTTGAACAACTCAGTTTTCAAACAGAAAATTTGAGATGAAAATGCCTCAGTTCTTGAACAACATTGCTGAACAGAGTTAACCTGGATGGAATAATTTCTCAGTCGACCACTATGTTATATATATACATGTGTTGTAGGATACTTTTCTTTTCCAATTTTATTATACAGGGTGTTTCAAAAAGAATACGCCAAAATCATCACGTGATGTGTCAAAAACGAAAAAAATTACAAACCTCTAGCATGAACACATGTGTTGTATATACATTCAAGTTTCATTTCATGTTTTATAAGTGCTCAATGTGGCCACCACCGGCAGCGTGGACAACATCAAGCCGATATGAGAATTCCTCCCAAACGCGCCTCAGCATGTCACGGTCCATCGTGTTGATTACAGCTGTTATTCGATCTTTCAAGTCATCGATACTTGCTGGAAGTGCTGGAACATAAACTTGGTCTTTAACATACCCCCACAAGAAAAAGTCACACACAGTGAGGTCCGGGGATCTGGCAGGCCAAGCACAGAGAGCAAGGTCTTTAGCACCTCTCCTCCCAATCCATCGCTGAGGCACGTTTTCATTCAGATGAGCTCTAACGCCGAGATGCCAATCGGGTGGTGCTCCATCTTGCTGAAAAATGAAGTCATTCGAATCTGCTTGCAGTAAAGTGAATAGCCAGTTTTGGAGCATTTTGAGATAGGTTTGTCCTGTAACGGTGTTTCCTTCAAAGAAAAAGGGACCATAGACCTTGTCTTGAGGCACAGCAAAGAAGAAGTTCACTTTAGGGGAATCTCTTTCATGCTCAACAGTTTCATGTAGGTGCTCTGTTCCCCAAATGTGCACATTGTGACGATTGACTGTGCCTCTCAAATGGAAATTTGCTTCATCACCAAAAGCTAAACGTGAAAAGAGAGTTTCATCACCTTCCCCCATATCCAGCGTTGACTCACAGAATGTCCTCCGCATCACCTTGTCATCATTAGTAAGAGCTTGGACGAGGCTTAGTTTGTATAGTTTCATGTGTAATCATCTCTTTAAAACACACCAGACAGTGGTATGAGGGATGGCAAGCTGAAGACTTGCTCGACGTACGGACTTATGTGGGCTGCTCTCAAATGCATCATGAATCCTCTCCACTTGCTCCTCTGCAACACGTGGTCTTCCAGGACTCTTTCCTTTGCACAGGCACCCACTCTCTTTAAATTGTCTAACCCACCGTCGAATGCTCTCACGATGAGGCGGATCAATGCCGAATTTTGTTCTGAAAGCACGCTGCACCGTGTCAATGGTGTTTGTTTTTTGCGAACTCAAGCAAGCAAAACGCCTTCTGCTGAGGAGTCGCCATTTTGATTGATCTTCCCACAATTCAGCTGTACCGGAAGTTATACTAACGACAGCAGTGAAACTGACACCCAATCAAACTTTGACAACTACTCTATCAAATAACCACTGATTCAGTCCACCACAATGCTATAGACCTGAAAAAAGAGCATAATGATTTTGGCGTATTCTTTTTGAAACACCCTGTACTGCGACATTTTTTTATCTACATTGATTCCTATTGGAAAAATAGTTTCAGTTTACAAATATTTCGGGCTATGAAAAGCCTTCAGGAATGAATAAAATTCATGAACTGAGGTTCCACTGTATACTATAATATATATTACATATATATATGTATATTATAATATGCAGTACAAGATTGGTTGCTAGGTCTCATCATTTTACAGTTGAAATGTCTAGATGTAGCCATAAGTTCTATGCTAAAATTTTTTATCTATTGCCCTTCCTGCTTGTGAAACTGTCTTCCAGTTTCTTGCTTTCCAGTCAATATTGATCTTCAAAAATTTAAATGCGATGTTAATTGGTAACATTTGTTTTCTTATTTCCTGTTCTTTTATTATACTCAGTAACCCCTTGCATCTTAGTGGCTTCATGGCTTGTGTGAGGGTGGGGAATCATTTAAAAAAAAAATATATATATATATATATATATATATATATATATATATATATATGATACATATATAGTTTTAAGTTATGCTATATTTATGGTTTAAAGTGCTAAGTATCAGGTATAGACTGTATGTAAATATAAATGTGGACATTATGGTCAACACACAAACACCCAGTCATGACAGTCTTATTTCATGCGTAAGTTGGGTGTTGACCTCAATGTCTACTTATATATATATATATATATATATATATTATATATATATATATATATATATATATATATACAAGAGTGTACTGAAAAATTTGATTCCCTACCAAAAATTTTATATTTGGTTATTTTATCAGGTTTCAAGTGGGTGCAGCTAATATCCTTTTAGCCTATCACCCCTATATAGGTAGCAGGGATTTATATTCAATTTTCAAGTTGCCTAAGTGAGTACTCTTTGATTTTTTCTGATTTTCATAATATGGTTTTCCTTACTTTAAAAATAAAATCATAATATAAAACATTATCAATATATACTATTTCATAAAATCTTTCTAACAGGTAGGTCCCTGAAGGTATTTATTAATGGACAGTTCTTCAGAGCTCTAGCAGCCAACCCTCTTTTTGATTTACATAAATGATCTGGGAATATACTCAGATCATTTTAAGCATCTATGATATGACTATATATGGATGCACATCTAAAAGTCTTGATGGTCATAGATTGGCAACCGATCTCTCTTTCGATTTTGCATAAACTACCCAGTGGAGTCAAAACTGTCCTATTACATTCATGCCTCAGGGATCAAGCTAGTTACATTCCATCACTGCTGATCAGATATCGAACTACCACCAGTCAGAATGAACTGATGTCCACTTGGGGGAGGCACTGTGCTTTGAAAGGCTATTGGGCCTCAAACTAACACCCAACCTCAAGTGGAACTCATACATACGATCCATTGCTAATAATGCAGGCAAAAATGGTCAGCTCCAGTATGTACCTGACTCCTCCTGATATTCTCTACCTTTACAAGAGCCAGATCAAGCTGAAAATGGAGTACTGTTATCATATTTTGGTGGGAGCTGCACAGCTCTCACTCTCCAGCCTTAATAGATTCCAAAACTATCTCCGAATTCTTGGAGGTGACAAAATATACTCCACCCTCCAACATCTCTCCCACAGGTGGGATGTGGCAAGCCTCTTACTGCTTTCTCACTACACAGAAAGTACTCAGTCAAAATACATTCCCTGGTATAACCAATTCAAACCTTCAGGACAAGAACAAGCCATGCCACTTACATTGTAGCAAACCATCCATATTCCCTCTGTATTCCATCAGTGATAAGTAAGTTTCACTTGGACAGCTTCTTCCCACAAACTGCTGCCTTGTTGAGCACTGATTCCTAAGAGGATGTTTCTCCAATCACTACAATCTTAACCTGTTCAAGACTAGGGTTAACTTCCAATCCTATTCACACAAATTGCCTCCTAATGTAACCCTCTACCTCAAGTGGCCCCTGGGCCTTGTAAAAGGTGAACTTTACTGTAAAAAAAATAAAAACATGAAATATATTACTCAAACAGATATGGCTAAATCATTTTCTTGAAATCAGTTGATGGGTTTAAGTTTTGGCAACTATCACTTTTCATGCTGGTCTAAAATGCCATTTTCATCAGTTGATGCAATGATACAGATTTTTATGAAGCTTAATGCAATATTTTTCACTAGGCTAGCCTGGCTCCAGAATTCATGCCATTGTGTTCAAAAGAACATTATTTGTACACATGGTTGAATGAAAGCAAAGCACATAATTATGTTACATGATTTATATTGATATATGATTATGAAGCTGAAACCAGGAAAAATATGTGACCATTTAGCTACAGTGGTCAATGCTAGCATAAATTAGTTTTCATATGAATACTGCTGCTCTTCCATTCCTTTTCCAGCCACTCATTCTCTCTCCATCAAACATACAAAATTGTGTTTTGATAGTCTTTTCCAACAGAAAAATAAGATTGCTGACGTAAAAAAAATATGGAAGATATTATTTCATTGGGATACTGACATTATTTCATTAGTTGTAGATTACAAGTGGGCACAGTAGAATAGCAAAAGGAGCCTTCCAAAAGCTAAGCAAAGTATTTAGAAACAGATTTAATTAAAAACAAAGAAAAGAGTGTTGAACTGCTATGTAATATCAGTCATCCTATATGACAGTAACTGCTGGACAATTTCCTTAGACATGCAGAAGAGACTTAAGGTTACAGAGATCTGGTTCTACAGAAGGATACTGAGAATACTATATATGGAATATATAAGCAATAAGAAAGTTTGTACTTAAAAAGATATTATATTTCCTAGAAATTGAAACTGAGGAAAGAATACTTGGAAAATTAGATATTCACAGGATATATTAAAAGCAAGAGGGTCAGAGGACAAACAATGAGTAAACTACTTAATGAACTTGTGTAAATGGATGGATGAAGAGAGATAGTAAATAGAAAAAATTGATAAGAATGTCAAAGAATAGGAAGTTGTGGAGATCCATAATTGGGACATGGCTAACAAAAGAAAAAGAATTTACAAGTGTAAGACAATTGAGTGACAAACTCCCTATATTAATAATGGTTAGACAAATTTGTAACCATTGACCTATGCAAGACATGTCTAAAAGATATTTTCTAAATTTAGCCTAGTCTGGCCATCAATGAAGAATATCAAATGTGGATTGTTCTCAATCTAATAATAATGGTCTAATCTTTTGAACTTGGCACCTATGCTAGTATGATATATTGGTAACCTAATATCAGTTTTTTTTTTTTTGTGAATTCTTTTGAAGACAAACTAATTTCAACTTTTTGGAATTTATATTTTTTTCAAATTTGAAAATGTTCTCTGACTTGTGCCCTGACGTATTTTAAAATTTATTTGGCTATTTTGAATTTATCTCGCTGTTGAACATGTTAATAATTTTAACAGATTACAAAATGAAGCAACAATTTTCCAATTAGCCATTTTCAGAATGCCAGCCTAACTAGTTCTTCCTTATTTTCATTTTAACTAAGATAAATCAAAACCTGAACTAAAACGGTACCATTTTATGAATTTAAACATTTCCTTTTCATCTTTAAATCCGCTCTCTATTCTTCAGATAAACAGAAACAATTTTTTTTTATTTTCACATACACACACACACACACACACACAAATATTTGTTCTACATTTCATATATAATATTATTGGTAAATTTGATGTAAAATAATTTTTATATTTTTACTTCCTAGTCAAAGCACATACCAAAAAAATAAGGAGATTAGTACGAAAAACTTTAAAAATATTTTTTTAATACCTTCAGGTTAATAAGGATTAAAACATTTTTATTTATTGATTAAAAAATATATTTTTTGAATATTTTTCTCAAATTTTCAAATTATTTTTATTTTTGTCACTTTTGCTTTTTAATGGTGATAAAATTTTAAAACTTCCCAAGACCTGATCTTGACTTGACCAAAGCTAAAAATGAGATTTCCTCTCATCAAATATATTTACTGATATGCATGTCTACCAGCCACTGGCTACAATGTCCTTTGGCCAAGCCAGTTATTTTTACTATCCCTTAATGTCCATTAAGGGGAAAGTAAGTGATAAAGCTTTAGGTGTGGCAGGTGAGATGTAATATATTAATACAGGAAGAGGAGGGGATAAAGTTAAGAATGTAAATCTGACAGGAAGCCTGTTTAGAGCAAGGGACAAGTTGACAGAAAACCTGTCATATATGTGAGTGGCCATAATAATGGACAAATAGAAGCACAACTGTAATAAAAATAATAAAACCACAATTGTTTATATTAATAGCCACCAGAATAAATAACTAAGCCAACTAATAATAATAACATTAAGCAGTTTAGCAATTCTAAAAATGGCTATAAACTATTAATTATAAAAAACAATGTCTATAAATTTAACCAAATTACCAGTAAGTTAAAAGTTGTTTTTGTAACCAAAATTCAAATCCAATTTGTTTATATTGAAAACCATATGCTTGAAAGTTAGAAAGGTACTTATTTTTAGCAGAATTGATTGCAATACAATTTGGACAATTTATAAATTTTGAAATCATCTACCAATCTGAATTATTAACTTTTGTGCCTCTTGCCTTAAATATGACCTGTGAGTGTCAAATTCTCCAAGCCCAGCTTCCTAATTATGTATCCCATAAATTTCAGCTATCTCTTTATAAGCAAAAATGTCCTTTTTCAGTTACATTTTTCTTAAAATTTCCTTGTTGATCACATGCTCCATCTATCGTATTCTCTAGATGCACATTTCAGTTGGTTCATCTTCTCTTCATCTATAAGGAAATTATCCAGCATTCACTACCATATAGGAGAATTAACATTACATAGCAATTGTTTTTTTTTGTGTTTTTAATAAGATTTTCCTGTTTCTTAGTACTTTGCTTACCTTTAGGAATTCATCTTATGTAACTACAATATGTGTTTGGATTTTGGTGCCATATTTTCTATTCTTTGTTAAAATACTTTACTGATATTTAAACTGTAGTTGCTTGATTTTGGTATCTCTAATTTGTAGTTTGTATCATGAGGTCTTTCTCTTTCTGACAACCATATATTCTGCCTGTTTACAATTAATGGCTAGTCTTTTTCTTTCTTGCTTTTCTGTAACTTTCCTCCTATATGACAGTGAATGTGGGACAATTTCTGTATACACAGAGAAGAGACTTGAGGTTACATAGATGTAGCTTTACAGACAGGTGCCGAGAATACTATAGATGGAATATATAAGCAATAAAGAAGATTATACGTAGAAAGAGACAGTTGAAAGTTCTAGATGATATAATGAGGAAAGGTGGCTTGGAAAATATGATATTCACAGGACATATTGAAAGCAAGAGAAATAGAGGAAAAACAGCGAGCCATAATGGCTCTCCACACACTTCAGATCCTTTATTTTAGTTTAATTCTCTTCATATGACTGCTGGGGTTAAGTCTTTTATTGGAGTTACTGTAATCGATAAAAAGTATTTTTCCAATTTCAACAATATCTTCTAGTTTGATTATCAAATATTTGTCCAAAAATATATTCTTCAGAATCCACGTTAATTTTATTTTTTGGTGGGTGAAGGTTAAGAAATTTGAGACAATGCTTTTTGTTTTCTTGCTGTTATTTTCTGATGAAAGTCATTGTCAGAAAAATGGGATGATTTTCTTTCTTTTTACATTTTTTCCTCACCAAACTTCTTTTTTTTTTAACAAAATCTAAAACAGTAAAACCAAAATCTGTCCAAACTATCAAAATAGCAAACAATAACAGTAACAATGGTAGAGGGATAGAAACATTAAAGATAATAATAAAAAATGTTTTTGATATTGACTAATGTAGAGAAACTAACAACAACAATAATAATAATAATGACTAATCACAAAAGTCAATTGAGGAAGTGTGGCTAAATTGATCTACTGGTCAAATGCAATATCCAGATAAAAATCATTGCATAATCAGGAAGCTGCCACTTTCCGTTTCTCAAGATCAAAGATCAATATGATCCAATTCAGGGCAAAGTGAAACAGTTTCATTCAAGCATGACTTTTGAGCTAATAGATTTGCTGACAGCTCATTGACAAACACAGATTTCAAAGGCTCTAGAGTGTGTGTCACAATAAAGCCAACTCTTGTAGTGAACATGCCTTTCAAGCATAAATCCTAACTCAACTTTACATAGCACAACCCTAATAAAGTTGTTCTTTTTTCCTCTCTAGATCTCTTTATCACAATCTTGAATTTGTGTCTTTTTCCTGGTTATTGTTGCTGACCATTGTAAGGGCTTTTAAAGATCTGGAATTCAATTAGCTATGAGTCTTTGAGGATCTGAGAGTGTAAGCATCTTGAAAGAGCTAAGGTGCAAATATTCCTTGTGATTTGATCCTTATTAAAATGAAACCTGATCATAGATTTTTCACCAGTTGACCATGTGATGATGGTCAATAAATTCTGACTATTTGGTTCAATTGAAAATAAGTTTTGCTTTTGTTTATCAATATTAATCTTCAAAAACTAAGATACAATTACATTTCATTCAATTACACATTCACTATTATTCGCAATGACTTGTCACTTATCAGTCAGCTCTTTTATGATTTTTGATTCAAATTGCACAAGTTTTGATGGGAAAAACCTTTTAGCAAACTCTTGAATCTGGGTTTCTTTAGAGAAAATTTTCCCCATTAAAGTGCTATGCTTCAATGGATAAAGGTAATAATCAGTTGGTGCAAGGTCAATTGAATATGGAAAATGGGGTAGAATAGACAAACAGAATTCTAAATGTTTTTTTCTTGCGTTATTCTTTCTGTATGCATTTTTCTATCATCTTGAGATCTACAGGTGAGGGCAGGGTACTATTTCAACCAAACATTTGTGGGCACATTGCAGTGCCTGGATATATAAATGTGCGTTTAGTGTTTCCTTTCATTTTAAGAACTCTAAAGCAATAATACCCTGATGAAGCCACCACATGCACAACATTACCTTTCTTACATGGAGCTCAGCTTTTGGGGTTGGTTGTTATCCTTGATAACTATCTGCTTTTCTGTGGAACATTGTCATATGTAACACATTTTTCATCACTTATTATTATATATTTAAGGTATGGTTACTTAGAATGATATATTTAACATTACAATTGATAACCAAAAACTAAAATTACTCATGACTCAGACTATCTGCAGACTTACTGCTATGTACAGAGACAACATACATTTATTTATCTTTTCCTGTTAAAGAGTCAAATCTACTCAGCAATAAGTATTAGAATTATGAAACTTTTTAATTGGGACATTTTACAAGTTTCAAAGTATGATTTAAATTTTTATTTAATTTCTTATCTTGAAAATAATATATTTTAATTAAAGTGGATTTTCATTGGCTAAGCTTTGCTTAATGTTTCAAAGCTTAATAAGTTTTATAAATGTTGGATTTGCTTCTTGAAGCAAAAAACAAAAACAAATTGTGTATTCTATTTAAAGGAGGAAAAAAGAATCTCATTAATGTTTTGTACAAAAAAGAAAAACCTTTGATGAATGCAGAAACTGATTAATTTATAATGTGAACATGATTAATGCATTCCATCATATATCTGATATTTTATTCTTCATTCAACTTAAACGGAATCCACTAATTGAACTTGTATAACTTACCTTTTAAATTACATGAAGTATTTCTGATTAAAATTTGTTGTAAGTTCTTTGATTGACTACTTCCTTTTGTTGAGTTTAGCTGAACTCTCTCTTGGTTGGATTATCTTCACTTTGAAGTTTTTGAAGGTAAGACTTACCATTCTTTTACTAATAACATTGTACTTTAAAGTGAAATTTCAATTCCTTACACTTTCAAATATATTATGGCCCAACTTAAATTCATGCAAGTATAAGATACAAGAATGAACAGTAGAAATATTCTTTGTAATTATTCAAATATCTAGTAAGAATTAGTAGAGTTAAATAGATGTTTCACTTAATCAGTAACTAAGGTGTTATTTAATTTGATTAAATAATGAAACTTCAAATTATTATGAAATGACTCATCTTCATTTCCTTCATATTTCATTGTTAAGATGGAAGTTGTGCTCAGTCAGGTTCTTCCTCAGAATTGTTACATTGTGAAACAGGTTCCCAAAAAGAGGCTTTTCTGATCACTTCAATCTTAACATCTTTATGTCTTGGGTCAACTATTATCTATCCTAAATATCCTCATAATATGCACCTTGTACTCCCTTACAGCAACCTCATTTAGTAAGCCTCTACCTTGAGTGGTTCTTGGGCCTTGTATTAGATGAATAATAGCATAAAATTAATTATGAAAAAATTAATTAAAATATTGCAAACTTTGAACATCCCAATATAAATTTTTGTTCTGTTTTTCTTTTCTTGAGATTGTGTTTTCTTTGGGTGACTAATTTAGTTATAAAGTTTTTTAAGCTTTAATTATGAAAAGTTATATTTAAAGTTATTATTATTTAAAGCTATAGCTATGAAGTTAATATTTCAAAACTTTAATTATAAAGTCATTATTTTAATGCAAATAAAATATTTTAAACCAAATAAAATATTTTAATGCAAATAAAATATTTTAAACCAAATAAAATATTTTAAGGCAAATAAAAATCAAATATCAAATAAAGAATTAAAGATTTTCATGAAAATAAAAAAAATTGCACAGGTAAAACTCTTGAAATTTTAAAAAAATCATACATTTTATATAATTATCTTGAAAACTTCCAATCAACAATGGCTAAAATGTATAAGCAGTTAAGATCATACTTTAAGAATTCATATCTTTTTTTATATCTGCCATGTCTCTTCAGGATGTAGGTGATCAAGGCTCTCCACTGATGGTATTTCTTTATTCTCAGAGAATTGTCATGACTTCTTGGGAAAGATAGTGGAATGGTTTATCATTGCTTTCTCAATGATCTTTGAATTCAGAGTTTTCCTTTTTTTTACATTGATTGCTAACCAAGGCTCAAAAGTTCAACCTACCTTGCTATTTCAAAAATTCTATCTAATACTTATTTTTTCAGATATGTGTATTTTTCTTATTTGCTTTTGGATAGTAAACTTCCTCTACTTGATTAAAATATAATTAAATATTACTTTCTGTCATAAAATGAAATTACAATAAGTAATTATTTATGCAGGAAAATTATATTTGTTCAACATCACTCTTAGATTTGAAGCCTCCACAGCTAGGAATGATAGATGGCTCTGATGGCATTGAAGGCACCAATTGTGGTGTGAATGGAAATTAGTCTTAACCTTTAGGTGTTGAATGCAAAATTTAAAAGCAATTGAAATTGACATGCTTTGAAAATATAGACAAAGGTTGTTTACAAAATGCTTTAACCAGTCATTTTTCCACGTGCCTTCTTTAAATAGAACAAACAGGAAACAGAATAAAAGAATTAAAGAGACATCCTGAAAATTTGCCAAAGAACAAATAAAATGGATTGGGATTTGTGATATTTTTGTTTTTTTTTAAGCCTTTTTCACCTTTAGAATCAGTTTCAAAAATTGTGATGTTTACCAATTGTTTCCCAATGCAATGATACTGACTAAATCATTAATTTAAGAACTAACCTTACCAGCTTCCATTTGACTTATAATATGAAATGTTTGTCCAAAAATAAACTTCTGTTTATTCAATATCAGAAAAATAGGGTCTAACTTTAGGTACAGAAGAGTGCTGAAAAATCTTCAGCCTGACCTACTTCTCAAATGAGTATTCTGATGTTTGGCCATTGAAATACTTATTTTGTGAAGTGAGTCAGAATGGGAACTTTTCAGATCCCCTTCTATATTGTTTGCCAAAAAATTTGTTCTGTTCTTGTCATTAGATTCTATGAGAAATTTTTCGTTTTAACTTTCTTCATTTAAGAAGACCAATTTTGTCTGGATCAGATGATTTAAAACATTGTTCTATATTGTTTATTAGATGACATCAGTAGTGTTTATTTTTAAGCAACTTTATTCAAAAAAATTCTTTTAATTGCCTTATAACAACTGTTATATCAATAACCATTTTTTTAAT
Organism: Acanthosepion lycidas; assembly: GCA_963932145.1. Classification (NCBI taxonomy): domain Eukaryota; kingdom Metazoa; phylum Mollusca; class Cephalopoda; order Sepiida; family Sepiidae; genus Acanthosepion; species Acanthosepion lycidas. Next base: position 21,840,084 of record OZ010576.1, read on the forward strand.
TTTGTGAAAAAAATTATACATTTTTGTTTATTGGTTACATCATTGAAGATGGAAAAATAAGTAACATTTTGTGGCATATTATACTATTGAAGCAAAAAATGAAAACTCAAAGCAAACGCAAAAATGATTTGTAGTTTATGGAGAAGGTTCTGCAACTGATTAAACATGTTAAAAGAGGTTTGTGAAGTTACCTACTAGAGATTTGTCACTAAATTATCAAGTGAACAGTGATCAAATCAAGATATTCCTTGAGAATAAGCAATGTTTTATTAAACAGCAGATAGCCAAAAATATACAAATAAAGCACTGAAAATAATTTGCACGACCTTGTTTATTTTCTGTTTCAAATTCTTGGTTGGGTAGTCATCAGTTTTTAAGTTCTAGTTTCAAGAATGTTGAATCATTGGTTTAGGATTTTGCTGACAAAGTAATTGCCTGGGATAGAGTCTTTAAGCTCCCTGTCCAAGAATGTGCTTCTGAAGTCTCTTCCTGGGTTAAAGCTGGAATCGACGCTTTCATCCCATCAAGGAAATATAGGGTCAAGTCGCGCTCCTCCCCCTGGTTCTCGGCTGCTTGCTCAGCCGCCATCGCCCATAGGAACCACTACTTCCACCTATTCTGTAGCGACATGTCTGACTGCAATAGACGTCTTTTTGCCTCCGCCCGTAACGAATGTAAGCGTGTCCTCAACGATGCTAAGTCACTATTTGCGGCGTGGATGAAGGAACATATTGCATCTTGCAAATTTACCTCCAAAGATTATTGGCATCTCTGCAAGAGCGTATTGAACAATTGCAAACACTCTATACCTCCTTTATTCAACCAGTTCAAAGTCCTGACCTCCTCTACCGACAAGGCTGAATGCTTTGCTCGGAAATTTTCATTCAACTCGACGCACGACTCTTCCGGTGTACCCATACCCGACTTCCCTCTTAGAACTGAGGCCATATTGAGTGGGTTAAACGTAACCCCATCTTTGGTACTGGGCGTTATCTCCAATTTAGACCCCAACAAGGCTAGTGGGAGAGACGGGATACCAGCCATTGTCTTGAAGAAATGCGCGCCTGAACTGGCGCCCGCCCTTTCTAGACTATACAACTACTGCCTCAAGGAATCTTGTTTTCCTGACTGCTGGAAGTCCTCTTCGATCGTTCCTGTCTTCAAGAACTCCAGCGACCCCTCTGACCCTTCCAACTACCATCCTATCAGTCTCCTCCCCCTCTTCGGCAAAGTCTTCGAATCCCTAATCAATACAGGGGTGGTTAACCACCTCACATCCCATAATCTGCTCTCAGACAAGCAATATGGTTTCTGCTTTGCCCGATCTACAGCCGATGTGCATACGGCCATCACTGAAACAGTCTACCGAGCTCTTCAAAATAACGGGGAAGCCCAAGCCGTGGCACTAGACATCTCCAAAGCATTTGATAGGGTTTATCATGCCGACCTTCTTTGCAAGCTCCATTTGCCTGGCTGTGCATCTCGATAAGGACCTCCAATCGATTGTGAACTGGGACATGAATTGGCTGGTCAACTTCAACGCTTCTAAGACAAAACTGCTCTCTATTAATCACCACAGAGATCCTTGCCTTCCCTCCATTAGAATGTCTGACGCTCAACTTCTTGAGAGCAACTCTCTGTGGCTTCTCGGTCTCACATTGACTGCTGACCTGAGATGGAATAAATACATTGAATCAATTGCCTCGTCCACTGCAAGGAAAGTTGGCTCCCTGAGCCGTGCCAGGAAGTTTTTCTCCCTGGAGTCAATCCTCCAGATCTACAAATCAACAATTCGCCCTTGCATGGAGTATTGCTGCCATATATGGTCTGGTGCCCCTTCTGTTTGCCTCAGGGTTCTTGATAGGCTCCAGAGGCGGATATGCAATGTAGTTGGCCCTGCCCTGGCGTATCATCTACAGTCACTTTCTCACAGATGCGCCTCCCTTTGTCTGTTCTACAAATAATTCCATGGAAATTGCTCCAAGGAGCTGTATTTGCTGGTTCCCAGACATCATGAGTTCAAGCGCCATACGAGGCTGGCATCCCGCTCTCACCCCTTCACTGTCGAAACTCCTAAATGTAGCCGTCTCTTCTACTCCAATAGCTTCATGTCTCGCACCTCTCACCTGTGGAACTCCCTTCCCTTTTCCTGTTTCCCTGTGAGCTATAATCTCCAGTTATTCAAGTGTAATGTCAATCGACATCTCCAGTTGCCTTGATCTATCCACTACCCTCATCCTTTCTTCTATCACTCCTATCTGATCTTGCTCTAAATTTTCTATAACCCCTTGCGTCCTAGTGGCTTCCCGCCTTGCTTGGGGTGAAATGCTTAAAAAAAAAAAAAAAAAAAGTTCAATCTTTGTGCCAGTTACTTCAAACCCTGAATCAGTGTAAACAAGGCATGCAATACCTGAGCAGGACTAAATAAGTAAATCTGTCCCAGCATGGCAAAGAAGTTTTCATTTATTTACTGCATTTATCAGATATTGCACATTCAAATTTATTCCTGTCTTTACAGAATTTCTTTAATAAAAAAAAAATCCTACAAAAGGAACTTGCTATAATTTTCTTTTTGCTGAAAGATGACAGGAGATAGTGACATAAAACTCTAAAAATACTGTTCAATAAATTTACTGCCAAAAATTGAAAAAATATCTTTCCTTTTTAAACTGAACAAAAATTTTTGGCCATGCAGTAAAATACAACATGGATGCAGTTTTCCTGTAATCTAGAAACTTGTAGCAGAAATTTATCAGGATTGGATTATTTTGTCTTGGATGAGAAATCAATGTTGAAATATTGATCAGTATAATACATTTTTGAAACAAGGACTGTGAACATTAGCTATGTATTTTTCGAACAGCACATAAACGTGAAAGAGAAAAAAGAACATCTAGAAACATTTGTTCTTCTCTATCATTTTCCACAATCTATACATTTAGTTTGATGAGAATTATGGATCTATCACACATGGAAAATTTTTAAAAGTTTGAGCAATCCACTACTTCCTGTTGTTACCAAAAAACCATACTATAAAATATAGCATATTTGTATCCTTTATTTGAAACTAAACCAAAGTTAGTAAATAATTTTATTTTCTTTAATTAAAGATTTACTAAGTAATTATTTGTTGATAACAAATTCAAATCAACATCATTGTGAAAATTCTAAATCCTATTTTGGCAACAAAAGAGGTGCAGGTTGAAAAAGTAACAATACAGAAAATAGAATCAGTTAACCAAGTTGTAATTCATATTGAGACAGCAGTTGGTTTTCCTCTTGGGAAAGGCATGACTTTATCTCTTCTTCCTATGAGATAAATAGTAAGGTAGAATGGGTTCTTTAGCTTTGGCTAGCAAACAGTCTAGGAAAAGGACACCCCTGAATTCAAAATCATAGTGAAGGCAATGAAGAAACATTACAATATCTGAAGGGATCTGCTACTTAACAAAGAAGAGGAAATACTATATCTAAATGAATATCTTTGCGAAAATTATGTCATAATTCTGCAACAAGTTAATTTAGAAGTCTTAGATCCCTGCAAAATATCTGATATGCCAATACATGTCTCATGCAGAAACATTGAAATTTGAGCACTTCTCTTCTGTATCAAGATTTTTTGTATGGTACTGGGGCAATGTTGGAGATTTCTTACAGGACGTTATTAGATTAAAGTTCACTTATTACAAGGGTTACTGAATGAAGTGTGTGATATGAAAAAAGTGGATGGCAGGAAGTGAATATTAGAAGGATTGATAATGATCGATCCTTGACTTGAAGGTATTAAGATTTTAGTGATCAGTGCATGTGCTTTGTGGTGTAATGGATATTGGCTCAGAATGAGAAATCAAGGAGCCATGTTCAAATCCTGTTTGGGTTCGTTATATTCACTTATGTGCAAATACCCTTGAGAAAGGTATAAGTCCATCCCTTCTCTCTCCAGCTATGGGTTGAATAGCAGGAAAAAACTGGGTTCTACAGCCTTGGTTCGCAACCCGACTATTGCAGAAAGACCTGGCAACCTACTGTAGGAAAATTTCTGCCTGATCAGTCATGAAATGAAAGAGACATGATCACCCAAGTGTGTGTCACATTGCACTTAACTGACTAATCAAGGAAGTATCCTCTGGGGAGTCTGTTCTACAAAATAGCAGTTTTTTGGAAGTAGTTGTCTCAATGGAACTTCCTTCTTATGAATGAAATATGAAAGGAATAAGGATGATTCAACTCTGTGCACATGGCATGATGATTCTTAACTATAAATGTCTGAAATGGTAAAACTAAGGAATACAGCTCATCTGAATATTTGTCATGGAAATCGTGATAATATAGCAAACATATAGAGTTTAAATGGACAAATACAAGATTAACTTCCAGTTCAATTTATTGCTCAAGGCAATAGATGGAAGGTGTAATCAGCAAGCCAAATTCAAATCTCAGCAGAGTCTGTAGCATTCATTTCACAAAAATGCACTTGGGAAAGGCATGAATCTATCTTTCCTTGCTCCAGCTATAGATTAAATAGGGTAGACCCAGCTCCCTAGCTTTGGATGATAATCAGTTTATGAGAAGGAAAACTCTGAATTTTAGAGAAGGCAACAAGAAAACTCTCCACCTTCCTTCTCAAGAAGCCATGGCAATTCACAGATATTAAAGAAAATAAAACTGTCAAAATCCAGGATTACCTGATTCTGAAGGCACTCACTAAACATTTTCATCTTAGTGAATTGTTTTCTTCTTTGATCAGAGTATCATTTTTTATGTCAAAATTGTGGTCGCTCTCATTACAGTGACCAACTAATACATTTAATATATTGTTTTGTAATGTGTCCCTTTTGTATTCATATAACCTTTTATTTAGATTCCTTGAGGTTTCTCCTATATATTTTTTGGGACAATTATTACAGGCAATTGAATAAATTCCTCCTTCAAGTTTTGACATTTTGTTTTGTTTAGTGTTGATTGAGTCTTTTACTGTTTTAGATGTAGGAGTAACAAATTTTATGTTGAGTTCTTTTCAATTGTAGTTTTGATATTGTGAGTTGGTAGGAAAATATGTTATTTTTTTGTTGTTGATTCATTGGGTTTGTCAGGAGGAACTGTATTTCTATTTTGGAATATTTCATGGGCCTTTAGTTTCACATTGAATATAAAAGAATTCACTAAGTTGAAAATGTTTAAAGAGTGTCTTGATTACAAGGTCATCTACAGTAAATTTGTGCCCTGGCTCTTACAATATTTCATCATTCCTGGCAGATCTTCTATCATCACAGTATGGTTTAACTAATAACAAAAGTGATAGAAAGAAAAAGAAAAAGAATTTAAATGAAACTGGCTAGATTATCTACCTTCTACAAAAAAATAAATTTAAAATTCCCAGCATCCCTCATCATGTTCATTTATAGTCACACCAATGTAACACATTTAGTCTGATGAAGTCCTATAAAGGCTATTTCTGAAAACGCATTCTGTTTCGGACAACAAAACTAATACTAATGGTGTAGTTCTTTAGGTTGATAGGGTTCTGTAGACACATTATTTGTGATTGTCACACTTGGTGACAGTATGAATATCTTGATTCAGCATCCAACATTGGAACAACCAGTATAGAGCTGGCCTTGAGAAAAATATAGAGAAATCAAGTTGAAGCAAGTAATCTTGAGACTGTTCTTGTGCTTTGATGATAGTCATAGCAAACAGAGCTTCACTGTAATTCAAAGGACAAGTTGGTAATTGTGAGAATCTTGGGAATGCACATATCTTTGTTTCTGCCTGCTCCATTCAGGATAGTTACCTTGTTAGCATATAAGAGAAACTGCTTAACATTGACTCAATGTTCCATTGAGTCAATATAGACACACTATTTCTAATTAAATTCACCTCAAGCAAGGCTGTAAAGTCACTAAGACATAAGGAGGTTACTGAGAATTAGAAAACAGAAACATTTTTATGACATGGGAACAATAGAAGAGTGATCAGAAAGACAGTAGTTAATGATTGATATTGCATTTAAATTCTTGAAGACCAAATCTGGCTGGAAAGCAAGAAGCCGGATGATTGTTCCACAAGTGAGAAGTGTGAGAAAAGAAAATGTTAGTATAGAAATTATGGCTACATCTAGCTAATTCAGTTGTAAATTGATGATACCTTGTCAATCTAGAACAGTGCTTAAATTCAAAACATCTAGGTACCATAGCAAATGTCTCATCTGAACAATTACCATGAAAGTATTTATAGAAAATGCACAGAGAAGTAACTTTATTGCAATCGGAAAGGAACTTAAGCCAAGACAACAGGCCAATAATAGTAGCTTTTACTTTGGCTTTTATCAGGAATTTTTAATTATATGGCAGAAATATAAGACCATATGTAGCAGCAATATTCTAAGCATGGATGAATGATAGAATTATAAATATGTAAGATAGATTCTGGAGAGTAAAATACTATAGTCTGACACAGTGTACTAACTTTCTTAGCAGTAGAACTAGCAATGGATTCAATATAGTCTTTCCACTTCATTTCAGCCAAGGATGTTAGCCCGATAAAGTGCAACAAGCTACTCTCCTGAAGGTTAGCATTAGTCATACAGATGGAAGTCAGAAAGGGGTCTCTCAGATGTTGATATTACTGAGAAGCATTATGGCTAATCCAACATTTAGCTGAAACCTGTGAGAAGTAGCACTATGCAATTCACATTAATTGATTGATTAATTTTTTATGACTTATCAACCCTTTTCAAGTCATTTAAAACCAGAAAATATTTTTAGATTTTAAGAATTTTGGGGGAGAAAATAATGGTTTAGTGATACTAATTAACCTATAGTTGGGGGAAGAAAAGATGGATTCATACATTTTCCAAGGATATTTTTGTGTAAGCAAATATAATGAACCTGATTAACACCACCCACGCATCTAAGCTTACAGCACCTGCTATTCTCAAGTGGTCATCTCTATCTAGGTACTGGTCATGTTCAATGTTGCTTAACTTTAGAGATTGTACTTGAAACTCAGTGACACTAATACTTTCCATATGCTTCCTGAATGTTTTACATTTTAAATAGCTTAAAAAATCAAATTTAACTCTTAACATTTAAAGCAGCTGAAAAAAAGTTTAATTTTTTAACATTTTAAACCTTTCATCTGAAAACATTGCACAATGCTTTATGAAGAAAAAAAAATATTTTGTCACATCAATTACTTACATTTTGCTGAAAGATTATTCTAATCCAAAATTGATATCTTGTGATCTCCAGTGACATTGAAAGTCAGCACCACATATCCTATCACCTTTTCTGCCTAAATTAACTGCAGGTAACAATCTACCTCTAAGAATGTAATTGTTTAGCTGCAATATATATCATAGTGCTCACAAACTAATTCTACTTCTGATGACATCCTATAACCTTAAAGATTGAACTGAACTTTTTCTATACTACCATTTGTGAGATTAAAAACATTATAATACTTCATAAACCCAATATCTTTTTCCATTTTGTATAAACTCAATATCTTTGTCCATTTTTTGTTTAATTTGACTAGAAATGGTACACTGTCTTCTTTGGTAATCTAGCATGTCTCAAATGACCCCTGAGATTATCCTCACATAACCTATGTTGCTAGAAATTGATTAATTTGTCTAGAAATGGCATGCTGTCTTTGATGATCTCACATGTTTCAATGACCTCTGAGATTAACCTCTCATAACCTATAATAGTATTTGTGGTTTTGTGGATATTTATACATAAATCTTGATCCGTGGAACATTCAATTTAACTATGATGTTGAAAAATACAAAAAATACACACATTCATATATTTCAACATTGTACTAGTAGATATACTCTGTCTTGCTTGAGAGAAAGTTAAAAACAAATATAAAAAATGCATATGTTATTTAATGTTTTGCATACACAGCAAAACAAATAAAAACATAAGGATTCAACTATTTATTCATGTTACTAAAAAATATACCAAAACATATTTTGATGCACAAAATAAAAGTAAATAGATCATGTATCCACTTTGACTGATGTGACTTCTGGGTATGCAAAATTAGTAGGAAATGAAGGCACCTTATTTCAAAGGACAATATTGTTGGAATTATAAGGATCCTGGGAAGAGACACATCCACCTTTTTGGCTACCCCATTTACAATAATTACAATGATGACATGTGGAAGGATCTAGTTGAAAATGAGACAAGGCCTATGGCATAAATGTGGGTGTCGGGTTGAGATTTCTGAGATGCATGATGACAATGCCAAACTTTTAGTTAAAGCCAGTGGAGAGGAACATCTTGCAACTCAAGAGAGGTGAGGAATTCATTTGGGTTCTGAACAGACTCCAAAGCATCTGGAACTGTGTCAACTGATTTGTACAATGCAATCTCTCTAGGAATCTGTTGCAACAGCTTAGAGTTTATTTCTTCCTTCTACCGCAGTCTATGGATTAACTAATTCTTGCACACTGAGGTACTTCCTATAGTTTGGGGCTATTCTTTATATTTAAAACAACAGGATAAATTAAATGTTTTTCATGGTTGCACACTATTTTACAAATAAATTAGGAAAAATCAAGTTTTTTTTAACAGTTTTCTTTGTACCTTATCTATTAATGACTTCTGATGACTTTTTAGGTTATTACTACCTTTGCTATCATCTTTTTATTACTGAAGTTATCCCCATGTACCAAAATTGTTTTAATCATTTCACCCCAAGCAAGATAATAAAGCCACTAAGATGCAAGGAGTTACTGAGTATTAGAGAATATGAGAAAAAAATTAAGGAAAGAGAGAACAATGAAAGAACAGAAATTAATGCAAAAGGTTTGAAATTAACAACTCTTCCATTTCACTGAAACTATTAAACAATTCTTTCTTTCTTTTATTTTCTTATTGAAACCAAGCAGCATCTCTGATACATCATTTCACTTTTTACATGTGATCAAAACAAAATGGTCTATTATTTATGAGGTATTGTCAGGATTTAACAGTTCTGCTAACTAAGGGAGTGAAACCAGAATTTTTAAAAAATTATTTCACCCCAAGTAAGGCAACAAAGGTACTAAGACACAAGTGTTTACTGAGTGTGAGAAAGAAAAAAAATTAAGGAGAGAGAACATTAAAATAACAATTAATACTATAAAGGCTATAAACTAATCTACCATCAGCGACCTTCAGTGACCTCATTGGTCATTTTTGACCTTATCCACTCCACCATTTGTAATCTCTAAAATGTTGTTGTAACCTAGGGAAGGTTACTGAATAGAATAACCAAATGAAGGTTGATAATGAACCATAATACTTAGGACAAGAACAAAACATATAAGATCTTCCAGCGGCGCACAGAAGTAAGGTTAACTGCTAGAAGTGAGTCAAGTGAATTCCATAATGAATCTCCAACTGCAGACCAACATACAGTATTTATTACTGTATTTATATGAATGAAGTCATACCTATTATCATCCATAGGTATGCTACAACAAAAATAAATTCAATATTTCAGTTCATTTTGCTAGAAATTGTTTTTTATGTAGAAATAGTATATCTGTAATCTTTGAAGACTTCTGATGACATCAAATGATCTTACCTATGTCACAACTGATATCTCATTGTCTATGGGATATGCTTATTTCTTTACCACAATGGCCAATCATGGCTCACCACAACTTCCTATCGTTGTTGCTCACAGTAATGTTTCTTTGTAAGAAAATGGCAAATATTACAATTACCATTGTTAGTAATGTACACATAATTTTCTAAGAAAGAAATAATTCAGGATAAACTCAGTTTTAAACTAAAGAAAATAATAATAAACACTAAGTTCAGCAAAGAATATCAAAACATTTTCTCACTTATTTACATGCAAACTATTGTTCCTATCTTTGTTGTTTTTATTGCACTACTTTTGGTGATTTTACCCTACATCTTTGAGCATTATTAAATAAGAAATAAACAAGATATCCGTAAACATGGACAATGGAATAACAACAATCTACTCTGTAGATTAAATAAAGGGTCGTGTTCAAAATTCACTGAAGGTTACTTAGATTGACAATCACTTGATGACCGCCAGAGAGCACAACTCAATAACAAAGATGGGGACAATAATTTGTGTGTAAGTAATGCAAATAATGATACCTTCGCATCTCAGAAATTCAGACGGAAATTATTTTCTGACCTGTGTATTTTTAGAAGTATTTCACTGTGTCTTTTGCTTTATATGTCTTGCCTTAAAAGATTTTACATTTAAAGTCAGCAACTTGTAAACATGCAATAGCATATTAGATAAAGCCCAAGTACCAAAGTGTTTCAACAAGTTTTGCATTTTGATTGTGAAAGACGAAACAGGTTTCCATTGTTTCATTTTCATCATCATTCTTGGTGTGCCAAGATGTAGTCTCAAGTTTCTGAAAATTTACTTACTGATTGTCTTCGGAAGATGAACAAAGAGATTCTCCAAAAATGATTATGTCTTTAGCACATGTTGATGTTTTTAACATAGACTCAAGAACAGGACAGAAAGAACTGACCTTTTTTTTAATTACTTCCTAATTGCTTAGCCATTTTGGAGGGGAGAAGGTATTTTAGCTTCAGCTTTTTATTATTATTTTTGCTCATTTCTTTATTTTTATGCTTTTTTTTGGTTTGCAATTTATTATTAATTTTTATTTATTTGTTTATTTTCTCTGCATATTCAAAAAATTATTTCTTTTTTATTTCCTTCATTCTTTTGTTTTTATTGTTTTTGCTTGGTATTTTTTAAGATTATTTATTTTATATATTTGTTTAATTTTCTATAAGTTTTTTCTTTTCTGTATCTTTTTTTTTATTTGTGTACTTCTTTCTTTCAGTAGCTGTATTGCATTCTTACAGATATTTTTTCTGTTCCAGCACATTTTATTGCTTCTTGTGTTATTACTGCATTTTACGCTATGAGTTTGTTTGCCAACAGTTACAGGTTTTATCACTTTTCAAAATCCTTTGCTACACATCTGACTAAATATATTATCTCCAACAGTCTTAGTATTAATGTTAAAATGTTGTCAGAATGGGTAGAGGTGGTATATTTAAGGGAGATATTAGGTGGCATTAGTTGGAGAAATCAGAGTAGAAATATGCAGCTGAAAGAGATAATTTCATACTTAACACTTTTAAGAACTCTTCTTTGTTTAAGTTATTGAAAATTGTTTATGATATGTCCTGGAAAGGGATATATTTGTACGAAGTAGTAAAGTGGTTTTGGGCTACTGTAACCGGGTAGGACAATCTACCATGTAGCCATAATGGACTGGTCCTCGTCGTAGTGGTAGGCAATAGGCATAGTCAAGAGGCGTAGTCAATAGGCATAGCCATGTACTTCCACATCAGTCTGTATTTATGGCTGACACCAACCAGTTATATTACTGTGAGGGAGAACCCAGGTGTATGCATATTCATTACATCAGTTTACAAACAAAATATTACTCTATATTGGCATGATGGGCAATTCAGTCTTGAAGAATATGAATGAGCATTTTCTTGCATAGTCATAATCTTTGGCTCTTTTGTTGTGCCCTGTGCCACTCAACAAATATATCCACTAAATTAAAATAATTCTCTCTATTTACTATATTTTGGGGGGAAATAAGTATTTCATCCCGTGCTGATTTTCTGATTTTGCCACCTTACAAAAATAGGAACAGTCAATAATTTTCAGGGTAGGTCTGTGATACATAGAATATAACAAAAAATTCTAAAAAATCACATTATATTAATTTTTGAACATTTATTTCTTTTTTATTGAAAAAATAAATATTTCACCCCATAGCAAAACATAACTCAGTATTTGGTGAAGAAACTCTTGTTGGCAAGCACAGCAGCCAGACATTTCCTGTAGTTGGTTATCAAGTTTTTACAGATCCCAGGGGAGATTTTGGCCCACTCCTCTTTGCAGATCCTCTCCAAATCTTTAAGGTTTGTAGGTTGTCATTGGGCAACTTGAAGCTTCACCTCCCTCCACAGATTCTCTAAAGGATTAATGTCTGGAGACTGACTAGGCCTCTCCATTACCTTAATGTGCTTCTTCTTGAGTCACTCCCTTGTTGCCTTAGCCATATGCTTTGGGTCATTGTCATACTGGAACACCCATCCATGACCCATCTTCAGTGTCCTGGCTGTGGCAAGGAGGTTTTCACTCAAGATTTCCCTGTACTTGGCCCCATCCATCTTTCTCTCAACCTGGTGTAGTTAGTTGTCCTGTCCCCTTAGCAGAGAAACAGCCCCAAAGTATAATGTTTCCACCACCGTGCTTAATAGTTGGGATGGTGTTATTGGGGTCCAAGTCCGTGTTTTTCCTCCAAACATAGCATGTCAAGTTGATGCTAAAAAGCTTAATATTAGTCTCGTCTGACCCCAGCACTTTCTCCCAACCCTCCTCCTGAAACATCCAGGTACTCATTTGCAAACTTCTGATGGGTCTGTACATGTGGTATCTCTTTTTTATAATTCACATGTTGGACTCTTATTTTTACTGAGAAGTATACATGCTGTCTTCTTAGAATTGATTTTTAGTCATTTCTTCTCATTTTCCTTTACTACATTTTGTAGAAGTCTCTGTAATTTCATTTCTATATCTGCTATCAAAAGGAAAAGAAGACAAGAATTGTTAATTGCTGATACAAAGGATGTGAATGGAATGTCTCTTTGTGGTCAAGGGAAGTGACTTGGAAGAAGGGAAGAGTTGAAGTAACTTGGAAGAAGGGCATGAAGTTGGTGTGTGTCAGGTCAATCAAGAGAAACCTGGAGTGCATTAGTGACGCTTGCTCATTCACCATGAATCTGTATCAGTTATAATGTGCAGCCTTCTTGAAAGCAAACTGTCTAAACATCTTTTGTTTATTTTTTCTTTAGTGTTGTATCCAAACATAAACAAAGCAATTTCTAAAGAACTAACATCTACTCAAATATGAGTATCCTCTAAAAATAAAGTTTAAAGTGATAAAATATCTTATGTTGTTAAGATTTTGGCTGCCAATAATGAATCTTGGTAGGACTTCTACATCCTTGTGCAAATTAATTGAAACAAAAGAAATAATACCCAGTGCATATATTTGTATTTTGTATATCCATTTCACAAAGTTGTTCCTTGCAGATTGATCACAGATTCACAGGAGAGTTCCCGGGCCAATCTATAGTACTTTGATTTGCTCACTGGTAAGGCTTGTCAGTGTGTTTGTGCAGCTTTACAATTTTTGTACATATTCTTGGAGTAATATCCATTGTAGACAATGGCCAGAGGACAACTAATTGACAGTTGAGACAATAATGTCTAGGCATGATAAAAATCTTATGCAATCAAAGATGAAGCAATATTTTTCAAGTCCAAACAAATTTCATCATACACTCCAAAAATAGATTCATATTACTGCACACTACTATAAATGACCTAACCTGAGGAAAAGAAAAATAGAAATTGATAACATCTTGTCACTCCAGGGGTTCTAAAGCTGACCATATTGTAAAAGTTTTTCAGATTAGTGTAATACTTTCAGATTTGCTTCACTGTATAGATTGAATAAATCCAGTGAGAAGAGACATCATTGTCTTACACCCCTTTCAATTTTTGTATATTTACTGAATTTATTTCCTATCCACATGCAGATGATTTTCTCCAAGTATCTGATTCTGGATTATTCTGATATCCGTCACAAGTATGTCATAGTTACCTAGCAGTTCCAACACTTCATGTGACTTACTTTATTGCTTTAACCAGACACTTTTTTTGCATAATCTCTAAAATAGAGTTATAATTCCTTTTTCATTTGTATTGCTCTTTTTTATATCATTCTGAGTATAAATATTGTATTTCTTGTCCCAGTACCAAACCAAAAATGAACTCTTCTTCAAATGTTTCTCTCAAAATTTTATAGGAACTTCTCTTGTATGGTTATCTATCTGCTCCAGACTCTTCCTATCTATCTAACTATTCCATTATGTTCCTATCTATTTAGAAATACATCTTCATATATATATATATATATATATATATATATATATATATATATATATATATGTATTAAGACTGTTAAGCATTACTCTTCAAGTATGAATTGAGTTCTCCAAGCTGCTGGCATATTTCGTGTAGAGAAAAACATTAAAATTCCCTTCCTTTCTGCCGTGCGATGATGGTCTAGGGGTAAGATATCTAACTGATGTCAATTCAGTCGATTTCCGATCCCAGCTTGAAGCAATTGGATGTCTGACCACACTGAGTAGCTGTGATATAGCAAAACAGTCTATGGATGACTATATATGCTCCCAGAAATCTGGTTGAGCTCTCCAGGGAAAAGGGTTTTTAAAAACAGTGGCTCCTACTGCTATTAAGCTTTACTCTTCAAGTATGAATTGAGTTCTCCAAGCCACTGACGTATTTTGTCTAGAGAAAAACATTAAAATTTCCTTCCTTTCTGCTGTGCAATGATGGTCTAAGGGTAAAATATCTGACTGATCCTGGCTTGAAGTAATCATACATCTAGCCACACTGGGGAGCTGTGATACAGTGAAACAGTCTGTCTGTGGGTGATTATATATATATATATATATATATATATATATCTACTTACAGGTTTAACATAAGCAAATAATGTGTATGTTGATATATTTCCATACACACACACATATATATACACATGTCATGAATATATTTAATATTTCTGTACAATACATATACAATTTAAGAAATACATAAGGTGTATATATATATATATATATATATATATATATATGCACATATTACACACATACATAAATGCACACATTCATAAAATCACAGTTATATACATGTATAATTGCATTTTTTTCAGTTCTCAGTGTCTAAATTATAAAAGTTAATAAAGAAAGTTATGCACAAAATATTTTGAGCAAAATTACTTTTCAATATTCAAATCCTTCAAACCTATTTTTAAAAACCAATACCTTTTTTCTGAGTTCTATGTGAGAAAATGTATCTGACTTTATCCCAAAATAATAATACCATGAAGAATTATATATGAAAAAATACATGTATCATTAAATTATCTTCCTTTTGCATTGGATGGATGTACCTATCCTTATATACATTGTAAGTACAGATATGTGACTTGATTTGGATGAGTATGTGCATGTACAGGATCAACATACATTCATACATATATACATATACACATATATATGTGTGTGTGTATGTCTGCGAGTGCAGATATGTAGATTCTTCTGTCAAGTAGAGGATCACAGCCTAACAATGCTTGATGCTGCTGTTCCATACATTTTTGCAGTAGGTAGTTTCTAATTCAAACCCATTATCCTTCATGTCTCTATCATTTTCAAGAACCAATGTGGTGTCTTGAAAATGACTGAGATTGCTGAAAGTGTACTTGAGAAAAAAAAATGATAATATGCAAACTTCCAACAGTTTTTCTGCAATTAATTTGAAGCACAATACTCAACACCTTTAAAAATGTGAAAAATACAATAAAATTTAAACAGACTTTGTTGTTTCTTTTTAATTAAGCATGTTTGAATGAATACTTGTTGCCTAAATACACCTTCTACTATATTTAGTCTTTTTTTTTTTAGATGTGGATGAGTTTATCCTCATATTTTCTATGAGTATGCTTCAGATAGAGATTAGTAGGTTTCCATGTGAGTTTAAATGGATCCTAATTGAGATATAGTCCAAGAGGTATAATGTGAGTTTTCTTGATAGATCCATACAATATATTCAGTTAAAAATAATGGTTAAAAGAATACCTGAAAGTGCTCAGATATGCAGAACAATTTTTACATACTTTATGTCCAGAAAGAAAAATCCCTTATATGAGCACAAAAAAATTTCAAGGATTATATTTTAACTGTTAAAATAAGAAATAATTTGTTGCTTGTATGTTTTATAAATTGTTTTCATTTTTCAAAACACGGTCAAGATATTATGTCCATGTTCAAAGTTAATATTTTTAAGTGTTGTTTTTTTTTGTTTTTATTAATAAGGCTTCCATTATTTTATTTTATTTCTTATTTTAACTGTTAAAATATAATCTTTGAAAATGTATAGCCAAAAGCGCCCAGATAAAAAGAACATTCAGACACTTTTTATATAATTTATCATTTGAAAAGAAAAAAAATCATTAGATCACATGTGAAATTGTATAAAAAACTACATAAAAGCAACTTGTCTGTAGTTTTCAATGAAATTTGCATATATATATACATATATATATATATATATATGTGATTTATATATAGATATTATTTATACATTATATATGTGTGGTAGTTATTAGAATATTAGTCAATATCAGTGATAGAGCTAACATACTTAGTTGTATGAATGTGAGTTTGTAACCCTGGGTTTCATGCTATTGTGATCCACAGACTAACTGAGGATTGCAAAAGCGTGAAACCCAGGGTTACAAACTCACAACCATACAACTAAGTATATATATATATATATATATATATATATATATATATATATAATATATACATATTCAGTGTGGAGACAGAGTTCAATATTTAATGGTGGGAGTTTGTTCCATGAAACACTGTTTCCATTTGATATTGAACTCTGTTTTTGTCTACAGTGCAAGATAGACTCTGATGAGTGGGCAGAGTGATTACTGTAGGGCTCATCTATAGTGTCAGGATGCTGAAGGTATTACCAATCAGCTTAGTGACAATATTTATACTTGTATTAATTCTACATACATGGTGGCTGTTGACTCTCGAAGTGAGTATGGCCATCACTGACATGTCCAGCCCTTCATTTAAGCTCCCTCCACTAAACACTGAATTCATCCATTGTGTAAACAACAGTGGCTCATAAAGCCAGCCATTGATCTGCATTTCTTGTCACATATGTGACTTATCAAATCATCTCCAGGATACACATAAATACATATATACACATATATATATATATATATATATATATATATATATATATATATATATATATACATATAAAGACAGAGATTTCAATATAAGGTTTTTTAGGTAGAAGAGAAAGATAGATAGACATGGGGAGGGGATATAATATCACTTGATGATGAGTAAGGATAATTCCTAGGAGGACATAAATCCAAAGACTATCTCTCTTTCTCTTTCCCATAAAAAACCTTATTATGAAATCTGTCTTTCTCCACCCATTTTTTCTTTCCCCATTTACCATTTTAATGTTAATTTTTTTTCCTTTTTCTCTTCCTTGTGTCTGAATAAATTGAACTCCATTGATTTTTGTAAAATTTGATGAGAACAGATGGACGTCTGAGTCCACAAAATAAATTATCATCTGACTGAATAGATTTTTAAGGATTCTGTATTCATTATTATATTGCTCTGTTCTTACCAATAAGCTCTCTTTGGATTTATATCCTCCTCAGCATTATCCCTACTAATCATCAAGTGATATTATTCATATATATATATATATATATATATATATATATATAGTGTTTAATATTTGATCTATTTATAGGTGAAAATCAAGACTTCACGATGAATGTCAGTTTCACACCTCAATGCAATCTTCAAACCATATATATATATATATATATATATATATATATATATATATATATATAAACACCTGGCTTATCTTATTGGCATGAATGCATATGATGATGCTAAATTAATGACAACCTTTTTATGTGATGAGAAGAGCACTTTAAAGAAACATCACTTATGATACTTGTATTTAGAGCCAATTTGGTGTTTTGCGCTTTTAAGAGGGTGGAGCAACTAAAAGCAATCCCTATTCCCAATGCTGCAATTTTGAGTCATCAGTGCATGTCACAAGGCTAACGTCTACTTCATAAATGTGAAATATTTCACTTCAGACATGAGATGAAAGTATACAAGAACCACTTAAGATTTCCAATAGTGACACCTCTGAACCACCCTGTTTGGAAAAAAAACGCCCAGATTACTATTCTCTCTATCCATGCATTGATTGCTCAAAAGAACAAAATTCATCTATTTAGCAGTCAGAAACTCTGAGAGAAGACAATCCAATTTAGAGAGTTTTATACTATATTAGTATAAAATTATTATTAGTATATAATATTAGTATACTGTATTAGGTATTTTTATGCAAGTCAATGTTTTCACAATTAGCCGTTTTTACAGTTAGCAATAAGTAAGCAATTTTGGTAAAATATTTAGGATGTACTTATATTTATATATCATGCAATGTTATTGGGCCTGACCTAGCATCTCAGCTTCAGTCATTTTCCCACCATTGTAATGTAGCTTCCCTGTAGTATTTCTATAAATATTTTCACGGTAATTGTTTTGATGAACTTTCTGCTATGGTAAATAGACTTACAAATGAATTTAAATGCTACATTATCTTCTGTTTTTTGAATTCTTGTTCTTTTATTGTCTTCTTTTCTCCTCATATTCTCTAATGCTCAGTAACTTCTTACATCCTGCTAGTTGCCTTGCTTGGGATGAAATGATTGATTAGTGTTGAAACTTGACTAATGCATGGAATAATAATGCAACACAAAATGTACTTAGAACAAAATGTATTGAAACAAGAAAGTGTACACAATATTTACATATAGTCTTTTGTATATTCCTGGGAAGACCGTTCCTGGAGAATGGATCGACTGAGTCGCAGTCGGGCAGAGTCTCTGGTTGAATCTCTTGATTCCTCCCCTCTCTTCCCGGTACCAACCATATTTATATGGTCGGTACTCCACTATGCAAATTAGGTGGATCCTAACACAACAATTAGAAATAAATTCAATGAATGAATGACCAATGCAGGTTATGCAATGCCAAGAGCCCATTACCATACAAAATAATAAAATGACAATTTATTTAAATATATCAAATATCTAGGAAGAGTTTTCATAGAGGCTGGAAAGTTTGACACTGAAATCCGAAAGCATATTGGGATAGTGAAAGTTAGGTTCCAAAATAGTAG
>OZ010576.1:21874025-21886525 GCA_963932145.1 Acanthosepion lycidas
CACAAACCATTGCAGCCATAATAATCTGTGCAATGCAACTGGATGTCCTAGGTTGGGACTTCATCGATTCTTGATGGTCTCCTTTAAATAATAAAAATAAATATATGTATACAAAATATAAATGAAACATAAATATATTACTGCTTTCCATGACTAAAATAAAGGGTTTATATAGACACTTAGATGTTGATGATGTTGTCACATAAACCTCAGGGAGTAAGAGAGATAAATTCATTTCTGTATTACTTCCTTAAATACTGAGTTACTTATTATTTCATTTTATGCACAGTTCCTTATTTCTTTAAATACTCAATTTCTTATCATTTTCTTAAACACTCAATTTCTTATTATTTTCTAAAATACTCAACTTATTATTTTCTTAAACACTCAATTTCTTATTATTTTCTTAAACACTCAGTTTCTTATTATTTTCTTAAATACTCAATTTCTTATTATTTTCTTAAATACTCAACTTATTATTTTCTTAAACACTCAATTTCTTATTATTTTCTTAAATACACAATTTCTTATTTTCTTAAACACTCAATTTCTTATTATTTTCTTAAACACTCAGTTTCTTATTATTTTCTTAAATACTCAATTTCTTATTATTTTCTTAAATACTCAACTTATTATTTTCTTAAACACTCAATTTCTTATTTTCTTAAACACTCAATTTCTTATTTTCTTAAACACTCAATTTCTTATTATTTTCTTAAACACTCAATTTCTTATTATTTTCTTAAATACTCAATTTCTTATTATTTTCTTAAACACTCAGTTTCTTATTATTTTCTTAAATACTCAACTTATTATTTTCTTAAACACTCAATTTCTTATCATTTTCTTAAACACTCAATTTCTTATCATTTTCTTAAACACTCAATTTCCTATTATTTTCTTAAACACTCAATTTCTTATTATTTTCTTAAACACTCAATTTCTTATTATTTTCTAAAATACTCAACTTATTATTTTCTTAAACACTCAATTTCTTATTATTTTCTTAAACACTCAGTTTCTTATTATTTTCTTAAATACTCAATTTCTTATTATTTTCTTAAATACTCAATTTCTTATTTTCTTAAACACTCAATTTCTTATTATTTTCTTAAACACTCAATTTCTTATTATTTTCTTAAATACCCAATTTCTTATTATTTTCTAAAATACTCAACTTATTATTTTCTTAAACACTCAATTTCTTATTATTTTCTTAAATACACAATTTCTTATTTTCTTAAACACTCAATTTCTTATTATTTTCTTAAACACTCAATTTCTTATTTTCTTAAATACTCAACTTATTATTTTCTTAAACACTCAATTTCTTATTATTTTCTTAAATACACAATTTCTTATTTTCTTAAACACTCAATTTCTTATTATTTTCTTAAATACTCAATTTCTTATTATTTTCTTAAATACTCAACTTGTTATTTTCTTAAACACTCAATTATTATTTTCTTAAATACTCAATTTCTTATTATTTACTTAAATACTCAATTTCTTATTATTTTCTTAAATACTCAATTTCTTAATATTTTCCTTAAATACTGTATTCTTTCTTATTTCTTAATATACTCATCCCTTATTATTTCATTAAATACTCAGTTCCTGAAATAATAAAAAATTGAGCATCTCATCACTCTTGCTGCAAGTGTGAGATAACAACAGCAGTATTTAAGTCCCTGCATGAAACTTTAAGTCTCAGAAAGTAGTAATATATAATTACTGTTTAACTCTTATTTTTACATTGCACACTGTTTTTTTACAGTGTCCTAGGTTTTGTCTTTTATTATACCATATATATATATATATATATATATATATATATATATATATATATATATTAAAAAGAAGAGAGATACTGCAAACATTTTTGGTTGTAATGTGGATTTTTTTAAAAAAATATTATGCTTTATTTTCCATAATTTTATTACATGCGTTTCTGGTCTCGTGACCATCATCAGGTAAAGGGTGAAGATTTCCACATATTATTAAAAATAATTAATTTTTTTTTCCTATATGTTTTTTGATGTTAAATATTCTTGATATGAGACATTCTCTTTTTTGTTTTAGTAATCCGAATTTCTTTCTTGAATATATATATATATATATATATATATATATATATATATATATATATATATATATATATTTGGTGCGATCGGTAAATTGTCGCCATTTTATATTTTTCATTTTTGCATGTACAATGTTTGCTTTTGATTTCTTCAACTGCATAGTATAGTAGAGTCAGTTGGACACTATCTATACGAAAAAGATCACCATGATGCTGAACTGCATCATGGTGCTCTTTTTCATCACCAGAAATTTGGAAACAGTAAGCTGTACTGCTTGGCATTCTCACCAGTGTTTCAATATGAACATTTCAGTCTGTGGACAGTGTAGAGGATTTGAAAAGATTTGGATGATATATCCTGTCAACATCATGGTGTTCAGAGTGATCACTAATCCTGGCAATGTTATGCCTCCATTCAAGGCCTACATCAAGTACATATAACTAGTTGGGCATTCAGTTACTTCTCTATCCTCTGTTTTTATCTCTTCAGAAAGTTGACTATCTGGCATGTGTACATTTATTGTAAACATTTGTATCAGTCTTTAAATTAATCTCTGGCTGCTGTTAGATGTCAACTTCTGGCCATAACATATTTCTAAAGTAATAATTTCTAATTTGTTTCCTTTTTCACCTAGTTTGAATTTAACGTAGGTCATATTCGATTGGTTGATCAGGGTAAAGCCATCAAGCTTTATATATTTTTTTTTCAAATAAAGAGGAGATAATTTTGTTTTTGAAACCAAATTAATCTTTCACGCATCAGTAATTTACAATCCTCTGAGGAGACGCATTGTTGTGGATTGAAACACGACTGCAATTGTGTAGCGATTCTTACATGTTTTTGTTGTAATATCCTAAAATTAATAATATTGCCCTTCTATGTATTTGTCCTTTTTCTAAATTAAATGTTACGAATGCTGGAAGTGTACTCTCTTCTCATCGTACCTGGATATATATATATATATATAATCATTTATTTGAAAATTATAACATAAAAATGTTATTAAAATCATTACAAAAATAGCCACTGTTTCAACACTTCTGGTGTTTTATCAAGTGATGGTGTTGAATGTAGAATAAAGGGGTTTATTCTACATTCAACACCATCACTAGTCATGGCAATATTATACCTCCGTTGAACAAAATGACTATTTTTGTACTGATTTAATAACATTTTTATGTTATCATTTTTGAATAAATCATTATATTTGCTCTGCTCTGTATTGAACACTCCTTTAAGAATAGTATTTATTGGTTATTGGAATTTATTCTGTATACACTAATCCTATACTTGTATATATATATATATATATATATATATATATATATATATATATATATATTAATAAGCCTGTTTTATTATATTTTTAAAATGATTCCTTTTAGTACAAGAGGATGGGGAAGAGTTCTTTTAATGACCAAACACTATTGATTTTTAGAGGAAGTGTGTCAGGCTAAGAAATTTTCAGCACCCACTCATAAATGTTGCTTGTGTTTGGTTCCCTAAAATTTAATCATATTGGACTGTCAAGATTTTGTGATTTTAGCACAAAACTTTTAGCATTAACCCTATTTGTATTTTTGCTCCTTTCTGTTTTGGCATCTTTGTTAGTGTTTGGGCTTTGTTTTTAACTACTTTGCTTCTTTTCCCTTTACAAACATTAAAATGTTGGCTTTCCATCCATCTAGACTTGGTAGTCTTAGTCAGAGCTAAGGTTTAGTTTAATAATTATTCTCCACCATGTCCAAAGGCTACATTTTATATGATGTCAATGTAAAATCTCTTTGGTACCTGACCTGAGTACAAATGTAACTAAAGTCTGAGGTGCCCTGCCCTGCATGTCAACAGAGAGTCAAGAAGCCAGAAGACTCAGAAACACCAATAACTTCATTTCTTTGATAATTTTGTGTCGGGAAGCAAAATCTTCTAAGTAGAAATGGGTCTTGCAAAAATCATGTCATAAAACAAAAGCAAGAAATTGTCATTTAAGAAGAAAATTGAATTGGCCTCCAAGAGTAACAGAATTTTCTGATCTGTGCCAAAAAGTCTTTGACAACATTTCCTCATATCTTACCATTAAGTGAATTTTCTTTTCTTTTCTGATTTTATTTTCAGAACTCATAGGTTAAACAGTCACATTAACAATCATGTCATATTTTGAAATACAGAAAACTTACCAAATTATTGATATTTACTCTCTCTCTCTCTTTCACACACACAAACACACACACATGCATATATATGTGCTACTGGATTGAATTGTTGATAATATTATTCACATGTCTGGGTGTTATCAGACTGAGTTCTATATGGGAAGTGCTAGTATATATTTTGAGTATCTATGCAAGAATGGTGTCTATTCACTTGATTACAAGGATAATGAAATCTGTAATATAACTATGTCTCTGATACTGTTATTCAATGATGGGCTCCACAAAGCGGAAATAGCAAGCACAAACATTGTCATTTAAGTGATGTCTGTGCAGTTGGTAATATATAACTTGTACAGTATCAGATGGAACCCCTCAGTTACAAAAACATAATCAGTGACAGACCAATGTGACATGACTGTTGTAGCTATGATTGCAGATGATACATAGAGACATGACTCTGCAGATTTTATGCAGTGTCTTACTCCCATATTTTTACAGGTCTTATTTTTCATCTTGCAGGAAGTCAAGCCACACTGTTAAACAGGTAACCCTGCTTGGAGAGCTACTTTAATCACCAGCATAATGACCATGCAGTAGACGGTACTGAGAGTACCAAATGATAATACCCAATGAGAAATGAGCCGTGAGTTTGACTTGATAATCACCACTATAGAGTGATATTGAAATTAAAAAGCGTATTATAAGAAAGTAGAATACATGCTTAAAACCTTTCAATACATCTATCATAATCGTGTAGACACCAACCACACAAAATATGGAAGAAATAATGAATCTTTCTACTCCATGTTTGACAATGCCATGCCTCAGTGTAAATCACAAGAAATTATAATTATCATGGGAGACCTGAATTCCAAAGTAGGTGAAAAAGAGAGAAGGGAAATATCTGGCAAATTCAGACTATGAACCCATAATTAACACAAAGAAAAATGGGTCAAATGGGTCAAATGGTGCCCAGCCAATTATCAAGTAATAACCAATGCCTGGTTCTAAAAAGATCCAAGACAATTATGGACATGGAGAAGCCCAAAAAGAAAAGCTAAATTGACTAGATGACTATCAACAAGAGTTTCAGGAGTGGGGTTGTTCAATGCAAAATCTATCCAAGTACCAACTGTATAAGTGACCACCTCACTGTAAACACAGACTGAAATGACAGAAGATGAAGAAGTCTAATACAACACCAAAATTGCAACAACCCAAAGCTGAAGGAAAAATATGTGGACAGTGGAAAAAGGAGATACAAGGGACAAAATGGAAACTCAAAATAGGACACATTAAGAGAAGCTTTAGTGACATCAGCAAATATCATCCGAAAGGAAAATGGATGAAGAAGAAAAAATGAATGGATCACAAATGAGATTCTTGACATGATGCAAAGCAGACAGAAAACAATGCCAAGACATGAACCAGAATACAGAAAACTACACAATGAAATAAGGAATAAATGCAGACAGGCTAAAGAACAATGACTCAGTGAAAAGTGTGCAGACATAGAAAGAATGAGTATAACAGATAAAATTGATATGCATAAAAAAATAACAGGACAAAAGACAGGCTCATCAACAGGCTGCATAAAATGTAAGGACAGAATGCTGATATTAGAGAAAGAGAAAATAGTTCAGCACTGGAACAAATATATCGGAGATCTCTTCCATGATGAAAGAGAACAACTGGTAATACACAAAAATATTAAAAACTGAAGTGGAAGTTGCATTGGCCAAACAGAACAGAAACAAAGCAGCAGGGCCAGACAGAATTGTAATAGAGATACTGGTGACCTTAAATGACTTTGGCATAGACAAGATTACAGAAGTGATAAATTAAATCTACAACAGTGGGGATATACCGAAAATTGGAAGCAGATATATTTTCATGGCACTGCCTTAGAAACAAGGTGTAAACAAATGTGAACTCCACTGAAAAATCAACCTAATGGAGTCAATAGATATTTCTATTTCACTGTTTTATTAAACACATAAAATTTTGAACATGAAAAGATAATGAGCAAAAGTGATTTATATAATACCAGGAGTAATCAATGAATCATAGATACCATTGAATGTTTAAAAAATATAAAGGGAACAGTTTAATTAAACAGTTTATTGGCGTTTATTTTATTTGTGAATTCTTTATCTCTGTTTTATTGAATCTCAATAAATTGATTCAAGACTTTTGTTTCATTGCATGACCAGTTTGAGATAGATAGATAGATAGATATGAACAGACTGAAATAGATAGATATATATGAACAGACAGAGATAGATAAAGATAAAGAGACTGATAGATAGATAGATGGCTAGATAGATAGATATAAACAGACAGAAAAATAGATAGATGATGAACAGATTGAGATACAGACAAATAGCAGACATTTGATAGCCATCGACAAATAGACTGACCGATTACACAAATGTTTGTCTACGATATTCAGGATTAGAGGTGCTGAATATCAATCAGCTAAGTGATGAATTTTATATTTGTATTAATCCTATATACATATATATATATATATATATATATATATATATATATATATATATGAGCTGATTGAGATGGATAGATAGATAGATAGATAGATAGTGTACTCAATCTCAAGAGGATATAGATAGATAGATATGAGAGTGTATTGAAATGAAAACTTGAATCCATTTGTTACAATCAATTTCATTTAAAATAATATAATTCACTTCCCAAATATTGAAACAATTTATATATATATATATATATATATATATATTATATATAACATGTTATAAATATTATATATCCTATAAATTTTGTAATTAAAATGATTTTCTAGTATATAGATAATTGAGTCCTTGCCAATTTGATATAGCAGCATTATGAACATGCAATTGTTTATAAACTTAATATATTGAGTAACAAGTTTTTAAATGAATTATGAATATTTACTTGATACCTCAGATCATAATCTAACTCTATTTAATATTTGAAAAATTAATTATTTTAAATAAAATTGATTGTACCCTATATATCTATATATATATATTCATACATACATACACACACACATATATTTATTTATTTATTATTAATTAAAGAATATCAAACACTTAAAATCCTATAGGTAATAATTTTTATTTCATGAGAGCTCTAAAAATGCAGCTCTTCAAATTTTGAGATTTTGTTTATAGGACTTGAAGACTGAGAGCTGCTTTTTTTAGAGCTCTCATGAAATAAAAATTATTACCTATAGGATTTTAAATGTTTGATATTCTTTAATTAATAATAATTTTTCTCAGTCTTTTGACATAGAGCTCTCCCTTGATCTGTATCCTGGAAATCCCATACGGATTACCATATTGTATCATTACTCTCTCTCTCTCTCTCTTTCTATATATATATATATAATCCATCATTGCCTTGATAACGTCCCTCAGATGATGAAAGGCATCAGGTAAGAATAGTTTTTTCCTCTTGTCTCTTTTTATTCATTTTGTTTCTTTACAGATACACTCTCTCTGAAAATAATTTACACACACACATATATATATATATATATATATATATATTTTTTTTAAAGAATTAATGGATTTTATTTTTTAGTCTGACATTTTTATTATTTAAAACATTATTTATTTTTTTAATAAAAAATTAATAAAAATATGTCATTTTAAAAATAAAATCCATTAACTCTTTAGAAATTGCTTTGTTTACCTTTTGGATATGAAAATTAACCTGCCTTCTGTTGTTGTTGATTCCTCAAAGACCTGTGAAAGAGGCCCTTGTGGTGGAACTATCAATTCAGAAAGATGATAGCACTCTTTTGAAGCTGAACAGTGGCAGGTCACCTGGTATAGATGGCATCAGACCTGAACTTCTGAAATGTGGCTAAAGACAATCTTCATAGAATAATTTGTGGGGTATAGACAAACAAATCCGCCTCCAATGATTATCAAGATACTTTGATGGTTGTTTTATATAAGGGAACAGAAAGAAAGACATTTGTGGTCACGTGTAATATCCTTAATTTCTGTTGTGGGTAAGGTATTGTGTAGAATATTGTTAGATTCCTTGCTCACTCATGTTGCTGATGATGTCCTACCCAAATCTGGTTATTGTGCTTCCTGTGGCAGATATGATTTTCGCAGCAAAGACAGCTTCAGTCGAAGTGCATTGAGCACATATGGATTTTTACCAAGTGTTTTTTTTTTCCAATTTGAAGTATTTCATACTGTAAATAGGGTGGCCTTATGAAAGGTTCTCCAAAAAGTTGGATGCCCTGAAAAATTAATTGTCATCTTGTGGTCTTTTCATGATGGTATACAAGCATGGGTTAACATTGGGGCAGTGCATCTGAACCAATATTCATGAAGAGTGATGTAAAGCAAGGAGACATAACTGCTCCAACTCTGTTTACTATATACTTTGCGATGGTTTTTAACACTATCTTTGGAGAATGCAGCAATGGCATATACATCAGCTACCAAATGTCTGGAAATCTGTTTAACATTCGTTGCTTTGCAGCAAACACCAAAGTCTTTATAACACTTGTATGAGATTTACTCTATGCAGACGACTGTAATCTCATGACACAGATTGAACAAGCTATGCAACATCTCATGAACACTATTTCTTGGGCATGTATGATTTTGGGACTCACCATTAACTTGAAGAAGATCATTGTTATGTATCAACCTGCTCCAGCTAAGATATATGTTGAACCAAATATCTATGTGTATGGCTGGTATTGTGATGTACTTCAACTACCTTGGTAAGGTGGTTAACTGACAAAAAATCTTGAAAATGAAATATGGAATATCACATTCAAAAGGCTAGTTAAACATTTTAAGGCTTGATCGGTGACTTTGGAGCCAATGATTTTTATGTCAGAGGACTAAAACAAAAGTATTCAATATGTATACTAAAATGTATAATATTAATATTAATAGTTTTAATATCTCTGCCTTTACTATTCTGGAATAGGAAACACATTTTTGAGGCATATAAAATGGCTTGAGCAATTCCACCAAAAAATACCTGAGATGCATTCTTAACATGAAACAGTAGTCTTTGATTTTAAACACTGTAGTTTGATTGCAACTGCATTGAAGCAATAATAATCCTCAACCAGATGTAATAGGCAGGAGACATATTATTAGAATGGGGTGACAACATTCCCCAGCAATTTTACTATGTGGAACTAAAAACAGGAAAATGTCCACAACACAAGCATAGGAAGAGGTATAAAGATAATTTGAAGAATCATCTGAAGGCATTACACGTGGATGTGCAGCATTGGAGAGGCATTTTATTAGGGAGGGACGCAACGTCTTTGAAGATGAATGTCTCAGATATGCATGATTTCTGGAAAGGCACTCACTTTGCATTGCCAACTAATATGCAGTCTTGACAATGTGGTGTTGCTGAGGGCAACTTATATAAAGCATCTCATCATAACAACCAGAAATAAATCAACAATGCCAACCTCATCCTACTGACAATACCTGTGTTGTTTGCAACAAGGTTTGCAGTTCATTATTTGGACAAAGGAGGAACATCGTGGCAGAGATTGGAGTTGTAGGGTATGCAGATCCAATCAATCCAATCAAGGATACAGAGTTTGTCATATATGTTTCATACTTCTAAAATCAAATACTGCTTTCTAGAGCCATCTTAGTGGCCATGCATGCAAAATGAGATGAAAGCCATTACAAGTTATGCAAAGGTGAGGAGATAGTTCTGAGTAAGATATATCAGTCACCATCTATGTATTATATATGTATGTATTCCTCAGCTACCAGAAACATTTGCATTGACTACAACACTCACAAGGAGTGGCTAGTCGACTCAAACAGAACCCCCGAAGAGGGGAAGTACTGTTATGACTTCTCTATAGTTTATGATCTGGCCCAGACTGTAGATAAGCCAACTTATGTTACAGTTTTTGTACCTTTGTTTTGTAACAAAACTAAACTAGTAACATTTTATGACCACTTAGCAGACCCTAAACCTGCACCAATCCAGCCATGAAAGAATTCAAAAGTGCTTACACGGAATTTTGAATGATGATTTATCCACCTGCAGCTCTTTATATCACAAACAAAATGGTGCTTGCCTCTCACTATCTGATCACTATTACTATAGCAGATCTTTGATTAGTTAGATTCCTTAATTTTGCCAGTTCAGAACTTCACATATAAGACCTGCCATACTATCTTCATGGTGTCAAAACATCTCCATTTCCTTTGTTTTCCTTTGATAACAAGTCAGTTCAACTTAGACAACTTCTTAGCTGGAATTGTTACTTTGTAGAACAAACTACCAAGAGGATACTTCCCTCTCAACTATAATCATGGGCACTTTCAGTACACAGTCAACTGATATCTATCCTACACATGCCATAATAATTCTTACTTTTTACTTCTGCTTCACTTACAAGCTCACTCAGTATCCCTCTACCTTTGGACTTGTATTGGCTGAACTAAATATATATATATATATATATATATATATATATATATATATACACACACACACATATAAATATATGTTTTTATATTTATGCGTATGTCTATGAATACTTGTCCAATGTATTTAGGCATTAATTTTGTAAAGATTGGTTATATACATTTAATATATTAACTATTATTAGTTATAGAGTTCATAGCATGCATGTTTCATTTTAACTATATACCTGACTTTTGTGACCTTGCACCAGACTAGTCTAAGATAAATAAATTAAAAGGTAAGTAACAACTCCTAAAAACTGTAAAGTTTACATCAGACATTTATATGATGAAAATAAGAATTGGCTTGTGGCCCAAATACCTACGTCTGCTAAAATATTTGCCCATTTAATTATCTCTGCCTACCTGACCTATGGAAATATTGATTTACATATATCAATGATGTAAGTGTATTTAAGAAAATATTGGAAAAAAAAAAATTATATGTTTGCCTACATGTCTGCATATTTCCCTGTTTCTTTAAAAAGAAACCTGATTCAAACTTTTTTCACATTAATCGTAAGATTAAATTATTTCATTTACTAAAGTAAAAATGATAGCAAGATTTGAATTTGAACAGTTAGGTACATGCATGTTTTCCAGAGATTTTTTTTTTTATCTATATAATATTTCCGCTGTATATTCAGTAGCTGTTTTAAAAAAAAAAATGCCATGTGTTTTCATGATGTAGGCAATCATAGCTCAGAACCATTTTGTTTTTTGTTCATCTGTGACTTGTTATACCTCCTTGGGAAAGAATCCTATTGACTTCTTCATGTTTTGAATTCAACGTTGTCCTTCTCATAGAAGTTGGTTGCCAACAATGGCTTAAGACCTGTTTACCCTACTATTTAATCCATAGATGCAGAGAGAGGAGATGGATTCATTTCTTTTCCAAGGGCATTTTTGCAAAAGGGAACATAACAGGCTCAGGTAGAATTTGAACTCAGCTTGTTGATTACACTTTTTGCAATATTAACAATTATGCCACCTGCACATTCTATTCATTAGTTTGTTCTTCTTAGTTCCATTAGACTCTCCAGTGTAAAGTAGGAACGCAGCCTTGACATACTAGTTGATGCTGCTGCTGTTTCTGTAGCAAATAGGTTTATATGCATTAAAGTTACCACCCATGACAACTCAGTTTTGAATTCAGAATTATCATTCTCCTTGACTGGTTGCCTAACTAGACTAGAGAGTGCAGTCTGCCCTGCTATTTAACACTTATCTGGAAGGGAAAGAGATAGATTTTACCTTTCTCAAGATTATTTGTGTGAAAATGAATGCAAAACCCTGGCTGAAATTTTAAATGAGCATGCCAATTCCACCTCCTAAGCTGATAACTGCTACACTCTGTCTACATCCATAGAAGTTAGTTCTAACAAAAAGTGGGAACTGATGAAAAACAAAATCTTATCAAATCACTGTAGACTATCCTTCATGTTTTGTATTTCTTTTTTTTTAATTGGTATCATCCCAAGCAAGGCATTACAGCTACTAAGACATTAGGGGTTATAGAGTGTGAAGGAATTAGAAACAGAAACATTAGTAATGAAGAGAAAGAGATAAGAGTAATCAAGAAATAATTTCTATTATTTTTATATCTCATTGAATATTTTGAAATCTTTTACATAAATTTATTATCACATTCATGAAGATTTATCAAAGCCAGTTCAGTTGTTTTAAAGAGGTTCAGATAATGTCATTTAAACAAATAAACAGATCTTCACACTAGTTGTATTGATCCATTTGAATAAATATACGGGGTGTGT
>OZ010576.1:21891525-21894025 GCA_963932145.1 Acanthosepion lycidas
TTGCTGTTTTGCAGACTCCATGTATTTAAGCGTTCAACTAGGCTGGCATCTCACTCTCACCCTTTCACTGTTGAAACTGTTAAATGTAGCCATCTCTTCTACTACAATAGCTTCATGTCTTGCACTTCTCGCCTGTGGAACTCCTCCCCATTTCTTGTTTTCCTGATAGCTATAATCTCCAATTATTCAAATGTAATGTCAACTGATGTCTCCAGATGCCCTGATCTACCCCCTAACCTTCTCTTCATCTTTTCCTCTATCACTCCTCTTTGCACTTGCTCCAACTCTCTGTAACTCCTTGCATGCTAGTGGCTTCCTGTCTTGCTTGGAGTGGAATGCTTAAAAAAAATTACAGAAATTCCCAAAAATCTAGGACTACTTAGCAAGAATGACAAACTGAAAAATATACTAAAAACAACCAAAATAATTAAAAGTAAATGCCAATCTAAAAACCTAAAACACATTCTAACCTCATCCAAATTAAACCAACACACAATGCAGGGAGTCACAAAATGCAACAAAAAATGATTTGGGATTTGTGACAACATTATAGAAGGAAACTCCTACACTTTTGAAAACCCCAAAATGACATTCATAATAAATAAAAATTTAAACTGTAACTCCAAAAATGTGATTTATGCACTCAAATGCACAAAATGCAAGAAGTCATATATAGGTATCAGCCAACAACTAAACACAAAAGCCACATAAAATTACCAGAACATGCACACGTAATGGCCAAACACAGTGGTCAAACCACTCGCATCCATGTGCACACATTTACACACGGATAAATGTGGAGCATTAATATGTATACGCATATTGGCAAAAGCAATAGACTGCTCACATGTGTGCGCAAATCCTACACAACATGGGAAGTGTGTGTGTGTGTATGTATCTATATATGTGCTTGTATGTGTGTGTGTATGTGTGTATCCTAATTCTTTATAATAAGACAGTATGTATGTATAGAGAGGGAGTGTGCATGTACATGCGCATACTGGAATATATATATATATACACATGTTAACAAGAAGAAAACTGCTCATCGGCACACACACGAACCCTACACAACATAGGAAGTGTGTGTGTGTGTGTGTGTATGTGTGTGTGTATGTATATGTGTATGTGTACATACGTGTACACTAATTCCTTATGATAAGACAGTATGTATGTATGAAGAGGGAATATATGTATATGTACACATGCTGACAAAAACACAAAAAATGGAAATAGATCTAACAACACACAAGGGTCATTAAAAGATAAGAATATAGGTATCTTCCTCACCCTTTCTTGGACCAGTTTTAATTGTTTTATTACCCTTCACACAGAACTTTTTCACTGTCAAATCAAAGAAGACATTTAGGTCACTAACACACAAAAAGAGAATGTCTAATATTGAGAATAGTTAACATTGAAAAACATAAGAAAAATTAATTCCTTTTAATAATATGTGGAAATATCCACTCTTTGCCCGATGAAGGTTGTGAGGCTGGAAACATGTGTAGCAAAATTATGGAAAATAAAGCATAACATACTTTTTAAAAAAAAATCCACACTGGAACTAAAAATGTTTGTGGTTTCTCTCTTCTTTTTAATACACACACTTTTCTCTCATTGGAACTACTATAACCTCTTCCCCCCTATATATATATATATATATATATATATATATATATATATATATATATATATATATATAGTAATAATGATACAATATGGTAATCTGTATGGAATTTTCATGAAGATATATATCCAGAGTGATCTCTATGTCAAAGACAGAGTAAAAATTATTATTAATTAATGAATATCAAACACTTAAAATCCCCGAGGTAATAATTTTTATTTCATGTATTTGGCTGTCAATCTGAGGTCAGTGTAGATGATTCAGAAAGAGTTGGATGCGTCTAATTGTCATTACAAAGTAGCTACAACAGTAGCTCAGAATACTCATTCTGATAAGAAAAGAACTTTTCTTATCAGAATTTGTTGATGGATTTGTTGGTGAGGCCCTCAGACGTTATACCTCCATACATCTTCTTAAAAGGCCCCAGATTCAACACAGAGGTTTACATCGTGCTTTGAGGTGGTAATGCTTCCCTGGGTCAAGAGGGTGGCTGCTGGAAGATCCTACATCTGGCAACAGGACTCTGCACTATGCCACACATACAAGAGAACCCAGTCATGGCTGTCAGACAATTTCTATAACCACACCACCGCTTGTATCTGGCCACCAAAATCTGCAGACTGCAACTCCCTTGATTATGATGTGTGGTGAGCAGTTGAATGACCTACCAACAAAGCTTACTGTAACAACAAAAATAAGCTGAAGTCAAGGATTATGGCACCACTCACCAACTTAAACCAAGAGAATCTCCAGAAGAGTTGCAGGAGATTTCAAAGGCACTGAAGTCAATGGCAATTCTATTGTATAAATTTACTCTTTCATATTTCAAGATATTTTTGTATAATTTTGGTAAATATATCTGTTAAAATG
>OZ010576.1:21899025-21914025 GCA_963932145.1 Acanthosepion lycidas
TCCCATGCTAATTCTGGGTGTGGCTTCAATCTTTTAAACTGTATTATAGATAGACAGATATGTATATGTGTGTGGTGTGTGTGAGTGTTATTTCCCTTTTAGATTCATTGAATGATTGACTTATTTTTATGGCTTATCGACCTTATGCAGGTTATTCAAAGCCTGAAAATATTTTTAGATTGTAAGATTTTTGGGGAAAATAATGATAATGATTTTAATGCTAATTCTGTGGTTGGCTTCAAACTTTTGAACTGTAGTGTATATATATATATATATATATATATATATATATATATATATATATATATATATAAAAGTGAACATAGAAGTCAACACTTAGAGGTGACAGTCTGTTTCATGCTATATGCAATCGTCAGGCCTGACGATTGCATATAGCATGAAACATCTATGTTCACTTTTATATTTACACATGCTCTATCTCTGATATTGAGCACTTTATCCCATAAATATAGCACATCTTATGAGTATATTTCTTCATATATATATATATATATATATATATATATATGTATATATATATATATATATTTAATTGTGAGCTCAAAACTTTCTCTTAAAATAATAAGTATAACAGTTACAACCCATTCCATTAATTTGACATCTTTGAAAACAGTTTTGGAAAGGTGGGCAATAGTCTGTTTTTCAGAATGTGAATGAGCATTATCTTGCATGAATATACACCTTAGTTTAAATCTTTCTAGTTCTCGTAACTTAATATAATTCTCTGCATTTATCTTGATATCTTAAAGGAGGTTATAATTTTATTACTTATAATAGTATTCCAGAATATTCCTCCTTTTCTTTACTGTCATGTGGTCTCCTAATTTAGTTTAATATTCCTTAAAGGACCTAACTTTTTAGTCTTTCAGGTTCATCCAAAGTAACTGTACATTCATCAGTAAAAATCACTAGAAATGTGTTTTCATGTACTTCTTCACCAACATTTAGTTTTCTCTTTGTGAGGTCTACTTAAAGGTGATACTTTTTTGCTTTCTATGTTTTTCAAAGTTCTTAATATTGATTGTATCTCTCTGTTTACATTGTTACCATGAAGTTCAAATATTTTCTTGATAGTCAATTCAATTTTGTTGCTTATAAACCTTTTTAATTTTCATCAAAGAAACGTTTTTTTTTCTTATCTTGCCAATGTTTTCAATTTTGTTTCATTGTTCTGTTATCTTTATTTAGGTTTTCATAATTTTCCTAAGTTTTCTCCCCACTAAATATATTAAAACTGTTTATGATAAATATATGTACATAGATGTAAACCTATGTTTTGAAATGTATATGTTCTACAGTTAAACATTTATATAAATAAATTCAGCCTCTCTATGAAACCTATTCTCTCTCTCTCTCCCACTATATACTTAAACGTTGTTGTAAATTCAGACATAAAGGTGTGTCTGTTTAACCTTTAACATGCTGTACGGTGGGGACATCATTTGTCAAACAAAATGTTTGTATAGCCACTGCATGCAACCATGGCTGGATTAAGGCCCATAGGTTCCCTAAGGGCTTAAAAGATTTTGAGGTCCCCATACACCTGTGAGTTAAGTATGTTAGTGTGGAGTCTCGGTAAGTAGTGCAAATAAATAAAGGCTACCAACTGAGAATGTGCATCATGGAAACACTAGCTGGAAATAAATATAGAATGAACCGAAGGCACATATGACCATCAAGAGAGACTGACCATCATTTCCAACCCAGAACAACACCAACCAAGAAAGAAACAAGCACAGCTGTGCAGCCATTGCCAAATGAGCCATAACCAGATTCTAAGAGAACTGTGACTAGAAGTGGTCGTGCCATCAACAAACCAGTGTGTTACAGGACCACATAAAAATATGGCTAGAATAATGCCAGATGAACATAAAGATAGTCTACCTCTGCTCACAAAATTAAATCCTGTTAAGTTAATTAGTAATACTAAATTATTCAAGAGATGTGTTGTATTGAGTAAATACAATCCTTATTATCTCCCTTAACTCATTCCCTTATTAACCAATCAGAATGTCAATAAAGATTCACTGCATGTCAGTTGTCCTCTTTTCATGATGGTGCCCTGTTGATTCAAATGTTAATCGTGTTTGACTTATTTCTTTAGATGTGTACGACAACATTATATCATTACAATTTCTATGGTGCCCCCCTTTCCCTTGATGCCCTAAGCATGTGCTTATTTTGCTTAATGGTTAATCCAGCCCTGCATGAAACTCTAATCATTAGTCAATAGTGTTGCATTTTTCACTAGTGTTGTCATATCTTACTATGGCAACAGGAAAATAACTAACTGAAAATTGAAGATGATGCTATTGCAGCTGTGTGGCCACTTATACCCAGTAGATGAGGGTAGATGAAATAATTAAGAATAATGCAGAGTGCTAAAGGTATTGTATTTCTCCAATTTTTGAATAAACTGTTGTTCATCTGTGTAAAAATTGTTGATAACCCTAACCCTACACACTAAGGGCCAAAATTTTTGTCCCACCTATGGATTTTGAAAAATCATCTAAAAATTGATGGTTGTATGCCTTTTTCAAAAATAATTTACAAGATCATTTCAGACCAGAAGGACTTTCTCTTCAGGAAATGTTTTATTATATATTCAATATTAATAATAATTAAATTAACTTATTACTGTATAAAACTTCCTTAAAATATTAGCTCTTCTTGCCTAAGTCACTGGTGGTAATTTTAGAGCAAGTGGATTTTAAATTTTAAGTAACCCTTCTCCCAAATAATGGCCACCATACACTAATCATGCATTAATAGGTTAAATAGTTTCTGCATCCTAAACTAGAAGAAATTAATTAATTGAAAGAAGGTATGAAATTTACTAATTATTAAATCCTTAACTTTTGTGCTATAGTATATATATATATATATATATATATATATACTTACTCCAGTAATCCACTTAGTATAAACAAATCTCACATTTGATTAAGCATAAATTGTTAGAGAAATTGTCAAGTAAAAAAGTTTTCAACAAAGCCAAAAATGACTTGATAAGACAATTTTAGGGGGTAAAACTTACTTTTACACAAAGCAGAATGAAACAGAAAAAGAAATATCATGTTTCCATGCACCATTATATAAAAATGATAAAAAGAAATATGGATAAAAATGTTCATCAAACTCATCCAGCACTTTCCAAAATCAAGCAAATGACAAATTATTCAACAGAAATACATTAAAATTTTATGGAAAACATGGTAAAAAACCATAAAAATTATTAATTCACCACAAATAGTCAAAACCCTAATCTGTAACTTAAGAACAAAGTACAAGTACCCACTAAATTGTAACTGTCTCCAAACTAATCTAATATAAAAAGCAACTGTAAGATTCAAAAGAGAAAAACTATAGGAAACAGAAAGTACAAACACAAAACATCATTTAACAAAAATAATGTGCAAGTCACACAAAACTTTAAAAAATAGATGTAACAAAAAAAAAAAAATTAAACATAAAAATAACACAGGTAAATAGCAGCAACTTACAACAATACCTCGAACAATGTAACCCCAGCCTAAATGAAAAAGTACTAACAAGAGTTCATTTCCAACTATAAGCATAGAAGCAAATTCCTTCTACATAGCATATAAACATATCATGACTCAAAAGACTAAATAAATTATCATGACACTCATAAGAATCCCAAAACAAAAAACATAAAATAATTTTCTCTTTCCCTAACTCAACTTAAACTTCCATACATAACATTTTTAAAAAATTTTCCTACCAAATTCTATTTTGCTAAAAAATAAATTCTTTTAACAAACACATTTGCATGTTTCACTCTTTGAATCACTAAGAACAAATAATGTTTTGCAATTATTTGCTTGCAGATTTTCATTTTTATTACAACATAATTAATATCCTCTAGAATTCATGTCTCTATGTACAACCATTCTATGTCTCTAAGTGAATTATTTGCCTAATTCTTGGTTCTTCTAAAATAAAGTCAGTTACATTTTCTAGCCAAGAAACCTATATAACATTGCAGGGAGAAATTGGGTAAAAACAAAGGAAAGAAGGAATGGAGAAAAAGAGTGAGAAAATGTAAATTAGGAAAGAGGAATGTGTATGAGTGGGGTTGGTGAAAAGCTCATGGCTTGTTCAAGAAATGATTACTGATATAATATCATGTTTATTAGATTTTAAAAAATGTAAGAAATTTTCACTACTCTTTCATATATATATATATATATATATATATATATATATATATATATATATATATATATATATATTTTTTTTGTTTTAATTTTTCTTGTGTTCATACAAGTGTTTTCTTTTCTGGACACAAAGTCAAAAAACCTTTCCAAAGGTTCTGCAAGCATTTTCAGCTGTTCTCTTAGCCCTAATCAAGGACATTTTTATTTTTTATTTTGAATTGTATGTGTGGATTTTTTTTATGTATGTATCTAAAGCTACAGGAATATTTTATTTTCAAAACATGGTCGGCACATTGTGTCTGTGTTCATAATAAATGTGAATGAGTGTTGGCTTTTCCTTTTTATTATTAGTGCTTTCATTATTTTAAATCTTTTTTTACATGTCGATAAAACTATTCTATTTTCATTTTCTACTAGTATGTTTAAGATGTAGCTTGATAAGTTTCTGTGTGTTTACATGAGCCCTAATTGACCTATGGTCAGGTAGGTACAATGTGAGTCATCTAGTGATAGGCATGTAGGAAGTGCTTCGAAATGCAGTTGAAACCCAAGTTGCAAGTTTGGTTAGCATTTTAGCCTTTTCTTAAATATCGTTGCTTGACATATTCGATTTTGAACTTTGTATTGAGCACTTTTTTGTTGTTTATACATTTTGGGCGTGTCTGTTTCCAGTCTTCCTTTTACATTTCATCCATATATATAATAATCCTTTTGGTTACAGAGGAGCATTCGGTTAGCAAACTGTTAAGGCATGTCAGGTTATATGACGTTTCCGTATAGGATACAGGTTC
Organism: Acanthosepion lycidas; assembly: GCA_963932145.1. Classification (NCBI taxonomy): domain Eukaryota; kingdom Metazoa; phylum Mollusca; class Cephalopoda; order Sepiida; family Sepiidae; genus Acanthosepion; species Acanthosepion lycidas. Next base: position 21,904,019 of record OZ010576.1, read on the forward strand.
GATTTCTGTCGGAGGACAAATATTTTCTATGAAAATTTCTTGGACATTCAGGCTGGTAAATGTTGTTTAATACTGTTTATTATAAACAGAATTTACTTAAATATTTGTATCTATAAAAAGAATGTATAAGCATAAAAATATCTTAAAATAAATGTCGGACTTTGTCCATTTCATTATATATATATATATATATATATATATATATATATACACACTGTTATAATTCTATAAAAGCACTAATGAAGGGAAAGGAATAAATAACTTTTAACAAAACTTGTATAAAAGTGTGAATGCTACCCAAATACCCAATTGTCATATATATATATATATATATATATATATATATATATAGAGAGAGAGAGAGAGAGGGAGAGTGAAAGAGGAATGGTGAAGGGATAGAGGCAAAAGAAAGACTAGCAAGACAGGCTTGCTGATTGGATACCAAGGACCAATGAGCAAGGGATTGAAATGATAGGAATGGAGAGGCATAAAAATTGTTATACCTTAAAATTCTTTGTGGATAGATAGAGTAAAAGAATAATAAAAGAGAGTGTACATTAGAAAACATTTGTGCATCACTTTCTTCTTCTTTTTGCATATGGAAAGAATCCATGTTTGTTTAACATTTAGATAAAAACATAGATGGCAATGAATGAAGAGAAGAAGGATAAAGGAGAGCATAAAAAGATGCAGGCAAGGGGGGGGAGGTGAGAGGAGAGCAAAGGCATGAGATAAGAGATAACCTTAGTTATCAACACCTGTCAAATTTTCATAGCTTGTAATAATACTAATAAATACTTTCATGCTGAGCTTATTCAGTCATCTCAAATTTCCTCAATTCAGTATTTATTATTAGCAGTAGTAATAATAGTATCATTAGTAGTAGTAGTAATAATTAAATAATAGTAATAGTAAATAAAAGTTGATTAATCGCTCTTACTAACTAATCAACTGACAAAACTTTAAATGCCTATCATGTTACTCACATTTCAGTTGCATTCCATTCATACAGGATACATTTCATTTGCTTTATCATGTTGATTTCCAGCACAACTGTTTTTCTGAAGACAAGTGAATGTATATTTTTATATTTACTACATGGTATGCCATTTTTCAACATAATTTGAAGACCAGCATACCGTTGAAATAGTGTCAAAAATTTTAAACATCCTTAAATACTGTCTTTTCTCTTTCTTTTCTTAAATTATACTCTGCTCTAAGTGTTGCAAAATATAAGAAAAGTCACATCTATCATTTTGTTTGTTATTAGTAGTAATATTAGTAGTAGTATTATTAATAGTAATAATATTACTACTCTTATTTTAGTCGTAATATTAGTATTATTATTAGCATTAATAATTAGTGAAGCTTTTGTTTGATCAAAAAGTTCAGCAATACTGAGCCTGATCATGTCCTAGATAGGTGACAGCTTGTGAATACCAGGTTCTGTAAGCTTGGATGTGTGTGTGTGTGTAGAATAGGGTAAAATCAGAGAGTCAAGTTTGAACTTCAGTTGAGTTTGTTACATTTGCTTGTGTAAATACTTTTGGAAAAGGTATGAATGTATCTCTTCTCCACCAGCTATGGAATAATTAACAGAACAGACTGTATCCTATAGTCTTCATCCTTCCAGATCTTGACATACTTCTAAAATTATCCTACAATCTACTGGAACATCTATTTTTTATTTATTTTCATTATTTACATTGTTTGAACTGTTGCCCTCATTTTTCTTATCATTACATATGTGATTATGACAATAAAGATGAGGACAACTGTCCAAACAATTTAAATAGTGTAAATAGGTACAATATTTCATTTCAGAAATATAGATGTTGAAGGATTTACATGAATCTGAAATACCAAAAATATGATAACAATTAGAAGTGAATATAACAATAAAGATGAGGACAACAGTCCAAACAATGTAAATAGTTATAATATTTCATCTTAGAAATATAGACAGAGATCTTTTATTTGTATAAAATGATTGGATCAAGTTTCTTTGCCTAAAGTTGATAATACATTTGAATTTTATGAATTTTTTTGTTCAAGGACACATTCTTGATTGTAGATATAGTATAAATTTTTATGGTCAATTCATAATTGTTTGCCCAGTTGCCAGTAGATATCCTTCCCCACCCAATCATATGTTTGTTCTTCTGAGTTGATTTGTTACAGTCACCCATTAAGTGATGTTTTTTATTTGTCCCAACAACTGACATTTACTATTCTGCTGTATCTCATATATCTTGGTCCTTATGTAGTTCATTTTTATAGAATTGTTCTTGGCTGACCTCATTCGTATTATTATTATTATTGTTGTTGTTGTTAAAAATTATATTTTACCTACATTGGTTTTATAATCACATGTTGAGACATAACCAATGACCTAAGAAGTGATTTTTTTTGTTTTTCCCACTTAATCAAAAGAAATCTATTAATAAAAAAAATGTAAATGCACAAAACTCTTCACAGAATATGGGATATATTTGTTAGACATATTTTTGAGATTTCCTAGAGAGATGGTGCTTGATTTATTGTTGAGTTTCTTTCTTTATCAGACCCAAAGCTCCAACCACAACAGGAACAGTTTTAATGTTTAAAAACCACATTTTGTTTTCTATTTCCTTCTCCAGCTCTTTTTTTTTTTTATTTGCTTAGTTTTTAAAAAATCTTCAGTGTTATTGTCACTTGGTATGCTCTTGTCAATCAGTGTGCAAACTTTTTCTTTTCTGTCTTTGAGAAAAATCGCTTGACAATTTGCTTGTATTTTTCGACCACTGACAATAGAAATTCCTAGAGGATAGTAACACATCTGCTCACTCAAATACAGATTCAGGATTTTGTTCATACCAGTTTGCAGCTGATTTATCCTGTAATGATGTCAGCTTTCATTTCAGATATTGACCTACACTGGCATTATGGTTTTTGTACTCATTGTCATTGTTGGGTGTTGTTATTATTATTATTATTATCTATTTAATTTATTCATTATTGTTTATTGTGATGATTCTTGTGCATTGATTAAATCTGACACTTTTAATTTTGTATTTCTTCATATTTCCATGAATTTTTAGCCAAAAATTGCATTGTTTGTTAAGGTTCTACACTATCCAGACATTTTTTAAATGATCTTTTCAACAATTTTACAGAAAACTCTCATTAGAAACAAAGAAAAGACTACTGACCTCTTTCTAAAGAGTATTATTTCTGTAGGAACTAAAAGTAGCTTCACAAATTTAAATAAACATTATTTCTTGGGCTAGTAACAAGATGCTAAAACCTGCTTTCAGACATATGACTATATATATATATATATATATATATATATATATATATATGTGTGTGTGTGTATGTATATATATATATATATATATATATATATGAATGAAAACAAAAGAAAGACTTATCTTAGCTGATGCATTTCATCATCTGCGGGTTAGACTTTCTCTAGGCAAATGTTACAGAGGACAAAACACATCAACTAAGTTTTCTTTTGTCTTTATTCATATTGTCCTTTTACAGATGTACTTTATCTGAAATTATTACAAACACACAGAAACATGGATATATATATATATATATATATATATATATATATATATATATATATATATATATATATATATGTGTGTGAAAATATAGAAAATAGGAAAGAAACTGGTTTGGTAAATAATCCAAAGTTCCTTAGTATTTTTGTTATTGTTTTTAAAATGGAAAATTATTAACAGGACTAGAACTTGCAAAACTTGGGATGACCCATGCCCTTTGTGCCTCCATGAGAAACTACACATTATTAAGCTTCTAAATAATAAAAATCTATTAAACAACAGGCATGAATTAATGGTTTTCTGCTGACACTACAAAACTTACGCTCTAAATAACTAGCTAAAAACACGCATACAATAATATAAATTTTAAAATCCATAGCCCATATACATAGTTTTAATACCCCACAAAAAAAGATAACCCTTTATGAAATCGTAAAAAAACAAACGTTACAGCTTTTTTATCTACACAAATCCCTTTCAATATAATAAAAGAATAAAATAAAAAAAAAAATAAAATAAATAAATCTCCATAGACGCTCAAGCCAGACGATGCAAAAACTTCCTCCGTCGTTAATTTAGCCACCCCCACCTTACCCTGACCCGGCATCTATGAAAGTAATTCTATACTGATACAAATTATCCTGCCTATTCTAAACAATCCGCCCTTGATGTTAACATGGAAATTTTGATTTCAATTCTGAATATACCATTAAAACTCGTAAATTTCAGAAATAAGTTATTCCAAAAAAAATTTCGCTTGAAGATGGAACAGAGCCTACTTTAACTCAAGTTAATTCAAATATTATTTTGAAGTTTTCGGCTCTTGTTTTGAAACATGAGACCTCTTATGTAGTGAGTTGGAATCATATTTTTAAATAAATAATTATATATACATATATATATATATATATATATGTGTTTATGTGAAACCTGGGTAGGTTTGTCTGGCTCACTAGGTTTATCTATATATATATATTTATTTATTTATTATGCACTGGATATGTAAATATCCACTACAAAATTGTATATTTTGTTTCAATGTTAAAATTAATGTCTCTTCAGGTGGCAAACAATGATGGTACAATGATTTGTATATATTTATATATATATTTCTAAAGAAGTAATAGATTAATAGATTTATATATATATATGCTTCATTAAATAATATAGACAAGTGTTGTCTATTTATTTTATATAAATTCTTTTCATAATGTCTGATAAGCTTAATAACATTATCATTAAACAAAGAAAGAAAATCACAATATTGATCCATATTTTTTAATCCAATCTAAGCTTTCAGCTTATATAAGACATTATCAAAGATGTCAATTACTGTACAACATATTAAGCAATATACGGACAAGACAGTGATGATAGTCTGTGATTGTTTACATGGATGATTTCCTAGCAATGATAAACGTGTGCATATAAGATGCTAGAAGCGAAAATCGCACCGCAGCTCATGACGTCACACATGACCATGCGAGAGTGAATTCGAGAAGTATTAATGTTAGAGTTTTCATTCAAATTGTTCTTGATATATAAAAATTTATATATTGTTATCCTATATATATATATATATATATATATATATATATATATATATATATATATAATGGCATTAAAGGTAAGAAATTTTGGGGTTTTTGTGACCTGTGCTAAGGATTTTAGTTTGAGCTGGTTTTCTGTTCTGGCCAGAGCACAGTCGTTATTCCATCTGAAGGTGTTGGAGACACTGATCATCAGGTCTAGGTGACCCACTCTTTGTAAACAAAGAGACTGTTTACTTGGGCTTCCTGTGCTGTGTCTCTAGCATCACTGGTGTTATGACTTTTATTATTATATTTTTTCCCTGTCCATTCATTCACATCATCCACGACAGACTTTTTTCTCATAATTTGTTTCCCCGTTCACAGTTCTGATGAGAGGGGACGAAACCGGTCGACCTGTGTTCATGTTTTTGTTTTAAAATTTATCATGGCCTATAGTAAAAGATTTCTGGCCTTTAAGGCCATAATACATTTTTGTACCATTAAAAACATATTTAAATATATATCATCATCATCATCCGCACACAGACTGTTTTGCTGTATCAAAGTTCATCAATCAGTGTGGCTAGCCAGGATTGAAACCCAACTGATTTGTTATCAGTGGCAGATTTTACCTGAGCTATCATCGCCTGGTAGAGAGGAAGGCAAATTTTTACGTACCTATTCTTCAAATAAACATGGGAATGCCCCAGAGGACTCAGTTCATGAAAAAGCTCTGCAGTATTAGCAGTAGTATTCATTGTTTACAAATTTGTGCTTTCTCGAAAGTGCTCAACTGGAATTAAATTTTCCGGGGGCATATGTTTGTGTGTCCCCATGTGAGACAAAATTTCTTGTTCCATCCAAAAATGGATTCCAAAACGTATTCTAATTTATGGCCATTTAGTCAGATTTGGGGAAGCTGGCTTGGTTGATAACTTTTCAGTATCCCTCGTATTTGTTGGAATGTAGAAAATAAAAATAACAACAAACATCTTAGCAGACAGAAAAAAAACTGAAGTTCCAAAAATGTGTTACAGTAATAATGACATACACATATTATGTTACAAATTACATAATAAAATACAACAATAAATATTCACACACGCTATAATATATATGTATGTTTGTATACCTGTGTGTATATTTGTGGGCGTGTATGTTCCTGTGTGCGTGTGCACTGCCCCCATGTTCATATAGGATAATGTATATTGATAAGGTTATGATTAACACTCTGCTTAGTTACACCCACACATCCACACTTGAGTTCATACCTTCTTTTACATTTATTGCATACCCTAAATGTGATAACATCTGACATCCTCCACTGCACCCCACCCCTCAGAGAACCCCACCCTAGTTCTTAACACCCAACTGACAGAGACAGTTAAACCATTCCATCTTCTTGAATTGTATTTTTTCCTTTCGTTTAGCTATTTTTTCTTTTTTGATATTTCTTTATCTTTTATTGTTGACTTTTCCACAATCAACTCTTAACTTCCTCGTCTCTTATTTGCCTTGTATTTTAGCTTTCTTTTTCTTTTTCTCTTTCACACATTTTTCTTGTTAAGTTTTTCTTACTCAAATATTTCCTTCTTTCAGTGTTAATTATTGTTTTGTTCTTTTTTTTTATCCTTCATACTCTCTTTTTTCTCTTTCTTGTTTTTTTTATCCTTCATACTCTCTTTTTTCTCTTTCTTGTTTTTTTTTATCCTTCATACTCTCTTTTTTCTCTTTCTTGTTTTTTTTTTTATTCTTCATATCTATCTTTTTTATTTTCTGACAATCCTTCCTTTCTTTCACTTTTGTTTTATTCTTTCCTTCAATCTTTTTTTCTTTTTCTTTCCTATTGCACTTTCTTTTTCTTTGTTGGTTCTGTTTCAATGTTATTCATCTATTTTCCTTGTTTTGGTTTTATATTTATCATCTTATATATATATATATATATATATATATATATATATATATATATATATTTATATTATTTATATTTTAGATATTTTCTTTCTTGCATTTGAGTAAAGTTTTTTTTTCTTCTGAGTGAAACTTTTGTTTTCTCTTCTTCTCATTTTTTCATTTACTCATTTTATTTCACTTCTATACAGTTTACCATGTTTCTATTCTAATTCTCCATAACTTCACAAGATTTAAAATTGACAAGTTTTACTATTTCACTCAAGCAGACATTAAATACATGAGAACGTTTTCACTTCCTCCACATTCTTTCCATCTTTCTTCCTTTCTTAACTCTTATTTTTTCATTTACTCATTTTCTTTCACTTGCATGCACTTTTCCATGTTTCTATTCCAGTTCTCCATCTTTCACATTAAATTTAAAGATTTTTCTCTTTCTCATTTTCTCTTTTTCTTCTCAAAATTTTCCTTCTGCTTTCATTGATTGTTTTTTAATTCTCTCCCTCCTATTTCCAATCCACTCAGTTCATCCTTTCTAACAATTCATTTCTTTCATTCAAAATCATGTTTGTATGTAATTAAATGTACCTGTATTCATTAGGGATTACCTTTACACTCAGAGGGTTGTTGGTGCACTACAATCATTGATACATAATTCTTATATCATTTCTGACATGTGAAATACACAGACATATGTACATAATGGTTGGCTAACCATTTTCTGAGCATACCTGCCTGCTGGGGCAGCTATCTGGTTTCTGTTGTGCAGACACCTGCTCAGACACATTTGGGATTAATCACCAGCGAGTCGCAATAGTCTGTTTCATACTTGAATGCAATCTTCAGGCTATTTAGATTGCATTATAATACAAGCAACAGATATAAGTAGTTCTGTTATAATCCAACTTAAATGGTGAAAAGTTTGTGTTCAATCATGAAACAGACTGTTACCACACGGTGTTGATATGATTGTCCACATTTCTTGTATTACACACACTCTAAATTGATAACTTTTACCCTCTAAATATAGCATGCCTTAAAACTACATTTTTCCATATACATATGTTCATCTATCTATCTATGTATATATATATATATATATATATATATATATATATATATATATATATATATATTAGTTGAATGGGTTTTATGCTTATGTGATCGTCAGACAAGTTTGTCTGTGGACCGCATTAGCACGAAAAATTGCTAGACAATTACATTTCAACACCATCTTGGGAATTTAATCATATATATATATATATATATATATATATATATATATATATATTGACCATTAATATTATCAATATATAAATATATATATATATATATATATATTGACCACTAATATTATCAATATAGATATATATATATTGACCACTAATATTATCAATATAGATATATATATATTTATATATATATATATTGACCACTAATATTATCAATATATATATATATATTGACCACTAATATTATCAATATAGATATATATATATATTTATATATATATATATATATATATTGACCACTAATATTATCAATATATACATATATATATATATTTATATATATATATATATATATATATATATATATATTGACCACTAATATTATCAATATATACATATATATATATATTTATATATATATATATATATATATATATATATATTGACCACTAATATTATCAATATATACATATATATATATATTTATATATATATATATATATATATATATTGACCACTAATATTATCAATATATACATATATATATATTGACCACTAATATTATCAATATATACATATATATATATATATATATATATATATATTGACCACTAATATTATCAATATATACATATATACATATTTATATATATATATATATATATATATTGACCACTAATATTATCAACATATACATATATATATATTTATATATATATATATATATATATTGACCACTAATATTATCAATATATACATATATATATATTTATATATATATATATATATATATATATATATATATGTATTGACCACTAATATTATCAATATATACATATATATATATATATATATTGACCACTAATATTATCAATATATACATATATATATATATATATTTACATATATATATATTGACCACTAATATTATCAATATATACATATATATATATATATATTTATATATATATATATTGATCACTAATATTATCAATATATACATATATATATATATATATTTATATATATATATATATTGACCACTAATATTATCAATATATACATATATATATATATATATTTATATATATATATTGACCACTAATATTATCAATATATATATATATATATATATATATATATATATATATATATATATATTGACCACTAATATTATCAATATAGATATATATATATATATTTATGTATATATATATATATATATATATATATATATATATATATATATATATATGTATATTGACCACTAATATTATCAATATATATATATATATATATATATATATGTGTGTGTGTGTGTAATATTATTAATATTATATGAAAAGTTTACTTATCTTTTAAATATCAATTTAAAATAAAATAAAAGATGATAAAGTTGATATTTAAAAGTTAAGTAATTTTTTCATATAATATTAATGCTCTATTTTAATATTATTTTATTATTTTTAATACTGAGCACAATATATAAAAATATCTGCTGTTTCTCAAATCTTAAATCTTATATATATATATATATATATACACACAAAAATCCAAATTTAGAGAGAACCAATATCATTTATGAATTTACATATCCTTTATGGAACTGTGCTCCTGATCAAACCACATTCGTGAATAAGTATAATGGACATGACACTACATGCCTGTCTAGAAGACTCATGTTAAGCATCTCTACCCATAGTTCAATTTGAACTCATTTAATAAACACACACAGAAACCTACTAAACTCCATCTACAACATGCTTGTAGAAAATACA
>OZ010576.1:21919025-21929025 GCA_963932145.1 Acanthosepion lycidas
CAAAATCAAATAAATTCACTTTGAATTTAAAACACTGAGTAGAGAAATTAGTCAATTTCTCTTGGTTCATAATATGGAACAACTCTAACTTTTAAGAAAAAAATGAGTTGCAATCACTAATATTCAATAAATACAACTCATTTCTTCTTCTTCTTCTTCTTCTTATCTTCTTCTCCTCCTCCTCCTCCTCCTTCTTTTCACTATTTCTCTTTCACTTTCTTCCTCTTTCTCACATCAACCACTTTTTGTTTGTTTTTTTAATATCTTCATTGTATTTTCTGATTCTATTTATTGCCTATTTTTCTCTCTCTTTCAGCCCCACTGTCTCTCACACTTACTCTTTTCTCATCTCTCTTGTAAAACTTTCCACACACACACACACAAACACACACACAAACAACAACAACAAAAAGAAAAAACAATAACAAAACACAACAACAAAAAATAACCTTTGGTATGTTGGTGTAGAGTAATAAGTAAAACTAAGTTATTTTTGTAAAGTACTGCCCAAGTGTTGTGTGTTTGACCCTCAAAGTTATCTCCCAGCTCTGATCCTACCACACCCAGCTAACTTTAGAAAATAAAATCTGTGTAAATAACATCTATTTGGTGGCTGAGATAGTTGCATATTACCCAGTGTAGTCAAAGGTTAGTGTTAAACAAAAGATTCAAATGTTGATTTTCAAGGCAGTCAGGCAAGTTGTTTCCTTTAAGAAGATTGGAGCATTACAGTCTTCCCACACTATCATATTCCCAATAGTGCATTTTATGTTACCAGACAAGGCTAAGTGCAGTATTGATATTTCATTTTATGATTTGATTTTTCATTCTTCTTATATTTTCATTTACTTTTATTTCTCTTATTTCAATTGGCTTACACCCATATCAATGCTGAAACACTGATTCTTGTACGATTGCTGGGGTTAAGCAATGTGGAGACTCGTCAGTACGTAGATGAGTGACTGCTTGGGAATATCAGTTGCTGTAAGCTTGAATGTGTGGGTGGTGTAATGGATAATGGCTTGGAGAATTGAGTTTCAATCCCAATCACGTTCATTATATTCACTTATGCATAAATACCCTTGGCATCAGTATAAACCCACATCTTCTCCCCTTAGCTATGAGGTTAATTAGTAAGACTTCTATCAGTAAATCATTATTATCTTTTAAAAAAATTCTTAAACTCTAAAATATTTTCTAACTTTAAATAACAGACAAAAGGTTGATAAACCATAAAAAAACAAATCAATTCAATCCAAAATCTTGATTCAATTGCTTTCAGCTTTTTCTCATATTGATCTCTATCTTATTACTCATTTCAATTTTCTTTCTATTTCTCTTTTGTCTTGTTTCTTTTTAGTCTTTATATTTCTAACATTATTCATCTATTTCACATTTTGTCCTTTTACTTTCAACCTTATCTCTCAATGTTTCTCTTTTCTTGTTTCATTCCCTTTCAGATATATTCATCTCTCAATTATTTCTCCCTAAATAACCATTGTATTTCTCTCACCTTCTCTTCCTCTCCCTTGTTTCAATTATTCTTTTTTTATTTTTAAATTCATCTATTTTACATTTTGTCCTTTTACTTTCAACCTTAACTTATCTCTGAATATTTTCCTCTTCTACATGTCTTTCTTTCTTTGTTTCTTATTAAAACTCTTCTTGCAAGCTTTATCACTCCACTTTTCAGTTCTCGATTAACATTAATCAAAATCTCTCATTTTTAAAAATAAAACATGCATTACCAACTCAATGCATTATCCCAAATCTGCCATATATATTCAGCAATCCGTTTAAACCAAAAAAGCATCAGCAATAATTATAATGGAATAGCTTAATTAAAATCTGATCATTTTTTTCCACACAGATTTTCCTCTTTTTATTAATTACCTCCTAGATTAACAAATTAACTTTAGGGACTTCTTTGATTGTTTCTTTTCCTTTATTGCATTTTTGGGCAAAAGTTTGAATATATTGATAAATTTCTACAGAAAGAAATATCTTTCTTTGCAATTTTAAACTACTTAATTTATTTCAATATACCATTTTTATCTTTGCTAAACACTTTTCTCATGACATTTATCAAAGAAGAGGAAGCAGAGAAAAGAAAAATGTTTAAAAGTTAAAAATTTGACAAGAAAAGAAATTGATGAAAGAAGGAACTTGGAAAGGTGCTGCTTAAAGGTTATTAGAGAAATTCATCTTGAAAGAAATTTCCTTCTTTTTATCTCATTACTCCAGAATTTTGCCAAGTAACTGCCGTAGGCTGATGCTTTTACTTCTTTTTCTTAAAATAATTTTAAAAAATTCTTTGACTTTTTTGTTTATAGTTTCTACAGATTTCACATGCCAAATAATTTATCGTAACCACCAGTTAAAGGCATTTGTTGGTTTATTTGGCACATATCAACAGTAAGGTGGTTAAAGAGAATATTTATCAAACCAATGACAATTAATTTGTTCCTGATTGGGAAAGCCCAATGTATAGTAGCCTTATGACAGATTTGTTGTAAAAGCCAGCGATAAATTTTGCTTTTGAGTTTGGTAGCTTATTAATTGAAGCATTCATTTTTTTTTTCTTAATGTTAACTGGGAAGTGTTTTTAAAAAGAGGGCAGAAAGGGCAACACTAAAATCCAAAGATAGCCAAGAATGCATTCCAGAAGCTAAGCAAAGTATTAAGAAACAGAAAAATTTAATTCACAACAAAAAAAAACAAACTTTTATGTAATATGCTGGACTATCTCCTCACAGATAAAGAGGAAACCAGGTAGCAGGAATGTGGTTCTACAGGAGGATGCTGAGGATACCATGTACTGAAAATGTGAACAATGACAAAGTTTTAAAGAAAATGGAAACACAAAGGAAACATGCTTAACATCAAGAAGAGACAGTTGAAATTTCTCGGGCACATAATGAGAAAAGAGAGCTTGGAAAATCTGATACTCACAGGACAGACTGAAAGCAAGAGGGACAGAGGAGAACAGTGCATAACATTCTTAGTGAATCTGAATAAATGAATGGTGGAACAAGGTCTAGGAGAAATAACAATAAAAAAATTTATTAAGAGCTAGGAAATTTTGGAGAGCCATAATCATTACTCACATGCTTCATCTTTTCTATTCTCAGCATCCTTCTGTAGAATCACATTTCTGTGAATAAAATTGTCCAGAATTCATTGCCTTATAGACTGATTGATATTACACAGTAGCTCAGCACTTTTTTTTCAGTTTCTAAGTAAATTTTCCTGTTTCTTAATACTTTGTTTACTTTTTAGAAAGCATCTTTTTTTCCACTGGGCCTTTGAATTTTGACGTTACATTTTCTGTCTTCTGTTAAATGAGAAAATGTCTGATATTTTAGAGATAGGATAAGGACTATGTTTTTGCTTTACCTAAAAAAAGCTTCAATTAACAAAGCAGCAAGAATGAAGGGAGTTACATATGAAATTTAAAAACTTAGTTGAATAAGAAGCAAAGTAAAATTGAAACAAATAGGAGAGGTTAGGAAGTCTAGGATGCTTCAGTCTTGCAACTGATGTATGCCTATTTGCAACAAGAAATTAACATTTAAGATTCTGGCTACTACTTGAACATTGACTATTAGGAAAGGTAGGAAATTAGATTTTAAACCAACCAGGCCACATATTTACCAAGAGTATTACTTGACTGATTATGTGTTTTCAGAAAAATAATGTACAAATCTTATAACAAAATCCCAAGTTAGCAAAATTACAAACCTGTCTTAAATCAGGCTTATGAAATCAACATGCCATATATTTAAAAATACAGTTTATCTGTACCATCAAACAATAACTGCAATATTTAATTAATTTCCAGTATGAATAATTTAGGACTTTTATCTTTACAATTGTTACCTATAATAAAGAATACTACCTTTTAAATAATCAAAAGACAGATATTGAAAGAAATTTAGTAAGAAATAAAAAAAAAACTGCAAAGAAATAAAAAAACATTAACAGATTGATCAAGTCTACTTATTAATGAGATATTCCATTGTTATGACGACATCAGTCATTTTTACTTATTGGTTTCAGATAACGCCCACCAACATTCATTGCTAAAAAAAGTGAATGGGCTACATGACAAATAAATATACAGAGTCATATTTTCTATGGCAAATTCCATGTAGCTTCAGGACATAGGTTGCCATGTTTTTCACAGCTTCCTTTCTTTAATATTTATAAAGTCCCATTGACATCTTTTGAAAGGTAGTGGAGTGGTTTTCTGTTGCCTTCTCTTTGATTCTGAATTCAGAATTCACCTTCACCTATTAGCCATTCAAGACTAATTGCCATCTTTCTCAGAGTATCAATGCAAAAGTAAACACAACAGACCAGGAAGGAATTTGAACTCAGCTGACCAATTCCTTGTTACACACTAGTTACCATTATGCTATATGTATATAAAAAGGTTTACTAGGATTTATGTTATGAAATATATGATTTATAATAGGGATTTTTCTTTTTTTTTTAAGAGACATTTTAAAGGAATTTACCCAAACTATGATGTTGGGGAGTGTGAATCTTTGGTGATTTGTTAAAAGTGAAACACCTTACAGAAAATGGAAATCTGCTGATTTGTAGATAATCTGGTATTTCCATTATAGATTTGATACAAGAGATCTGTCAGTATTTAGCAATTACAGCCACTAAAATTTGTTTGGCAGAATGATGCGGGTTCAAAGATGGATCCTATTGACAATAGCTGGCTTCTTTTTATCAGTATGCTTCTAGTCATGAATACAAGATAGGTATCTTTTTATGTCCAAGATTTTCAATGGCTAGTTCTTTCTTTTTGGCTATCATAAATAGTTCAGAAGACAAGACAAGACATAAGTTGATCAAGCTATGCCACTTGCCTTACTGTCTAATATTGATATGATTTGATAAATAAATGTTGTGATTCGATTTTAGGACATTCTTATCTGCCAAAATTTGTCTTAGAAGAAACCCCTTCTTTTTCTGCCATATTTTAATGCCATTTATTAACCAACTTGTCTTCTGAATAGTTTGTGGTACTTGGATATGTAAATCCTTTTGTCAGGTTGTTGACTTGTTTTTGACAACAATCTGACACAGAGAATCAAGATGTTCACCTTTTTAGATTTATTTTCCTTTTTTTAATTTCTTTCTTCAAGATAGAAGCTAAACCAAATATGACAAGTCAATCAAACTCATTCTCCATTAACCGAGTTCTATACTATTTAATTACTATTTTTTTAATTTTTTTATTTTGCCATCATTTTATATTTTATCTAATATTATGTTCTTTTATTTTTGGCAAATATATTTTGCAGTTCTTTATTTCATTTTGCAAATTTTACTCAGACAAAAATAGGAAAAAATGCTGAAGAATGCAGAAGTGAGAATTTTGTCTACTCCGAGTATTTCATAGTAAAATTCTTCTTTTTTTTTTTTTTTTTTTTTATCTAATTCTTATTACTTTGTCTCAAGACTTTTGTGCTCAGCTAAGTAGTCAGATACCATATCCTCATTAAAGCACAAAAGATACAAGCACAACAAAAAATGCCAATAAATATAATTCAGGTACAAAAGTTGTCTATATAAGTGTTTTTTTTACAGGTTTTAATTTCTCATTTGAATAAAAATCAATTGCATTTTTTATTTCTTTTTCGTTTTTTAATGAAAACTGGAATTTTATTTTTGATCTCATTAAAGAAAAACTTTTTGAAACTACCCCACAAAAAATGTACTTGTCTAGGAATTCTCAATTATTTTTTCTGCCTAAAAAATTTAATTAAATTGTTCCTTACTTTTCCTTTTTTTTTTACTTATTAAAGATTTAATGTTATTTTTAGTTACTAAAATGCTAACAGCAGTTTCATACTTAAATGTGTAAAAAGGTTCATTCATTCACTCATTTCTTTTTCACACGTGTGCATATGTATGCTGAATGAATGCCTATACCTACAATTGTGTTTTTATAATCTTATATTTTAATTTTTTTTTTTGAAAGGGGGAAGAAATTAATATAATTATTTTTTGCTGTCCTTCAAAAACATTATTTGAAAGGATGATTCTAATGTATTAATTTTTTTTTTTTTGACACTGGATGCATTTCTTTGTCAAATTTTCTTTTTCTAATTTTTAAATATTGAGTGATGCGAATTATAATGTGCACTGGTTTGGATTTAAACCCCAAATTTGGCTTCCAACTTTTTCCATCTACACTAGTTTACTAAATAATACTCTTACCTAGGACAGTATATGCATCAAACAAAAAAAATGTAAAGGGTTTGATGCTGTCAAAGAAATAGATAGATTTAATTTCTAGCTACATATAGTACATTATACTATATTTCATTTTCAATAAAATGGTTTACATTGATATGACTACATATATGTATGAAGGAGAGGGACATTGACAGTTTTAAATTTAAGTTTAAAATATTTTTTTAAATATATTTTTTGTGTATATAGTTTATCCGATTTTATTTAATTTTTAGTTTTGTTTATGTTTTTATCTCTTTTAATAAATTAAAAATTTTCAGCCTATTGTCTCCTTCTCACATGTTTATGTATTCACATCAATGTAAACATCACATTAGTCTCAGGAAGTCATAGATTTCTCCCAAAATTGTTTTTAATATATAAAAATTTATACATTGTTTTCTCATTCCCATTCAATAAAACATGGAGTTAATGTTTTTCCAGGTGTGATCATTGTTTTGTTTTTAAAATACAAATATTATTATAAAATACAGATATCATTAAAGATATTATATTATTTTTAAAAAGCAGATAATATTATAGTTATTGTTATAGCTTAAACAAAACTCTCATCAGCTTTGAGCAGTAATATTAGGAATAACTTACAGTAAGTTTATTATATATATAATATATTATATATTATATATATTATAATATATTATAATATATATAATATATTATATTATATATATTATATATAATATAATATATATTATATAATGTAATATAATATATATTATATAATATAATATATATTATATAATATATATATTATTTCTGTATATAAACTGAAAAACTAAATCAGTTAGTTATGTGCCAAGTGTGATACCTGCTTAGGCAATCATGTATCTTTTGATACATGACTGACAAGGCAGATTTTTTCCCACAGTAGGTTGCTATTTCTTTCTGCGGTAGACCACTTGCAATCCAAGGCTGGTCTGTCCTGCTGTTTACTCATAGCTGGTGGGAGAGGAATAGGATTCATACATTACCCAAGGGTATTAGCACCTAAGTGAATGTAATAGATTCAACTGGAATTTGAACTTGGCTCCCTGATTACTCAATCTGAGTCACTATTCATTACTCCACCATGCTTCCTGAAAAGCTAAATAAGATTCATTATTTACAGTCAGACTAATGCCCTCATCTTTCTGTTTCTTTCTGTTTCTTTGGTGTCTTCACATCCAAGTAACCTTCAAAGAATTTTGAATTGAACTCTTTATTTAATCTTCCAGAGTAGATTATTCACATTTTTTTATTATTTTTACTACCTGATACAAGGTATTGAACTCACAATTACCAAATTCACAAACCCATATTTTAATCCTCTAGGTTGCTGTCCTCTGAGACAATCCTGAGTGTAGAACATTAGAGTCTTAAACCTGATGTTCTTATTACCACCTTTGCTGCTACTTCCATAACCATGAAGCTTGACTCCTTCCATCATTGATTCTTTTCCTTATTTTCTAACTCCATTACTTTTTAAAAAATGTAATGGAGATATTTTTCCCTAATATTTTTCCTCTGCTTATTTTTTTTTACATTAATGTTCACCCTGTACAAGGCCTGTGGGTCACTGGAGGTAGAGGGTTACAAAGTAAGAGTCAGAGTTTATGCAGATATGTGTGGAAGATAATGTTTAACCCTAGACATGAACAGGTTAAAATTGTAGCGATTGAGGAAGCATCCTCTTGGGAGTTTGTTCCACAAGGCAGTGATTTATGGGAAGAAGCTGCTTGAGTGGAACTTACATCTCAGCAAAAGAATACGAAGGGAATGTGTGTGACATGACAGGTCTTAGCTGTGAAGGTTAGGACTGATAGAACTAAGGAGTGTAATTCATCTGAACGCTCTTGATGGAAATAGCAATTGAGTATCAACTGGCTTGCAATGTATTGTCTGTGAGAATGTGTGTTGTGGTCTTGAGAATCAGTTTCTCAAGAGTCCAGTTTTCCCTTTGAAGAATCAACAATGGGACAATAACTTTTCTCATTCACAAATATAAATTGGATTTTTATTCATTATAAAAATGGATATTGCAACTAATATGCTTTTACCATATACAGTGAATTTTTATTCTACAATATTATTTTTTGATCTTTGATACAATACATAGATTTTTTTTCTAATACTGCACAACTTAATGAAAATTTGAAAGATTTAATTTATTGAAAGAAAAAACTTTCTGCCTATTTTAGTATTTATTTTATATTATTTAATTTTGCATTTTCGAAGGAATCATGCTGCAACCAGAAATTTGCTGTAGATATTAAATAAATTATAGATATAGAATTACCAATACTAAATCCAATTGGTAGATTTCAGGAAGATCATATTTTTCATTCTTTGCTGCACTGTGTTCTTGAACCAACATCATTTCAGAGTGGAAATATTAAATATATTTAATTTTTTTAAACTTTCTTTTGTCTACTTATGATCAAATGTATGTCTCTGGATTTATATCAGCATTAGCTTTGTATAAATCTATATAAACAAACCACTTTCTATGATCAATGGTTGAAAATATCTTTGAGTAAGTGAAGCCTGTGAGTTTTGACAAAGACTACACTTTGAATTTTGTGAACTGAATTACAAAGAAAGAACTGTATCAAATAACAGAAACCATAGCAATTGAGGACTATCAACAGCAGCAACAACTAAAATGGATATCAACTCAAACAGAAAATAAGGACATAATCAAGATGTTAATGTTCTACACTACTTCAAATAAAAAGGTCAGAAAAAAATTCTCCATCAATACTGGAAAGAGCGATAACATCTACTACACTTGATAAACCTATTGTTTTAAGAGAAACATTTTATAAATTTCAACTGACAGCAGCATTGACTGCTCAATCGATGAATGCTAAATGTTTCCTTGTAGGGAAATGTATAATATTACCATTATTAAATTCAATTTCATTAAATTATCAATAAGGATAAGTTTAAAATTTGTTCTTTTGTTTAATTTAATGATCTTACATTTTTTGTTGCCTTGCATGCAAAGTAAAAAAAACCCAAAAAAACGAGATATGTAGCAAAATAATTATAAAAATAATTATATTGTATTGGTCTTATAACAAACTAATTTTTAATAAACATTCATTAACAGACCTGATCATGAAAACATGAATTAAGTAACCATGAAGTTGATGCAAATCTAAAATTGTAAACAGAAATCCTTAGAATTTTTCCATCAGCCATATTTAAATATGACA
The DNA here is from genome assembly GCA_963932145.1 of Acanthosepion lycidas. Lineage (NCBI taxonomy): Eukaryota > Metazoa > Mollusca > Cephalopoda > Sepiida > Sepiidae > Acanthosepion > Acanthosepion lycidas. Next base: position 21,928,499 of record OZ010576.1, read on the forward strand.
GTCAGGAGATTCAAACATTATTGAAGGAAAAAATATTAATAACAATCCTCCAAAAACTAAATTTATTTTAATATTTTAAAAAAATTCTGTGTAGTTAACTTTTAAAATTTTTCTGTTGATAACTTTTGTTTAACATTTTGTTTCAGTCATAGAAAATAAAAAATTTAATTCAGGAAAATTTTATTTCAATGCAGAAGAGAAATAGATGGGTTTGCCTATCATCCAGTTCATACTCCTACCAAGTTTTTTGAACAGGAGTAGAGGTTTATCCCTTGTTTCTTGTCTAGCATTGGATTTCAAGCTCCTTCTAAAATTTTCTCATTCTCTTTTAGTCCCAGTTGCCTCTTGTATCTTAGTTGAATTATCACCTTGCTTGGGGGGGGATTGATTAAAAACAAAAACAAAAAGAGAATTATATCAGAATCATATTAAAAGTTTATTTAACCTCAATCTTATTTTTCATCCAAAATTTCTATTTACTCCATTAATTTTCTGTTAGTAAAAGAGTGTTTGAATATGCATTCACA
>OZ010576.1:21936525-22016525 GCA_963932145.1 Acanthosepion lycidas
TCTCCCCCACCACCTATGGGTTAAATAACAGGGTAGACTCTGCTTTCTCTGAACTTCGTTTGCATATAGTTTCAGAGAAGGAAAACTCTGATCCTAAACCTTGGAAAATGCAATGAGAAAACATTTTACTATCTATTACAAGATGTCATGATAATTAACAGATAATAAAGAAAAGCAATCTGTGGAGAGCAATAATAATGAAGAGATACAGCATTAAAAAATATTATAAGACAAAAATTTAGATGTTTTTTAATTTAATAAGATTTTGGAATAAACATTGGTTTGACAAGGTCATAGTTTTCAAAGACTTGGTCTTAACTGAACTCACTCTTAACATCTTGTGAGATAAACTTAACTTGGATCAAAATTGGCTTGGTTATTTTCCCTAACTTAACCCAGAATATGAATAGGTACTTCAGAATGTGACTTCTCATGAATGAGCAGTCTTATACTTAAAAATGTTTTTTTTTATTTTCAAATAAAGAAATCCAAATGTTTTTTTTGAATATGAGACAAAATAATGTAGAAGTTTTTTTCAGGATAAAAAAAAAATAATTATATTATAATTATTAACACAATATAATTAGATAATTACAATAATTAGCACAGTATAATTAGAAATGATCATGGTTCAAACAATTCTCACCAAAGGTACTTATTTAAAAAAATAATAAAATCAAGCTCCAACTAAAATGTGAATAGAGACCCAAAAATTATATTGACATCATTTAATTACTCTTTAACTTCTAATATCTTTCTTGGGTAAATATAAACAAACCCCATAATCATAGAAAGTCATTAAGTTCTATTTTAAAAAAAACTTTGATTTTGGATAAAAATTATAATATTGTTTGTATAATATGTGTATTCTCAGTAAAAAAAAGATTGAACCAGAGACCTTTCAGGCAATGGTTAATTTTTTGTTCCTGAAGCTATAAACCAGTGCATCAAGACTACATATTCTTGGCTGGTCATCCAACTTGGGAATAATTGTGACCATTGTTTTCCTGATGGTTATTGGCCTTTCTCTTTGTTATCACCTTATTGGTAATTATTGTCATGATGTTTTTGGCTGATTAGATAGATGCAGTGCAGGCCAAACAAAATAAAGTTTTCCCTGGTCAGTTTTCTCTTATCTCTTGAATTACCACCATTCCACCTTACCAAACAAAAAAAGAAAAAAGAAAAAAAAAACTAGGGTGGCACTAAAAGCATAAAATGAATGAGCAAGGAAATAAAGGAGGAAGAAGAAAACTTGCAAGTTGGAGCAAAAGTAGTTGACTTCTAAATTCACAGATTTTCTATATAATTCGAGAGTAGCAAATATAGAAAGGTACAATCCAAAAGTTTGGGGAACTTTAATGTAAAAATGAATTAATGTATTTTTGTAAGGAATTGTAAGGAAAATGCTGGAATTAATGCATGAAACAATTTTGAAGGAGATGGTGAAAACTATGTTATGTGGTTTCATTAAAAAAATATTTCAATAATCAAATATTTGTGCAGCACCATGGACAAATAAGCTTGTATGTTACAAGGGTATTATATATTTGCATTTGGGAAAAGACAGATTCTTGGGATACTGATATTAATTTGTGTCTGAGGTAGTTTTGTTGCTTTCATGTCTTTAACAATATTTTTAGTATAGCCCATCTTTTCTCTCTGTATATTTTAATAACACCATCAATTGTGACATTCATAAAAAACAGGTTCTTCCTTCTTTGTATTTTGCTTAAGTTTATTGTTCTTTTTTGATTGCTTTAGGATCTCTGTTTAACTTTTTTTGCAAATTGTGTTTCCATTATACTGCAATTTCTTTTTCTGCAACTTCTTATTTTTAAAATGATGTACACCTTGTACAAGGACCAATAGCCACTAGAATAGAGGGTTACAGAGTCACAGTTTATGGGAATATGTGGGAGGATAACTTGTTTTTCTTCTGAGATTTTATCATTCTTATAACCCCTGACAAATTTTATATATCTTAAATTAAAAAATAAGTCTCAACATCTATACTATCTATTATTACCTCTTTATTTGGATGGCAATTTCTACATCAAGCATATTTGTCATATTTACAGTACTGCTAAATAAATGAACAGTTTCCCAAGTTGCAATTGCTATCTGAACACATAAATGCTTGGCTCAGAGTATTTTTTGCCTGGGGTAAAATTAGTACATTATTTTGTTTGTTCTATTTTTCAGGATCAGGATCAATGTTTGAAAGAATCCATAAGAAGTTTTATGTTGTATACAACCCATAGCAATCTTTATATCACAAGGATTGGTTGAAAAGTTTATAGGCTGACCATGAAGGATTGATGCTATAGCTGTGAGATCTTGCATGCATTAATTTCAACTTATTAACAACTGTATTTTTCTTTCCAAGTAAACTGACATCTGATTATTCAAGGAAGACTATTAATCCTGAAGGTCATAAAAGTCATCAACAACAGATATGATGTCATCATCACTGTGATACTGGTTCCTAGCCAAGTATTTTTCATGTTGGGTAAGAGATGATAGTCATATAAAGACAATAGGGAGGGTGATCAACAAGTTCAAAGACACATTCATGTACATTGAAACTAAGGTTTTGTGCACTGGAGCATTGTCCTGATGAAACCAGCTGGATCTGCCTCAAACAATGTCAAATTTTCCCATGATGTGATCAGCCTGTTGCCCTTTTGATCAGGTATCATAAGATGGAACATCGACTGATCAGAAACCTTTGTCATGCTAAGTTTATTGTAGAGAATGTTCTCAAATCTCTATCAAAGGATATTCTAATATCATTGACTATTTGATTTATAATTAATCGCCTGTCATCCATCATCATCTGATGAACACAATGTTATTCCTTAATGGTGGCATTAGTAGGATGTTCAGACCTTCAGTCATCTTCAAGATTCTGCCATCACCTCCTAAATTCAGCTTTTGCACTGTTGATAAAGCTGGAGTGTCATACCTTAATGTAATAAGCATGTCAGTATCAATGTCTTTGGGGGGCTAAACTCTTTTTATCCAGGTACTCGATAACACCACAATGCCAAATTTTCTCCATTTTAAAGATAAGTTGCTACAAGTTATTTTATTGTCTTCTTTGAAGTCAGATGTCAGTTTACCTGAAAACAAGAAACAATGCAGTTATTAATAAGAAGAGTTGAAATTAATGCATGTAAGATTTCATAGCTTTTGCATCATTCCTTCATAGTCAGCCAATGAACTTTTCAGCCCAACCTCATATCTATATATCTATATATATATATATATATATATATATATATATATGTGTGTGTGTGTGTGTATGAATTTATTCATGATGTGATGAACAGCCGTCATGCTGCATCGTAAAATTTCTTGCCACCAAATAATTTATTGTAAATTTTTATAAGAATAATGGATATTATAGGTATGATATATTTATCATATAAATATAACCTGAAAATTTTATCAGTTTCACTTGGTTAATACCAATTCTACTTCATTTTGAAAACATTGACTTGCATAATAAAATCTGACATAGTGTAAAGCAAATATTTCTGGCTGAATATGTATGTTTAGGTTTATCAATGTACTTTCATGTATGTAAATTTAAATAAAAAATTAAATTATCATTTGTGTGTGTATATATATATATATATATATATATATATATATATATACATACATACATGCATGCATACATATATATATATATATATATATATATATATATATATATATATATATATATATATATATCAGGTCATCCCATAAGTTCTGTCCGAATTTTAAATTTTTGTTAAAATGAACAAAATTTAAAGAGTATTTTATAATGTCTAATGGAGCTGAACATTATTTTTATGTTTAGATGCATTTAAACTGATCAAATTTTATTTCAGAGAACAATAAAATTAAATTTTGTTTGGTTAACACCCTGCTAACATGGAAGTACCCAAGAATCATTTGAGGCATATAATGCTTTACGAGTTCACGAAAGGAAACTCAGCAGCCGAAGCGGCTAGAAACATTCACTCAGTTTATGGAGAGGAATGTGTGAATGAAAGAGCTTGCAGAAGATGGTTTGCAAAATTCAGAGATGGAGATTTCACCCTTGAAGATGAAGATCGAACCAGACGTCCAGTTGAGTTTAATTAAAGCTTCTTGAAGCAGCCCTTGAAGAAAATCTTGCTTTATCAGTTGAGGAATTGGCAGTGGTTCTCAGTTCAAACCATACAACTGTTCATCATCATCTTCAACAACTTGGAAAAGTTCCTAAACTTGGAAAATGGTTGCCTCATGAATTGTCTGAAAACAACCTCAAATCCCGAATTGACATCTGCCCTTCTCTCCATTCTCGCCAACTTGTTTCAGCTTTTTTGGATAGACTTGTGACTGGTGACGAAAAATTAAATTTAAATGTTAAGCATCGTAGACAGTGGCTTGGTAAAGGGGAAGGACCCCAGCCACAGCCGAGAAGGGAACTTCATGGGCAAAAGGTTCTACTTTCAATCTGGTGGGATCGCCAAGGAATAATCCACTTTGAATTCTTACCATCTAATAAAACAATTAATGCTCAAATATACTGTCAGCAATTAGAGTGTTTGAACCAAGCTTTGAGGAAAAAAAGACCTGCTCTAGTGAATCGAAAAGAGGTGATGTTTCATCAGGACAATGCGCGACCCCACACAGCAAGAATCACATCACAAACGATCGAAGAACTTGGTTGGGAGAAAATTCCTCATCCACCTTATTCTCCTGATTTTGCTCCTTCAGACTACCATTTGTTCTGTAGCTTACAGAATCAATTGGAAGAAACAGCTTTTGTATCACAGGAAGAGGTTAAAACTGACATTTGTGAGTTCTTCGAATCAAAGCCAAAAGAATTTTGCAGTAATGGAATTAGTAAGCTTGTTAATATATGGAAGGAAGTCATAGATAATCAGGGAAAATACATTGTTGATTGAATCTGTAATTAAATGTAACATTTGGTCACTTGTTTTCTTTATTCAAAATTCGGACAGAACTTATGGGATGACCTGATACATACACATATTTCTAAAGAAAGGGATGAATTTTTTTTATTGATTAATCTGTTAGATTTTATTAAACATTATTTTTAGTGGATATTTGTGTTTGAGTAGGCATTTCATTTATTCATTAAATTTTCATCTACCTGGATATTCAAGAAATCTCATTAGAGGAAAATTCAGGCCGGTAGGTGAAAATAAATGAATATACTGCTTAATAAATAAATGGAGCATTTACTCAAATATGAGCATCCACTAAAAATAATGTTTAAGTAATAAATTTCTCTGTCTGTGTCTCTCTCTCTCTCTCTATATATATATATATATATATATATATATATATATACACACACACACACACACATATGCCTATATGTGTCTGTATGTTTGTATATGCATATATGTGTGTGTATGTATGCAGATTTATATCTCATTTTTTTGGCAAAGCCAGACAAATCTTGATAAACCTATCCATCTTCATATGTGAATGCATAAATACACTTTCACACACATACACACTTACAAACACCTACATGCACAAAGATACACATGTACAAATGCAAAGCAACAAAAAATATAGGTTATTGACTGGAAGTTTCAAGCTCTAATACTATAGCACACCAACCTCCGCCTCTGATTTTGTGGGTCAAATAACAGGCAGCATTGCTTGTGGAGCACCCTTTCTTTATATATAGGTTATTCTAATACTCATAAAAGTGTATGCATTTATGTGTATTTAATGTGTATATGTGTGCATATATACACTTCATCCTACACATCACTGATCTGATTGGATTAATTCCCTGGGAATGTGTATATTTCTGCCCTACCACAATCATCTAGAGTATCCCACCAAACTGATTGCAAGTTTTATCTTCATACTTATAAAGTGTCAGTCACCTAAAGCACCAATTTCAGCCTGACTGTTATTAGTAATACACTTAAAAGTAACAACAGTCATAATATTATTACTTTTGATATTGTTAACTGTTTTAGTTGTGTTAATATTATCATTGCAAGAGTTGTTCAAAGAGGAGATGTCTAAAAGAGATTAGCAGTGTCTCTCTATTCAATTAGGCCATTTATTGGTCAAAGCTTTGAATTCTGACAAGGCAAGCAAGAAAGAATAGGGTTGGTTGTAGCTGAGCCTCTTTCTGTTTAAAAATGATTCCTTCTGCTTCCATTATATTGTTTTTTTGTATTTCTTTCTTTCTTTGCTTTTCCTTCTCTCTTAAAATCTTTCATTTTTCCTTTGTTCTTCCTCTTTTTTTCCTTCCTTATTTCTTTTTTATTTCTCATGTGCATACACACACATACATAAATAACACACACAAACACATCTACACCCCACCCACCCACATACACATATAGCACATACAGAGTGACTATAAAAATTGTACTCGCTGCTTTAGTAATCATCTTCAATTGTAATGGATACATGTAGAAATAAATAAGTAAAAATCAACAACTATATCTATTTCATAAGTGTTTTATATGAGAATTAATAATTAAGATGAAATGATTATAAATAATATCTATAATTTTTTTAATCATTTCTCACCAAGCAAGGCCATAATGCCACTAAGATGCAATGGATTACTGAGAGTGAAAGAAAAAGAGAAACTTTAATGAGAAGAAAGGATAATAAAAGAACAGATTTCAGGAAGACAGAAGATCATGATTGATATGATATTTACAATTCTGAAGATTGTAGGTGGCAGGGAAGCAAGAAATTGGATGGGATGTCCACATGCTCAACATGTGAGAAAAGAATGTATTAGCATCTAGCTAATTAAACTGTCAAATGTTGCCAATCTAGGAGCATGCTTAAATTCATGGAGTTGAGACACTATGAAAATATTTGTAGAAGAGACAGAGAAGCTATGTCACGTCTGTAAGAAAGTGAATAAAGTCATGATGCCAGGTCAGGTTCAATTACAGATGCTTTGAATTTTGTCAAAAATCTTGAATATATAGTAGGAGCACCAGACCACATAGGCATTATAAAAAATTTCCTCAAAAGAGCACATAAGAATTCATCCTCTTGTCCCCTTTTCCTTAAAGAGCTCAATAATGTGAAGCAAATGCTAGTTAACAACAGTTTTCTGAACTACCTCATCAATCAACAGATTAGACTATTTCTTTCTAAATTAACTAATAGCAATACTGAAAATACAGATAAAAACAATGCCATTAACATTTTCTATAAAAGCCAAATACACATTAACTATAAGCAAGATGAATTTTCTTCTAGAAACATTATAAAGAAATACACAACTCCACTCAACCTGAACATGAACATTAAATTATCTACTATAAGAAAAATAAAAACAGCTAACCTTATCATCAACAATAACAACACACATGCAAGATCTAAATTACAGAGAACCAATATTATTTATAAATTCACATGCCACTTAAGGAACTATGTTCCTCATCCAACCAAATTCATGAATAATATTGGACATACCACTACATGCCTATCAAGAAGACTCACGTTACAACTCTCTGACCATAGCTCAGTTAGGATTCATTTAAACATACATGGAAACCTACCAAACTCCATCTGCAACAAATTTGTATAAATACAAGCGACATGTAAAAAAATACTAGAAATAATGGAAGCACTAATAATAAAGGGGAAAAGTCCAACACTCAATAACATCAATAATGAATATGGCCATGTTGAGTTTATAAAATTGGTTTGCTCCTATATATAGAGATTGGTCACATGATGTTAGGTGGTCTCTCTTCAGTTAATAAAACCATGTGGGTTCAGTAAAAGCTGACCACCAGCAGAGAAGAGACTGGACATGCTCTGAAGTAACATGGAAGAAATTCTCTCTGCCACCAATGGTAACATTTGCCGAGGGTTTTAAGGGTACAAGCTACCTAGCCCTAGTTCACTAATTCTGTGATGTCAACAAATACTTGTAGTCACTTTCATAATGCTCATTGTAGTAGAGACTTTGTAATCACTGATAGTACACCGTTGAACAATACTGGTGTCAGATGCCTTCAAATAACACTCACACTAACAGTACTTGCTAGATTATACTCACTTGAACAGTAATCCATATAGTGATCTATAGTGCGAAATAGTGCAGTGAATCGAGTAGAGAATAGTGGTTCGTATAGTAATAGAGGATAGAATAGAAGTGCAGATCTGAATAGTAATAGTGGATAGACTAGAAATAGTGATCTATTAGACACAGGCTACTTCCCGTATATGTGTTTCCTCTATGGTCATGTGGTCTACTTAATTCAATAATGCGATCTATGTTCAAACTCAAGTGTCGGCAGCAACACTTTATTCCTATATAACAACTCACCAGATGGGTAAGTCCATCTAACATATTCTCTATGTATAGAAAAGGACATAGTGTTTATATTTTAACCATTGTATTTCATGTAAATAAATATCTTAATTGTATTGAAAGTGGGGCTAGAACAATAGCTACAATGTTTTTAGATTCTTTTATGCAATGATATTTTAAAATACTTTAGCAAGCTTTTCAATTCAGAAAATTTGAGCACTTAATTTTTTTCTCCACTTTCCTTCTCTGTTTAAATACAATTAAGTAAAAAAAATTCTATATTTGTCTTGTTCTCATCCTAAAACAACAAATTTCATGACTATGTGATAGAAAAGGAGTAAATTTGATTCTTCTTTTGGTCTAGAAAAACCAAATGTCTTCTTGCCAATAAGATTCAATCAGTATCAAAGAGAAACAGTAAAAATATGATATATGCATTTTATTTTAAGTACTTCAGTAAATCTCTCAAAGAATGATGCAAAAAAATGTAGTCTCTGCTGTACAGTTCAGATATTCTTAGTCTAATATTTCCCCCTTTTTCAAACCAGTGAGTAACACACTGAAATGTTATCTCAATCAACTTTTAAAGCTCTTCAGAGTCCTCCTCATTTTTAATTAATTATTATCTATATTTAATACTGTTCAAAAGTTAGAAGAGACAAGAACTATTGACAAGAAATTCTTTTACGTCGGAGGACAGATATTTTTATATCATTTTGGGCACTTGTAAAAAATTCTTTATGACTAGGAGTAATTAGTCTTATCTTGTAGGAGTTGTATAATAAATATATGCAATAAATAAATGACTACAGAGTTCACTGGGTAAAATTATTAACAGAATTTATTTGAAGAATATAATTCTACTTTCAGTCTTCAACATAAAACCTCATTTCATTTAACATATGAGAAATTATGATTTGCTGTTTTCTGCTTTGAAACAAAATATTAGATTTCAGGTAGAGTGATGAGAAGATCTCTTGAACAACAAATTGAACAATATGCAATATAAAAACTATATCTCTATTTAAATTAAAATGAATATATATATATATATATATATATATATATATATATGAAGAAATATATTCTTAAGATGTGCTATATTTATGGGATAAAGTGCTCAATATCAGAGATAGAGCGTTTGTAAATATAAAAGTGAACATAGAAGTCAGCACTTAGAGGCGACAGTCTGTTTCATGCTAGATGCAATCATCAGGCCACCTGACGATTGCACCTAGCATGAAACAGACTGTCGCCTCTAAGTGTTGACTTCTATGTTCAATTTTATATATATATATATATATATATATATATATATATATATATATAAATGTGTGTGTGTGTATCTGCCAAAGGTCAAGGGATAGTAGTATGTAAAGTTAACAGTAGGTGGAGCCTCCATAACATGAAACCATGGAAATGCTCATGAAATGGTAAATGAAGAGTGGATGTAATTCTGTGAAACGATATTGATAAAATTGTCCAAAAATTATTGTTTGAAAACAATTATTCAAAAAACATTTATTCGAATTGTAAATTGTTTGAATGAAATTTAATTTAAAGGACAATTATACTAAATGATAATTATTCAAAATATCTATGTTTGAACTATGTATGTAGACATGCTTTGAGAGAGTTAATTCTGATTTATCTAGAAATAATAACACCCTTGAAGGGCTTTTTTGCAGCATGTGTCATCCCATCATCCCACAATATGGAAATACTTAGAGGCTCTTAAAAGAGAACAGAACTTGCAAGAAATTCCTATTGCAAAATCAAGGTTGCCAAAATATCAAGAGCACCAAGAAATATGATGTCATAAATGGAAAAATTAAAGAATTTAGTGGCATCCTTTAACACATACGTTTCAGTAGTTGACTATTTGCGTGCAGTAATAAATACTTTAAGGTTATATGGATTTTTTTTACTAAATTGTTTTACTAACAATATTTGTATTTCAAATAATTATCATTTGTGTATTGCTTTAATTCTTACATTTTTAATGCAATAAAGAATCATTTAGTATCATTGTCCTTTCAATTAATTTTCATTCAAACAATTTACAGTTCAAATAAATGTTTTTCGAAAAAACTTTTTCTAACAATGTTCACATAATATGTGAAACTATGAGTAGAGACAGTAATAAGTAAACACATTTAATTTATTTTATTTATTATTATTAATAATCTATCTCTTCATATTGAGAATTTAATTACAAAGACTGCTTGTTTTAAAAATATTATCTTCCAGAATTACCCTGGTTAACTGTTTTGGGCAAAACATGTTATATAGCATAAATAAAAAAAAGCCTTGCCATTTAGATAATTCATACAAATAATACACCAACCAGTAGCAATATTCATTCAAGGAACTATTCTAAAGCCCAATAAATGCAAACATCAATTGAGGAAGAACTCTACAATTAACAGAGAACCAAATAACAACTGTAATGCCCACCAAATCAACATTGATCTGCAGAAAATTTCTAAAGCCCACTGAAGCAATATTTACCTGAGGAACATATCTGGCACACCATTCACCTGAAGAACAATTCTAAAGCCCACTAAAATCAATATTCAATCAAGGAAAAATTCAAAAGCTCATTAAATGCAACATTCATCTGTGCAATAGTTCCAAAGACTATCCAAATCAGCATTCAAAAGTCCATTAAATGCAACATTCACCCCAGGAACAATGGTGAAAACTAATAAAATCAACATTGAGCAAAAAGGAGTGATTCAAAAACCTTTTAAACGCATCACCTGAGAAAGACTTCTAAAGTGCACCAAAGTTAACATTCAAAAATGAATCTAAAGCCAACAAAATTCAGCATTCACATGAGAAATATTTTCCAAGCAAATAAATTTTGAAACTTAAACATGGAAGCAATGCCAAAGTGAAATTGTAATCAAGTAAAATATGTTACAGATGGACATTAGCTGAGTTCTGTAATGACATTATTATCAAGAATAATATGTTACTGAAGAATGTCAGCTGTGTAAAAGGAATCATTGAAATGGTTATGAAAATATTATTTCTGCTGCTTCTAGGAATGTTGGTTCATTTGTTGTGCAAAACAATTTTTGTGACCAGAATCTATCTCACACATTTATAAACTTACCATTTCTCTATGCATTGATTATTTCTACTATATCTGGTCTGGTGCTTCTGCTTATTAGAGATTCTTCAAAGAATCTAAAGAAGAATCTGCAATGTTATTAGTTCTGGCATGGCATCTCAGTTTCATTCGCTTTCCCACCACCATAAAAAAGCTTTCCTGTGCCTTTTCTATAAATTTTTTCATGGTAATTGTTCTGATGAATTTTCCTCTTAGACTTTATAAATTTAAGAACAGCACTAGATTGGCATTATTACACTCTGTTGCAATTCAATCTCTTTCTGATTCATTCTACATGTTGGCCAGATGTGAATGCCATGAGGGCAAAGAGTGAAATGACAAAAGTTGTTTTTTATGCATTAGGTACCACACTTTACGTCTGGTCTACAAAGTGAGCTCTGGCAGTGGAACATTCCTGCCAAAAAAAGAGATGCCCCTGGGGACTACCAGACCTGCTTAAAAGCAAGTCTCTGAGAACAATACCAGAAATTGTGGCCCATCGTGCCACCACTGCTGCCACCTGTGCCACCTCTCAACATGATCACACCTCTCAACGACCCAGGCTTGACTAACCACGTGGACTATCCAGCATCACATTGATAACATCTAGACATCATTACCTCAGCAAACACCATCCACAAGTGGTCGACTAACCACTCTGACACCAGCCTGCTACAAGACATCATTGTCAATGAAACTGTCACCTCAGCAAATACAGGCATGATAATATCTCAACTTCAGCTCCACCCAGCTACAAACCTTCATCATTGATGATGCTGTCACCTCGGCAAATACTGATACAATAACATCTCAACTCCACAAGCCTTCATTGTATTGACACTATCACCTCAGCAATGATAACATCTCAATTCAACTACTCCCAGTTACAAGTCTTCATTGACAACAACACTGTCACCTCAGTAAATACAGGCATGATAATATCTCAACTTCAGCTCCACCCAGCTACCAGCCTTCATCATTGACGAGGCAGTCACCTCGGCAATAACTATTTCATAACATCTCGATGTCAGCACCATCAAACTATAACCCTTCCTTGTCCCCAATGTCATCATCACGGCAAATCCATATCTGCTAGCAAGCAACTCTGACTCTGCAAGCAGCGACTCTCGAAGGAAGCAAATCTGACTCCAGAAGCTTGCAAACCACTGCCGTGAAACTGATCCAGCTATACCATATCACCTAAGCAACCCACCACTGTCACCTAAGCCTACTAATTTACAAGACATTCCCTTTGCAGTCATCACTGCACCCCTGTTCAACAGAACAGACATACCAACCACTCAAGTCTAATGTCACCCTGTTCCATAGAAGAGACCTATCAACCAACGAAAATGGCCTACCACTGTGACCTTGATCAACCAACACACACTGATCATACCCTGTGACCTCACACTAAACGCAAACAAGAATTAGTTCAACTCCTGTTGTTACTCTTACATAAGACTGCTATTCTGATGACTGGCCACTGAAACATGCATGTCACCCATCCTTCAACAAGCCAACAATAAACGTTGTCAAATCTAACCCTCATTATACATTTCTCTCCCTACCAAACACTTAATATAACAAATGGCAAAGTCTCATCATTTTATGGATGAAATGGCTGGATCCAATGATAAGTTCTATGCTAAGAGTTTCTTTTCTCATACTTCATGCACGTGGAACAATTTTCCAGCTTCTTGCTTCCCAATCAACTTTGATCTTCAAAAATTTAAGTAATGTCAACTTAAGTTAATGTCAATTGTTATCTTTTTAATTCCGGTTCTTTTATTGTTCATTTTCCTTATATTGTCTCACAGCCAGTAACCCCTTGTGTCTTAGTGGCTTTATTGCCTTGCCTTAAGTGAAATTATTAAAAAACGTCAGTTGGGTACAATATTGCAAATAAAGACTTCAAATGAGGTATGTCAGCTATGTATAATATCTCAGGAAAAGTTTTACTAATTAAAAACTGTTTTTGCAGGACACTAACTGGGGATCATATCATAGTAAATAAAACATTTTTGAGGAACATTTGCAATGTATAATGATCTATCAAATCTGTAACCAAATTAACTATATTTATATGTACATTGATATAGTGAATTAATACCAAATAAAATGGTTTTTAAGGAACATCAGTTGGGTACAATGCAGCAGTAAAATCTTTAACAAATAAAATACATTTTTAGAGTGGCCTGAATACTCTAATGTCACACTGATCTTATACCAAGTAAAATATTTTTCTGTGGGACATCAGGTGAGTAAAATGCTCCATAATTTGTAGATATTTATGCTGATGATACAATGGTATATAGTTGCACTTCCAAAATACTAGAAACCAGAGCCTGGCAGCTGATCTTTTGTCTGAGCTAGCTCTAACAGCTCAACAGGAGAAAAACTGTTTTGAGTCTCAATAGCGTCTAAAAGTGTCTTTGCAACCTTGTGGGTGATGAACTATATTACTCCTTACAACCCCTTTCTCACAGATGAAATGTTGCTATGTACATTGCATTAAACGACCCTTATTCTTTTCATATTCCATTGGTGAGATGTAAGTTCCACTCAAACTGTTTCTTCCCAAGAACCACTACTTTGAGGAACATACTCCCAAGAGGATGCTTTCCTGTTCATTCCAATCTTAACAAGTTTACTCCCTCCCTCACATATCTTCATAAACTGTGTCTCTTCCTTCTTATATTGTAACACTCTACTTTGAGTAATTCTTGGCTTTTTTACAGGGTCAAAATTATTGTAAAAAAAATATCTCAAGTTTCTCAATAAAATCCAAAGAAGGGTGTATAATGTAATTAATCCTGACCTAGCATATGAACTTCAGTCACTTTCCCCACTCTGTCTTTTCTATAAATATTTTCAAGATAATTGTTCTGATGACTGCATGAATTTAAACAGTACTAGATTATCAACTAAGTCTCACTGTTTTACTGTTCAGTTAACTAATTGCTATTACATCTTCATTGCCATTGTTGTGGTCAGGGTCAGTGTTAATACTTGTAAAGATATTCAGTTGAAAACTTTGAAAATCAATGAATTTAACACATGCATGAATGATTATATATATATATATATATATATATATATATATATATATATATATATATATATATATATATATACCTGTCTGATGACTGCAAACGCATGAAACCCAGTGTTACAAACTCATATCCATACAACTGAATATGCTAGCTCTATCACAAATATTGAGCACTTTCTAATAAGTATCATGCATATGTAATATATAGAAATTATATTATATATATGTTTATAAATATGAAAATATATAGAAATGTCTATATATAAATATAAGTATGTATATATGGAGGGAGAGAGAGAGAGAGAAAAAGTGCAACATACTTCATAAAAGAAATTAAATATATATTTGTGTGATTAGCTGTAGTATGTGTGTGTGCGTGTGTGTAAGTAAAATACCCCACATGGATATTTTGAAATTAAGAAGTCACCAACTGTTGCTTCCTTGGGGAGGGGAAACTGAATATACTTTGTATCTACTCAATCCTGTGAATGAGAAAACAAAAAGAGAGAGAAAATTTATATCTTTTCCTTTTATAGGGCTTCATCCAATACCAACTAGTGGACATTAAACAAAGTCCCCTGGCAGACATGGTTGGGTTATCTCACATCATCATCATTACTAGTCATTAACCAGTCAACTACAGACTTGCTGATCTCTTATTTCACTCACTCGTGACCATCAGAGCTGGGGGTAAATACAGTGCAGGAATTGATATGCTTTACTGTTGTTTTTTTGAATTATATGATGAGACAGCTGTAGTTGATTTTTAGCAATCAGAAAATGGGAATGAGACAATAGAGAGTTATGATTAATGTGTGTGTGTGTGTGTGGAAGGGAAGGAATGCTCAAAGTGAATATGAGGAGAAATTATTTTTATTCTTCACCTTGCCAATTTATACAATTTTCAGAAATTATTTTTTAAAAATAATATTATAATACTTTATTAAATAAAATAATGTACCAGTTGAATATAAAGTATTAGGTTGGTGCAAAAATAATGACGTAATAATGTCGTTTTTAACGTTAAAAATACGTCAAAAAACAACATTATTACGTCATTATTTTTGCACCAACCTAATACTTATGTTGAAGTCAAAAACAGCTAAATATGTTTTTCTTTAATCATTTCACCCTGGGTACAATTATAAAGTTACTAAGATGCAATGAGTTATTAAAAATGATTGAAACAGAAAATGTTACTGAGGATAAAGGACAATAAAAGAATAGTTTCAAGAAGATAGAAAATGCTGGCTGGTGTTGCCTTTAAATTTTGGAAGATTGTAGTTGACAGGAAATCAAGAAGCTAAAATACAGTTCTATAGGTGAGATGTGTGAGAGAAGAAACTATTAGAATAGAACTGATGTTTACATCTAGCAATTTCAACAGTAAAATTATGAGATTGTGTTGTCAATCTAGTACGATAACAGTCAAGGTCCGAAAGAGGAAAACCCGTCAGAAGAATTACCATGAAAATATTTATAGAAAAGGCACGAGGAAGTTATGTTATGGTGGTAGGAAAGTAACTGAATTTGAGTTGCCAGATCAGGACAAATAACATTGCAGATTCCTCTTTGGATTTTATCAAGAATCTCTAGATGCATAGTAGAAGCACTAGATTAGATATAGCAACAATATTACATGTATGGATTAATGGTAGATATATAAATATACAAGATAGATTCTGGCAAGGAAAATTGTCTAGTATGATACATTGAACCAACTTTCTTAGCAACAGACTTAGCAATCATCTCAATATAATCATCCCAATTCGTTAGACTGAGGATAGCAAATGAGTTACTCTTCTGAAAGTTAACATCAGCCATGCTAAGACAATTAAAAGAGTGTAGTTAAATTTTGGAGGGTGTTATATTATAGGACATGAATCATCATGTATGCTCTACAGCAGTGAGACTTGGAGCCTCTACTCTAGACAGGAGAGCCACCTCAGTGCCTTTCATCTTCACAGTCTGAGAGGCATTTTGGCCATCAGTTGGTTCAACCATATCACTAATGCTGTAATTTTCACCTATGCCCAGTTATCCAGCCTATACATCCTTCTCCAACAGTACTGGCTCTGCTGGTTTGGACATGTACACTGTATGCTGGATTACAGGATTCTGAGGGTACTTTTATCTGCGTAACTGGCCACCAACAAGACGGTGACCTCATCTTTGCAAAAGGACGGCTGCAAAGAGGATATGAGAATAATGGACATGGACATGGAAGAGGTGGGAAGACCTTGTCAATGATCACTCATAGCTGGAGGGAGGAGAGGAGAAATGAAAGCTTGCCACCAGAGAGAAGCATGTTTGATGGAAAGAAAAACATCAGGGAAGATCATCTTCACATGCATTAGTTGCAAGATTGTCACTCTTGTGTGG
Source organism: Acanthosepion lycidas (assembly GCA_963932145.1). Classification (NCBI taxonomy): domain Eukaryota; kingdom Metazoa; phylum Mollusca; class Cephalopoda; order Sepiida; family Sepiidae; genus Acanthosepion; species Acanthosepion lycidas. The sequence continues at coordinate 21,953,410 of OZ010576.1, forward strand.
GCCTATATAGCCATAACAGATGGTGCACTGCTATCAGCAGCTGAAGCATAACTCTTTGGCCACAGATCCAAGGTTTCTCTAGATCAACAGTTGCCACACACAAATTACCCTATATTAATACAGATGATCTGTTTTTAAATAATTTATCATCTGTTTACAATATTTGAAGTGATAAGAAAAAGTTAATATAATACTAAAATTGTTGTGAAAAATTCTATTTTAAACTTATGTTTTTGTGGGGTTGTACATTTCTGAGTCATAGATATCTAATGTATATGTTGAAAACTAGGTACTAGGAGTAAAATTCCAAATAAAATACACCAAATCATATGTTTAGAATCTTTGTGAACCACTGGCAAAAGCTAACACTATCCTTTATTAATGTAGACGTGAGACAACAATCTAAAATAAATTTGAGATGAGATAACAACTCTGGCTTTGAGGCAAACTTGGCTGAATTTATGGAAAGTCATGTAAATTCTTGTCAACTCAAGTAGAAATAATAGAGAGAGACAAAGGATCATGTAAAAGGAGAAAGAAAGCTGATAAGAAATGAATTAGTTCTATAGAGAGATGAATTCAGTGAGAAAAAAGAGGGTAAGAAAGATTTTCAGAGAAGAGAGAAAATTTACTTGAAGGAAGACAGAAAGTAAAAAAAAAAAGGGGAAGGGTTTCACTTGGAAAGAGATCGATGTTAAGAAGTAGAGGAAATCACTTTCATTTAAAGAGGGGAACAGAGAGAAAAAAAAAGAAGGAAAGAGTAAAACAGAATTGACCTGTGAAGAAGAGAGAAGAAAAGAAAGAGGATGAGAATTGATCTTAGTTTGTGGAACTCCCTCCCTGCTCCATGCTTTCCAACCAACTTTAATCTGCAAAAATTTAAATGCAGTGTCAATCACTATCTACTGTCCTCCTGAATGCTCTTTTCTTTCTCTTCATTACTAATGTTTCTGTTTCTAATTCCTCCACACCCTGTAAACTCTTGTGTGCTAGTAGCTGTACTGCCTTGCTTGGGGTGATACTGATTAAAAAAAAGAAAGAGAGAGAGAGAGGAAATAAAGAAATCTGAGTAAAAAGATGAAAAAAAAAACAGAAAAAAGAAAGGAAAAATAAATCAGAACTGAAAAGAGAGAAAAAAGAGGCTAAAAGAAAAAGAAGACAAGAGAGAGAGTGAGTGAGAAAAAGTGAGATAGAGAGAAATAGAAAACAGATACATCTGATGAAAAAGAGTAAAAAAGAAAGAAAAAGTAAAAACAGAATTGATATGAAAAGAGAGAAAAGAGTGAGAGAGAATGAAAGAAGAAAACAAGAACTGATTTCAAAGAGAGAGGGAGAAAAAACATGTTCATCTGAGTGAAAAGATAAAAGAGGAAATTAAAAGAAATTGATCTATGAAGAAAGAAAGAGAAAAATAGATTTGACCTGAAAAGTTGGTGAAAGAAGAGCAGAGATAGAGAATGAGAGAGATTGTACAGGTAAAACAAGGTTGTTCAAATTCATGAAAGGTTCAGTCATAAAGAACTCAGGTAAGTTGATGTTTTTAAAGACTTGGAAAAGAGACCAATTAATTAAATAGGATGAAATATTAACAATGAAGAGAAAGAAACATCCAAGACATGTATTGTATGGAAAGTGACTGAAAGGAAGAGGAAAATAGTTGCTGGTGTGGTAGGAAGAATTTGATGTTGTAGGGGTGGTGGTAAAATGTGGGAGGGCTACTGACCAAAATTTTTTTCAGTGACTCAAATCAACAGGAAGAGTAAATTAACTAAGCTCAGACTATTTTCTTAGACACTGATATTTAACCCTATTATGATTTGAACTATTGACACCAGATTGGTGTCACCAAGCAAACTACCCACAACCACCTACCTATTCACTCCTTATCCATGCTGCTGTCAGTATTGTATTTATTTATTCAATCATTGTCCTTTTTTGATTTTTGTTTTTTGTTTGCACAGATGCTACTAAAATAAACCGGGGGGGGGGGGCCTCATTTCTCTCACCAAAAATACACTCTTGCTGACAGATTCACCAACTGTAATATACCTGGACCAATGCTCCTTACATTACCTTTACAAGTGCCATCCTGTAGCATTTTACACCTGGGCATGAGAGAACAGGTAGTCATTTACACATATGAAAGTCACACATTCAAAAGTAAATAGACAGTGTTCTTCACTTCATTTATCCACTCACCCAAGACACGTGTTTCTGCATTAATTCTTTAGTCGCATCTTAAACTGTTTAATCTACATTAATGCTAGAAAAAAGTTTCAATTTTTTTATTTCAATATTTTATTTAAATTTATTTTATTCAATTTTTTAAAATTTCATTTAAATAAAATATTTAAATGTTTTTATTTAAATTTATAGTATTTATATTTTTATTTCAATCTATTTTATTTAAATTTATATTATTTAAATATCTTCATTTAAATTTATAGTTTTCTACATTTTTTTATTTAAATCTATTTTGTTTAAATTTTATTTTATTGAAATTTATTTTTTATATTCATTTTATTTAAAAAATTATCTGATTTTTATTTAAATTTTATTAAAATTTAAAAAAAGTATTTTGATAAGTAATTAGGTACAAGTAAATGAAGTAATACTAATTAACCATTATCTCCAGTGTGATTCTCAGGGGGCATAACTCAACACACCCATTTGGCATATTTTTCTGTTTTTGAAAATGAGCAAATTGATCACCATAACAAAGACATAGGCAATATTTTGATATAAAGCCTTTTTCGGAAATTAGAGTTTAGTTTTTTTAAAAATTGCATTATACATTTATATATTTTTATTTTTAAGGTATTTTTCTCATTTAAAAACAGGTGCTTAAACCTTTAAATCTTGTTACGCCTGCTTGGTCTCATGCTGTCCGCTGACATAAGGTGGAATAAATACATTGAATCAATAGCTTCATCTACCACAAGGAAAGTTGATTCTCTATGTTGTGCCAGAAAGTTTTTCTCATTTGAGTCCATCCTTCAAATCTATAAATCAACCATCCGTCCTTGTATGGAATATTGCTGTCATATATGGTCTGGTGTCATTGCTGTACATCTTGAGGTCCTCGACAAAATCCAGAGACAAATATGCAATGTGATAGGACCCAATCTGGCATCTATTCTACAGACATTTTCTCACAGACATGCCATGGCTTCTCCCTGTCTCTTTTACAAGTATTTTCATGGCAACTGTTCAGACAAGCTACTTTTGCTGGTTCCCAGACTGCATGAATTTTAGCAAGCTACTAAGCTGACATCAGAATATGAATATATATATATATATATATATATATATATATATATATATGAATATATATATATATATATATATATATGAATATATATATATATGCATATATATATGTATTATAAATTAATTGATTTAAAATATGGTTTTTTACGCTACACAGTTCTAACCATGTTTCAAAATGTAAGCTAAAAGCTCCGAATTTAATTTTGTAATTAAATTAAAGACATTAGTTCCATTTCATCCTCAAGCAAATTTTGGAGTATCTTTTAAAATTACTGAGTTTTAATGACACTGCTAAAATCATAATTCATGTTTCCAAGGTTACAGATAAATCCACTTCCACTAGACAAGGAGTGTCTGCATGTTCATTATGTCTGTATTTTGATGTATCAGTTATTAGTTACGTTTTGGTAGGGGGTAGGGATGTATTTTTCAATGCAATCTAACATACGTCTGGATTTTTTAAAATTTTATTGTTAACGGCAAAAATTCTTACGGCATTTTATTCTATTTGTATATTTAAAGATTTTTGGGGGGTGTTTAGGTTAGATTATGCTTTATTTAACTACGATCTGAAATATTTTCACTTTTAATTTTTAATTTTTAATATACTATATTTCTTTTAAGAACAATTAAATGCATTAGAATCCCTTACAGTATGTAGAATTATTTTAACATCAAGTATAAGTATGTATATTATTAGTTAAAATTTATGACAATGACGGCAAAAATATCTACTTAATTTCACTGATTTAGTAAACTTTTATTTTTGATATAAACCTAGTAATATATTGTTTCTCATGTAAGTTAATGCTCTGGAAATTTACATTCAGCACTATTTTGTAAAAATAAAAATATCTGTAAGAACACCGGATTATATATCTTACTGTTCTTTCTTATATATATATATATATATATATATATATATATATATATATATATATATATATATATATATATATATATATCAATATATATATATATATATATATGTATGTATTCCAATATATTTAGTCTTTGCATGTATTTTTATATGTGTGCATATATGCTGGACAAGGATAATGAAAACAAAAAAATGTTTATAGAAACAGTTGAAGAAAGAAACATTTGAATTTCTGGAAGACATAATGAGGAAAGAAGATTTTGAAAATTTGGAATTCACAGGAATGAAGACAAAATTTGATAGAGGGAAGCATTTAGTAACTTACTTAATGAGTTTGTGTAAATGGATGACAGAACAGACACCAAGAGAAATAATAAAGTGATAAATATTACTGAGATCCATGATCATCCATATCATGAGCACATAGAAGAAATATATATTTTGACATTTACAGGGCTCTGGACACACACTGTGCTAAAATAATGAGGGTAGAGAAATGAAGGAATGTCATTATTCTATGTCTTATTGAAGTGAATATCTTTATCTTTGTTGTTTTGATCCTGAAATTTTTTAAATCTAATTTTTTATAAATTTTCACTCAGTACTTACCAGAAGCCAACGACTTTGTAACATCTTTTAACATTTAAAAAAATTTGCAAAAATTTTATTTTTATAAAATAAACTTTTATAATAAAAGATTAAACCTCTAAAAAGTATACATTTTTAAATATATTAAATATTATATATAATATATTATAAATTATACATATTTATAATTATTTATATTTATAAATTCATACATTATATTATTTATATATATATTATTTATATTAAATATTTAATAATGGTGATATTTTATCAAGTAATAAATTTAATAATAAATTAAATAATAAATAAATAATAATGGTAATATTATTTTAAATAATAAATTTAATAACATATTTAATAAAAAAGTAAGTAATAAATTTAATATTTATTAAGGTTAATAAATATTATATTTATATATATTTATATTATATATATTTATAAATATATATTATATATTATGAATTAAATATTATTTATATTTATAAAAAAATTTTAACATTTAAAAAAATTGTAAAATGTGTTGCATTTTAAATGATGGATCCTGAAACTTTAATATCTAATTTTTCATAAATATTCCCTCAGTACTTACCAAAATCGAAACCTTCTGAGAACAAAATCTTAAACAATCATAAATGCTTTATAGTTTTTAATTTAAATAATTTTCTGAACACATCTTTATAATTTCTTGAGTGGGAGAAATATAAGAATTTTTTGCCATATGTGAGTGCTCTGAATCAAGTATTTCCATTGATTCCTTTTGCTCTTGATTTAATTAACCCCTTCAGCAGCCACCTCAATTTTTTTTCTTTCTATTCATTATCTCATTGTAGCTGTCACTTTTGTTCATTTGTCACTACTAAGTAACCCTTGAGAAACCAGTGGTCAATATCACTTAAGTAAACATCACACCATCATCATTCAACACCCCTACCAATACTAAAATCTGTTCCCCTAACATGACTTGCTGGCTTCTGTTCATGAATATCATTCCTTAACACCACCTTCACTCTCAATCATTAGCATCGAGTGCTCTTAAACTGAGATTCATGTACCAGCAAGAAGTTTATGAATGAACTCTTAATGTCATCAGTGAGTTGAGTATATCAAGCTTTGCTTAATGAACGTAGACATATACCAATATTCTATGAAATGCAGTGACCAGTATCCACAGTATTTGAGTCACCCAAGTCTACAGACTTTTGGGGTGCATGTTGCATCTAGTATATGCTTAATTTAAGTTTCAAAGTATTCTTCTATGTGCCATGTTCCTTCAAGAAATTGGTGATCATGGCTCTCCACAATTTTCTGCCCTTTATAACTTTTAATTAATTTTGTCTTTTTGTCATTCTTCCTAAAGTCTGTTCCATCATCCATTTACTTAAGTTCACTAGGTAGGTTATGCATTGTTTTCTTCTGTTCATCCTTCAGTCTACCTTATGAGGATCAAATTTTCCAAGCCCTCTTTCTTCATTCTGTTCCCTAGAAATTTCAACTATGATGTTAAGTGTTTTTTTTGTTTTTATTTTCCCTAAAAACATGTTGTTTTGAATTGTTTGAATATCATGAACTGAACATAGTTCATGATATTCTCAGCATCCTTCTGTGTAATCTATTTTCTGTTGCTTTAAATGTCTTCTTCATTCATGAGGGGATTTTCCTGCTATACAGGAAAACTGATATAACATAAAATTCAGTACTCATTTCTTTTTTTCTAACAAAGTTTTTCAGTTACTTAGTACCTTGCTTAGTTTGGTACAGCAGATGTAGCTCAGAATACTTCCAGTCTTTACCAGTTGAAAAATTTCATGCTTATCATATACTTGCCTCATTCAAATAGAGTTTCCTATTCTGGAGATATGTGTCTGAATGAGTTTATCCAATCCAAGAAATATTTTTAGGTTGAAAGCTACAAAACCATAAAAACCAATCACATTGGGAAATGCATATGTCAGTAAGTCCATAGACTAATGAGGAAAAAATATTTCATAGAATTTTTATTTATTTCTTAACATATTTCTTGCCACTGCACTTAATTCAGAAATGGGTATTACTCATACAGATCAACAACAATATCTTCTTCTTTTTTTTTAATCGAATTCACCTCATAGAAGGCAGTAAAGCCACTAAGACACAAGGGGTTGCTGTGTTACTAATGACCCTGGAACAGAAACTGTAATCAGGAGGACGGTAGATAGTGATTGACTTTGTATTTAAATTTTTGAAAATTAAATTTGGTTGGAAAGCATGAAGCTAGAAAGGAGTTCCACAAATGAAGAGTATTACAAAAGAAACTGTTAGCATAGAATTTACAGCTACATCTAGCCAACTCAACTGTAAATTTGATGAGATCTTGATGGCAGTTTAGTACTTAAATTACACATTAAAAAATTTGAGGTACCATGGTGAAGAGCTCATCGAAACAATTACAATGAAAGTATTTATAGAAGAGACACAGAAAGACACCTTATGGTGGTGGGAAAGTGATTGAAGTCAAGCCACTAAAGACTAATAATAAGGCTAATTTTCTTTAGATTTTATCAAGGAGCTCTAGATAAATAGCAGAGGTGCCAGACCATATGTGGCGGCAATATTCTAAACATGGAGAAATGGTAGACTTATAGATATATAGGATAGATTCTGAACAGAAAAATTTCCTCGGATGACACAGTTAACCAACTGCTGAAAATTTCATCTCAGAATAACATTTCAGACTTTGTATGGTTCACTATCAGTCATTTCTTTTATACTAACATTTTAAATTTTATATCTTTCCAACTTTCATCCAGATCTATCAGTTGTTATTTTCAAAAACAATTGACTCAACAATGCTTATATTTTATAATTTAGTAACTGGATAACTAAACCTTGATGGAAGTAGAAAATGTTTAAAATCAGAGACAACATGACAATGAGAAATGCCATCAAGTTTTATATATTTCATGCTGAGATATATTTTTAGAATTCTCTCTAATTTATAAAATTTAATTCTGATTGGCAAAATGAAAGGATTCTTATTGTTCACCTCATAGTGAACTGCATCAAAGTGCTGCATTTCTATACACAGACAATCTTGATGATACTTTACAATGAGTAAGCCTCTTAAATTACCTTCTTTTCTACATTAATTGTATGAATGTAACAATAGGATTCTATAATTCTATATAAAATGAAAGAATATGAACAGTTTTGAGGCAATATTTTAAAGTTTACCTCAGTTTAAAAACAACCCTCTTTAGAGCAGAATAAATTCTTCCAAGACTGAAGCAAGAACTAACATCAAATCTATGGTAAAACTTGGTTGGAAAACTGAATGAACTTTGCTGTTGCTTTGATAAAAGTTTGTGGAGATAATAACTCATTTCAAAGAAAGATAATACAGAATTGAAGATAATTAGCATCAATTAATATCAGATTGTGAGGAACAAATTGGTGTTGGTCAAGATTTAATTGGGGGCGACCGATGAGTAACAACATTTCAGCCAGCACAATTTTATCTGAAGAATTAAAGATGACCAAACTTACCCTCATTGGTTACCAAAACTTTGACACCATAGATCATCAACAGATAAGAGCAAAGCTTTCAAGGGAAAGCTTAAATAAATCAAAAGGCTGAATACTTCTGAGATGAATATTTGATTTACCAGGACATCCTTGAAGACAATGTTCAGTCAACGTGATGTTTATCCAAAGGGGTATAATGGCTCCAGTTAAAGTAAAAGAAATGTTATATATACTGATGGGATTCTGAAGACATTGTTGATTGACTTTTTAGAGGAGAAAAATTCAGTAACATTTAATTTTTACAAAAGTGTTTTGATTAAATTAACAAAAAAAGCACCATGGAAAAGTTTTATCAGAGAATCCTTTCCTACTATAATGTCGATCTTGCACATTCCTCTCATCAATATTGCAATAATTTTGATGCAAAATCATTACAAATCATTTTTATAAGCAAGATTTAGTGCCTTTTAAGTTTTTGAAAGGTACTCATTTTGAGACCATTCTTCTTCAGGGGACACCACTTTCAACTCTCTATTGACTTCACACCATTTTGGTCTGAAAATGTCATCTCTTGATTTTGATCTCAGTGTCCGCTTTAAGGTTGAGGATTAAATTAAGAGGCAATTTGTGCAAATAGGAGGGAAAGATAATATTTAACCATTCTTCTTCTTCCATGTTCTGTGTCCTTTTGATCATGTAGGGAATCATGACTCTCCATAGTTTTCTATTCTTTGTCACACTTTATAAAAGGCTGCTTTCACATGATTAAATTCTTGGTGCTCCCAATTCTTGCCTTGACATGGATGGAGTTTATGTAGAGAAATAAAGGATATAGTTGGTTTTAATTTCATTTTTCAAAAAACTTTTTCAACATATATATATTATATATATATTTTACAGTAAAGCTCACTCTTTACAAAACCCAGGGGCCACCACTTGAAGGTTACATTAGGAGGGAATTTTAGCAGATAGGAGGGAAAGATAATGGTTACCCTAGCCTAGAACAGGTTAAGATTGTAGTGATTGTGAGTAACATCTTTTTGGCTATTGGTTCCTCAGAGCAGCGGTTTGCAGAAAGAAGCTATTCACATGGAACTTATTTCTCAATGATGGAATACAGAGGGTGGTATGCTACTACCTTCATGATCTTGATCTGGCAGCATCAGGGAATGTAGTTCATCTGAGCAAATTTCAGTGAAAGTTGTGATAGAGCAGCAAGTAACTTGCCACATCCTGCCTGTGCGAGAGAGATTGGTATGAGTAAAAAGTGTGGGGCCACCCTGTATTTTCTTTAAAAAAAAAATTTCAAGTGCTCCAGGCTCCTCTTACTACCAAAAAGTTCAAATTCAGATCAGTCTGTTCAGAATAAATGTTGCTAAATTATGAATATTTTGTATAGAAACATTATATTTTGTTTTCTCCATTAACCCCTCAGTAGACTTTTTCAGATGACCAAAGTTTTCATCGAAGTTAAATGTTAATCCAGGTTTTAAATTTTAACTCAGCCCTGACTAATCTTGTAAACTAAATATGTAGCTCTCTCTGTTTAAAGGAAAAAAATGATTGCATCATTATGACAGTAGTTCATATTTTTTTTTTAAATTTATTTTCTAATTTTGTAGCAATTTGTGCAAAATTGCTAAAAAGAGGCAATTAAGCATTGATGTTAGGGCCCAAATTAAAATTTTATTTAAAGAAGACTATTCTCAAGGTCAAATTGCGAAGAAGTTTCTAGACATGGGGTGCAATATTCATTACAAAGGCAATTAGAAATTGGCATAAATGCTTTGACAGAAAAAGAGGTGGAGCACCAAAAGTGACAACTGCTGCTGAAGATAAACATTTCATTATTGGGAGCAAAAGAAATAGAAGGAAAACAGCTTCAGAGTTGACAGCTGAATTTAATTCCTCTTGATAGCAACCAGTGTTGCTCTCAACTGTGGAAAATCAACTTAGATCAGTGGGGCTCAGAGGGTGTATAGCCATCAAGAAACCACTGTTATGCAAGGTGAATGAGCAGAAAAGGCTGTTATTGGCAAAAAAAATAGCATAAGAACTAGACAATGAAGGAATGGCAAAATTTTTTGTGAACAGATGAGCTCAAATTTGAACCTTTTTGTAAAAAAAAGGAGAGTGTATGTGAGCAGAAAGCCAGGAGAAAGTCTGAATGATGAATGTGTGGTTCCCACAGTTAAGCTTGCTAGTGGGTGTGTTATGGTGTGGAGGTATTTTAAAAGGAGAGAGGGTGGAAGTTTGATTCAGGTCAAGGGAATCATGAAAAAAGCACAATATCATTCCGATTTTTTAAAGACATGCTGTAACATCTAGTTTCTGCATAAATGGAGAAAAATTAACCTTTCAAAAAGACAATGATCTTTTAAATTATGTCAAAATTACCTCAAGTCCCAAAAAATGAACAAAATTTTGGAAATTTTTACTTGGCCATCTCAATTTCCTGAACTCTCCCACATTGAAATAGTATGGGATGAATAGGATAGGAGAATTTGAAGAGAATACCCAAAGAGTGAGAGTGAGCTTTTCAGTGCTTGAAGAAGGCTTGGAAAGATCTGCCATCTACTGTTAAAAAAACTGTTGGAAAGAAGGCCAAGAATTTAAAAAGCACTAATTCAGGCAGATGATGTTTCTATTTACAAAAACAAACTATGACGGCATTGTATGATAATCTATGATATAGTTAAGTGCTTATTTTTGTCAAAATAAAAGCAAATACACTGTAATTAGTGAAATTCTATCTTTTACTTTAAAAAATACAAAAATGTATTATTGTAAGGTGTTTTTTTTAAGAAATGCAGGGTGGCCCAAAACATTTTGCTTGTAGTGTATATATATATATATATATATATGTGAGTGTGCGTGTGTGTGTATGTATGTATTAAAAACTATTATTCTTATGTATACATGCAGAAACACACATATAAACACGTCTATGAACATGTATGTACATATATACATATATAATACTTTAATTCCAATGACAACAAATCACTAATCTCTGGTCATTGTAAGCTGAAAAGTGTACAGCAATGTAATTTTCATCTGCAGAATCTCTTGCCTCATTAGAAAATCCAATTTTAGCAACAATTAAAAATCAGTTCCATGGACCATTACTTGCATTGTATCAAATAACACTTTACAAAACTTTGCATTTAATGTGACCTTTGGCAAAAACCTAATTGCCTGGGAAAAATAGTCTAAAAAAAGTTGCACACAACCCTTCAATGACCTTTTGACAAGATCTAATTGCTTCCAGAGGAAACTCCAGCAATGCACATGACATTGACAACTTTCCAAAGATTCCCTGATAATCAGGATCACTGATGAGAGAATCTGTCTGGAAGCGAAAGCTTATGAATGTTTCTCTTTAGATTTTTCTTTCTTCAAGATTTTTGCCAAATATTTATGCTCATTTATGGCAATGGTATGTTTTTTTTTTCTTTTTATTAATTTACATTACTATGCCAGATGTATATAACACCTGTTTAAAAAATCTGAATTCACACAAAAACTTAGGCTTAAGACTCAATGTTCATGGTCTACTGTGATGTCGCTTCCAATTACTTATTTTGAACAAAATGCAAATTGTAGAGTATAGTTAAGTAGTTGATGATCCTTAAACTTTAAATCTCATTTTTGTGCAAAGCTACATTTTAAGGAACTCTTCATTCTGGTATCAGCAGTCAAAGAAGATTGAGAGCAAAAATGAAAGTGAAGATATCTTTCTATGTTTCTGAGATGAGGTATTGTAACTATTTTCATTATTTGCATTGCTTTGACTGTTGTCCTCATCTTTATTGTCATATTCACAACATTTCTACCGTTGTACCCTCTGGCCTTCTTCAGAATCTGTTTATGTTACTGAGAGGAGGTATTTTAATTATTTACATTATTTGCATTGTTTTGACTGTTGTCCTCATCTTTATTGTCATATTCACAAAATTTCTGCCATTGTACACACTGGCCTTCAAGATCTGTTTATGCTGCTGAGATGAGATATTGTAACTACATTATTTGCATTGTTTTGACTGTTGTCCTTATATTTATTGTCATATTCATGACATTTCAGCTGTTGTACACTCTGGCCTTCTGTCTGTCTTTATGAGATGAAGTATTGTAACTATTTACACTATTTCTGTCATTCGATCTATTGTCCTAATCTTTATTGTCATATTCACAACATTTCGGCTGTTGTACATTCTGGCCTTCTTCAGAATCTGTCTGCCTTTATGAGAAGAGGCATTGTAACTATTTATACTGTTTCTGTTGTTTGGTCTATTGTCCTCATCCTTATTGTCATATTCACAACATTTCGGCCATTGTTCACCTTCTTCAGGTGATATGCATGTAGCATCTAAAGAAGGCTGGCATGCACTACAGCCAAAATGTTGTGAATATGGCAATAAAGAAGAGGACAATAGTCCAAATTATGTAATTAGTGTAGAAAGAGAAGTCATTTGTGAATTACAATCCAAATAACTAGAGATTCCTTGTTATTTGGTGTACTCAGAAAACAAAGATAATTTATATGCAACAATCAACCTTCCAGGATCATGTCGATTTAATACAGACAGCAGAATGAGACAATTTTTAGTCATTGGTTTCATCAATAATGAGTTGATTCCTATTATTAACATAACTATTATCAAAGCAAGTACTAAAAATCAGTTAAAACTGTAACAAAATTTTTTGTGAATTAAGTTCAGGAAAATGAAGTAATTTGTCAACTCTGATATTACTTATCAGATCATTCTGAGCTACTAAAATTTACATCAATATTCCCACTACTTTTAAAGTATAAAATGTAGCAACTGTTAGGAAGAAAGGCAGTAAGATGTGAGCATCAGTTTTCAAAATATTTGCTATTATCTGAACACAAATAACCAGTTAACAAAGAGAGATATATTTATTCCTTCTGGCTATTGTTGATTTTATAAGCACACAAATGTACTGACTGCTAAAGGAGTAGGAAATATTTGTTCCAATCTTTCAATTGTTTACTGAGCAAAATTTATTGAAGAAAAAGAAAGTTTTAATTTTTCTTTTGTTCTTTTTAAAGAAAATGTGTTTTGATTTTATTGTGGGGCATACACTATCATGTAACCCAAAGCATAAACACAATGGTTACACACTCACTACACTAGGAAACCCACCAAACGGATTGCATCAGATGAGGTGATTATCCCTGTTCTACGATATCCTGAAGTACACAGTTGTTAATTGTCATTCATACCTTTTGCAACATTATGCAGACATTCAGCATTACACAGACTTAAAGCAATGAAAAGAAACCAGTCAAGATAATAGGAGACTGCTTGTACTGTATACAATTTGAATGGTATGATGGTAAGACATTATTGTATCATTAATGTCCAAACCATATCATAATGATATGACTTTTACCACTGCTGACAGTACCAATTTTTCACAAATGGTCCTCCTTTCTAAGTACTGACTAGAATTGATACTGCATAATTTTAAACAGGAAATAGTACCTTCAGAATGATTTGACAGTAAGCAGCTTAAATTATTACATTTTATTGATATATAAAATAGATTCTTATAGATATGTAAAGTTTAATTTACTGAATGATGGTCACATCTGCAGGGTTAGGGTGAAAAGCCATTTTGTTCTCTGAAGGTGCAAATAGATGGCAGCCATTTGTATGAAATGTTCTGAATTTTGAAATTCCAAAGTAATATGTACATTGCAAGCTTTCAAATGGGTCATTAGTCTGAACTGACTGATAAAGAGTAATTTTTAATAACTTCAGAGCTTGCAAAAGCTAAAAACAATGCATAAATCTGCAAAAGTCATCACCAACCTTTGAAGAAATGCATTAAATTTGTACTTTGATACAAGTCTGATAAGAACAAATTGAGGATTTTATCTCAAAGACCTGTGCCCTATGTAAATAGAGAAGTTATAAAAAATATCTTTATCACGCAAATTCTTAGGGATTGTGGCACTGAAGTAACAACAGTGACTATTCAGTAAGCTTTATTTTTATTTAAATAAAATGAGAAACAGAATACATGAAGATTGATTTTTTTCAAATATTCTTTTTTACTGTTAACTACTATGCTCCTTTCAATGGGCTAGATTGATGGAGCAAAACATCTGTCCACCTATGGTATCCTTAAGGATGAAGAAGAGACTTGAGGCGGCAGAGATGTGTTCTACAGAAGGATGCTGAAGATATCATGAACCGAGCATATGAACAACAATGAGGTCTTGGAGAGGATGCAAACAAGGAGGAAGATTATGCTTAATAAAGGATGTGGTAGATGAAAAGGAGGGCCTGGAGAATCTGATACTCGCAGGATGAACAGAGGGAAAAAGAGACAGGGGAGAACATTGCATGACATACGTGGTGGGCTTGGGCAGGTGGATGGTGGAGCGTGGTCTGTGGGAGTTTGCAGAAGCACAAAACCTGTTGAGAGCCACAAGGGATAGAGGGAAGTGGAGGGCCATGATCGCCTATGTCCTGAAAGGACATGGCACATAAAAAGTAAAAGAAGACACAAAGAATGATTTTTTCTGATGTTCAATGGAAGTGCAAGAAGAAACCAGGGGAGATAACCTTTACCATTTTTCACATTTGAACATACATATATTCATTTTGGTATATTCAAAACAATAAATGTCAACTCCAAGATCATTAAGAATACTTTTTTTTTGTACAGAAATATTTAAAGAAATTTTATATGAGAATCAGTTTAAAAGCATAAACGTGTATTCCAGAAACCAATTAAGAATAACAGGACACTGTGACATAGTTATTCTATAAGTTATTTGAAATAACAGTTTCATCCTTATAACTTTTATTGCTTTATTACTTTCTTTAACTTTCATATTAATGGCTAGAAGACAGATGTAAGTTTGATGCTAGCATCCAGTCATATATAGCAGGGCGTCAGAGCTTTTTAATAATTTTAATTTTTATAATTTATCTAAAAGGTTTCGACTATAAATAGTTTAAGAGTTGTAGATATTTGAAAGGAACATCAAAATATTTTCTTTCCAAGTTCAAATGAATATACTATGTAAACCATCATATATGCAAATTTTAATTCCTTCACAGAACTCTGGAGATAGCATTGTTTAGCTGGAAACATAAGGAATAAATAAGTAAAACCTGAAAAAGTTGATGTGAACAGCATCAGGAAGATGTAGGTGATATGAAGTCAGGCATATCGGAACATATATTTGAAAAGAAAAAAAAAATTAAAATGTTCACTCATAAAAGAATGCACACAAAATGAAGAAAACGTTTTATATAAGTATGACAAAATGTCTGCATCAAGAGATCAATTTAAAATATTCATTTATGCTTTGTAAATAAATAAAAAACCCAGTAGAGGAATCTTGGAAAAAGAAATGATATTTCCAAAATCTTACAAATCTACAGAAATCATTTGCATATGTGATGATCTCTATTGTATATGTGGACGGAAATTTCAATCTAACTCTGAAAGAAAAAATATTGATACTATCTACAAATAGTCCTAACACCCAGCTAAATATGACTGGATACTTGTAACTTACATCTTTCTTCTAACCATGCTTGCTAATCTCTGTTGCGGTATATCCAGAGTTCTGTGAGAGAATTAAGATTTGCATATGTAATGATTTATATATTCACTTTACATATATTCAGTCTATTCATCTGAACTTGGAAAGGGTACTTCAACATAGTGTAATGGTTAGCAAGCTTTCTTGCTAGATCAATCATGACTGAATAGTGAGTTAAATCCTCACTGGGTACTCCACACTTTTGGCCTTGTGCCACATCTAAGCTACGCTTAAAAAATCATTTTACTCACTAGATCAGTTACGACTGAATAATGTGTTCAGTCCTCACTAGGTGCTCCAAGCTTCTGGCCTTGTGTCGCATTTAAGCTATGCTTAA
This sequence comes from Acanthosepion lycidas, assembly GCA_963932145.1. Classification (NCBI taxonomy): domain Eukaryota; kingdom Metazoa; phylum Mollusca; class Cephalopoda; order Sepiida; family Sepiidae; genus Acanthosepion; species Acanthosepion lycidas. The sequence goes on from OZ010576.1 coordinate 21,969,577, forward strand.
AATATCACTATCTGAACTTGGAAACTTTGATGTTCCTTTCAAATATCTCCAGCTTAGATTTTAATTAGTGTTTGTTCAGTACCTACTGAGAACCCACAGAGCCCAGCCATGGTTTATACTGAAATTATGGTGAGTAAATTTTAGTTAAAGTTTTTGACAGAGAGTACATAATCTGGCATGATTAATAGTTCAAACAAGGCTTTTATGCTCAAACCCTCAGTCATGAGAATTGTGACTTTATGCTAGCACAATCAACGTTTTCCAAGTAGTTCTGACTATCTAAATTCACTTTCAACCTGTGGGTGTGGTTTTCAACACTTCTCAACTGTGCCATGCACTTGGATCATCTCCCCAGACTTACATTATCAAGAAGTCACCTTCTTGACAATTTGATTATGTTGAAATCCAAACATTGTTGGAATGCTAATGTTCTAAGCACTGGGCTTCATATCCCCTAAACCTAGCTATAGAAGTATCTATAGCAACTTGTTTTTTGTATGTTAGAATTGTCATGATTTTTATCATTATACTCACCAGTCAGGGAATCTTTATTCCATCTGGATTTGTTCTTGTCAAAACATTGAACCTCTGATGATGCATGAAAACCAATTTCACACAAACACTCCCCCATGGTAGCAACAGCTAAAAGTGACCACTTAGAACCCAGCAGGGTTAGGGTAAATCAGGTGTGAGTGACAGATCAAATGGAAAAAGCGGATGTTACAAGCTGATAAAAAAAAACAGCATTTTACTCCAAATCAGAAGAATGAAAGCCAATACCAACTTCAATTCATTATTCTTGTTCACGGCCTTCATTTGCACTAAAATAGTATTAATCACAATCAGTGCTTCCATTAGTTAGAAACCATAAAGAAAAAAAAGACCCTTTAAACTCTGACATTTATATATTTACTTATTTCTGGTCATTGACTTTCTAACAACTCATTTAGTTCAGACAAAAATACAATACAATGATCATCTTTCAATGGTTTTGATACTGATATTGATAAATTCTCTCTTATTTTCCTTATGTATAGCTTCCCCGGTATAGTCTAAGATACAACTAGAGGTGGTTTTCTTTTTCTTCTATGTCCCTTCAGGACGTTGGCAATCATGGCTCTCCACAATTTCCTGTCCTTTGTAGGTCTTAATAAATTTTATCTTTTTGATATATCTCGCCAAAACCTTGTTCTGCCTTGCATTTACTCAAGCTCTGTTATATATTGTTTGCCTCTATCTCTCATGCCATCAATCTATCCTGTGAGTATCAAATCTTCCAAGCCTTCTTTCCTCACTATGTGCCCAAGAAATTTTAACTATCTCTTCCTAATGTTAAATATACATGTCCTTTTTGCTTTCATTTATCTAAAACTTTGACATTGTTCACATGTTCAGTCCATGTTATTCCCATCATCCTTCTGTAGAACCACTTTTCTGTTGCTTCATGTCTCTTCTTCATTTGTGAGGAGATTGTCCAGCATTCACTGCCATATAGGAGGACTGATATTACCTAACAGTCCAGTAATCTTTTCTTTGTCTCTAGTGAAATTTTCTTGTTTCTTAATTCTTTGCTTAACTTTTGGAAGGCATCTTCCGCTATCCCAATTCAGACTTCAACATTGCACTTTCCATCCCTCTGTTAAAACACTTCCAATATATTTAAATACTTGTACTTGTTTAATTTTGGTAACTCCAATTTGTAATTTGCTTGTTGGGCTGTTCATTTTGCGAACAACCATCCATTTTATCTTCATACAATTGATGCTTAGTCCTTTCTTCTTGCTTTCCTTAACTACATTCTGTAAGAGTTCTTGTAGATTTATTTCTATACCTGTTATCAATACTGTGCATATCTTATGTTGATAAGATTGTGGCCACCGATAATGAATCCTGGTAGGATTTGTAATTCTCTCAGAATTGCCTGACAGTGTAGCTGGTATAAATCTGGTGAGAAGACACATCCTTGTCTTTGTAAGTGGTAGTAGCAAGTTTAAGTAACTGCCTATGAGAAGATTGAACTATTGAAAATACATTTGACCATAAAAATAAGATGATGAATCAGAAATATTACTTAACCATTATTTGGTATGCGTAGTCCTAATAAAAGCATAACAGAAAATCATAAGAAATTAGTAGCCTACCTATTACATAAAACAAGTTACTACATAAATATGTTGACAATATTTTGGTAAGAGCTCTTGTTATGATAGCTTGTAAAAATAGTGATTAAATTTCCTTGGTGATTGCTTTAATTCCTTAGTTGTAGTTTTGAAATTTTATTTTTAAAATATGAAAAGAAAATAAATAAAATAAAAAAACAATAGTAATAGTAACCAAACAATAAATTACTTAGAAAAGCTGAAAAAGCTTGTTGTAATTAATTAAGCATAATTAATTTCAGTGCTAATTATACATGAACACAGATCAAAACACATGTAACCACACAGACACAGACATACACGTATTTCTTTGGTGAGATATAAGGGCAGTTTCTTCTCATAAATCACTGCCTTTTGGAACTGACTCCCAAGAGGTTGCATCCCAAATCACTACAATCTTAACCTGTTAACCCACATTTCTTCATAAGCTGTGTCTCTTATTTTGTAACCATCTACCTCGAGAGGCCCTCAGGCCTTGAACAGGGTGAACATCACCGTAAAAAAATAAATAAATAAAACAGTTGGCTTTTTTGTACCTGTAGGTTTCACATCCATGGATTATATGAACATGATCACAAATCTTTTAACCTACATGCACTGTACTGTACCCATAGCAGAATTTGGTGTGTCTAGGGCAAAAGTGCCTGATCCGACCCATCCCTCTTGAGCATGGTTAGGAATTCAGAGTTTTTTTTATTCTAGATTGGCTGCCATCCAAGGTCAAAGTGCCCACCCTGCCCTGCTATTAAACTCCTAACTGGGTGGGAGAAGAGACAGATACATGCCTTTCCCTAGGTCATTTTTGCTCAGAATTTGAATTCAGCTCATTGATACCAATTTCCACACAAACAATCAGTACACTAGCTTCACATTCTTAATTCAACCAACTACAGATCAAAATATATTTTTAAAAATATCCCAGAAAAAACTTCTAATTTTTCATGCATTGAGCAATTCACTGATTCCATACAAATGAAGTGTGATGTGTAGTTGTGCGCTCTGTTATAGCTGTGCTAGTTTCTCCCAAAGCCTTCATTATTTGAGAATTGTTCAACTCATTTCTCATTTATTCACTCCTTCTGTTGTAGGCACCTTTTGTTTTTCTATAAAATTTGGAATGGAAACTCCTTTAAAGGCATTTTCTCATTTATTAAATATATAAAGAAATTTTTTTCTGTCCAATAACCAGTTCATTTTTGGTAGATTTTCAAATTTCAAGTTCTGTACACATAAAATGCAAATGATAACAATATTTTTCACACTATCACTTTTCACAAATATCTCCAGTTTCATGAAATATGTACTATTTTTAATACAAATTTTTTTCCAAGTCTTTTTTTTTACTAATTGTACAAAGTTTTTGGTAATAAAACTTACTTTTATAAAAGGTTTTGATTTTAGACTACAGGTGGCAATTTCTTGCCAAAATTTTCTATCTATACCTACAATATATCAACTATTTACATTTCTATTTTATTAATTGTTTGCCCAATAAAAGGCTAAAGAGTCAGTCAAGATAAAAGGTTACTGACTGAAGTTGCTGTATGAACATATGTAGAGAAGGTAAGAAGTGCAGATTGTAAGGATATATAGTGATTTTCTAAGCCCGGCTTAGATGTGACACAAGGCCGAAAGTATGGGGCACCCAGTGAGGATCGAAGTCACTACTCAGTCATAATTAATCTAGCAAGACAAGCTTTCTAACCATTACACCATGTTGAGGTGCCCAGATTGTAAGGATATATAGGAAAGGTAAAGGTTAGACCCACAGACTTAAAGAGGTTAAGAATCTAATGGTTTGGAAAGCATTTAAAAAGCATTTACATTGTATTTGTTATTACAAGTAATCTACAAATTATTTCAGGTACAGTATATAGTTGAGTATAGTGAAAATGTTATCAGTGTTTACCTCACATCATTTCCTGGTAATAGAGAATCTGTAATGTTATCACACCTGATCTCACATCATTATCTGGTAAGGGAAAGGCTGTAATGTTATCAGTCCTGATCTCACATCATTTTCTGGTGAAGGAGAGGCTGTAATGTTATCGCTCCTGGTCTCACATCATTAGCTGGTAATGGAAAGGCTGTAATGTTATCAGTCTTGACCTCACATCATTCCCTGGTAAAGGAGAATCTATAATGTTATTGCTCCTGATCTCACATCATTACCATGTAAGGGAAAAGCTGGAATGTTATCAGTCTTGACCTCACATCACTTTCTGGTAAAGGAGAGGCTGCAATGTTATCGCTCCTGATCTCACATCATTAGCTGGTAATGGAAAAGCGGTAGTGTTATCGGTCTTGACCTTACATCATTTCCTGGTAAAGTAGAAGCTGTAATGTTATTGCTCCTGATCTCACATCATTAGCTGGTAATGGAAAGGCTGTCATGTTATCAGTCTTGACTTCACATCATTTCCTGGTAAAGCAGAGGCTGTAATGTTATTAGTCTTTACCTCACATTATTTTCTGGTAAAGGAGATGCTGTAATGTTATCGGTCATAATCTCACATCATTTCATGTGAAAGGAGAGTCTATAATATTATTAATCCTGACCTGGCATCTTGACATTAATTACTTCCCTACCACTGTGATATGACTTCTATCTGTCTTTTTCTATAAACATTTTCATGGGAGTTCTTTTAATGAGTTCTCCTCTGTGGTACCCCAACCTGCAGCAATTTAAGTATACTATTAGACTGACAACTAGGTCTCATCATATTACTGCTAAAATAGTTTATTTTATGGTACTTCTTGCCTTTGGAACTCTCTTCCAGTTTCTTCCCTCCTTGCCACATACAATCTTAAAAAAAATTAAATGTAACATCAATTGCCATCTTGTCTTCAGGAATCCTGTTCTTTTATTGACATTTCTCTTCATTAGAGTCTCTTCTTATTCTCTTTCACTCCCAGTAGCCTCTTGCATCTTAATGACATTATAACCTTGCTTGGGATCAAATAATTAACTTCTACAGAGATCTAATTTATTGTTTTATGTATGTGCATATTGGTTTTTAACTTATTTTTACATTTTTTAAATGGTGATGAAGTTGGAGTTTCTGGATTTTGGAACCTCTTATGATGAACAGATAACACTGCTGGCAAATCCTCAGTGATGCCCCACTTAGACATCCTATTCAAAAAGTTTTATTTTTAATAAATTTTTTTATTCTTCTCAACTACTTCTCAAGTGAAGAAGTCAAGAGGAGATGGAATAGACACAGGCAGTGGAATAGGTCAGGGCTGTAGTGAGGTGTGCGGTGTTAAGGTCAGTGTAAGAATGTAAGAACGTCCATCCGGCATTCTGTTGAGTTAAGTGCATTGTAAACCCTCTTTTGTCTGTCAACCCCAACCACTACCACTTCACCAGACTTTGGTTTGATATTCCTTGCACTGGATTGATCATTGCTCTATAAATATCTTATGATTTACGATGTTTCTGAGGAGTCTAGCATTCAATATTGATAGCTAAAATTCTTTTCCCTCCTCATTGGAAAGGGGACCAAATCTCAGCTTTTCACCTGCCTTGGACTCTGGAAGATTCCATCCCAGTTTCTAATTGATTGTAAGACATTTCTTTGTTATGATTTTCTTCCCTTTCCATTTTGCTGCCACCTGTTGTCGCTTGTGTTTATCAGGAGAAGATAAGTCATGGAAGGGAGAAAGATAATGATATACAGAGAGAAAAGTATAACTCTTATTGCTTTTCATAATAGGACATTAAATCCTATCGGTGGCCTGACTGATCTCTTGTACTGAGAGTTGTCATTAAGGAGATAGATACATACTTGCATGAATATATATTTAAAGCTATAAAAGCACATTAAGGCAGACTGAGAAAAGGAGATATATGAATATCTTTAGATACATATTCATATACACATGTATATGTTTATTAATAGATTGATATATACAAATATATTTGGGTAGGTATACACAAAGATTGCTCTGAAAAAATTCATTCATTTATACATACAATTAATTTGTATAAAAGGCTAGATTATCCAACAATTTTTGTATCATAGTAGGACACGGGGGATATGATCACCAGTTACCCAAAGATACATTAGGGACAACTGTATAAAAACACAGAGAAAAATATGATTAGGAGTGATGGCAGCTAAAAATGCTTCTTTCAACATTTCATGGTATTTCTTGATCAAAAATGAACTAATAATTTTATTAAAATTCAGTAACTTGTAAAGTTTTGGTTTCAAAATGTAAAATACTATTCAAAATGGAAACCCTGAATACAAGACCATGGAGAATCAGCTGAAAATCATTACACTATCTTTCCCAAGAAGTCATAACAATTCTTAGATATAAAAGAGATGGAAGCTGTAGAGAGAAGTGACTGCCTGTTTTCTGATAGGATGTGGTATTAAAAAAAAGAGAAAGCTTTTCATTAATGAAGTAAATTAATTAAAATCCAATATTTTGTTAATATTTGGTAAATCTTCAGATTTAAGATGTTATTTACCTTAAAAGCAAATTATTACAATATGTTCATATTATAGCCTTGTGCCAGACTAAGTTAAACTTCATTATAAAGTGGCTTTACTATGTAGTAGCAATTGCACTAATTCAGAAAAATGGAGTGTTCTATATGCAAATGACTTATACTTACTTGAATTTGTCTAAAATTGGATAGTCTACTCTTAACAGTATAGTAAGTTGAGATTTATAAGTCTGGCATTTCCTTCCTGACAAATGAAATTTATTTAAGCATTTATATAACTACAATCTTCAAAAACTTAGATGGAATATCAATCGCTATCTCCTATTTTCTTGAATCCCGTTCATCTTTTGTCTTTTCCTCAATCCTCCCTATACTCAGTCTTTTTCTCTCACCTGTAACCTCCTGTGTACTCATGGCATTCCCATCTTGCTTGGGATAAAATGATTAAGGAAAATGGGGCCATTTTATAAGTATTCTCAGTATCAAAGTATTGGTAAAAAAAAGAGAGGAATCTTCTGTGCCCTTCATATTTTTACCTGGTATCATAAATGGCAAGAGTTAAGCGTATATCTCCTTCTCCATATATATACATATATATACACATACATGTGCCATATCCCTTCAGGATGCGGATGATCATTGCCCTGTCCCTTGTAGTGCTTAAAACATTCTCTTTTTGCAATTTTCTACAAACTTAAACGAATGGAAAGAGATGAATCTAAATCTTCCCTCTGCTACGAGTTTTAGTAGCAGGAACATTTGGGATCTCAAGGACAATTCTGAATTCTAAATCATGGAGAATTAATTGGAAACCACTCCACCAATTCACAGACATAAACAGAATAAACGATTTAGAAGCATCCAATCTAGGAGAATGATTAATATCAATTTAAAGCCATGAAGAAAGCAATAGGAAACCACTGCATTATTTTCCCCAAGAACAGATGGCAATTCACACACATTGAAAGAAAAAAAAGAATTTGTGGCAACCAGTCTAGGAGAATAACTAATCTTAATTCAACCCCATGGAGAAAGCAGCAGGAAGGCACTCCACTATATTTTCTAAGAATTTATGGCAATTCACAAATTAAAAGATACAACAATTTAGTGAAAGTCAGTTCAGAAGAATGACTAATCTCAAAATAAAACCATGGAGAAAGAAATGGGAAACCATTCCACTATCTTTCCCAAGAAGTTATAGCAATTTGCAGATATTAAAGAGAAAGAAGCTGTACAGAGTCATGAATGTTTACATCCTGAAAAGATGTAATATTTGTGAAGTGAATTTAATTCTCACACGGTGCCCATCTGTGGTGTCCTTATGCCACACACACACACATATATATATATATATATATATATATATATATATATATACTCTACTCTCATGTTGAATTCAATGTATGAGGGTCAAGCAGATCAGTTCTTAGGAACTGACAGCCTGACACCAACACGAGATTTAATTATAGTGGTGATAGTTTTGTGCAGAACCATTCACACATTTTGAAGGGCTGAATACAGAGACCTGGTGCACTACATACCACAAGGTCCCCAAATGACCCACCAAAGGTGTTGAATTCAGAGGTGTCCTTCTCCTAGACCAGTTGCTATCAAAGGCTATAGAACCCAGTCTGCCCTGCTATTTTACCCATAGCTGGGGGAAGAAGAAGAGGATTCATACCTTTCCCAAGGGTATTAGCACATAAGGGATTGTAATGGATTTGACAGGAATTCAAACTCAGCTCTCTGACTCCTCAATCCAAGCTGCTATTCATTATTCCACTGTGTATGTATGTATTTGTGTGGGTGTGTGCATATCAAGAGGTGTTAAAATATTTTGAGTTTAACCAAAATGTCCTGTTCAGTTATTTGGTCAGATTGTGAAAAGTGATCCAAGTCAAGAACATTTCATCTCCACTTGAATATATATATATATATATATATATATATATATATATATATATATATATACAGACAAAAGGAAAACTCTTCTTTATCAATATGTTTTGTCCCCTAAATGTAAGAATTTTATATTGCAACATGTATTTATATGTCCTGAAAATTTTAGTTATAACAAAAATGGTTAATACCTATTTTATTTTATTGTGAAATAATAACCTGAAAAATCAATAATGTCAGGCTTTATTTTGCAACTAACCTCTAAATATTGTGAAAGAATTCAGGATATATATATATTGTGAATATACCATATCAATTTCAGCTTATAATATCTTTTTTTAAATATTTATAATTACATATTTAGTGGTTTGTGATTTCACATTTTATTCATATTCTTTTTTTAATCATTTCACCTCAAGCAAAGCAATATACCCACTAAGACATAAGAGGTTACTCAGTATGAAAGAATAACAAAACTGAAAATATTATTAAGGAGCAAGAACAATAAAAGAAAAGGACTCATGAAGAAAGTAGATAATAATTGACACTGCATTTAAATTTTTCAAGATCAAAGTTCACTGGAAAGCAAAACGCTGGAAAAGAGTTCCATAGGTGAGAAGTGCAAGAGAAGAAACTGTTAACAAAGAACTTATGGTTGCATCTAACCACTTCAAAAATTCATAAAGTCTAGGTACCATAGAATAATTACCATGAAAGTATTTATAGAAGAGTCATTACTGGGAAGCTACATTACTGTGGCCAGGATGACATGTCAGGAGAATTGACATTGCAAATTCTTTAGAGCTACTGATAATTTTTTATTAATTTCAAAGTTATAAAAGATATTGAAATGTTATTGATTGATGAGAACATGATATAAGAATTTGCAGAAAAGCTTAACAGGGATCACTGAACAATCAAAGATTAAATTGTAAACATTAGCAAAATAAAGAACTAGAAAAAGATGGTTTTACACATGGTACCTGTTATATCCCATGCTAATAGGAATATATACTTAAAAAATAAGGTGGATAAGATAAGTAAATGCTTATTGTAAAAAAACCAGTACAATAAGAATAAAGGTAACAGTTATGTACAAGGTCATAGCAAGTCAATTCAGTAGTGAGTGCTACTATTGAAAGGTCGGTAGTTCTCGTGTAAGTACTCAACACATCCCAGCTAGTCGATATTTACCAGCCTCCCCACGAGGTAGGATGTGACACAAGGCTGAGTTTCATGTGGGCAATCCAAGTCAGTCCATAGGCTCGGCGAAAAATTCCCTGTAGACCCCATATATAACAAGGTCAGGTAGCTGTTTTCTGAGACAAGACTATGCCCTTCGACATAGCCTTGTTGGTAATCCTCTCTGCTCAGAGGCAGAGAGTTTGACCTGCAGAGCTGGAAAAGATCCTAGCTAGTTTATATTTACTATCCCCCCCACGAGGGTAGATGTGGCACAAGGCCAAGTTTAACATGGGTCATCTGAGCCCATAGGCTCAGCCAAAAATTCCCTGTAGAAACCTCATAAATGGGTTCGTGTCTGTCTACTTCCCTGGACAAGACTCTACCCTTCAGAATAGCCTCGTCCGGGTTCCTCTCTGCCCAAAGGCAGAGAGTTTGACAGCACAGCTGGAACAGATACCAACTAGCCTCGTCCATGTTCCTCTCTGCCCAAAGGCTGAGAGTTCGACTGTCTAGCTGGAATAGATCGCAGCTAGTCGGTATTTACTAGCCCCCCCCCTCCCACCACGAGGATAAATGTGGCACAAGGCCGGGTTTAACGTGGGTCTTCCAAGCCCATAGGCTTGGCCCAAAAATGCCCGTAGAACCCGCATAAATAGGATCAGATTGGTCAACTTATCCAAACGAGACTTTGACCTTTGGCAAAACCTCGTCCAGGTTCCTCTCTGCTCAGAGGCAGAGAGTTCGACTGTTTAGCTGGAACAGGTCACAGCTAGTCTCTGTAGTCCATTCACTTACAGATACTTATAGGCAGTTACTACTTATAGTGTAGTCACTATAGGTAGCTATAGTGTAGTCACTAATGGAGGTGGCAAGTTATTCCATTACATCAGTACCAAAAGAAATTTGTGAAACATTAAAAGGTTAAAAAGCAAGAAAAGTAGACTGATATTTAAGTAAACATTGCAAAATGAAACATGTAAGCATGCTGAAGAAGTACATGAAAAGTTATTTTTCAACAGTAATTTTTAATGAGGAATTTTGGCGACATTGATAGTTGGCTATTTCAATGAAATTGTCAAACAACACAACAAGTGATTTTGGTTAGTATTTCATTTAGTAGAATTATAAATTGATGATGTTATCAAAAAAATAACTTGCAAAAAATGATTCCAAACTTATCAAATTAATGGAATGTCAATCTGCCTATAACTAGCCCTCATCTTTGTTGCCATATTCACAACTCTTCAACTTTCTTCAGGTGATTAGAATTTTGAACTGATCCCTTTATTTTGTCCACTGGGGTAGATTGTTCTAGTTCCACGTACCATGCCTTTTCTGGATATCTCACTCCCCCCGCCCACCAAGTAAAAGATTGTTCAGCATCCTGGTATAACCAATCAAAAGTGAGATTCCAGATGATTGACACCCACACCCCTTCCACCTACACCACCAATTCCAAGGTAGTGACTTCAGCTTTGCTTGGATCCTCACCTCACACTTACCCCACCCACAACCCATGGAATTTGAGATGTATTTCTGAGCCGGCTGTAATTTTCATTAATCCATCATTGAAATCAAGTCAGCTTGGCACGTCCATAAAAAAAGAGAAAATGTCAAATTCAGGAATTGTAAAGAAGCATGTGAAGCTTCCCCCTTCTAAGTTAGAAGGGCCTTCTGCCATGATGTTGTTAGTAAATTTTTAACTCTTTATTATTATTGTAGTTTTTTGTTTATCTTTTGTTGGCTTTGATGTTTTCACTTCTCTGTTGTTATTTTCTCCTCTCCATTGCCATTTAATTATCAAAAATTTTAATTCTGCTCCTCCTCACAACTTGTTTAATTTAGAATATGCTTACCCACTGTTATTTATCAACGCTGAAAAATTAAGTTTCATCATCTTGATTATTTAGTTGGTTATAGATGTCAGAACTTATACCAAATCAATACTTAACATGATCTGTTTTTTTGGGTTTTTTTTACAGGTTAATAGGAGTAGATAGGTGCACATATCATCTGGTCTGCACTCCTTCCATGTCTTTTGAACAGGAGTAGAGGTTCATCCCTTGTTCTCTGTTCAGGACATGGTTATTGGATCACTTTTTTCTTTCTCTTACCAGAGCTGCAATGATTTAACTGTCTTAACTTTTGGTGCTCAGACTAACCAGTGGCTGTAACTTTCTATTATGAGGGTATCAGTTGGCAGTTTGCTGGCTGCTGCTTCTGACTGGCTGAAACTCTGTGGTAGCACTTAGGGAGTCTGCTCCAATCAACAAATAGTGAGCTATCTGGAGTGCCATGTGATGCACAGTTAGGTGCAACTGCATGTATTTCTGATGGGCAACCCTGAAGCCACATTAGGTTCTGCTCTCAGCCACACACTGGCTGGTTTGTATTGTCATTGACGACAATTATGGTGGTCTTTTTCTCTCTCCTCAAAACATATCTCATGGAAATCACAACAAAATGAAATGAACCTAAACCAGCTAACAAACCCCCACCTAGCCACCTCACTCTTTCTTTCTCCAATATTCATGGTATCCATTCCAATTTCTGCAGCATAGAATCTTTTCTCCTGGAATAGTCAACAGTTATCATTGTTTTGAATCCTTCCATTATTACCAATGAATTCTTGGTTCCAGGGTATCTTCCCTTTTGCTGAAAAGATTCCATGGCCTAGGTGTTTACATCTGGGATAATCTGTCAATAACCAGGGAATTCTCTCTCAAAGTTGCTGACTACTCTTTCATATGCTTCTGTCTATCACTACTAAACTCTGTCAGCTATCTCTTTTATCTTTATCACTCCCCATCTTTCCAAAAATGCAGTATATTAGACGCAATAGCTGACAATATAGAAAAGGCACTTTCTCTCCATCTGTCTGTGAACATCGTTGTCTTTGGTGACTTTAATGCATACCATGATACGTGGCTGAAACATTCTAAAGGTACTTATGTTGCTGGTGTACAGACATTAAATTTTTCCCTTGTCCATTCCAAACTCAAATCATGGACTTCCCTACCTGTTTTTCTAGCCAAACTGAGCAATGTTCTTCTTTATTGGATCTCTTTCTTACTTGATCTCACTGCTATTGCCAAGCTTCGCAATACTGCCGTAATGGTAACTTGGACCACTTTGTGGTAACTATTAATATCTCCTTCCAAGTATCCATTAAACAGTAACCCCCTGTCCATAAGACCACTGAGATGCTGATTGGGACTTATTCCAGGATTTCTTTTCATGAGACTTTGGACTGATTTCTTCAACCTCCCAATTGAAAATTGCACCACTGAGGTTTCATCTTGGGTCAAAGCCAGCATGCATAGTTTCATGCCTTCTCTGAAATACTAGGAGAAACCACAATCCTATCCATGGTTCACACCATCATGCTTGGCTGCCATAGCACATAGGAACCACTATTTCTGGCTATCCCAGTATGACAATTCTCATTATGCAGTAGTCTATTAGTTACTGCCTGTAACAAATGTAAGCAAGTCCTTGAAGCAGCTCAGTCTCTGTTTGCTGAGAGAATGAGGCACCATATAGCCTCTAAAAATTTTGGCTCTCATGATTACTGGCATATCTGTAATAGGGTACTAAATAATTACAAGGTCTGTATTCCTCACATCTTCAATCGATGTGAGGTGTTATCATCCTCTGCTGATAAAGCTGAATGCTTTGCCAGTAAATTCTCCTCAAACTCTACTCTTGACTCATTTGGAGTACCCCTGCCTAACTTTCCACGGAGAATTAATTGTCTGTTGAGTGATATACGTATAACCCCTTCCATGGTTTCTGCTATCATCTCTAACTTTGATCTCCACAAAGCATGGGGACCTGATGGTATCCCTGTAATAGTCATTAAGAAGTTATTGAATATGAAGGAACCTGTATAAACCTATATGGAGTTATTTTTCCCTGGTGCCCTGACTACATGAGTTTAAACGTGCTACTAGATTGGCATCTAGGTCCCACACTTTTACTGTTGAAATAGTTAAATGTAAATACCACTTCTATTTCAGCAGTTTCTTTTCTTGCACTTCCTGAAAGTGGAACTCTCTTCCGCTTACTTGCTTCCCTGATAACTACAATGTTAAAAAATTTAAGTGCAACGTCAATCACCACCTTCTGTTGTCTTGAACCCCGTTCATCTTTTATCCTTTCCTCATTCCCCTTTATACCCAGGAATTTCTCTCACTCTCACTCTCTGTAAATACCTACATACTAGTTTGTTTGGGGTGAAATGATTAAAAAAACTGTAAAATAATAATTTATTCAAGTATATTGTGATAACCAAAGATAGGTTTTAGGGGCCAATTTCTCTTGGATTTATTCATAAATAAAACTTGATGTTGCACTGGTCTGGTGCTTCAGCTAACCTATGTATTTAGAAATTCTTGATAAAACCAAAATAAGAATATGCAATATTATTTGTCCTGATCTGTCATCTCAGCTTCAGGTTACTTTTGCACTACTGTAACATGGCTCTTCTGTGTCTCTTATTTTCATGATAAATTTTCTGATGAGCTTTCCTTTTTAGTACCTCAAGTTTACAAATTTAAGTGCAATACATAATCATCAGTTAGGTCTCAATATTTTACAAATCTTGCTTGTGGAACCCTCTTCTTTCTGGCTTCTAGTTTTCCAGACAACACTGATCTTCAAAAAATTAAAATCTTCTGTTTTCTTAATTCCTGTTCTTTAAATTTTCTCTCTCCTTAATTATGCCTTTCTTTTTCTCATATTCTTTCACTCAGTCTTGCATCTTAGTGGCTTTATTGCCTTGCTTGGTGTGACAAGATTAAAAAATATAATAAATTCTGCCATCCCTACAAAGAAGGATAGATATTATAAGCTAAAACTCTCACTTATTATATAAATATAAGAATATATGGAAAATTTCCATGGAGGTCACAATTTTAACATCCTAAGAGATGCAGGTGACACAGTGTTGATAGCAGAAACGTAAAGGAAACTACACAAACTTTTACAGAAGGTAGTGAAGGAAAGTAAGAAGAAAGGACATCAATTACAAGAAAATTGAATGCATTGCTGTTAGCAAAAGGGGAAAGGCCAACATGCAAATTACAAATTGGAGATATCAAAATAAAACAAGTGCAAATATTTAAATACCTGGAAAGCGTTTTAACAGAGGACGGAAAGTGTGACACTGAAATTCTAAGGTGTATTAGGATAGTGAAATGGAAAGTGTGACATTGAAATCTGAATCGGGATAGAAAAAGATGTATTCTAAAAGCTAAGCAAAGTATTAAGAAAGTGGAAAATTTCACTAGAAACAAAGAAAAGAGTACTGGACTGTTACATAATATCAGTCTTCCTATATGACAGTGAATGCTGGATAATCTCCTCACAGATAAAGAAGAAAATTGAAGCAACAAAAATGTAGTTCTACAGAAGGATGCTGAAAATATGATGGATTGAACATGTGAGCATCAACAAAGTTTTAGAGATAGTGAGGAAAGAGGGATTGGAAAATTTGATGTCCACAGGACATGTTGAATGCAAGAGCAGTAGAGGAAAACAACATCCCAAGTCATCTGGAGTAAATTGATGACAAAACAGGGTTTAGAAGAGATAACAAAAAGACAAAATTTGTTAAGAGCTACAAAAGACAGGAAAATGTGGAGAGCTACGATCACCAACATCATGAAGAGACACAGTACATAAATGAAGAAGAAGACTAGTTAATACCAATTTTATTATGAAAACATTAACTTTCATCATAAAATCTAACCGCTCAAGAATCATTCCTAAAGTAATGCTTTCTATTTTATTGATAGGCCTATAACATCACAGATGGATGTCAGTCATATAGAAATAGGAGGTTGAAATTTTCTACCTATAATCTATAATTATTTTTGTCTTGGTAGCAGATATGGATGAACAGATAAGAATGGGAACTATGAGTACAAATTATGTGCAAATACCCTTGGAAATGCATGAATCCATCTCTTCCCCCACAACTATGGGTCAAATAGTAAGACTTGTATCTGGGAAAAATCACTTATTCTCAAAACAATTGTTAATGTAAATATTTACTTGCAAAAAACAAATTATTCTTACAATCCAAAATATGTTAAAAAAGAACAAGTTAGTCAATAAAAATATTGTAGCAAATAGTGACTAAGTGATAGTCTAGCAAAATGGCATCTGACATGAAAGTGAATCCAAAGCAGAGATCTCTTACTGACTTCTTCCTTGCAGAAAATGTATACATTGATATCCATTAATACTTTTTGAATATCTACAGAGATGAAACAATCCCTTGCTGATATCTCCCGACGTGTGGATGGAGCGATTGCTGGTGGGTCTGTCTACAAAACTCTAGAGTCGGGATGCTGAAGGTAAATCAATCAGCTAAGTGACAAATTTTATATTTGTATTAATTTTATATGTTTATATATATATATATAAACATGAAAGAAGTAAATTAATACATCTATTTTTTAAGTAAATAAACAAAAAATATAATACAAATTAAAACATGCTTGAAATACATAACAGAATTACTCTTTCAAGGATAAAATTTAAGAGATCTGCCATTTTTTTGTGGGATATGTAATAAGGCTGATTGAAACCTCAAGCAAACTTTTTAGTTAAAAGGTTTATATTTTTCTTATTTTTTTAATCCTGTTGATTCCAGTCAGGATAGAAATGATTGCCAAATACTTTCCTCCTCACCATTTTATAGGAAGAAATCCCAACATGCATTTGCATGCCTCTGCCTATAAATTGGGAAGGGAAAATATCTTACAATCATTTCCATTTAGACTTTGGGGCAACTCATGGTGGTATAATGGTTAGCAAGCTTGTCTCACTAGAACAATTACGAGTGACTTCGTTCCTCACTGGGTGCCCCATAATTTCAGCCTTGTGCCACATCTAAGCTAGCTTAGAAAAACCTTTATATTGTGGTATATGTAAGATTGAGAGTTGTTGGACAAGTTCTTGTGGTTATCGAACATATTATATTGAATGAACAGGCCGTGATTGTGATTAACTAGGACTTGGATAGTTACTGAGTATCAGCCTTTCCCCAATTCCCCTACAGCCTCGTGCCACAATTTTATATTAAAAATGCAAAATCAATGTACATTTCCATTTAGACTGCGATGATTTATTTACATTTAAACATAGCCATTCACTCTATAAATCCAAAATGACCCAAATATTTTCAAGCAAAGGAAAGAGTCAGCCATAAATGTTTTTAATACTTTTTGTGAAGCTCAGTTCTTGAGGGTTTGTAATAGTCTGCCATGAAACTTCAGCTTCTTTGAAAATGAGAATCTTTTCATTTCTAAAAAATATTAGAATATATTGGAAAAAATCCTTCAGCTACCTTGAACAACTTGTACCACAATCAACTTCCATAGCATAACCAAAATTCAATCACCATCATTATGAGCCTGCAGGCAGTTTGTGGGGTACTCACCCAGACCATAGCAGTGGCAGGAATTTTAGGCTTGTTTCCATAGAAATAAAAAAGTGTGTCAAAATTCTAAGAGATTGTTCACAATTTAAAGTGAACACTGATTTTTCAGATGATTGCTGACTGGCTTAAGTTGTTTGATCTTCCCCTTCTCATGAAAAATGATATTTTACTGATATGGGTCAAATTTAAAAAAAAAAAAAAGGGATTCTTTCAGTTTCTTAATTTCTCAAACAAATATTCTTATCAGATGAGCCAGACTAAACTGAACAAGACAAAAATTTCATTACAAACTATACTTTTTAATTTTGGCTCATTTCACTTTACAGACAAAACAGAAATTCACTGCAAATCTGATAATTCCAAATCATTTGGAATAAAAAGCATTTGGAAGAGAAGATTCTGAAGTTTAATCGTGGTGTTTTTAAGCTTTGCTCTGGAAAACCAAAATAAACATTATTTCTACTGAAAAACAAGAGAATCTACATTAAAAGTTTTCTACTGGAAAACCAAGCCTTTTGGATAAAAATAATTTCTACGGAACAAGATAACCTTCCTAAAAAGCCTTACTCTGGAAAACCAAGCATTTTGGATAAATATAATCTCTATTGAAGCAAATCCTCTTCAAAAAACAAGAGAATGTTTGTGAAATGTTTTGCCAAGCATTTTGGATAAATATGATTTCTAATGAAGCTGATCCTTTTCAAGGAACAAGAGAATCTTCATGAAATGAATTTGCCTTGAAAATGAAGCATTTTGGATAAACATAATTTCTTATGAAGCAGAGCCTTTTCAAAGTACAAGAGAATCTTTGTGAAAAGCCTTCTCATGCAAGATCCATGCATTTTAGAGAAACATCATTTTTACTGAAGCAGATACTTTTCACAGAACCAAAGAAACTTCATCAACAACCCTGCTCTGGAAGACCAAGCATTGCGTTTAGGTATACATTTCAAGTAAATTGGAATAAAATCTAAGAAAGAATTTGGGTTTCTCATGAAATTTTATCAAAGGATCATATCCCACTATTTGCAACAGTCTATCTTTACAAGAATTCAAACATTAAAGGTCTACTGTATGATAACAAAAAATACAAAAAGCAATGTTTATATCACGTGAAACAACACTTAAAACAGTATTCAGAATCTTATGAAAAATTTGCTATGCAATGTCCATTACTTAATTCTAGCCAAAGTATCAATGCAGCCATTTATTATTAGCAAACTGCAATGTGTCATTGAAGCATTACACCAGAAATGCTCAGCTTTGTTGAACAGAATGCGTTTCATTCTCCAGCCTGACAATACAAGGCCACACCCAGTAAAACAAACACAAGAGAATACAAAATTACTAGTCTGGTAATTTTTACCTCATTCTTCATATTCACCAGAACTGGCACTTTTGTATTAGCATTTATTTCACTAACTGGAATATTTTCCTTGTGCCAAAAATAAGGAAGATATCAATACAGGTCTTTTTTTTCATCAAAACCTTAGAACTTTATTTGCAAAGTTGGGGAATAAGTCAGTCAGTTATGTGCCATGTGTGATACATGCTTAGGCGATCATGTATCTTGATGACTGATGAGGCAGATTTTTTTTTCCTGCAGTAGGTTGCCATTTCTTTCTGCAGTAGACCAGTTGTCAATCAAGGCTATAGAACCTGGTCTGTCCTGCTGTTTACCCATAGCTAGGGGGAGAAGAAGAGAATTAATACCTTTCCAAAGAGTATTAGCATGTAAGTGAATGGATTCGACTGGAGAATACTGATAGATACTAAATGAGATGAATTTGATGAATAGATTATCATGCAAATACACAGTACTGGATTGATTGATTGATTGTTTCTTATGGTTTATCAACCTGTTGCAGGTTGTTTAACAGCAGAAAATATTTTTAGATTATAAGAATTTTTTGGAGAAAATAATGATTTACTGATTCAAGTCCTACTAAATGACCAATATTTAAAAGGAGAATAGATGAATTCATATCTTTTCTGAGGGTATTTGCATTTTAGTTAATATAATGAACATGACTGGAATTGGAACTTTCTTCTCTGATTTCCAATCCTGAGCCATTATACATTACACCAACCAGGCATCCAAGCTTGAAGTACCTGTTATTCCCAAGTGGTCACCCATAAATGTCTACATGCCATGTTTCAACCACAGAAGGAACTTCTTCAGATTAATATTTTTATTGACAGAGTTAGTTCGTAGATGGGGAGTAGAAATACAAAAGGAAAATGGTTATAATTTTACATTGAAAATAATAATGATACAAGATACTTAACTATAGATTTAAATTTAAAATTTATGCTATTTAGTCTGTCTAGATGCATAAGCATGCTATCTTCATTCAGTTGTCTATTATCTTTGTATATTTATGTTTTTATTGTTATTGTTTTCAAGTATCCCACATTGTAGTTTTTTTCTCGGGAAAGGAGAATTATTCTATAATCCTGGATGTAAATTAGCCATGACAGATTCTAAAATTAGTAAACATTCAATATATTTTCACTTCAATAAATTACTTCCTCTTTTGAATAAATTTAAATTTAAAACTAAGTATCCCAATATCTTTAGCATTTTCAAAGCAAAATTGTAACTGGCATTTGTTGTTTCTTTCCTATGCCACATATAAATAGTAAATATCACTCTAACATTCTTATAGCCTTATCTTCTATATGGGATGTTGTGTGGGACTCATACATCTGGCCTTAAAAACAATAGATACAAACATAAGTAGAACATCAATGGCAGAATTTCTTGTTGAAAACCTATGTTTAGGTCCAGGTTTTGAATCAGAAATGCAGTCCTAAAAAGCAGGGTTTATCCCACATACATGCACTATAGCAACAAAAGTTAGCCCTCAAGGTCCACAAACATATAGAGGTATCTCAATTGGATGCATCTTGGTGAAAATATTAATGAACATTACATTAACTAGGCTCCCATTGTTTTATGAAAGTCAACTCCTCATGACCATTTTGTTTCTTGTTCTGGTAAAGGATATAATGATGGCATATATGTCAACAAAAACCTCCAGGAAATTGCTTACCTCTCTGATAGGAAATCGTATACCTACCATGTCAACCTAACAGCAGAATATGACCACATCAATAGAAATTTCCACTTTTCATCCATTATAAACTACATTCCAAACTCTGAATCCACTAAATGCATCAATCTAATAAAGGAACTTTATCAGTCAACAAAGCCTTACATGTCCAATGAATACTCCAATACAGTAACATTTTAAACCTCATCAAGAGGAAAAAATAAGAGCCCCAGTCGATTTAATCTTTTCCTAGACTACGCCCTTCACATTTACAAGCACTGATATGATGAAGAGATGTGCACTGATCATTTAAGCATTCCATCTTATATGTCACGTTTCAGCCATAGAAAGAACTTCTTCAGATTAATCATTTTTAGTAATAATCCCAAATGAATCTACTGATATGAAAACAGTGATTGCACATTCTCTCCTGAGGCCAATGTGCTAATGATGAGGAGTAGTGGCTATGCTGATGACATAGGTATTCACAGTGGGTATAAGTATGATCTTGAACAAAAAAAAAAAAAAATCAACATTCTCTATCAAGTTATCCAAGTAACAGGAGTCAAGATAAATAAACTTAAATTTAAGGCTGACAAGATTTTTATTGCTGGAAATATATTTTTTTTTTTAATGTATTGCTGTTAATTTTTTTTTCCAAAAAAGTATTGCTGGTAATATTTTTCTTTTTCAAAAATGTACTGCTGGTAATAATTTTTTCCAAAAATATTGCTGGTATTAAAACCTATTTTTATACTTTCATAGTGTTTTTACCCCTTTTGGGTGTTAACTATTTGCCCATAGCTGGGACCCTAATAAGTGCTACCACCCTGGATCAGGGTGGACCTGGGAACACCAGCAATTAAGAGGTATTTCCATGCTCCTCAAAACCTGATTAAAGGTCTTGCTGTCAGATGTAGTTTATCATCTTACCCAGGACACTGATATTGTTTATTGTCATACCTAGGACACTATTTTCTCATTCAGTTATCCTTCTAATACAAAGTGTATTAAAATGTTAACCAGAAAATATATATTTGCTTAACTGGAATATTTTCTTTCTTATATGGAGGATATCACTACATGTCTTTTAGTTTGTTTGTTTTTTTCATCAAAGCCCTAAAAGTTGATCTGCAAAATAGAGTGAATACTAATACATACTAAAAGAGAGATGAATTTGATGAATAGATTAACATGGAGATATCCAGTATTATAACGTTGGTCATTCCATACAATTATGGTGCACTTTACGAAAAAAACTAAATATTTTAACCATAACTTTTTAAAATTTTTGGTTCTTATCTTGTTCTTTCTTGCTTATTAAAATTTATTGTGTGTCTTTCTCACAAAATATCTCATCATTTGTGAGAAATAATTTATTTTAGCCAAAAGAGAAAAAAACATATATATGTATCAAATCAAAAATGCACTACCACCATGAACATCACCATCATCATGGCTATCTCTTAATTTTAAACTTTAAAAATGCCCCCTCAAAGTATGTAAACCAAACTTAAAACTCCAGTATCATCAGTTGTTTTTTTGTAAATTTCATGAAAATCCTTATTTAAATGCAAATTATTATCCTCATCTTTCTTGTTGCTATCACACTGATTCAGCCATCGTAGCCTGCAGCTTTCTTCAACTGTATGATGATCCAAGTAACTTACAATGAATTTCAAACTGAACCCTTTTTTAATCTACAAGGGTACATTGTCCCCATTCCACTGCTCATGCCTAGGGATATTTTGTCTTATTCTTATTTAATACTACTCAGTTATTGCTCAAACCATTTACACTGAGCCCAAGTACATACCACCCAGCCCAGGGATTGAACTTACAATTGCTATATCACCAAACAATGCCTTAAACCATAAAGCTATTGTCATGGGACAGTTCTGTGTGAAGAATTTGAAGCCTTTAACCTGACCTGCCTGATGATGAGTGCTGCTGTGCTTCTGCTGGGTACATTTGACTGCACTCACTGAAGCTTTCTCTTTTGTTACAACTGCTGATGATGATGATGATAAAGTCAGGAGGGCTCAACTGAAATGTTGTAATAACAACAAAGATGAGGCTAATAGTCCATACGCAAAAAAGGTGAATAATTGTAACTCTTTATTCCAGAAATTTAGACAGAGATTCATGAAAATCATTTTGACCATTTCTAAATCCTACCTTATCCTGCTTGTAAGCAGTTGCAAAAGTCTCAGTTTAGAACTTTCTAAAGATTGACAGAAAAAAGACGATAATAAAATCGTAGTAAAACAGGGAGACAAATTGAAAAGATTGTTGGCTTGATAAATAGATTGATTGACTAAGAGAAAGGTTAATGGACAAAGAGATAAATGCATACAGGCAGAGAGAGAGAGAGAGAGAAACAGACAAACAAAGTGAATTCAATTATACACAGATAGATTGTAGAATTGCCCTATGAGTCTAAAGTTCAACTGTAGATAATATTGTACAAGTAATACATTTTGTTTCACTTTCCTCTGTGCACAGCAGAGATGGTGTTAGTGGCTGGGAAAGAATAAGATTAGCTTAACTTTCGATTGACATTTGAAAAATGATTTATTTGAAGCCCTCTGGCCCATTTCCTATTTCTTCCCACCCTCTCCCGACTCCCCCTTTCTTTTTTCTCTCCTCACTCTCTCTCTCTCTTCATCTCTCGCTCCCCCTCTCTCTCTCTCTTACACCTCTCTCTCTTCATACATATATATATATATATATATATATATATATATAATAAGATGGTGCTGAAACGTTCTTTGCCAGGCATACTTCCTAAAATCTGACCAAACATCAGAATTTTTAAAAATCTATTCTTGGTTTGAATGAGAAATTGTCAGCACCCTCTTATTGTGTGCATGCACATGTGTGTGTGTGTGTGTGTGTGTGAATAAACACAAAAAACAGTGTGTTCCATTCAGCGTGTCATCACATTTTAGTTGTCAAAACAGTTAATGTCCCTAGCCGTCAGTAAGGATTTCATGTTTCTCTTACCTTATCTTTTTAGGTATGATAGTGCTATCATAAAAGGATTATACTAGTGGGTGGGTGAGTAATCATTTCTCTCTTTCTCACTATATGTGAAAACACACACACGCGCACGTATATGTATACATACATACATACATATATATATATATGCACACACAAATATACAAATCTCTTGCTTTTCTTAAGGCACATGGCAAAATATCTTTCAACTCCAAAATTAATTAGACATATATTTCATGCCCCATGCCCAGTGAGGTTCTAACATCATTACACTGGCTGCATCCATAGCTATATGGAACCCACTCTATTTAATTGCGCAAAATCTCTGTTGACCCTACAAGTAGGTTCATCTGCCCTTTGAGAGATCCTGTTTTTAACCTTTCTTGCAGTCTAACCACCCACCTAACCAGATAAACTGATGACCCAGCCATGCAGCAAGTAGTATTGGGTTACATGTCACCAGTAACCCACATAGAGTGACCTGGCATAATTATATTTTTTTATATTTATTAAAATTACAGCACAACTGAATTATAAAATTTCTATGAAGCCATAACATCAACAGCCACAACAGGGAATAAATATATATATATATATATATATATATATATATATATATATATATATATATATATATATAATATTTTTTTGTTTAAAAATATGATTCCTTCACTACATAAGAGTTCTCATGTTTCAAAAACGAGAGCCGAAACCATTCAAATAATTATTAAAATAATGGTTTCGGCTCTCGTTTTTGAAACATGAGAACTCTTATCTAGTGAAGGAATCATATTTTTAAACAAAAAAATATTATAATAAAGCTCTACTTCTGTGTGGAGCACTGTCATCTTAAAAATAAAAACAAAAATACTAAGGAACTCCGGATTATGAACCCAACATGTTCTTTTCTATTTTCTGCATACCTGTGCACTTATATATATAAACTGGTAATAATCTGTTAGTATATAATCCAAGTGAATCCCAATAATATAAAATATTAAAACTGATCCACAAAGAGAGCTCAATGTATTTATTCTAACAGAGCATATAAATTACTTTACTAAAAATTTACTTTTTCCGTTTTTCTTCCTTTCTTTTCTTCTGCCTTGTTTTAAAATTTACTTTAGGTCTGGTTTCTTTTCATTTTATTTTATCTTATTACCTTGACTGGTTTGAAAATCCTTGTGAGTAAATCTTAAATTGTAAAGTGAAATGATCATAACTATGAGGTAATTTTTGAAATTCCTTTTGTATGTAATATATATATATATATATATATATATATATATATATATATATATATACACCGTAGCACAAGGTCAATTCACTTATGCAGTTAATTAGGTTATCATAAAACATTTCATATCCCTTCATACATCTCTTACTTTACTTCTTGTGCAAGTAATCATAACAGTAAATTTAGCAAATAATGATAAATACAAAAAGTCCCAAATATTTCAATGTAAGCATTTCTCTGTTAATCACGCAATTTTTCTTCTTTTAAATGATCTATACCATTTCATCCCAAGCAAGGCAATAAAGCCACTAAGATGCAAGGAGGGTTACTGAGAGAGAAGGAAACTAAGAAAATGTTACTGAGTCAAAAAAAAACATTAAAAAGATCAAGATTCACTGAAGCAGAAAATACCAATTGATGCTGCATTTAAATTTTTGAAGATCACAGTTACCAGGTAAGCAAAAGGCTGAAAGAGAGCTTAACAGGTGAGAAGTGAGAGAAGAAATTATTAGAAGAGAACTTATGCTTATGGAGCAATTTCAACAGTGAAATCATGAGGCCTTGCTGCCAATCTTGATTTTTTTGTATAATATTTTGAATATTATTCTAATAAAATGTGGTAGAAGAAATTTCTTTAAAGTATTTTAAATTTAAAGAAATTTCTAGTGAATTAGTCTTCCTATGGAAACCTTTGCCGAAATTACCATCAGTGGATGTATAATACAAACAGGAACAAATCTATAAATTTCTTTGTTTCTTGAATTATCAATTCTTGTATTTCTCAGAGTCTTCAAGGAATAAGCAGAAAATATTTTCCTTTAACAGAAATTTATCATTGAGTATAACATTTTCAGAATTTAGAAGATATTGAATACAGTTGATTCTTTTGTTCTGTTTTGTGTCTAAACAGCTGTTTTAAAGAGAAAACTTCTAGAATTGAATCTCAGATATCAAAATCCAGGGTTCAGTTCTCTAAACACAGGACAACTCCATCAAACTGAAGCTTATTTGTTTTATCCAATACATTTGACTATCTGATATTTTCATTAAGATTAATACATGCATTGGGCAATATCAAAACTTATGGAATACATATATAAAGCAGCTGCAGCGTTTCATTAAATAAAGCTTTAAGGTCTTTTGCTGGAACATTATATATGCTTTGCAATATTAGTTCATATACAAGAGATATATAAAGATATATGCAATGGTTTATGACTCCCTAATAGATTGTAAAACAGATGGAAAGGTAGTGCCAAGTAATAATATACAAGACAATGATTTAGTGATAAGTGAAATGTGTTTAGCGCTAATGTAGTAAATCATGAGATTTTCGGACGGTATTCTTACAGATGAAATGCTGTTTGGAAATTGGTTCTGCGGAGAAGAGAAAATAGGAATGAAATAGGATGAGGGGAATTAAAAAGAGAGAAGATGATGGAAATACAAAAAGAATGAAAGCAAAGAACAAATAAAGAATAATAGAAATGAGTGAAAGATGGATCAGAAAAATAAAATAAGAAATAATGAAAGGAAAAATAAAGGAATTGAAGAATAAAAGGTCAAGAAAAAAGAAGTAGCAAAAAGTAAGAAAGAAGCTGTAAAAAAGAAAGAGAAAGCAGAACAGATAGAAGGAAAGAAAAAAGTAAAGTAAAAAGAAAGAAATAGTTACAAAAAAAAAAAGAATAACAAAAGAATGAAGATAATAGAAAAAGAATAAATAGCAAAAAAAGAAAAAAAGAATAGAAAAAAGGAAAGAAAAGGAGTAAAGAAAAATAACAAATAAAGAATAAAAGAAGGCAATGAAAAAAGAATAAATAGCAAAGAAGGAAAAAGAAGAATGGAAAAAAAGGAAGGAAAAAAGTAAAGAAAAATAATGAATGAAGAATAAAGAAGGCAATAAAAAGAATAAATAGCAAAGATGGAAAAAGAAGAATGGAAAGAAAGAAGGAAGGAGAGTAAAGAAAAATAAAGAATGAATGAAGAATAAAAGAAGGCAATGAAAGAATAAAACAAATAGGAAAAATTATAATGGAAAATGGAAGGTCAAAAGAGAAGCAAAAAAAAATAGAGATAAAGAAAAATATACATGAATACATAAATTGAGATAGAAAAATGGCAGCAATACAAGTATGTAGGTATGGCAATGCATCCATAGCTATGGATGAAAAATACTTTTATTTCACACAAAAAAATAGTGAAAAATACATTTATTTCAAGCAAAAAATACTTTTGACATATGCCTTCATTTTCAATGTCCTGAACCCTGAACTTCTCTATTAATCATTTATATCAAACATTATACAATGAAAATTTCAGAGAAAAATTGAGTTAATATATGAAGAAAATGAAAGAAACAAATTAAATAAAATTTTATGCATTTTACAAAAATTAGATAACAAATCGATCCATTAATTTAGAAAATTCATTTTATATACTCTAAGAAAATTAGAAAATTCCTTTTCCATCAAAAACCAACAAAGATATTCCCAAAAACTTAAATCAGCATTATAATTATTTCTCTGTTAATGTTTTCTTTGGTTTTAAACCTAAAACAATATTATAAAAATTATAATTATTTCTCTGTTAATGTTTTCTTTGGTTTTAAATAAATAATATTTGGCTATTCTAATGGTTCCAACCACCTGAATCTCCATGGAACTGAACAAAAAAAAAACCTCATATTCATCGTCTGTTAGTATATAAATTTACTAGTGGTCATGCCAATATGTAAGCTTATAACAGTCCAAAGTGTATGAAAAAAAAGAAAGATAAAAATTGTTCAAGTCTTATAATAAGTTAAACAAGAATGGCATTTTAAATACCATATTGTGACAAGGAAATGACCAATCAGGTTTGTTCTGATTTTGGGCCAAACAGAAACTGTTTATATAGACAAGCGCCATCACAGGAAACAAAGTCCTAAAGTCTGATAAATGAATATCTAAATATTCAGACTATATGTCATAAAGTTGATTTATTTTACATTCATACTCACTGGTTCTAGGCCTGATATAAATTGCTCCCTTACTTATCAGGGGGCAGATGGTACTGTCTGTCTTCTGGATATGTTAAAGCATTTAGCATCAATATTTTGTAATGTTCTTTAGTTGTTTTAAATTAAACTTTTTCTTTCAACTCCATATATATATATATATATATATATATATATATATATATATGTGTGTGTGTGTGTGTGTGTGTTTGAGGGATATACTGAAAAGTTATCAGCCTGACCCACTTCTGCAAATCTGAGCAAATTGCTAAAAATCAGTTTTTGTTTTGTTGAACCAAGAACTTTTCAGCACCTCCCCACATACATATAAGTCTACACATGAACACATGCACACACACACATATATATAAGATCATCACCTAATGCTAAAGATCATTTATTTTGCATCGCAAATATTTATTTTTCAACATAAATTCCTTCTTTGTCAATGAACTTAATCCAAAACTTCTCTATTACTCATAGTGATCATACATTATGCAGTGAATGATTTTCAGATAAAATTAAATTAATAACTGTTAGACTTCAAATTTACTAAGCCATTCTCATATATATTTATATATATATATATATATATATATATATATAGATAGATAGATAGATAGATAGATAGATATCGATAGATAGATAAGTTTGAATATAAACTAAGTAACAAGATATTAGCAACTGTATATGCATGTGATAGTGTGCATACGCAGATATGCAAATAAATATTTATTTCATTTAATTCATGTTGCAAACAAAATAGAGCTCAATTTAGTTAAATAGAGCTATGAAGTATATATTAATAAATACACATATACATACATTTGTAGTGCAACTCAAAGTTTCATGGTTTCTAAAATCATCAGGCATATATGAGGAATGGGTTGCTTATTACAGTTGTCTTTTAAAAAATACTGGGTTTCATGAGAGGAGCACTAAATTATATGCAGATTTAAAGCTCAAAGTTAATATAAACCCAATATATTATTGGGGTATAAATTCAAAATATATAGTTTATGGAGGGAGATATTGGGAAAAAAAATTATGCAAGCTTAAAGTTTATATGGTACATGTTTTTCTGTTGTGGAAAAAAAAATTATATACATATATATATATATATATATATATATATATATATATATATATATATATATATGTAATTGAACATTGAAGTCAACAGGCTGTTTCATGATAGACGCAATTGTCAGGCCGCCAATGATTGCATCTAGCAAGAAACAGCCTGTTGCATCTGAGTGTTGACTTCAATGTTCACTTTTATATTTACATATGCTCTATCTCTGATATTGAGCACTTTATCCCATAAATATAGCACATCTTAAAGCTATATTTCTTCATATATATATAACTAGCATATATATATATATATATATATATATATATATATATATATATAGATAGATAGATAGATAGATAGATAGATAGATAGATAAAACAAAACACCCAGCATAGAGAAAGTGCTCATTCACAATCAACTGCACTGGGCAGGGCATCACAGGAGAATGGATGATGAGAGATTGTCTAAGCACCTGTTTTATGGAGAGTTTGTTCTTTGTAAGTCTTGCAAATGTAAACCCAAGAATCCTTTCAAAGATGTCAGTAAAGACAAACTGAAAAATCTTAAAATTAGTAGGAAAAAAGAGTCAAAGCATAGGTCTGACTGGAGAGAATTAGTTTTTGGTGGTAGCTAATGGTAGCTAACATTTTGAGGTCAAAAGGGTTGAGCATTTGATATTGTATCCCAGAAGATAATTAGTTTGAGCATGTATGTAACATCTGTGGGAAGATTGTTCTATCTTGTACTGGATTTGCTAGTCATCTAAGATCACATAAAAAATTAGCAGTCTAATCCTATGTGAATCTACTTCCTGATAGATCTGCAGTTTTGAGATGACATACTGTCTGTGACTGGGTTGAAGCAGCACATGAGAATGCACAAAGGGAAAGTCACATTCAAGTTTCTCTAAAAGTCTTTTGTGTGTCACATATTTAAAAAGTATGCAAGAGCAAGGATGGATTGTAAAGTCATCTGCAGGATCATGAGCACTCAGCTGAACTCTTATGTGATTTTTGTGAAAAAGTGGCAGTTATTATTGTTATACATTGTCACATAAGTTATGTATTGATAGCTGATAATCAGAAGTAGCATTGTTGGTTTTGGTGCATATGAGTTAAGACCACCAAACACTTAATTGTCCTTTATTTTATACCTACTAAAAATGTTTATATGAAAGGCAGCATTTAAGATCATGACTTAAAAATAACCATTACTGAGATGACTTCATCCAATGAAAACAGACTTTTTCACCTTTAAGCAGTTGTTAACATCTATGAACATAAGCACTCCAGTTTGTCAGCCTGTTTTCTTTCTTTTAGATCTTTGTTTACCAAAAATTCATAGATGGTTAATGTTTTTGCTTTCAGAAACTTAATGAAATTTAAATCTACTTAATGCACTTTGCTTTATTATCAGAATTGCTCTTGTTAAAAGGGTTTTCGAGATCAGCATATTTATGAGATTATTCTTGTCAATGTTTCTTTTAAGTTATAAATAAAAAAAAATTTAAAAAAACATACATATATATATATATGTATATGTATACTAGATATATCTGATAAAACCTGAATTTTATACCCATCTATTCACATAAATTTCATGGATGGAATGAGTAAGCAATAAGGAAGTCTTAAAGAAAACGGCAACAGGAAAGAATACTTTTACTCAGAATCAAGAAAAGACAGCTGAAATTCCTTGGGCACATAATGAGGAAGTGGGGTGGCTAGGAAAACTTAACCCTCACGGGATATATTGAGTTCAAGAGAGACAAGAGAAGGCAGCAAATTATTTAGCTGATGAGCTTGTGTAAATGGATGGTAGAATTGAGGGAAGGGCCTTAGAAGGAAGAAAAACTGCTAAGAGCCACACAAGATAAGAGTTTAGAGAGATTCATGATCAACTATATCCTGGAGGGATGTGGTACATAGAAGAAAAAGATCCACATGTATAAAACTCTGTAAGGCTAATGACTATAAAATCTGAACTAGCAATGATGAACCTAAAAATGGTTGGTTTTTACTTTCAATGTTTCATTTTCTGTATTTGTTTCATCTTGACATGTCATTCTGTTTACTTATCACAGTTCTCACAGTTTCTTTATAGAAATAACGGACAACTCTGATATTTCTTCATAGGAACAACAGTTCTGACATTTCTTTATAGAATTAACAGCTCTGATATTTTTTTTATAGAATTAAAAGCTTCAATATTTCTTCATAAAATCAACTGCTCTGATAGATCTTGATAGGATTAACAGCCCTGATATTTACTTATGGAATTAATTACTGTGATATTTCATTATAGGATTAACAGTTGTTATACAGGGTGTCCATAAAGTACGTGTGCACTTTAAAACATTTATAACTTTAAAGTGCACACGAAATTTATGAACACCCTGTATTTATTTATTTATAGAATTAACTGCTCTGATAACTCTGTATACTATTAACAGCTATGAAATTTCTTTATAGGATTAATTGCTCAGATATTTTTTTATAGGATTAACAGCTCTTACATTTTTTATAGAATTAAATGCTCTGACATGTCTTTACAGGATTAATGGCTCTGATGTCTTTACAGGATTAAAGGCTCTGATATTTCTTTATAAGACTAACTGCTCTGGTATCCCTTTATAGGTTTAATGGCTCTGATAGTACTGTACAGGATTAACAGCTCTGGCGTTTCTTCATAAAATTATCAGCTTTGGTATTTCTTTATAGGATTAATTGCTTTGATTTTTCTTGATAGGATTAAAAGTTTCGATAATTCTTTAAAGAATTAACAGTCCTGATATTTCTTTATAAAATTAACTGCTCTGATAGTTCTGTATAGGATTAACAGTTCTGATATTTCTTTATAGAAATAACTGTCCTTATACTTCTTTATAGAATCAATAGCTCTGATATTTCTTTATAGAATTAATTGTTCTGATATTTCTTTATACAGGGTGTTTCAAAAAGAATACGCCAAAATCATCACGTGATGTGTCAAAAACGAAAAAAATTACAAACCTCTAGCATGAACACATGTGTTGTATATACATTCAAGTTTCATTTCATGTTTTATAAGTGCTCAATGTGGCCACCACCGGCAGCGCGGACAACATCAAGCCGATATGAGAATTCCTCCCAAACGCGCCTCAGCATGTCACGGTCCATCATGTTGATTACAGCTGTTATTCGATCTTTCAAGTCATCGATACTTGCTGAAAGTGCTGGAACATAAACTTTAACATACCCCCCACAAGAAAAAGTCACACACAGTGAGGTCTGGGGATCTGGCAGGCCAAGCACAGAGAGTAAGATCTTTAGCACCTCTCCTCCCAATCCATTGCTGAGGCACGTTTTCATTCAGATAAGTACTAACCCCAAGATACCAATGGGGTGGTACTCCATCTTGCTGAAAAATGAAGTCATTCGAATCTGCTTGCAGTAAAGTGAATAGCCAGTTTTGGGTGCTCTGTTCCCCAAATGCACACATTGTGACGATTGACTGTGCCTCTCAAATGGAAATTCGCTTCGTCACTAAAAACCAAACGTGAAAAGAGAGTTTCATCACCTTCCTCCATCTCCAGCATTGACTCACAGAATGTCCTCCGCATCACCTTGTCATAATTAGTAAGTGCTTGGACAAGGCTTAGTTTGTATGGTTTCATGTGTCATCGTCTCTTTAACACATGCCAGACAGAGGTATGAGGAATGGCAACCTGAAGACTTGCTCGACGTACGGACTTACGTGGGCTGCTCTCAAATGCATCATGAATCCTCTCCACTTGCTCCTCTGTAACACGTGGTCTTCCAGGACTCTTTCCTTTGCACAGGCACCCACTCTCTTTAAACTGTTTAACCCACCGTCGAATGCTCTCACGATGGGGCGGATCAATGCTGAATTCTGTTCTGAAAGCACGCTGCACCGTGACAATGGCGTTTGGTTTCGCGAACTCAAGCACGCATAATGCCTTCTGCTGAGGAGTCGTCATTTTGATTGATCTTCCCACAATTCAGCTGCACCAGAAGCGGTGAAACTGACACCCAATCAAACTTTGATAAGTACTCTATCAAATAACCACTGATTCAGTTCACTACAATGCTATAGACCTGAAAAAACAGCGTAATGATTTTGGCGTATTCTTTTTGAAACACGCTGTAGAATTAATTGTTCTGATATTTCTTTATAGAATTAACTATTCTGAAATTTCTTTATGGAATTAACTACTCTGCTAGTTCTCCATCTGTGGCAGATAACAAGAACCACATCACTTGAGGACTTTCAACAGCAGCAACAACTAAAATGGATAGCACATGTAATTCGAAGAGAAGATAATGACATGATCAATATTTTACCATTCTACATTATTTCAAACAAAAGGTTAGTAAGGAAACCCCCATCAATACTGAAAAGAGCAATAACAGTTACTGGACCTGAGAAACTTATTTTCATGAAAAATTGTTTTGTAAATTTCAACCAACAGTGACATTGGCTGCACTGTCAATGAATGCCAAATGTTTCCTCATAAAGAGATGACTAATATTACCGTTACTAAATGACTTAAAAATTTCAGTCATTTTGGCCTTTATGAGTCCCAACATCCCCATAAATTGCCCAGGCTACTGGGGAATCAGTGCTTTTATCATCAACATTTCTAGGATCAAAGCTAGAGATCTCAGTGTGCTTTTCTATTTAATCCATAGCTGAGGGGAAAGAGGTGGATTTATTGTCCCATTCCCAGATTATTTGTGCAAAAAAGTGAGATCCTACTGATTTCCCTTTCTAAACTTCTGACTCCGCATACAAGGAGCTTAACTGTTAAAAGAGTTTTATAATTAACTTTTTAATTATTTCATCCCAAGCAAGATAATAAAACCACTAAAACACAAGGGGTTTACTGAGTGTGAAAGAATAATAAAAAAAGAAAAACATTATTAAGGAGAGAGAACAATAAAAGAAAATGGAGCAAGAAGACAGTAGATAATGATTAACATTGAATATAAATTTTTGAAAATCAGAGTTGGCTTCAAAGCAAGAAGCCAGTAGAGGGTTTCAAAGGCAAAAATGTGAGAAAGGAAATTGTTTGCAAAGAACTTACAGTTTCATCTAGCCAATTAAGTTGTAAAATGATGAGACCTAGCTGCCAATCTAGTACTGTGCTTAAATTCATAAAGTCTAGGAACCATAGAGCAAAGTCCATCAGAACAATTAACATGAAAATATTTATAAAAAAGTGTTATGGAGTGGTTACACAGTAAAGGCTTGTATTTGTAGTAAGTCGGTCCTAAAATAGGTTCAGCGTACAAGACGTTAGGAACTTGATATAATAGTTAATGATGCAGAGAAATCTAGTTGTGGTCGCTGATACTTTAGTATCCAACTAACAGTCGTCCGGCACCGATTGACTGACCGACCCACCGAGCGACTCTTACTACTCCTACTTATTATAGGTGGGAGAGTTCATTTTATAGTTTGTTCCACTATAACAAAAAGGTACAGGGAAACTACTGCCTTGAAATTACTAATTCTTACGGAGCATTAGCTTTAGCTCTAAAAAATTTGTTTGTATTGGTTCTACTGATTAAATTAAGAGGTACAATTCAACCTACAATAAATTAAAATAGAGCTCGGAGGTTTTTCTTTTGTCAAAGATCAATTTCTTCTAAATTCACTGAATGGTTAATACCTGGCAGCCAAATACGTTACGGTTATCCTAAAAGCAACTAGGATTTATTATTGGAGGACATATTAAAAACAATGATACACAGATTAAACTGTGTTGATAGCAGACTCAGAAAGAAAACTGAAATAACTTATTAGACAAGGTAGTAAAGGAAAGCAAGATGAAATGATTAACCATTAACTGGAAGATAGCCTACCTAGTTGTCAGCAAAAGGACAGTTCAAGGTATGTGTTACATATCAGGGATGTCAAAACCCAGGAAGTTCAGAAATAATAATAATAATAATAATAATAATAATAATAATAATAACAGATGACAGTATATGTGACACAGAAATACAATATTGTAGGGAAAAGATGCTATTCAGAAACTAAGCAAGGAAATAGTAAAATATCCATAGAACTATAGAAGAATGTTGAAATGCTATATTATATCTAATTGTAATAACTGAATAGACACAAACAGAAAGATAACACTGAGATTATCCTGAAGATTACCCGGCATAAGCTAAACACCATAAGATGCACAAATTACATTGTGCTGATGATGTTGGGTTGTTATTTTATAATAACTCCCAAACATATAAATATGAGGAACTAAGGGAAATGAAAAGAGGGGTGTCAAAATACATTTTTTTTTTAATCAAAAAAGGCAGGAATGCCACTAGTATGCAGGTGATTACAGTGAGCGAAGGTGATTGAAAAGACTGGGTATGTCGAGGACTGATGAAAAGATGGGAACTGAATGGGGTTCAAGAAAATAGATGATGTTGATTGATGTTGCATTTAAATTTTTGAAGATTGTAGTTGTCAGGGAAGCAAGGAAACAGAAGGGAATTCCACAGGCAGGAAGTGCAAGAAAAAAATTGTTGGAGTAGAACTGGCAGTTACATTTAACTAATTCATCAGCAAAAGAGTGGGACCAAGATGCCAATCTAGTAGCATGTATTTACCATTTTATTAACAGTCACATTGCAAAAGACAATAAAACATGACACAAACATAGTACTTACAAATATATGATGGTCATACTCTAAAAGATTACTACATTTAAGTTAAGTTTATGGCTTACTATTTAGGAATATCTTTAGTTCCCCATCGGTGTGAGTCTGGGTGTTGGCCGTGGCACGTCGTTTTCAAACCTTTTCTCAAGCCCAGATTACTTCTCTAATGTGCCAAGGGCACAAACTCACCTATATTATTTGATCACCCTATGAAGAGTTCTATCTAAACATCCACACTAATATTTATTAGTGATTGTTTAATTTTATTTATTCTTCATTTAACATAATGTATGAGTTTGGTGATGAAGGTGAAAACAAAGCCTTATCTCAGAAAAGAATTTGTGTTCTCTGGTCTATCTGTTGAAAAAGAAAATCAGAATTAAGGTCAGACAGACTTTAGTAGGCCATGAAATATTTGTTTACAATTACCAGACTTAATGAACATTTCTTCCTCCAATAAAAGAACACACTATATTGGACAACAGAATAGAGATCTTTAACCTGTCTTTCATTAAATCACCTTTCAGATATTGATTTCACTTTTTCAAAATACAGCAATGTTTATTCAAACATGTGATCCCAGTAAAATATAATGTTTATAGCAATAAGAAATGCAAATTATATCAAATGTAGATTTAAAATCTGCATCTACCTTTTATCTACACATTGGTCTTATCATTTGTTAGTAATAATATATTTGTGTTGGGTGGTTATTTCATCATGGCTCCTTGCCTTAAAGAGCTCCCAAACATACAAGATACTAAGGGAAATTAAAAGATGGGTGCCAAGATGTGTTTACCAAATTTATTAACAGTAACAATGCAAAACATCACTAAAGCATGACATAAACATAGTACTTACAATAGGTGATGGTTGTACTTTAAAAGATTACTACCTTTAAGTTAAGGTGAGTTCGTTGGTTACCATCATATCTTTGTTCCTCATTGGTGTGAGTCTAGATGTTGGTCATGGCACATCTTGTTCCATTAATTTCTCAGACTAATTCTCTAACTGTGCCAAGGGCCTAACTCTTATCTGCTCACTAGGTGAGGGGTTCTATATAAAACTCTCCAAGGGCAAACTCAGAAGGAGAACTGAAAGAACTATTAGAAAAAGTAGTTGAAGAAAAAATGAATAAAAGACTTATCATTAACAGTAAGAATATGGTTGTCAGCAAAAGACAGTTCAAGTTTAAAGCTATCAATTGATGACATCAAAATCAAGTAGTTACAGAAATATAACTATCTGATTAGTGTCATAACTATGTAAAACATGGTACCAAAATCTGAAAGCATATAGAAATAGGTCAAAATACTTTTAGAAAATAAGCAAAATATAAATGTCTATAGGGCATTTTTAAATTACATCTAAAATACTTATATATAACTTATTTCATTTGTTGAATATGTTGTATTATATTTCTATCTATATTTCTGAGATGAGATATTGTAACTATTTACACTATTTACATTGTTCAGACTGTTGACTTCATCTTTATCACAATGTTTCGGCCATTTTACAATCCAGCCTTCTTCAAGGAGACGTGGCCCAATGAATAAAAGCAATCCATTGACCCAAACAGTTATGAGTTTAATACCTGGCCACAGCAAGGGTGAATAAAAACTTGGTGAGTTGAGTTGCTAAAGGGAAATAACTAAAACAGAAATATCCAGAAAAAGGCATGGCATGTGGAACTATAACAATCTATCCCAGTGATTTAAATTAAATGGTTCAGTTCAAAATTCCAACATATATCACCTGAAGAAGGTTGGAGCATACAATGGCTGAAACACTGTGAATATAGTAATAAAGATGAGGACAACAGACTGAACAATGTAAATAGTGTAATTATGTTCAAAGAAATATAAAATCAAGAGTTAAGTGTGAAGGAAAAGATAATGAAGAAAAATAAACAGTCCATCCTAAGTTATTATGCAAATCACATAAACCACAATAACATGAATTTGCTTTGAAAATTTCTTAGCAAACTTTAAATGATTAATTTAAATGACAAAAAGAATATTTAATGAATACTTCTGAGTCATAATTAATGACAACAACTAGAATAATTAATAAAATAATTAATAAAAATAATTAATAAAAATAATTAATAAAAGGGTCATGGAAAATTAATTTTGGAAAGTTGCTTAGGTTACTAAAGATGAGTTAATGAAAGTTCACCAAGTGTTTAGAACAAAGAGAATAAAATTTCTTGTTTGAGATTAATAAGAAAGGAACTGGCCTGATGATTGTGTATAAGCCTGAAACCGACTGTCACCTCTGGGTGTTGACAATAATGTCCAATTTTATATTCATATATGCTCTATCTCTGATAATGAGCACATTAACCCATAAATATAGCATAACTTAAAACTATATTTTATCATATATATATATATATATATATATATACTCAACTCTCCCATCAAATTCGATGTATGAGGGTGAAGCAACTCAGTTCCTAGGAGCTAGACACCAGTACCTATGATTTGATTATAGTGGTGAATGTTTTGTGCAGAACCATCGACACGTTTTGAAGGGCTGAATGCAGAAACTTGATGCACAATGTGCCACAAGGTCCTCAAATGAGACTTGGCAGGTTTTGAATTCAGAGTTTTCCTTCTCCTAGGCCAGTTGCCATCCAAGGCTATAGAAACCAGTCGGTCCTGCTATTTACCCAAAGCTGGCTGAAGAAGAGGAGGATTCATACCTTTCCCAAGGGTATTAGCACGTAAATGAATTTAATGGATTTTGACTGGAATTCGAACTCAGCTGTCCAATTCCTAAATTCAAGCTACTATCCATTACTCCACCATACCTCCTTTGAGGAGGCATAGTGGAGTAATGGATAGTGATGAATACAACAGGAGAGTCCTATATATATATATATATATATATATATATATATATATATATATTATAAATTAATTGATTTAAAATATGGTTTTTCTGCTACACAGTTCTAACCATGTTTCAAAAATGGAAGGTCCATCTTCCATTTTTGAAACATGGTTAGAACTGTGTAGCGGAAAAACCATATTTTAAATCAATTAATTTATAATATTAATGCTCTGTAAATTTACATTGAGCACTATTTTGTAAAAATAAAAATATCTATAAGAACACCGGATTATATATCTTACTGTTTTTCTTTTTATACATATATATATATGTATATATTATATGTTTCATATATATATAAAATCAAGAGTTAAATGTGAAGGAAAAGATAATGAAGAAAAATAAACAATCCATCCTAAGTTATTATGCAAATCACATAAACTTCAATAACATGAATTTACTTTGAAAACTTTTTAGTAAATTTTAAGCAATTAATTTAGATGTCAAAACAAAGCTTTAAATTTTATATATAAATTATATATATATATATATTATAATTTTCTTTTAAATATGTTACCATTGCAACACCAAAATTCTCATGTTTCAAAACTGAAACTTCAATTCAAATTCAATTATAAAAATTAAATTTAAAATACAAAGTTCTATTCCATTATCAAGCAATGCTAAGAATAACTTTTAAAAAATTGATTTGGTTAATTTATAAGTCCAGACAAACTTGATATTTTGAGATGTTGTGGTTAAGAAAAATTAATCTTTTTTTTTTATTTTAGGGGTGTTAAGATTTAACTTATTTAGGAAACTCATGTATCTAATGTATTGTAGGTATCAACTCAGTCAAGTCAAGGTGGGGTTTGGGGTATCTGTCTATGGACACAAACATTTTTTTAAGTAAAAATTTATAGTAATGTTTATGTTCCAACACATTGTCTAGATTTCAGTAGCAATGCATTTGGCATTTTTATTTTTTATTTTCTATTTAATTTTTATAAAAATTTCAATTACGATTTTTTCAAAAGGGTTATTCAAATATTATTTAGTCACATTTTTAATATTTATATTTTTATTACTATAACTCAGAGTGCACTAGAATCTTCCTAATAATAACAAATTGATGAATGTCTTCTAGTTATTTTTAAAATATATTTACCTAGGGATTTTATTAGGCACTTTGCTTGTTTTGAGATGGTGCTAAAAATCCTATATGGACACTCAGGAATATTGCCAAAAAGATTCTTCTCCAAAAGAACTGTAAACTTGTTTAATTTTTGTACTAAAAAAATCAATTGGTTCAAGTAACATTTTAATGAATTTTTCTTGTTGCCTTCATCTCAGTTCAAATCATCGTTTTGTTTTTATAGCCACCAATCATTTATTATTCATCACCATTATTTATAAGTTTCTGTGAAGTTCAGGAATCATTTTCTAAGAATTTTAAGCCATTCCCAGATTAGATAAAACAGAAAAAAATTCCAGAATATCCAATTTCAAAAATCCCACCCAGGTGCACCTGTTTGCATTCAAGACATTTGCTTCTAGCCATTATGACATTTTGTCTCTCAGCAGAATCATTTCAGGGATGTGGATTTAATTCAATCAGAAAAAAAAGAAAATTACTATTTTTAGTCAGTTATGTTTGTTATAATGGCAATAGTAATGATAATGTTAACCATGTCCTTATAAGGAAACATTTGCTATTCCTTGACCAAGCAGCCTGTACTGCTTTTGGAAGAAATTTATTTAAATATTTCTCTTAAATCAATTTTTCAGGAAAATAGGTTTCTCAAGTCCATTAGCTGTTATTGTTCTTTCTGGTCAATGGTAGAATTTCTTTACTTGTATTTGTCTGAGTTAGCATGCAATGTTGACATCTTAAATACGTCATTATTCCCACTGAGTTACACTGAGTTCATTTTAGTTGTTACCGCTGTTGCAATTCCTCAAGTAATGTTGTTCCTTTTAGAAACAACATTACTTAGTTTAGTTATTTGTTTCTGTAGCACTAATTCATAAGGTTCAAAGATGGATGGTCCTCATTAAAACATCTCAATATCTTCACTCTCTCAAAGACATTTTTAACCACTGATTGGAAAGCAGTTGAATACAACTGACAGTTTAGATATTTCTGAATGAATTTGGCACCATGCCTGGCATTATTAATAAAGTCTCAATCTGACAAAACAATTTAAGAACATAACAGACGGTTTTAGGTTAATGTTTTGGTTTTGTAGCAGCTTGCAGTGTTGGGTGAAACTACCTCTAATGTAACCTCTTCTATACTCAATTTATTATAACTGACCCAAGAACCAAGATATTTGAAGAGTTTAATATTTATTAGTATTTACTGATTCCATATACTGAATTCTTATGATGGATTCAGTTTAGTTGCCATTATTGCTTTCTTTCCAATTCCAGATCATAGTTTCTGTTTTGGAAAGGTTTATGTCCTACTGCTTGGAACACTTGATAGAGAATGTTGATTTTTTTTTTGTTGTTGTTGTTCAAGATCATACTTATCCCCACTGTGAATACCTATGTCATCAGCATAGCCACTACTCCTCATCATTAGCACATTGGCCTCAGGAGAGAATGTGCAATCACTGTTTTCATATCAGTAGATTCATTTGGGATTATTATTAAAAATTATTAATCTGAAGAAGTTCCTTCTATGGCTGAAACGTGACATGTAAGATGGAATGCTTAAATGATCAGTGCACATCTCTTCATCATATCAGTGCTTGTAAATGTGAAGGGCGTAGTCTAGGAAAAGATTAAATTGACTGGGGCTCTTATTTTTTCCTCTTGATGAGGATTAAAATGTTTCTTTATTGGAGTATTCATTGGACATGTAAGGCTTTGTTGACTGATAAAGTTCCTTTATTAGATTGATGCATTTAGTGGATTCAGAGTTTGGAATGTAGTTTATAATAGATGAAAAGTGGAAATTTCTATTGATGTGGTCATATTCTGCTGTTAGGTTGACATGGTAGGTATACAATTTCCTATCAGAGAGGTAAGCAATTTCCTGGAGGTTTTTGTTGACATATATGCCATCATTATATCCTTTACCAGAACAAGAAACAAAATGGTCATGAGGAGTTGACTTTCATAAAACAATGGGAGCCTAGTTAATGTAATGTTCATTAATATTTTCACCAAGATGCATCCAGCTGAGATACCACTTGATCTGCAATGGTCTGTATATTAGACTCGGGAGGGGAAGTAGGAGATTTTTTTCAATTATTAGATTCATTTATGATACATTATGGATTGTTTAAATAATCAGTGTCCATCTCTTCACATCTGTGCTTATATATACATAGAGCATTGTCTACGAAGAAATTAAATATATTGAGATTCTTATTCACTTCTTTGTCCTACTTCTGATTAGGGTTGTAATGGGTTTTTTTTTTGTGATGTCAACAAACACTCATTGCTGCTTTTGTAATCTCAATGAATACTTGTTGTCACTTTTGAAATGCTCATTGTAGTAGAGACTTTGTAATTGCAGATACAAATATAGTAAGACTATTGAACAATACAGGTGTCAGACACCTTTGAATAACACTCATACTAAAAGTACTTGCTCAATAATGCTCGCTTGAAAAGTAACCACTGAATAGTAATCCGCATAAAGATCCAAATAGTAATCTGTATTGTGATCAGTATAGAGAAATAGTATAGTGAATAGTATAGAGAATATCGATCCTTATAGTAATACAGGATAGAGTAGAAATAGTGATCCGTATAGTAAGACAGGATAGAATAGAAATGGTGATCAATTAGATGTCATGCTAATTTACATATATGTGTTCTCTCTATGGTCATGTGATCTATTTAATTCAAAATGGGATGTCCTGTGTTTGCTCTCTGGTGATCTATGTACAAACTCCAGTGTTGGCAGAAACACTTTATAACATGTTTCATTATTGAGGTCTCTGTCCAACATATATTACCATAATTCTTTCATGAAATTTAGAAAGTTATTTCTATATTTGGGGAGAGAGTCAGGATACACTAGTTTCAAAAGCTCAGCCTCAGTGTTAAATGATATTAGGTTGGTGCAAAAATAATGTCGTTTTCTCACATAAAGTTGAACGGTAAAAAACGACATTATTTTTGCACCAACCTAATACTTTACTATTTTTTATCATTTTTAACCATTTTTTACTTTCTTATCATTAGGTTTTTTTTATTGTCTATTTTTGAAGATTGTAATGCTTGGGTGTATACTAGTGTCTGTTCTGTTACCATGGGCAGGTTTGAAATGGACTTGAAGTGTTTTTTTTCAGAAGACAATATCTCTTCATGTTTTGTTTTCCATTGTATGATATTTTCATGATTTTTATCTAAATTTTTATCCACATTTCAATGCAATGTTTGTGTTGTTTCACTTCATTAACATGGTTTCTAAATTTTTGGAGATATTGTTTCTTAAGGCATAATCTAATTTTTTTTATTACAGTTAATTCGAGTTCTCTGGATAGAAACTAGACAGGGGTCAGTTTTTTAGAAATCCAATAGACTGTGTTGCATTACTCCATAAGGTTGAATCCTAAGTTTTATAATCAGTATTTCACAAAATATTGTTGCTAAAGAATCTTCCTTCTAAAGAGAAAATTTCTTCAAGTTTTAGCCACATCAGATTTTTCATCAAGTATAGTAAACTGCTTCTGTAAATGGATGGTAGAACAAGGACTGGAAAGGATAGTAAAATGATAAATTTTGCTAAGAGTTACAAAGGATAGGAAGCTGTGAAGAGATATAATCGCCTACATCCTGAAGGGACACAGTACATAGAAGAATCAATAGTTTGTGGACATACTTCTAAAGGTAAAGCATTGAAATAAATGTGTGTGCAATATATGGTTAATTTCTAATGCTAGGAAAGTGAATATAAAGAGATCCTATCAGAGTTAAAAATGGTAATGACAATTTCTTACTGAGGAAATAATAAAAAGAGAGTGATTTATTAAAGAGCTCATTCACATATCTGCTGTCATTTATTTTGGTTTGTTTTATTTTACAGCATATCAACCTCAATGGGTTATTTAATGCCAAAAAGATTTTTATTGCTGGTAATATTTTTTTTTCAAAAATGTATTGTTGGTAATATTTTTTCAAAAATATATTCCTGGTAAAATTTTTCTTTTTTTTTTCAAAAATGTATTGCTGGTAATTTTTTTTTTATTGCTGCCAATATATTTTTTTTTCAAAAATTTATTGCTGGTAATATTTTTTCAAAAAATATATTGCTAGTATTAAAACTTATTTTTATACTTTCATAGTGTTTTGACCCTTTTTGCAGGGTTAACTATTTGCCCATAGCTGCGACAGGTGCTACATCCCCGGGTCAGGATAGAGCTGAGAATTAAGAGGTGGTTCTATGCTCCTCAAAACCTTCTGATCAAAGGACTTGCTCTCGGATGTAGTTCATCGTCTTACCCAGGATGCATATCTGCTTTCATCTTATTAATTGTGGTATGCCAGTGAAAAACATGAGACTTTGTGCAGAGTCATCTCAGCAAAGCATTAATGTAAAGTTAATATAAAATTCCAAATGGTTTTCAGGACATCCAGCATCTTCAGAGATATTAAATGGGTGATAAGCTAATCACCAACAGAAAAAGATTGAAGCCTTAAAGAGAGATTTTTTTCATTTGATGCTCAAACAATTTTTGTAATTGATTTTCTCAGTTTTCTGATTTATTTTTCTCTAAGAAGCAAGAAATTGTATACCATTGTAAATGATGAAGCTGTAAGATTAATGCCACTGCACTAAGTAACCACACCAGCAGATAATGTCAATGGAAGACAAAATGTTGTTGTCAGCAATCCATTCCAATATTCTAGTTTGTTTGAACCTTCTTTTAATCTGGCACCAGTCTTAGAACTTTTAATTCCTGCAAAAATATATATCTTCCTATGAAAATTCACAGAACTCATTTAATAAAAATACAGGCCACAAGGTTGAAGCTATTCTATCAGAGAATTTGAAACAAAAGGAGTATTAATTTGGTTTTATGCAAAAATACAACTATCTTAAATAAAAATTTGAAAACTTCAAAATAGCATTTTCAAATAACATATTTTAAAATGCAATTCTAGATTCATAGCTTCTCCATACTTTTGCTATAAATATTTTCATGGTAATTGTTTTGATGACCTTTCCTCTTTGACAGCTCAAATTCACAAATTGAATTCCAATTCTAGATTGGCAGCTAGGTCTCATTATTTTAACTTTTGAAATTGTCCAATGTAACTATAAGTTATACACTAAAGTTTTTTCTCTTTCACATCTCACTTTTAGATCATTGTTTATAGGTCATATAAACAATGATCTTCAAAAATGTAAATGCTACACCAACTGTTTGTTTTCATATGGTCCTTTTATTGCTCTCTCTCAGTTTCCTACCCTCTCAGTAACCGTTTGCTTCTTAACTCAATAACAGAAAACAATAACACATTTCTCATAGCATTTATTCGGATTACATCTGTATTTTCGTTGTCTTCTTATTACCGAGAAGTAAAACAAGAACAAAATCTACTTCCATATCTGATGATGTCTGTAGGAACAGACGAAAGCTTGTGTAAAAACTTAAAAAGACTTTATGCAACTGGAATTTATAAACAGGGATCATATTCATATACAGGTTCGGGGTTGGTGTATCTTATTTATGTGTTTGCGACGATGTATTCTCACCATTTAAATCATTAATCTCTATATTTGTTTTTTGTATGAATTATTCATGAATTTATATATATATATATATATATATATATATATATATGTACTTTGTGATTACTAAGA
Organism: Acanthosepion lycidas; assembly: GCA_963932145.1. Classification (NCBI taxonomy): domain Eukaryota; kingdom Metazoa; phylum Mollusca; class Cephalopoda; order Sepiida; family Sepiidae; genus Acanthosepion; species Acanthosepion lycidas. The sequence goes on from OZ010576.1 coordinate 22,014,445, forward strand.
CCATTAGAAATTAACAGTTTAACAAACTGTATACATGAATAAATATTATTGCTTACATGCATTTCTTAATATTTATATAAAAATTATGTAAAAACATATGTATGTGACAAAAACGTACATGTAAATTTTTTTCATGTCTTGTGGCTCTCAAACATCTGAACTTTATTATATATGACTCTTACATTAAGCAAGTATGGCCACCCCTGATATAAACTTACAAGTCCACAAAGAGGCTTTGTTGATTTTCTCTGTAGTTGGGCCTAAATCTAATTTTATGACTTTGGCACAGAATTAATTTGATGTCTATACAGTTTAATCCTTTTGTACATATAATATTGCATTTTTATCCTAGAAATGTTCCAACTTTTTCTCACAAGATAAAATGAATCAAAAATATCATTAGTGTCATTCTACGTTAAATATTTAAAAGAAGGTCATTTTTATGAATTGCTGTAAATGTTTCTGTATTAATATATATTTTAATTATTATTTAATTAACATATATTTTAATTATAGTGAATATATTCATTGCTTTTGCGACTTTATATTTACAGTTTTGTTGAATGAGTGTTTCTTACTTAAAATATTCTAGATCTTTTTTTGCTGCCATCCTCCTTTTCACCTCTCATTACCTTTCTACTTTTTTACCTCCCTATCCTGCTTTGTGCTTCCTTCACTCTATTTCTCTCAGCCTCACTCTCTTTTCTGTAGCTCTCTGTTTCTCACTCCTTGCCATTTGTTCTACCTCCTTGCCTTTGTCTGTCTCTGTAAATTTCTCTCTCACATCTTCTCCGTCTCTGCCTTATTATATGCCTCACTATCTTCCTCCCTGCCTTATTCTTTCTTCCTTTCCACTTCCCCTGCTTCTCTCTATCTCCCTCCCACTGTCTTTCTCTGTCACTTTCTATCTCTTCTATTCTCACGTACTGTGTTGTTCCTTTTCATTCTACCTCTTACTGCATCTCTGTTTACATTCTGCTCTGCCTCCTATTCTCTATCTCTCTTTTACTGTCTCTCTCTACCTTCCTCTCTCTGTCTACCCATGTCTGTATCTCTCTGCTTTCCAATATATGTCTCATCCTCACCTACTTTCCTTGCCTCTCTTCAGCTCTACTTCCCATTTTCTGTTGTTCTTTGTTACCTTATCTCTCTTTGCTTCACTCTATTCTACTTTGTTTCTTTTTCTCCATCTTGTTCCCTCTCCTATTCTACATTTCTCTATCACTCCCTGCCTCTCTCTGCCCCTCTCTCACTACCTTTCTTTCTCTTGCTCTTTTATAACTGAACATTCAAAGTTTTGCTCCCCTTTCAGATGAGAGGGAATTGTAGCATGAAACTGGATTTATTTATTTACAATAATGTTCACCCTGCCAAAGAGCCACTCAAGGTAGAGTTTGAGAGGATATGAAGGGACGATAACTAGATTTGAAAAGGTTTGTACAGATAAAACCAGCGTGTGAATCTATTTTTGATAAAGTTCAAACCTTCATTTTGTGTTATTAACCGTGTCAGCTCCCCTTTGGCATATAGGACAACAGTGTAGCCACACCCGGTGTTGCTGCTGTGGTTTTCATGCCAAGTAGGGTTTTACAGGGTGGAGTTGCTCACCCTATGATCAATCAGTTTTGAAATCAGAGTTGTTGTTATCCTAGTCGGATTGCCAACCAAAGCTAGGGAACCCAGTCTACCCTGCCATCAACACATAGGTGCAAGGGAAGAGAAGGATTCATGCCATTCTAAGGACATAGGTGTGAAAGTGAATGCTACAGCATCAGCTGGAATTTGAATTCAACTTGCCAATCCCACATCCATACAATCCTTCATTAGATATCTAAAAATTCTGTACAGCAAGAATCCTGAAAATAAATGTAAATTTTGTAAAAACAAAACTTGGAAGTTGGAGAGTAATCTTAATATTACTAAGAAGTTAACTTTTATTTCAAATGTACAAGAAATCCAGATTCATTTTTAAAATTAATGCAATCTATCTATTATCCAGCACAGCTGTAACCAGCTGTTATCCAAAAACATATTTGTTTATTCAAAACATAATTGACAAATAGTTCATTGGAAAATTTGTC
>OZ010576.1:22024025-22034025 GCA_963932145.1 Acanthosepion lycidas
TACATTAGCTAAATTCATAATTACAGGACTGAAAGAGTAATAATATATATATATATATATATATATATATATATATATATATATATATATATGAAGAAATATAGTTTTAAGGTGTGCTATATTTATGCGATAAAGTGCTCAATATCAGGGATAGAACGTTTGCAAATATAAATATAAAAGTGAACATTGAAGTCAACACTAAGAGGCGACAGGCTGTTTCATGCTGGACACAATCGTCAGGCTGCATGCCGATTGCATCCAGCATGAAACAGCCTGTCACATCTGAGTGTTGAATTCAATGTTCACTTATATATATATAGTGTCATATATAAAAAATATAAATCATGAAAACTTAGGGGTGGGGTGACAAGACATCCTGAAGAATACAAAGCAATATCTGCCTCCAATGACGACTGAGCTACAACTGTGCCACACCATGTGCTACACATGCTCACTGTATCAAGTAAGTAGTGGGAAGGAGCCGAAGAAACAAGTTGCCAACTAGGAATTATGAGTACTTCAAAAATTTGAAGGTAACAAAACAACCCATGTGACTAATGCAGTGTTAACAATATAGGTAAACAATGAAGTATGTGAAAAGATTTGTGTATGTAATGAAATGTGTATGAGAAAGACAATGAGCAATGAATATTGAGCAATAGGTTTTTAGTGGTGATGAGTATGAATATAGGATTATGAAATGATGACTGATGAGAGAATCTGGGTTATTTAGAGATGAGTATAAGCTATGCTTATGGAATAACAAGTGTATATCAGAATTATGGAATGACAAGTATGAGTTAGTTGCTTTGAAGTGATGAGTATATGGGAGGAAGTTAGTGTTATGGGGTGATAAGTTTGAGTTAGGCCTATGGAATGATAAAGTAAGTGTTATGATTATGGAGTGATGCGTATGAGTTAATTATGGAGTGATAAGAATGAATAAGTGATGAAGGTTACATAATGAAAAGTGTGAGTTAGGATTATGGAATGATGAGTGTGAGTTAGGATTATGGAATGATGAGTGTGTGTTAGAATTATAGAATGATGAGTGTGTGTTAGGATTATGGAATGATAAGTTTGTGTTAGGATTATGGAATGATGAGTGTGTGTTAGTTATGGAGTAATGAGTGTAAGTGCATGGCGATGGAGGGATGAGTGTATGCTACTGTTATAGAGTGATGTGTGTATGGTATGGAGTTAAGGCTATGATGTGATGAGTTTGACTTTGGTTTATGGAGCGATGAGTGTGAACTAGGGTTATATAATTTAAAGTGTGAGCTAGTGTTATAAAATGATGAGTGTGAGTCATCCATGGTTATGGAATTATGAGTGTTTTTTATTTATGAAATGATGAGTGTAAGTTAGGGATACGGAGTGATGAGAGGGAATTAGGATTTTGTAATGAAAAGTGTGAGCTTGTGTTATGGAATGATGAGTGTAAGTGAGCTATGGTTATGGAATGATGTGTGAGTTAGTTATAGAGTGATGAGTGTAAGTTAGTGTTATGGAGTGATGAGAGAATGCTACCATTATGAAATGAAGTGCGAGCTAGTGTTATGGAATGATGAGTGTATGTTATGAACTTAGGGCTATGACATGCGATCTAAGAGTATGGAATGGTAAGTGCATGTTAAGGTTTTGACTGATGAATGTGAGTTAGTGATGGGAGTGATGAGTATGAATTAGGTTTATGCAATGAAGTGTGAGCTAGTGTTATGGAATGATGAGTGTAAGCTAAGATTATGGAATGATGAATGAGAGTGAGCTATGGTTATAGAATGTGTGTTAGAGTGATGAGTTTGAGTTTAGCTTATGGAATAATGACTGTGAGCTAGGATTGTGAAATGATGAGTATGAGTGAGCGATTGTTTTTGGAAAGATGAGTGTAAGCTAGGATTATGGAATGATGAATGGGAGTGAGCTATGGTTATGAAATGTTTGTTAGAGTTATGAAATGATGAGTGTGTGTTATGATGAGTATAATCTATTTTTTATGAAAAGATGGAAAGATAAGTGTAAGTGCGAAAGATGGAAAGATGAGTACATGTTGGTGTTATGAAGTAGTTAGAGTAAGTTAGTATCATGGAATGGGTATGAGTTATGATACGATGCGTGTGTGTTATGTAGTTAAAATGATGAAGTAATAAGTAGGGGTTAGTGTTATGTGGTGATGTGTATTAGGGTTATGGGGATAGGATTGTGTGCTATATTTACAGAGTGTGAAGAGAAACAAAGATTATAGACGTAATGAAATGAAACTTTCATGTTTCAAAATGTGAATTTTGATGTCTTTCATCAATTACCATAAAATCAAATGTAAACATATTTGTGCATATAAATGAGACGAAAATTTTTTTGATTCCAGGTTTGATAATTTTTTTAAATGCCATTTCCTTACATGGCACTATTTTCATACTACCACATGCCAACCAAAGTCATGATTGAGATAACCAGCTTTTTTAAAGAAACCAAGACACAGGGGGAACAAGAGTTGGCTCTGCACAGACTTCATAGACATACCTACAATAATGCACAACAAATTAACATAGTCTTTGATAATACAGTGGATCAATGTGGTCCATATAATGTCACCCAAATTTTCATGCAGGGCCTTGTGGTCAATGACACAAACTATATTAAAATGCTATACAATGGATTGAGGAAATATCTGTCCATGTTTTAGGAGAACTTTGCTCCATTATATATATTTCATGTGGCTTCAAAATAGCTGGGCTAGCCAAAAATATTCATGCTTATGTCACCCTCAATAACCTAAAGCTTTGAAGTTGTAAACTGTGCTACTCAAAAGTGTCTTGTCCAAAAACTAACAATTGTTCTCTGCAATTATCTTGACCACCATCATAAACTTTGAAAGGTGTGATAAGTTCACATTAATATAATATTAACTCTATACATTACTTTACCTCTCTATTGTTGTCTTCATTTAGCATGAAGAACACAATCTCTATCCAATCCACTGGAGCTATAAAATACATCACTAGAAATTACTTTTGGGAAATTAGTTTTCATGTAATTCTTCACCCAACTTACACATTTCTCTTTGAGATGCTTACTTAAAATTAGTATCTGCTTTCATATTTTGGCAACTTTTTTGTTCTTGTCTTTCCAATATTTTCAATTTTGATTGGTCTACAATCTCTCTTCAAATCCTTCATATTTTTGAAAGTTATGTTCCCACCACACAGTAAATATACAATATATTGTTTCTCTTTTGAGATTATATTTTTCTTACAATTTATAGCAGTCTTTATACAGTCTATATGAAGTTATTATGCAAATCATATAAATCTCAATAACTCAAATTTACTTTGAAAATATTTCTCAAATTTTAAATAATAAATTTAGTGATTATAAGAAAGCTTGAGTTAAAATTGTAGGTAGTTCCAGAATGTTTTATTAAAGTTATTGGATTTATTATAAAAACCGCAGTTTGAAGTTAATATAAAAATATGAAAAAATCACTTTTTACGTCAATAACAAGGTAATAAAATCATCCATAATTGATCAACACCTATAATACAACAAACATGTATGATAAGTCTTTGAAGCATTTGCAACTTAAGAGTGACCTTTCTTCTCAATAGCAGCTGGTAATCGATTATACATTGATTTTGTTCTATTATCCATTGATTTTACTTACTTCGGCAGGTTTCATTTCAAACGTGGTGTTTTTAATTGCTTTCCATAGGTCTTCTTTGTTGCCATATTGTTTGCCACCATTGTATATCTTCACAATTGACCAAGGATTTTTGATCTGATTCAGATCAGGAATTGATAGTGACCATTCCATTATCTTATCTCCTCTAAAATTATTACTCTAGAAAAATTCACAGGTAACCTTAGATACATGAAAATGGGCATTGTCATGCGTAAATATACATTTCACTTTGAAAATACGAGGTTAGAATTTGTATAATTCAAAGAAATTCTTGTCCATGAAATTGCAATGGTTAGCATTGTTCAGTTTAACTCCTTTGTCAACACTGAACGGTTCAATAATTATTTGGTCAGCAATTCTAATCCATATCATCACACTGCTACCTTCTTTTAGCCATAGTCACATCTATATTGGATAAAATACATACTTTGGGCTATCCATCAGGTCTCATGAGTGTCACCCTAGATTCAAGCATTACTTTAGAAAATTCAATTTTCTTGTGTTTCTTGGCCCAGTTTTGATGCTTTAGAATATTTACTTTGCTGAGAGTTGTTGCCTAGGGGATTTCTTAAATTTGTTAAGAATTCTACATATTTTGTCCTTCTTGACTCCCTCCTTTTCAGCTTGTTCAAAATCTGAGTACTGCTTAAACGTGGTTGTTTTCACTATAAATCACTTTAGTTTACACTCCCCACTAGAAAACAAGTCCTTAAAACCTTTTCTTTTGTTTCTAGTTCTCAACTTATATTTTCAACAGCCCTCTTTATTGTTCGATGATTTCTGCAAAACTCCTTTGATATCTCTAATGCTGACATTCCCTCACTCAATAACTCAATTTTCTGTTTTCCAGCATTTTTTAGATCTTTTCATTACCAATGTTTCAAGATATATTATGGAAAGATAGTCATAGAACTTTTCTGTAGAAGCATTTTTTTTCATCAAGTCACCTTTTGCTCTGAGAGGCAATTCACTGCCATATCTGGCTGAATATCTGGTCATTCACTTCAAAAGAGCTTTACAGTGAGAGGAAAATTAAGTAATAAATTGAAAGAATTACATTTCACTAAGAATAGTGACATTTCCTGGGATTCGTGATATAATCTTTAGATGCAAAGATCAAATGACAATTCTCATAATCATTCTATGGACATGAAGAATGCTAAATGCAAAGACAGAAATTATACCTATATTGAGATACAGTTCTTCAGTTTTGTATATCTGTATTGATTTATAGTCCATAAGATAATGGCACATGTTGTTGATATATAATTTTAAGTAATTATAAGTAATTTTTTTATATATTCCACATCAGTAAAAAGAAAATTGAAAATGCAACTGGAGTCTTTAAGAATATTTATTTAGAGTAATTTTTACCAGTTTCACAATTTTATGATTTTCAAAAGTTTAAGATGGAGAGAAACACAGCTAGGCCAGGATATGTTTTGCCTGCACACACACACACACACTCACATACACACACTTGAGATATATCATGGCATAGCCACATGTCTTTCCATTTCAACTGAACTTTTTGAAAATCATAGAACTATGAAAAAGGTAAAGTTAGTTGAAATAAATATTCTTAAAGATTCCTACATGTATTTCGTATATATATATATATATATATATATATATATATATATATATATATATATATATATATATATAGTTTATGTAAAACTAGGTAATCCATATGGGTAGACCCAAGGGGGATGATATCCAGAGAGCTCAATGTAAATTCAGAGCAGATATGTTTGAATAAAAACAGACCACTTTAAGGTTCCATGTAATAAGTTATTTCACCACAACCCCTTTAACAGGGCTCTGGATCATCAGACTTTACTTCCAAAGGTTGAAATGAAAAAAAAAATAAAAATAAAAACAATATATATATATTTTTTATATATATATATATTTGTTTGAATAAAAACAGATTGTTTCGACATTTAGTTTTCCATCAAACCTTAACCTCCCAAATATGCCCTTTAAAGTAACGCGAATTAACAGCGTCTAAGAATTTGAATGAAACCTGTCCTCGTGGAATGTAATTTATTAGGGTTGCTGTAGCTTCTTCCTTTAATGTCGGTTTTCACCCCTTACCCATCTATATCTAGAGACAAGATGCGTTAGGCTTAAGCAACGTCTAGCTGACACACAATGGGGTTAAGAATAAGGAATTGAAATGGTACACCTAACCCACTCATATCTTGCCTAGTTTTGCATAAACTATATATATATATATATATATATATATATATATATATATAGTTCTATCATCCTTGCAGAAAACATTGCCCCAATCGACATATGGACACTACCAGACATAAGTAAAAAAGGGCTACTAGACACATTTGCACCACAAACAGGCATACACACACGTTATCAACCAAATTCTGCATTGAACTAGAATTATGATACACAAACACACAAGAATAATACATACAAACACTACTTGACAAGACAAATATGCATTAGGTTTACATAACTAATGAAAAACAAATGACATAAAAATAAAAATACAAGAAGTTACTTTTCTCCTGCATATTTCAATTTCTGATGAAGTTTAAATAAAAGCGAAATATGTGAAATCTATAAACTTTTCTTATTTGATACTTATCCTATCTCCTATCATATATATATATATATATATATATATATATATATATATATATATATATATATTATACATTGCTAAGATTTATTTCCTCTAGTCTTAAAAATGCTTCTAAATTTATCCAATCTAAACAGATTTTTACAGAATAAAACTGCCATTAGTTGAACTCTATTTTGCAAAGATTTTTTCTCATTATACATTGGCATGTAATTCTGTGATTAAGAAAATACATTAACAAAGGGAATAAACCTGAGTGATAGTTTTCAGTTGAGTAATTCATTTGGCAAGAAGCCATTGTACAGTCTGGCCATAAACCCCCAAACCAAAGAAATCTTTGTTAGGTCAGTAGAAATGGCTTAGAAATATAAAATAAAAATCATACTGAATTTCATGGTCATGATCAGAAATATTGCAAATGACTAATTCTAGACAACCAATTCAAAAAGTTTCCAGATTTCTAGCAATAATTAATCTTCTTCTTCTTCTTCTTCCATAAGCCATATCTATTCAGGATGTAGAACGATCATGGCTCTCCACAACTTCCTGTTCTTTTCAGCTCTTAGTAAGTTTCATTTTTTCCTAATCTCTGTTCTGCCAACCATTTACACAAGCTAATTAAGTAGTTAATGCACTTCTTTCCTCTGCCCTTCTTGTTTTCAGTATGTTATGTGCGTATCAAATTTTCCAAGCCCTGTTTTCTCATTATGTACCCAAGGAATTTCAACTATCTTTTTCTGATTCTATGTTAAATTTTCTTTTTTGTTTTCATTTTACTTATAACTTTGTCATTACCTACATGTTCACTCCATGATATTCTCAACAACCTTCTGTAGAACCACATTTCTGCTGCCGCAAGTCTCTTCTTCATCTGTCAGCAGATTTTCCAACATTTACTGCCATATATTTTTTATCCCGTGACCCATAGTGTTGTAGGGGTACCACATGTACTGTAGCCACAGTAGAAGTAGTGTTTCTTGAGCAAGATAGCATGATGGAGCCATTTTGCATTCAGAGATTTTCATTCTCCTAGACTGGTTGCCAACCAAGACTATAGAACCAAGTCTGTCCTGCTATTTACCTATAGCTGTGGTAGGGAGAAGAAGAGGATTCATACCTTTCGAGCATTAGCACATAAGTGCTAATAGTTGAAAGGTATGAAGTATAATACTTAAATTCATACCTTAAGAGTATTAGTACATAAGTGAATGTAATGGATCTAACTGCAATTCAAACTCAGCTCTTCGTTAGAGCCATTACATTCACTTATGTACTAATACCAAATAGGGACATTAAATAACTGTTCAGTACTCTTTTTTTTGGTTTCTGATGAAATTTTTCTGTTTCTTAATACTTTGCTTAGCTTTTGTAAGGCATTTTTTTGCTATTGCAATGTATTTTTGGATTTTGTTGTCATATTTTCCATTCTCTGTTAAAACACTCCCTACATATTTAAATTTTTTTTTTGTTGTTGTTCTGTCCCCACTTTATAGTTCATATCTTGAGCTGTTCCTTTTATTACAGCTATACATTCTATCATTTTACAATTGATATTTAGTATTTTCTTTTTGCTTTCTTATACTATCTTCTGTAGAAGTTCTTGTAGTTGCTTTCCATATCTGATATCAACACCGTAATGGCTTATGTTGTGACTGAGGTCACCAATGATGAATCCTGACAAGACTCTCAACATCATCTCACTTTAAAGATAAGACTTACTAAGAGCTGAAAAGAACAGGAAGTTGTGGAGAACCATGATCACCTACATCCTGAACAGCAGCATCATCTCACTGTAAAGGTTGAATGTCTGAAGAGAAGACACATTCTTGTCTTATGCCCTTTTTCTATTTTTCGTGTATTTATTTATTTTCTCTCCATATACACAAAATCTTCTCCCAGTATAACCCTACATGCAAGCTGCTTGTGGCCCACTGGCAGGCCGCTGATGGCAATGCCAGTGATCCTCTGGTGGTAGCCACCAGCGGGCCACCAGTGGGCCACCAGTGGGCTTCTAGCAGTCTGCCAAGGGTAATATTGCTGCAAAAAAGCATGCTGGTGGTCTGGCAGTAGGCCACCAGCAGCAAACGCAGCAGGGTCATGCCACACAGTGGCAGATTGGTGGCCTGCATGTAGGGAAGTTTTGGATTATTCTAATATCTTTCCCAAATAAATCAAACTTACCTCACAGTTCAAACAGATTTTGTGACATACCTTATTAAATACTTTTGAATAATCTATAAAACATATGTATGCATCCTTTTGTATTTGTAATGCTCTTTCTGTCATCATTCTGAACATAAATATCACATTCCTTGTTCCAGTGACTTTAACATACCTGGACTGTCCTATTTTCAGTCTAATTCTGCTACATGTTTTATTCATCAGAATTCAGATGTTAAGTTTTATGGAGCACATTAAGCTGATTGTTGAATGGAGTTCTCATTTGTTTGAATCTGGATTCTTAGACAGCACTATGAAAATTAATCTGCTTAGATCTTCCAGTATATCACCACTGTCATATATTTCATTTATTATGTCTGGAATTTTCTAAAGCAGCCAGCATCTGTATGACAATACAATCAGGCCCCGTTTCTATGTTCCTCTTCAATATCACAGAAGGAACAATAAGTATTCAATACAAAACACAAAAAATAATTTATTGCATTATTTGGCACTATTTAAATTGACTAGTCTGTTTTGTAAAAATAGGAAAAAATTGTGAATTGAGAAAAAGAAAAACATCAAAATTACACAGTTATCAATGAGATAAGCACAAGTTTCAATGGCATAAGCACAAGTTTCAACTTGACATTTGTAAATAAAAAGTACAGATATGTCTTAAGATTTGACACTTGTAAAATAATAAAAGAATCAGTATTTTTTTATTCAGACAAATGAGGAAGGTCTTATGTATGCTAATCTACAAAAATAATTCCCTCGAGATTACAAGTGGACCAGTAGTATTTACCTCAGAATTACATGACTTAGGTTTCATTTTTACAATAGCAAATATGAGCAAAACTTTCAACAAATATATAAAATTTTAAAACATGTTTGAAAGTGCTAAATACTAATACTAATTAAATTCCCAGTCATAAAAGGAGAGCTAATAACACTGGAGAGTGTAATGTTATAGGTGGTTGGTTCTAAATGAATTTCTATAAAGTTTTAAACAGCACTTAACATTCTTAGTTTGGTTTGGTTTATTTTGTTTTATGGCATATCAACACATCATTGGGTTATTTAATACCAAGATTTTGGATAGGTTTGTATGAATAGAATGTGTAATCATTGCTGATAAAAAAAAAATTTTCAAAATTATTTTGCTGGTATTTTTACTATAAAAATCTATTTTTACACTTTCATAGTGTTTTGACTCCAGTTTTGGGGGTTAACTATTTGCACATAGCTGAAACCTTCACAGATGCTACCACTCCAGGCTAGAGTAGACCTGGGAAAAAGAGCAATTAAAAGGTGGTTCCATGCTGCTCAAAATCTTCAGATCAGAGTCCTTGTTACTGGATGTAGTTTATTGTCATACCAAGGACACTTGACAATTAACTGTCATCCCAATAAAAACCATAATTAAGGAACATTCTACAGATCTCTGTTATAGGGAATCAGATAAATTTCAGTTTTGAAAAATCATTGGTAAAGAGCTACATCATCATCTATGCTACATTGGCCTGATAGTTTAAAATTAGAAT
>OZ010576.1:22044025-22091525 GCA_963932145.1 Acanthosepion lycidas
GAAAGTTTGTAGTTTAAAAGCAGTAAATTGACCTTGCTTACCAGATGCTTCATTTGTAGCTAAAATGGTATAGCAAGTCAGGCTATATGATGGTTCAGTGTAGGATGCAGTTTCAATTCCTCTTGGAGGACACATATATTTTATGAAATTTTTCCGACATTTAGGCAGATAAATATATAGAATTGCTTATTTGGTCAACAATCTCAATTTTATAGAAGATTTACTTAATTTTTCTTTTATTGTATAAGTATATATATATATATATATATATATATATATATATATATATATATATATATATATATATATATACATATATATATATATGTATGTAGAGTGAGAGATTAATTATTTTCAATCTTATATCAGAAAATTATATATAAATTTCTATAAATCTGAACAAATTTTAAATTAAAAAATTTTACATTCTGCTTTTCTACATCTTCAGCATTTCACCAGTACATAATTATAACTGATGCTTGCATCTATATCGCCACTTCCACTCATATACATGTATAATTCCTTCAATAATTAGAACGTTTATGTCCAGAATGTGTGACAAATATATGATCTCACTATCTCTTATGTAGAGAGATAGAGAGAAAATGAGTTTCAAATATTTGTCACACATTACATTTATGAATGAAAATATGAAAATGAACAAATTCAATCGAAAGGAAACTTGAGCTCATGAATGAAATTTTTATTTCTTCTAGTCTTCTCTCTTTGCTTTTTTCTTTACTATTTTCATTCTTTCTCAAAAATTTCTTTTCCATACTATTTCTCATGTTCTATCTTTCTATGTCCTTCATCTTCTTTTTTTCCTTTTGTATATTTCTTTTTCTTTTCCATCATATTCTTTCTTTTATCTTTCATCATTTTTCTTTGCCTTTTATTTTTTCTTTGTCTTTTGTTTTCATTTTCTTCTTTTTTCTTACATTCCTTTTTCACTCTCTCCCTGTCTTTCTTATATTATTTGCTATTTACATCTTTTATTAATTATATTTTTTATTTGTTGTCACAATCTCTGATGTTCTTATCATTTGTTGCTTTTATTCTTCCTTTCTAGATTATACATTTTAAATTATTCAGAACTGGTTTGAATTTGGAAACACAGTCTTACCACCTCGATTGCACTCCAAAATACTTTTAAAAAATATCATTTTGCATAAATAACTAAGCTATGAATCTTAAATATTTTTCTATAGTCATCCAAGATAGTTGCATCTTACAAAAGCATTTAATATTCTCAAATATTTAACAAAAACATTTTGAAGTTACGTTTTTAAAAAAAAGGAATAAAAATTATTATATTTTTCTTTAAAAAAAAAATCTATGTTATTTTCCAGTAAGTGGGGTCATCTGGTCAGTAATTTGATTTTTATATATTTGATTTTTTTTCTCTTTTTTATTATTTTGTTTTTCTTAATATTTATCAGCTTTTTTTTTTTTGGCTTGAGGACATGTAAAATGTTTGGGTAAGAAGAGAAATAAATCTTTAATGGCTGCTACATAACAATGGCATTCTGCTACCAAAGACTTGAGCAGAAACAAGCAATCTTCATTCTTTGCTCCCCTGAAGGCAAGAAATGACAACAAGTGTAATACACAGTGTAAACAAAATGCTTTCTGCAGCCAATAATGATGTTTAGCCAAGAGAGGAGGAGGATAAGGCAAGAAAATATCTTTTCTTTTTTGTTTGTTTTGTTCTGTTTTTATTTTTATTTTTCTATAGAGAGGTTTCAGTTTAGGGAAAGCAAAATGCTTCTACATACAATATCTTCATTAACCCTTGCAGCTAACCAAAGGATTTTGAAATAAAGTAATTGAAATAAAAGGACTTAGAAAACAATCAAAGATGGAGCTCAATATGGTCAGCCATCTTTGTTTCATATTTTTCATTTGCTGTTCAATTTGTAGAATATTTTTTTCACTTCTCATAGATTTATGCTACAATGTATACTATAGTTTCATATTCAATTTGGAGATTTAAAAAAATGTAAACTTGTTTCATTATTTCAAATATAAACCAGGAAAAACATTTAGAATTTAAAAGGCATGACCTTCTGTTATAATGAAGTCAGTGCTTTTACTAAATATTTTGATAAAATTTTTTGGCATCATATCAAATCAAACATCAACTTCACTGATTGCCAGTAAGACTGTTATATATTTTATATAGTAAATTCCAGTAATGGTAATGTTAGTATTAGCCATTTCTTTATAAGAAAACATTCACCATTCATTAACTGAGCAGCCAGCACTACTGTTGGTTGAAATTTATAAAATCATTGTCTTAACATGTTTGCTCCCAAGCCTGATTTCCCTTGTTGTCCCAGGGGCCCAACACTAGATCTTAATTAATTTGGTACAAGCAACTTTATTTTTTAACATTGTTTCATATATGAGGCAAGTGTATCATAGGTAGTATTTATTAATCATGACCCACTGGTATGTTGTTTGTTAACTGAATCCATTTTACAACCAAGAGTCCCATACGACCCACATGTGGGTCAATGGAAAATTCCCAATATACAAGTATTATATTGACACTAACTCTCATTTTCCATATTCAAAAATATTTACATTCTTTTGGAAACAAATGTGGTTCTGGTGTACCATGATCTCATAAGTAATCAATCAAAGAATCCCACTACCAATAATCCTCATAAAAAAGAAATTGAAAACGACCCACTAGAGGGTCGTGTGAGCCTTGCAGACATACCACCACAAACCTCTGGTTGGTTGTGTGGGAGCCAACATTTTAAAAATATTTTTCAGATAAATAGCTTTATCAATAAACTGTTATCACTCTTTCCAGTATTAGAGGTTTCCTTCCTAACCTTTTGTTTGAAGTAGTGCGGAATGTCAGAATCTATTATATCATTATTTTCTCTTTGAATTTGGTGTGCCATCCATTTGAGTTTTTGCAGCTATTGAAAGTCATCAAGTGATGTTGCTTTTGTTATTTGGTACAGTTCATTGTTTGTGATACTTTTTCCAAACTATCTTTTTCTAAACTACTTTTTCCAAACTATCTTTGCTGCGGATGATGATGATGATGATGATGATGATGATGATGTTGTTTTTGCTGCTGCTGTTGTTGTTGCTAATGATGATGATGATGCTGCTGGTGGTGTCATTGCTAATGATGATGATAAGGCTGATGATAATGACGATGATGATCCTGATGATGATGGCATTGTTGTTGTTGATGCTGCTGCTGCTGATGGCATTGTTGTTGTTGATGACGATGATGATGATGATGATGATGATGATGATAGTGTTGCTGCTGATACTGCTGATGATGATATGTCATAATGAAGTCTATGATAACTTTGAAACTGGTTTCCATAATGGATGAGAGTGACAAAACTTATCTTGGCTATGATAACAATGGTTATGAAATTGACTTGCGAGTTTTTGGTAGTTGTTTGTGTCGTTTCATTTTAAAATCATTTGGAAAAGGAAGCTCCTAAATTTCTCACTACTTTGTCTATCACATAGCTATTTTGATGGACTCTATTCATTGCCTAGAAAAATACAGCAACTAAAGAGAAAGAGTCACACTTAAAATTACCTCCTCCCTAAAAAAAGAATCCTTAAATTGTTAAGGAAACAGGTTTTAATGATTTAATTTACTTTTAATTTAGCCACACCACACATCCTGCTTGAAAACATTCACCTTAAAGTTAGCATTTATTGTCGTGGATCAAGGTTCTGAAAAGGCTAAAATATCTGATGTAGACAAGGGCTCAGCAAACTAAATTGGAGGTTTGCCAACTTGGCAATGTTTTTGGACTTGATGGCCAAGACAAACTCAAAGTATAACTATGTAAATATATAAAAGTAAGACAATACTATACTTTTCCATATATAAAACTAAAGACATGTAATTGAATGACAAAATGTGAAAAAGTCTTATGTTTACATGTTTTGCCTTGCAAAAGGACTTCTTTATATTACTAAATAATGGAAGAATCATATATATGTATCATCAATAAAAAATATTAATTAGTTTGAAGCTGTCCTTTTGAAGGATGAAACATGTTGCATAAAATTTTAAAATTTTTCCACTTTTAGTTTTATATGAAGAATTTATATTATATTCCATATTCTCAAAACTATGACAATGCTATAGTTTTAATAACCTAAATGATATTAGATAATATTTCCCATTATAAATAAACATAAACTCTAATATAGATCTTTTATGGTTTGTGTTAAAGATTATATACCACTAAGGAAAAAATGAAATACTAGGTCAGATTGTAACTCCAAATTTGTGCTTCCTTTCATCAAAGTAGAATGTGAAATATTAAACAATTAAAGCCAGCCTATATACCAATTTATCATATTTCATCTTTGAAAATGCCTTCTCACATAAATATGATACGTCAAATACACAAATTCATTTTTTACACTATTCTTCATACAATACAAGCTCCAAAATCCACTCAAAGTACAGATTTATTGAATGAAGATTTTAAAAAAATATTTCATTACAGTCAAGGCAATAAAGCCACTAAGATACAAGGTATTACTGAATATGAAAGAATATGAGAAAAAGAAAAACATTATTAAAAAGAGAGAAGAATAAAAAAAAAAAAAACAGAAATTAAAAGGACAGAAGATAATCATTGACATTTCATTTAGATTTTTGAAGATCCAAATTAACCAGGAAGCTTAAAGCCAGAAGAGAGTTCCACACATGAGAAGTGTGTGAGAAGAAGCTGTTAGAACTTATGGCTGCAACTAGCAAGTTCAGCTGTAAAATGAGACCTAGCTGCCAATCTAGTTGTGCACTTAAATTCATAAAGTTGAAGTACCAAAGAGGAAAGCCCATCAGAACAATTAACATAAACATATTTATAGAAATGTCATAGGTAGGCTACATTATGGAAGTGGGAAAGTAACTGAAGCCAGTTGGAATGAATAACATTGCAGATTCTATTTTTATATTCCATCAAGAATTTCTAAATACATAGCAGAAGCATCAGACAAAAATTTGTTAATTCTGATCAACTGTTATGCTCTTGCTTTTAACTAATTCAGCAAGCTTTCTATAAATTGCTGTCTTCAACTAGTTCGATTAGAAGCAATATATGTTGACTCTCTGAAATAATAATATAGATTCCTATTCTATCCAATTATAGATACTGAATCACTTTCTTTGAATAAAAATCAGGTTTTGTATAACTAACAGTTGCATGTTCTTGTCAAGAAATTGCGAATGAGGATAAAAAAATTCCTTTTTCACAATTTGTTTAAAAAAGTTTGTTTTTACTTGTGTGGAAGCCACAAAACAGACTAACATAACAAATCTGATGCAAATTATTTTCACTGTTTGATTTGGATCTTTTAAGTATATTGGACATCTTCTATGTCATATGGCATTGATTATACACATAAGTCTTCTTTATAAAACCTTGCATACCAATTTTGAAACATTCACCCATTCACAGTACATTCCCCATGTTTTTTAATTGATCACCAGAAACAAGTGTACTTTTAAGACATTCAAAACCGTTATTGATTTCCTCAAGATCATCATCTTTGTGATGTATCTTCACCGTTATTAGTAATCATCTTTTTTTTAAAGATGACATTGATATTCTTTGGTATTTACTCCTGCTTATATAGCTTGGTTACAGAAAGAGAAATTATTTCTACTTTGTCTCTGTGTGGCTCTTTCTTTTTAGTTGCTATATTTTGCTAGGCAATGAATAGAGTCCATCAAAATAGCTCTGTGATAGACAAAGTAGTGAGAAATTTAGGAGCTTCCTTTTCCAAATGATTTTTAAATGAAACAACACAACTACCAAAAACTTGCAAGTCTATTTCATAACCATTGTTATCATAGCCAAGATAAGTTTTGTCACTCTCATCCATTATGGAAACCAGTTTCAAAGTTATCATAGACTTCATTATGACATAACACCATCAGCAGCAACATCGCCACAAACATCATCACCATCATTACAATTACAGAACCACATTAAATTCAATTACCTCAACACAAAACTTTCAATATTAATAACTTGTTTTCTTTTTTATCTTAAATATAAAAAGGTTAAGTCTTTATAGAAGTAACTAGGATGTGTGGATAGTGTAATGGTTATAGGCACAGAAAATGGAATCAGCCATCACAGTTCAAGTTCAGCCTGTTGTGTTCAGTTTCAAACTAATTTTTTTTTAACTGTTTCACCCCAAACAAGACAATAATGCTAATGATAGACAAGGAGTTACTTAGTGAAAGATGATGAAGAAATATTAGTGAGGAAAAAAGAAAATAAAAGAACAGGTTTCAGGAAGACAAAGAAGTTAGTGATTGATGTTGCACTTAAATTTTTGAAGGTGGTAGGAAAGCAAGAGGAGAGTTCCACAAGCAAGAAGTACAAGCACATAAACTATTAGAATAAATTGTTTGGTTACATTTTGAGAAAGGCATGAATCCATCTCTTCTCCACCCAGCTATGAATTAAATATCAGAGTAGACTGGACTCTAGGTTTACATAGCAGCCAGAACAAGGAAAACTGAATCTTAAACCATGGAGAAGGCAATGGGAAACCACTCCATTATTTTTCTAAAGAAGTCACAGATAATAAATAAAAGAAATCTGTGAAAAGCCATGATTGTCTATATTCTGAAGGGACATGAAGCAGTGGAGAAGACAATGATGAACAGATAATAAAGAAAGAGGAAGCTGTGGAGAACTATGATCGCCTACATTGTGAAGGATTTTGACATTAATAAAAGAATTTGTACATAATGATAACACATGTGGTATTTGATGATATCTTAAGGTTCTCAGAATTTTAGTTTACTAAACCCAAATAGTTTCCAGGAATGTAAAGTGAATACAAATATAACAAAGGTACTTAATAAAAATCTGATTACAGTTTATGTAAGGGAAAATGTTAAATGACATGAAAGCTAAAGAGGAAATAACTCTGCACCGTGCTCTGCATTTGCTATCCCATTTTACATGCTTCCTTTGTTCATTGTTTAATACTGGACTGATTGTTAATATTTTCTTTCTATATAGCGGAGACTTACCATGGGGACCCAAAAGAGCCAGAGTTGTGCGTATGTCTTGCAATGGAGTGTTGGGATGCCGAATTGGTGAGCTTCGGGCTGAAGGTGAATGAGGCAGCACTTCATATGGACTGATGTGGTGGTTCCACTTGTAGCCATTTTTATTGGCTGGTTCTGGGTGCTCATTGGCTAAGCATTGACGGGTCAGG
The DNA here is from genome assembly GCA_963932145.1 of Acanthosepion lycidas. Lineage (NCBI taxonomy): Eukaryota > Metazoa > Mollusca > Cephalopoda > Sepiida > Sepiidae > Acanthosepion > Acanthosepion lycidas. The sequence continues at coordinate 22,051,274 of OZ010576.1, forward strand.
TGCATAAAAGTACAGTACGCTCATTCAAATGGTAATCTTGTTTTCGGCAAGAGGAGCTGCTTACCTGAGATTGAGGAATAGAGATAGCATTTGTGGAAGTGATTTGCCTATTGATCTGTGTACAACTGTTTTGCCCATTGGACTTGTATATTGTTCTTTTTTCTTTTTTGTGTGTGCTTCCAACCAATTCTCACACATCCTATCAAGACATTGTACATTTTTCACTATCTCTCTCTCTCTCTCTTAAAAAGGCCTTAACAACAAATTTATTCAGTAATCTATGCAGTCTAATAAAATGCTAAAATCATTTTGCATATGAAACCTTTCAGAGATTCTGCTTCTATGTTTTAGGCCATTAACAGTATTTTTTATTTAAAATAACAATTCTTTTTTTATGCACCGTGGCCTTTCATAATATCAGCAATTATGACACCCCTCAACTTCCTGTTCTTTGCAACCCTAACTAAAGTTGGACTCATTACCTTCCCTCTTTGTCCTTATTCTGCTATCCATTCACACAAACTTGTTAAGAGGTTATTCATTGTTTTTCCTCTACACTTTTTGCCTTAAGTATGTCCCGTGAGTTTTAAATTCTCCATGTCTTCTCTCCTCATTGGGTGTCCTATAGTTTTCAACAGTTTCTTTTTGGTTTTATGTATGCATGTAATTTTAAATAATAAAAAAGAATATATGAAATCCTTAAACAATTAACAAATTGAAAATCATGATTTATTAAAGTGAAGTAATTTTCTTAAAAATATTACTCTCTTAAGATATACATATAAATATATACACATATACATACATATATATATATATATACGCATGTATATATATATATATATATATATATATATATATATATATATATATATATATATATATATATTGAAAAATGGACAAAGTCTGACAATTTATTAAAGACATTTTTTTTTTGTTTAACATTCTTTTTATAGATACAAGTATTTAAGTAAATGAGTCATTTACTTAAATACTTGTATCTATAAAAAGAATGTTAAACATAAAAAAAAATGTCTTTAATATATATATATATATATATATATATCTTTTTGAAAATTCTTTTCCATGTTAGTATGTATACATTAACATGGATTATTTTGTAGTGGAAAAAACACAAGAGCTAGTGGAAAGAAAACCCAATGTGACCTCCCAGTTATGCGGACTGATTCACATTGCAATTTGTACTCCCTTGGGGAGATTGAAAGTTAACATTTTGAGTCTACCAATCTGTGGCCTCAATTCTTCCCTGAAACCTAGAAATTGCCCCCTATTGGGGATCCCTTCACTGATTGAGGACCTCTGCTCTAGAGTCTTGTTAAAGAAAATGTACTTCCTGATAGAGATTGAACATGCATTCCCTTTGACCAACAGAAGCCAGTCATAGAGCTCTCTACAACAAAGACTCAATCACTTTTCATAAAAAAATATACATCTTTTGTTAAGACTGCTCAAAGTCTTCTGACTTTGTTTTTGTACCCAAAATGTAAACAATGTGTATTCAAAAATGTTTACCAACTAAAATATAATAGATTAATTAATGTTTTTATTAATATGATATTATTTTTTATTTCTATAAATGTTATATTTAATACTTATATATGCCTGAATAGACATTCCTGTTTTTATAAAATTAAATTAATCTACTGGTCTAGTAACTGAATGTATTTTCTAACAGCAATTGAACCTGTATTCCCTTATTGAGCTAGACACGCTTTACCATTAAGCTACAGGAAGCTACAGGAAGCTATTACAGCAAAGCAAAACTAAATTGTCCTAAGAAATATACATCTCTTGTTAGGACCTTCCAAATCTATATCTGCTAACTTTATTTTCATTCTCAAAACATGAATTATTTGAAAAATTACTTTCTTTACAATTCTTTTGGGCAAACATTTCCTTTAGTAAGACTTTTGATCTCTAGACTGGTAGACATTAATTTCCAAAATATCTATTCAAACACATACTCTCACTAAATATAATGTTTTTAGTAATAATAATAATGTCAGATTAAAAAATCACTTAATTGATTCAAAATTGATTTTATTTTCATTTCAGATACAAAATTAATATTACTATACATATTTACTTTGAAAAGATCCCAACTGGAGATGTGCATTTCTTAAATAGGGTAATTGAAACTTTCTTTGCTGTAGTAACTTCCTATAATTTCATAGTTAGGAATGGTTGGTTTGAAAGTGGTTTCCCAAATTTAAAACAGAATACAGGCTTGATCCCTACTGGGAGACACATTTTCTTTAGTAAGACATTCTATCTATAGGCTAGTAGACATTAATTTAACTGTTTAAAAATCAAGGATATTTACCCAAATATGTGTATACATTAGATATAAAGTTTATAGAAATAATAAATCTATATATTTATAGATTACAAATATTCATTTTAAAATACTTGTTTGGCAGTTTGTGATTATTACATATGGTCTGATATATCCTAAACCCATTTTCATTATCATAATTAAATTCGTCATTTATTTCATCATAAAGGATAAAATTTATTTCATCATAAAGGATGTTAGTTTGAGAGTTACAAAACCCAATCACAATAATATCTGACAATTTAAAGTTTTATTCTAAACAAGATTTCTAGAAATGTTATAAATCTTTAGTTTCAACCACTTTTGAGCATCTGTGTTGTTTTTGACCAATTGCGACATTGGTTTAAAATTCAGAATGACTACAATGACGAACTCAGCAATATCTATCAGGGTCTGCAGTTTCTCATTTATTTCAATTTTTATAGAAATAAATTTTCTAAACTCGGTCAGAACTCTGCAGAATTGGTTTTTGGCTGGTTACATTAAGATATTCCTGTCTTCTGAGTGACTCATAAGTGTCTGTAGTCTCTATGTCTGCAACAGCCAGAATCTTATGGAAGTAGTGCACCAAAGACCATTTATAATTCCCAAGACACAGTGGAATTTAATTTCCAGTAGTAACAATCTTTATATTTACCCAGAACCTTTTTCATTAAATGTAAGTTGTGGCCAAACATTGTAAGCACTTCCCTGTTCACCTTTAACTGGATTTATTCCCAGTTTAAAATCTACATTCTTTTGGCTGTCTTCCACTTTTACTTTTATTTTTCATTCCTTTTTTACTTTTTATTCAACTGTTTTCATTTCTTTTCTTTTTTTACTCATAACTTTTTAATATTTTCTCCTTTCTTCATTCCTATATTTCATCTTTTTTACTGCAGTTCAGTCTTTCATTCATTTTTCTATAATTGTTTTTTCATCCTTCTTTTTATGTAACTAATTTTCATTTTTTAAAATAATTATTGAAATTTTTTATCTCTTTTAATTCCTTACATATTTCTGCTCCATTTTTCTTTCATTCTTTTTCTTTTTTTTCATTCATTTTTTAGAATTTATCTCATGCTTCAGTCATAAAAATCTTTTAAAAAATTAAAATAAAAAATATATCCAGACATTCAATAATATTTGAACTTAACCAATGTTTGATCTGCTCAACTGAGATTATCCTAACTTCCCCAAAATTAAATTCGATTTATAGATTTTCTCTTAATTGTATTTTGAAAAATTAACAGCTAATTTCTTTTTCAAAAAAATGTACATACTAAATCAATAAAGTTACACTTTTTAAACAAAATGTATTTTGTTATTTATGACAATTACCTAAATGCTGGCAATTACATTTCTTGATTCCTCAAGAATTGAAAGGTTTCCTTAAGAAAAATAAATTTTTATTTGATAATTTCAGAATAATATCCATCAAGCAGTAATTTCGTCTCAAATACAATTATACAATTTCTAAAATTGCTATTTCATTTGATACTATGATATTTCATGTAAGCTTTTTGAGAAATAAAATCGTGTCTTAACATTTATCTATTATCATTCTTTTAAAATCATATAAACTTTCCTATTTCTCTTTAAAATCAAATTATGAATTCATTTGATATGATGATATTTGATGAAAATTTTTCAGGATATTTTCTGAGGTCGAATCAATTACCAGAATAGTTTTCCTGGCAATTTCTTTCTCTAAAATGCTTATTCTATGTTCTTTGCATATTCTTTCATGAATTCTTTTTTTTTTTTTCATTCTCTCACATTTGTTTAAATTTGTCTTAAATATTCACTTAGAATAATCAATTAACATATGAAAAGTACTAGACCCACCCCTTTTGCAAAAACCTGTTCAGATATTAATTTCTCGTTTTTGAAGATCTCCTTGGTTGGGCTAAGAATTTTTCAGCACCTTCCAGTAACAATGTGCAAAAGTTTTATTCTTCTGTCATATCATTGACTTGAATTAAAGATTAAATCTCTGATATGTAAATCAAATTGTTACTTAAATTTTGAGGATATAATGAGAATTTAATGACTTGTTATATTCAGTTTGTTCTTTTGATCAAGATATAAGAAAGCAAAAATGTCTAATAAAAGAAAAATATTATTCATAATTTCTAATAATGTCATAATCAATAGGAAATTAACATAAAACAGAATTCTCGTTTGTCATTTGAAGATTAATTTCTTATCCAAATAAATGTAAGATCTACACAGTATAACATTCCAAAACTGGCAGAAATCTATCAACAGTTTCATTTGATAAAAAAAAAGCCTACAAGGTATTGTAAGAAATAGATTACTAGAAAGTGAGAAAAAAATGATTAATTTTTTCCTTACAAATATTATTCTTTGATTTTAATCAGTATATTACCATTCCATGATTTCCACTATTATCTTCTTCAGAATGTGATTGATCATGCCTCTCCACATTTTCCTGTTCTTTGCAGCTCTTAGTAAAGCTTGTCTTTTTGCTATCTCTCCTAATTCATGTGATAAAGATTTACACAAGCACCTTAGGTAGGTTATGTGCCATTGTTTTTTATCTCTCTTGCCTGTGAGTACCAACTTTTCTAAGCCCTCTTTCCTCAATATGTACTCTAGAAATTTCAAATGTCTCTTTCTGATGCTAAATATAAGTGTTCTTTTAGTTTCCATTTTCGCTAAAACTTTGTTGTTGCTCATATGTTCAGTCCACAGGTATGGTAACACAGAATGAACAAAACAAAAGTACTGCCAGTGGATCGAAAAGAAAAGAAGACAAAAACTGTAAACATAAAATTCTTTTGTATTGCAGTAACTGTGTGGAATGTCTCTATGTGGGCAAGGTCAAGCAGCTTTGTTGGCAGGGTAAATTTGGTAAGACCTGGAGTTGGTGGGGATGTTGGGAGAGGCCTGGAGTGGATTAGTAAAGCTTGTTGTTTGCTGTGAATCTAAATTTTCTGATACAGAGGATGCTCTGTGGGTATAGTGCAAATTTTTGGAGGAGAGTGGACTCAAGTTGATATATATACCAGGTCAGTTGATCTAGGTCATGATGGTGACATTGCCAGCCTGCCAGGTGTTGGCAGCTGGTATATTGGCCTCCATTCTGTTTGCTTCTGGCACAGTTATTTATGAGCAGCTTTCTTAAAAGCAAATCTGGTGGTCCATGAATTCATCTTTTTTCTTTGGTAGCAACATTCCTGATTAGCTTCTTTTATGTTGTATTTTACATATTTGAAGAGATTTGTTTTGTGATAGATGTGAGACCTAACACTATAACAGTATCCTCAGCATCCTTCAGTAGAACCACATTTCTGTTGCCTCAATTCTATTCTCCATCTATGAGGAGATGTTTATGACATATAGGAGGACTGATATTATGTAACAGATAGATAGCCTGTTTCTTAATACTTTGCTTAGCTTTTTGAAGGCATCTTTCACTGTCCCAATGTTAGGCTGTTCCTTTTGCTGATAACCATAAATTCTATCATCTTATAATTAACGTTTTCTTTAATAACTTCTGTAGGGGTCCCTGTATTTTCCTTTCTATGTTTGTTATTGACACTGTGTCATCTACATATCCAATGTTGTCAAGACTGTGGCCACCAATAATTAATACTGGTAGGAATTTTCTTTATATATTTTAAGATAAATGCTAGAACAATCTATTTTCACAGAGTATGTTCTCAGGTTTTTACTTACAAAAAATGAACCTTCACCTTTACCGACAGAGGATAATATAATTATTTTTTAATCAAAATCACCAGTTAGTAATAAAACACTAAAATTTTACTCTTTGTAAAAATCATCATCATCATCATCATCTTCTTCTTCTTCATATTATGACTGGTATGTAGAGCTTCTAATCTGACCAGCTCCCTCCATATGTCTCAGTTGCATGTCAGTATCTGAATATCTGGATATTCCAGTTCATTCATTGACTATTAGCCCATTTTTTCCTCTGTCTGCCTCTTCTTCTTTTGCCTAAGGTGGTAGCTTGTAGAGTTTCAGTGGAAAGTGTGTTGGCTCATATGATGTATTCATTTGACCTCAATTTTCATTTCTTCATCATTATAGTGTTTTCCAATGGGCCCATTGTTTTATGGCATCTTGTATCATGACATTTGTGATGCAATTTATTTAGTAGAATGCCAATAACGGTTCTGTAGCATCTCATTTCTAATGCTTAGATTCCAAACCATAATTCTGCTGTTAATGTCCAAGATTTGCAGGCTTAAAGAATTATTGAGAATACCAATACATGAAGCAGTCTCATCTTTGCTTTCAGGTGGATGTTCTTGTTTTTCCAGATGTTTTTTTGTTTTGCAACAGCTGCCACTTTTTGTGCGGTTCTTTAAATTATTTCCATTCTGGAGCCCTCTTCAATGATAATCAAACCAAGATCTTGGCTCTTTGTAAACATAAAAATTTAAATACAATTATTTTAAATGATGCACATAAAATTTATATATGACCAAATTTATCAATGTCATAAAGACTGATGGCATTTCAAATATATATTTAAAAATATAAATTTTAAGTATCTATTTTCCAATTATTATTATCATATCTTTCACGTAGTTAACCTTTTCCCGTCGAAGCCTAATATTAAACATGCAAATGTAAAGGAGAAAACAGACATAAAAACAGATAAGAAAAACAAAATCTAATTTAATTGCTGAAGAATCAAAATTATTTCCTGTTTTATTTGTAAGATTTTTATTTTTTTAAAGTAGAATTTAAATTTTTGCTTATAAATAAATCATAAAATCTACTGCTCCTATAAAATAAGTATAAATTCAAAGAATCAACCTTACATGAATAGTTTGATCATTGACCAAAATGTCCATTGTGAAATGATCATTTGTGACTATAGTGAAGAGTTCTATAAGAATTAGAACTAACCATTAAGCAGAGTATTCCTTTATTAAGATTCCTTAATTTTTTTAATTATTTCACCCCAAGCAAGGTGATAATTTTAATAGGATGCAAAGAAAGGAGTGAAAGAGATTAAGAAGACTTTAGTGAGGAGAAGTGACAATAAAAGAACAGAGTTCTGGAAGATGGTTATTGGCATTTCATTTAAACTTTTAAAGATGGTATGTGGGAGGAAAGAAGTTCCCTAGGTGAGAAGTGCGAGAAAAGAAAGTATTAGAATAGAACATATAATTGCATCTAGGTAGTTCAACAGTAAAATGGTGAGACCTAACTGCCAATAAAGTGGCATGCTTAAATTCATGCAATTGAGGCACCCAGAACAATTACCATGAAAATATTTGTTGAAAAGAAAGAGGGAAGCCACATCATGTCTGTGAGAAAGTGACTGAAGTCAAGAATGAAACCAACTTGGAAACCATTCTTTTAATTTTTTTCAAGAATTTTGAGATATATAGTAGGTGCACCCAATCAGATATGGCAACAATATTCAATGCATGAATGAATGGTAGATTTATAAATATGCAAGATGAATTCTGACAAGAAAAATTCTCTTGCATGATGCAGTAAACCAATTTTCGTTGCTGTAGACCTAGCAATTGATTCAATATAATCACTCATATCAGTGAGAAACATGATCCCAAGAAGGCACAAAGAGTTGTTTTCTTGGAGGTTAACATCAGCCATATTTGGTGACTTTAAGAATCCTTATGTTCTACTTAGTATCAGTCATTTTTCTTATATTTCAGATTCCATTTTCTTTCCATATTCTTCGAGCTACTGTGGAACTGTCAAAAATATTATGAAAACAAGCAGACAAATAATATTGTAAAAAAGAAAGGACATATTCTTGCCTATATTATTAAAAAATCTAAAAATTGATACCTGCACAAGGATTGTCTTTTAAAAAAAATTCTTGTATAAAACAAAAGAAAAGAAATAATAGCAATGTATAATATTTACAACAAATATTACACTTTGCTGGTTTTCATCTGACCTGACAAAAAACAATAAGAAAGTCTCTGAACATCTTACCCTTAACTCATTTCCATTGATACTGTCCAATGATGACAATGACAAGGTCAAACTTTTGCTACTGACCATCAGCACTCACCTTATTCAACTGAGAACTATTTATCTTGTCGTATTTTGACAGTTCACTTACCTGATGTCGATACACCAGTGACCCCCACAGTCTGTGTCCGAGATCACAATACAGCAGGCGTATGGCCTTTGCTTATGGACAAAGCTGTTTCATGCTTCAGCAAAGTAAGGGTCATTTTCATCCAATACGGATTGTTACTTTCACCCTGAATGTTTTTCAGTTTGGTCAATCAATACTTGCTTTAAAAAAGAAGCTTTTGTGCATTCTTTGTATTCAGCCAACTTTCTTCTTTTTTTCACTACGTTCTGAGTAGAATTAGACTGAAGTTTAGTGAAGCATGCTGGGAAATGCAACTGTTGTGTATGTATAAGCTTTGCTTTTATAAACTTTTGAATTTATATTTTCTTTTCTGTAAAGCACATATGAAGATAAATTCATAAAATATCTCCTGTTATTATACTTAACAACCATAAAAGAATTACTTGTTTTGAAGAAATATCTTTTTACTGGCGGACTAATAGTTTAAGATGACATAACTTTTATGTTAAGTTTGATTTAAATAACAAATAATTAAACAAAAAGTATATTTTTATCCATGACACCCTGGTAAACAACTTTCTCTTCTTTTTCTTATTTGCTTTAATTTTTCTTTATCTTTGCTATTTAGTTACATTGCATTCAAAAACAGTATAATATGCACACCATCATTGTACAAAAATTTGACTGTTAATAAAACTGTAGTAATTTATAATTACTGTATTTATCATGCAAATGCAATAGAATTTTAACAATTTAACAATAGCTCCAGGAGAAAGAGAATTTATGAAATGTTGAAACAAAAATATATTTATTTATCAATTCCAAGATGGAATGTGTTCAAATATAACTGAATAGTGATTCCTATTTCAAATATAAACTCTCTGCCATGTCCTTTCAGGGCTCAAGTGATCCTTGTATTTACCATCCTGGGTATGATGATAAACTACATCCGCGTCCTGGGTAAGACGATAAACTACAACCAATGGCAAGGCCTCTGATCACGAGGTTTTGAAGAGCATCGAACCACCTGTGACCTGGGGTGGTAGCACCTGTAAGGGTCCCAGCTATGGTTGACACCCAAACTTGTGTAAAAATACCAGAAATATTTTGTAATAAAAAAATATTACCACCAATAATAAGGAAAATTATTATCAGAAATACTTTAAAAAAAAAGTACTAGCAATACAAATAGCTATACATTATTTGAAAAAATATTACCAGCTATAGATTTCTTCAAGGAAAAATATTTCCAGAAATAGATTTTTGAAGAAAAACATATTACCAGCAATAAAATTTTGTTGGCATTAAATAACCCATTGCCATAAACCAAACCAAACCAAACCAAATCAAATCATTGCATTTAGTGTTAAGAATGTCACAAATTGAGATTAGATAAAAATTAATTGAGTAATAAATAAGAAAAGTGCACTGACCAGGGAAAATATTTCAAGCAGGTTTTGTGAATGCAAATAGAGATATGATGCAGAATATTAAAAACATTGGTTAAATATTTAAAACATCACAAAGAGAAACTTGTAACTTGGATGCAGAAGTACATGAAAACGGATTTCTCAGATGAAGTAGTGTTTCATTGGATTGATCTGATATCTCAGTCAAGTTTAGTATCTATTATGACTTTAAAGACAGCAGAAGAGTGGTGAAGTAATATTTTGGACTAGTATTGTAGATATACATATTATAAGTTCCTTCAAAGATGGTTTAAGATAAATGTAGTGAATTAGTGTAAATTCTTGGACAGGGTGTTTTTTGAGTATCATGTAACTAAGAAGAAACTTTAAAGAGTACATTCATACAAGAAATTGTTCCTTCACATTAAGCAAATCTGAATATATTGCCCAAATTGCCAAAAAGGTTTCAAAGACATCAAATTAATGAAATGGTCTCCAGTCTCTATATTTCATCCTAAAAACCCTTGGTCAATCATTAAAAGAAATATATAGGAGAATGGAAAACAATATTCAAGCAATGAAAATCTCTGGGAAGCAATAAAAACTTCTGCAAAGTAATAATTAAAATCAAATCTGTAGAAATGTTGGCAAAATCCCCAAATGAACATTAATGGGGGGGTTATAGAACCATATTAACATGTAAAATAATAATAATAATAATAATAATAATAATAATAATAATAATAATAATAATAATAATAATAATAAACTCTCAATTTTATGGGAATTTACAATACACACAGACAGAATAATCAAAGCTAATTGCCCAGACATTGTGATCAAAGACCACAAAAACAGAATGTGCTTTCTTATTAATATGGCAGTCCCTGCAGCTCGTAATGTATCATTGAAAATCTTAAAATAAAAAAATAACCTATGAAAATACAAGGATCTTGAAGTGAAAATCTAAAAAATGTGGCACAGGAAGACATCAATAATTCCAGTTAGGGTTGGAGTCTTTGGATTGATTGGAAAATATTCTGATAGACTCATTAGAAAAACAACAAATTATACTCACAAGTACATCACATACATTATGAAGATCTTTATCTATGTGTGTGATCTTAGCTTTTAGGGGTTTATTTTACAAAAATGATCAGTGGGAAATGTCATGAAGTCATTTCTGAGCTTTGTTATCTGGTTGAGACCCAGAAGGAAATGTGTATACAACAGAAATCGATGATGATGATTACAATGATGATGATATGCATTCAACCTCCTATGCAAAGAGAATTGGTGAGAACATAAGCTCTGGAATTTCAGCATTTGGACTTATAGAGAAATCCAGGCAAATCAACCAGATATAATTGAGAAAAATCATGTTGAAAGCGCACTTGTATTCTGGTTGATGTTGCATCCCCAGCCCATAAAAATACATCTTTAAAATATTTGAGAAACCAAGTAAATACAAAAACCTTACGATAGAAATCGGTAGAACGTTGTAATTGGATTTTCAGAAATGATATCAAAAGGCATAAACAAATACGGGGATCAAATACCTCGTAGTCTTAAAATATGTGAATTGCAAAATGTTCTGCTAAATGAATACTTCCCAAATCTTAAATTGTAAATTTCTCTCCATACAGCAACCATAATTGCACATTTTGTTTCACTCCAATTGCATGGTACCTCATCTGTTTGCATTTTTGTGATACAAAAACTTGTTGTCTCTTGAATTCTCTGGTTGGGATTTAAGAGCAACTCATACAATTTGGATATATGGGATATTGTGGAGGCATGATAGAGTAAAGGCTAGTGACTCAGATTCAGGAATCAGAGGGTCAAGTTCAAATTCCAGTCGAGTTCATTACAATTCCTTATGTCCTAATACCTCCAGGAAAAATATGAATTCACCTTTTCTCCCCTAGCTATGGGTAAAATAGCAGCACAGACTGGATCCTATATCCTTGGGTGGCATTCAGGCTAGGAGAAGGTAACTGTGAATACAAAACCACCTGTAGCCTTGTAAGGCCCTGCCTCTATAGGCAAAACAGGAAGAAGGTAATTTTAAAAACAAACCCACCTCTGGGAGGAGGGACAGGGTAACCTCAACATCCCTGGTACAAAAGATACCAGTACACCATTGCATTATTCTACCTTGAATGTTACCATGAACCGCAACTGTGAGGTGGAGGGGAGTGGTGGCCACAGTGACACAAATTGAGTGAAGTGAAATGAAGACAATCAGGACATTGTGTTTATAAATGAAGACATATAGGACTCCAAAACAAATAACAATATTTTTAATAAGAATAGATAGTATAAGTTGAAACTCACATTTTTAGTTAATTCCATTTTTATTGTGAAGACATTCACTTGCACAATCAAATCTGACATTATGTAAGTGGACAAAAACGGTATCTTTCTCTCTGACTAGAGAATTCTATACAGCAAGAATTACTCAAGAATAGAAAATCCAAAAAGATGTTAATTTTTTTCATAGACAAATTTGTATCCTAAATATGAATCCTTTTAAAACTGACGAGGCTATTTTGAATAATATATGAACAAAAATCTCCATAGAACCTCGGAGTGGCATGATGGGATATCCCAAAAGTTAAGATAGCAGAACTGATAAACATCATACTTGAAATAGAAACATCTTTGAAACTAGCATATAGTAAGTCTAGCAAAGTTTGTTTTCATAATGTCCATGTCTATACTTATAGGCACACCTGATTTTTGTCTACATACACATGAACATACACTTACACACAAACATTCCCTTAAACTCACAGACGCATATACTCAAATTCACATACATATATAATTCTGCCTTTAGACAATGAAAACCAATCTGCCATTTTTCAACATCTCATCCAAGCAAACTATGAAAACATTTTCAACTCTGCAAGCAAGTTGACTAATAAGAATTATTGATAAATCATTATACAGTAAGATAAATATTAAATGTTTCTATTCTTGCTCCGTCAGAGATTTTGAAAATTGTAATTTTGGCATCTTTTATTTCATCATGAGTACAAGATGAAAATATTCCATTGATGCATCGGGAAATTCTTCAGCAGAGAGAATATGAAAGACAATATCCAGCATTGCTGATATGCACAAATCTTACTTTTGTATATTTGTATATTTGCTGTTGCTAGCACATTTCAACTCATCCATTCTTCAGACCTTGTCAATTAGCTAAGAAATATGAAGGGATACAGGATATTGTGTTAATAAATTAAGGAATCAGGACATTGTGTTAATAAATGAAGGGATACAGGACATTGTGTTAATAAATTAAGGCATACAGTATATTTTGTTAATAAATAAAGGATTCAGGACATTGTGTTAATAAATAAAGGCATACAAGATATTGTGTGAATAAATGAAGGCAATCAGGACATTGTGTTAATAAATGAAGGGATACAGGATATTGTGTTAATAAATGAAGGCAATCACGATATTGTTTTAATAAATGAAGGCATACAAGATATTGTGTGAATAAATGAAGGCATACAAGATATTGTGTTAATAAATGAAGGCATACAAGATATTGTGTGAATGAATGAAGGGGTACAAGATATTGTGTTAATAAATGAAGGCATACAAGATATTGTGTTAATAAATGAAGGCATACAAGATATTGTTTTAATAAATGAAGGCATACAAGATATTGTTTTAATAAATGAAGGCATACAAGATATTGTTTTAATAAATGAAGGCATACAAGATATTGTGTTAATAAATGAAGGCATACAAGATATTTTTTTAATAAATGAAGGCATACAAGATATTGTTTTAATAAATGAAGGCATACAAGATATTGTGTTAATGAATGAGGGGATACAAGATATTATGTGAATAAATGAAGGCATACAGGGTATTATGTTAATAAATGAAGGCATACAGGGTATTATGTTAATAATTTGCACCAACAAATATACAAAGAGATGATGCACATTTTAATGACTGTTCTTATAGTTACAGTGCTAACTACAGCATCTATACAAAGAAGAGACTTCAGTATGCAAACAGATCATTGCAAAAGTTTGTGCCTGATTTTCATTGTTGATATAAAATGACCGCAAATTGACACTAGTGTTTTCTTTTGATGTTGTTATGAGGTGTGTTCTAGATTGAAGCCTTTCATTTTTTAGCTGCCAGTTATTGTTGAATGCTGACGTTTTGACCACAAATCAATGACTTAAAGAAAGAGGATGAAAAGTTGCATTTTCACCATATTATACGCTAAGAATTTTGGAAATGATAAAACAAAGTTTATTTGGATCATGCTCCAGCATGTCACATGGTCAAAAGTGGTTTGCAAGATTTTGTCAGGATGATTTTAGCCTAAATGATCAAACATACACTGGGAGATTTTCTGATCAGTGAAGATGCTCTACTTGCCATTGAAGATTTTGATGGAAGAGATTGCTAAGAGTTTCAAAATTGATATCTCAACTACCTTCCACCATTTCAAGAGTCATAGATTCAATAAAAAGGACCAATTTTGTCAAATTCAAAAGGTGTCATTTTCTAGCACAAAAATGCAAGATTGCATGTATCAAAACAGACCTTACAGAAGTTTAAAGACTTGAAAAAGGAAACATTCTGGCACCCACCATATTGTACTGACTTGGCTCCTCCAGATTTACATTTATCCCTACATAAAAATTTAAATGACAAAAAATTGTCTCTATATAGTCATTTGAAAACTATCTTACAACCTTCTTCCAACAAAAAACATGAAGTTCCTATGAAAGTGGCATCAACAAGCTTGTAGAATGATGGGAGACAGTTATCAAAAACAATATATACTATGTACTTGACTAATTTAATTTTCTAATCAAGCACAAACTTTTGCAATAACCTGATATATGACTAAAAACAGCAACTATACAAAGAAGAGATGTGAGTATTTGAACAATGTTGGATATGATAAAGACTCTTCTCAGATTTGTATTAAAAACAGTAACTATAAAATGAGATTTGTGTGTCTGATCAATGTCAGATATGTTAAAGAGTTTTCTCAAAGGTATATTCTTAACAACAGCATCAATACATAGAAGGGGTGTATTTTGAACAATGTTGGATATGATAAAAACTCTTCTCAAAATTATTGTCTTAACAACAGCGTCAATACAAAGAAGAGATGTGAGTATTTGAACAATGTTGGATATGATAAAGACTCTTCTCAAAATTATTGTCTTAACAACAGCATCAATACAAAGAAGAGATGTGAGTATTTGAACAACAAGAATATGTTAATGAATCTTTTCAAATAATGTCTTTCTGTTCAAATCCATTCTTTTTACAGTAAGTTTTTTTTACTTGTATTTATTTTATTTTTTAAATTAATTTTTTCTTTTATTTTCATTTTAACTACTTTTCTCCTAGATTTGATTTGTTTTAAGCCCAACTCTGCATTTTTCAGGTTTCTGTTGATTAGAACACAAAAATATTTTGATAATGGACACTACTTCTAATGAGGGTTTATGCATAATGCTGCATCAGGAAGGAGGCAATAAATGTGGAGTATTATTAGCATTTTAAATCAGCACAGGAGTCCCAAACGATGTGCATTAATGTCAAATCTCGATACACTCTTGTGACTCCTACATTAACCTCATCTCGTCTTGTCCGTGACTGCTGTACATGCTTGACTGACTTGCTTCTAATCAAGAAGATGAAAATATCAGTCTCTAAACCCTCCTTGAAAATTACCAACAAAAGAGGTCTGAACACCTATCACCTACTAATTATGCACAAATTCATTACTTGTTCGAGAAAATGGCTTCTCAGGCTATAACTGGCCTCATCTATTAGGGATTTTCTTATTCTACAAGCACCATTCATGGAAGCTAGTAATTGATCCTCCTGAACCTAGGTCTTGAGCTGCAGCTTAAGTTCAACTTAGCCTCTTCTCAACATTTTTATTTTGTTTTCCTCAAATGAAAACTGAAAGTCATTTTAATAATTGCTATTCGACAATTTAATTTCTAAATTCTTTCTCCTACCTTCTTTTATTTTCAAAACTTGTTTACAATGTTGCATCATATAAAATTATATAGTAACTTACTAATTTCTCTCTATATATCTAATGCAAAAGTATTTGAAAATAAAATTTATTCTTAATGAAATCTGTCATTAATGTATTATTAGTACATATATTTGAAGCTATTTTATAACCTGCTTTGCACAGAGGATAAAAAATATTTTAGAGTTCTATTCAACACATTCACTTTTCAGTTAAAAATCATGCTACAATTATGTACATAGTGAATGTAATATGGTTATTTGAGCTTGCTTTTCAGATTATGTAACAAAATGGAAAGTTTCATAAATTTCAATGTAAAAATATATAATGATGAAAAGAATATGGCAGAAAAATCTTGAAACCAAAAAAAGGAGAACAGAAAGAGAAAAAGAAACTAAAAAGAGTGACAAGAAAAGGAGAGTGTATGTGAATGAGAAAGAGAATTAGAGTAGAGAAGCAAAGAAAATGAAGGAAAATAAATGTGATGTGAAATAAAATGAGTGATGAAATTGACAAAAAAGAAAA
The DNA here is from genome assembly GCA_963932145.1 of Acanthosepion lycidas. NCBI lineage: Eukaryota > Metazoa > Mollusca > Cephalopoda > Sepiida > Sepiidae > Acanthosepion > Acanthosepion lycidas. Next base: position 22,067,671 of record OZ010576.1, read on the forward strand.
GAGAAAAGGTAAAAAAAGAAAGAAAAGAGAAAAGGTAAAAAAAGAAAGAAAAGAGAAAAGGTAAAAAAGAAAGAAAAGAGAAAAGCTAAAAAAGAATGAAAAGAGAAAAGGTAAAAAAAGGAAGAAAAGAGAAAAGGTAAAAAAGAAAGAAAAGAGAAAAGATTAAAAAGAAAGAAAAGAGAAAAGCTAAAAAAGAATGAAAAGAGAAAAGGTAAAAAAAGGAAGAAAAGAGAAAAGGTAAAAAAGAAAGAAAAGAGAAAAGATTAAAAGGAAAGAAAAGAGAAAAGCTAAAAAAGAATGAAAAGAGAAAAGCTAAAAAAAGAAAGAAAAGAGAAAAGGTAAAAAAGAAAGAAAAGAGAAAAGCTAAAAAAAGAAAGAAAAGAGAAAAGCTAAAAAAAAGAAAGAAAAGAGAAAAGCTAAAAAAAGAAAGAAAAGAGAAAAGCTAAAAAAAGAAAGAAAAGAGAAAAGCTAAAAAAAAAAAATAGAAAATCCAAAAGAAAGAAAAGTGAAAAATCTGAAAGGAAAAAAATAAAAAAAGAAAGATAAAATGAAAGAATATAAAAAAGATAGTCTAAAGAAAGAAGGAAATTAAAAATTCAAAGAATAATCACAAAAAGAGTAAATTTGGAAAAACTGAACTTAATAAAAAAGGAAAATATTGAGAACTAAACAGAAAAAAGACAAAATAAGATAAGAAAAAGAGTACAAGTAAAGGTTGCAAGTAAAAAGTGAATATTGTAAAATGTAACAAAATGTAGCAAATAAAATGGCTTCCATTACTGGTCAGTGAAGGTTGCTGTGCCAGTGACTATTTGAAGATTAAATTTGAATGGACCCAACTGAGATTTTCCCTACTTTTGATCAGAATAATAATGTTTCAGTAAAAGAGACAAAAAACAGATAGACAGATAGACAAACAGATAAACAAGTAGACAAATATATTTTAAGAGTTTGGGTTTGAGATGGAGTCTGGTCTCAGATATCCTTTTGTCGTCTTTTCCTCAACAACAAAAAAAAACAAAGTTTTACTGTAAATCTTTGTTTGAAAAATGTTAAAAATGAGGCATAAAAAAGACATTGGTATTTTTAAGCAACCCAAAAAATAAGTGAAAGTAAAAGAAAAGAACAAATAAAGAAAATGACATTTGGCACCTGATCATTAAAATGAAAGAGTCAGATCTATTCAACAAATGAAACAATGAAAAATACAAAAAGACTACAATATATACATATATATATATATATATATATATATATATATATATATATATATATATATAGCATATTTTTCATTCACATTTGTTTTATATATATGTGCATATATATATATATATATATATATATATATATTGGAAGCATGTTTTTCTTTAACACTCTGTGTCTCTTATTATCATTGTACAAAATACATTTTTTTCTCCTCTGTTCTTTAATATGTCTCATGTTTGCACAAAAAGAAAAGAAAAATTACCCATTTTCTTGCCATATCACCCCAACTTGGCCAGTCTAACTTTCAACAGACCATAGCATCCTTTCTACTTCCACTTGGCAAATTTTCCCTCTCTCTCTCTCTCTCTCTTTCACTGTGTTTTGTTTACTCCTTCTCAATCTTTCATGGACATTGTATCTTGTATCAGCTTTCTTTGCATCTAAACATTTTGTTTTCTGTCTCTGTTTCTCTGTTGGTGGTCTTTATTTTTTTTTCATTTGCTTTTTACTTTCTTCCATTAGTGCCTACTCAAGTCAACGTTACTGTTTTGCTTCTTACCTTTTACTGGCCATGTCAACTACTGTCCTTGTTCAGTGGAGAAGGAGATTGTTTTTTTGCTTGAACCAACAACACAGAGTTATTGGCTTTATCTTATATTCAGCTATCATTACACACAGACACACACACTCATATATATATATATATATATTTATTATGCAGTATTATATTAGAACATGCACATACCCACTACAAAACTGTACATCTTGTTTCAACATTAAAAAAAAAAGAAAACTTTTTTTAATGTTTCATCAGGCAGGGAATCAAGATGGGACTAAAATATTTTATTTAGAAATGCAGTTATTGAAGCATTTGTAGTGGGTATGTGCATGTCCTAATGTAACACTGCATAATAAATAAATATTTGTTGCTTTATTTTTGTATTGAGCCCTGTTTTAAATTAATATTTTGAATGCTGAAATCTTACACTTTGTTCTTATACATTTGTATATATATATATATATATATATATATATATATATATTTTCATTTGGATATATATATATATATATATGATAAAAATATAGTTTTAAAGTATGCTATTTTTATGGGTAAAAGTGCTCAGTATCAAAAATAGAGCATATGTGAATATAAATATTGAGGTCAACACCAAACAGTGACAATCTGTTTCATTCTTGAATACATGTCTGAAGTTTGTGCTCAAGCATCACAGATTGTTGGTACTGATCTCAGGATCTACTTTTTTTATGAGCCATGTCCCTTCAGGATGTAGGCGATTAAGGCCCTCTACAGCTTCCTGCCCATGTAGCTCTTGATAAGTTTTGCCTATTTGTTATTTCTCCCAAACACTGTTCTGCAATCCATTTGTTCAAGCCCATCAAGTATGATACACACAGTTTTTCTCTGTCCCTCTTTCCCTCATTCTGTCCCATGACTATCGGATTTTTCAAGCCCTCCTCTCTCATTACATTCCCAGGAAATTTCAACTGCTTCTTCCTTATGTTAAGTATAAGTTTTCTTTTCCTTTCTATTCTCTCCAAAGCTTGTTGTTGCTCACATGTTTCACCCATGGCATCCTCAGCATCTTTCTGTATAACCACATTTCTCTTTTGTCAATCTCTTTCTCATCTTTGAGGAGATTGTCAAGCATTCACTGCCATACAGGAGGACAGATATTTTGCAACAGTTCAGTACTCTTTTCTTCAAAAATGCATATTTTCAAGAAATGAAATTTTCAACAACATTTTATTGAATTGGAATATAAACAAATAACATCTTCAATATGATTTCCATTATTTGTAATGCAAAAGTTGATGTGCTTTGCAAGATTCTCATGAACTCGTTGCAATAACTCCACACTGATGTCAATTCTAGTGAATTCACTCTTTATGCATTCAATCAAGTGTGTTGCATCTGTGATTTTCATTGAGTACACCTTCTCCTTCTCCATACATATTCAAGGTGTTACAATTTTGTTTTTTGTCAGTGTAATGGTAATATTAGTCATTTCCTTGTCAGGAAACATTTGTCGTTCATGGACCAAGCAGCCGGTGCTATTTTGGGTTGAAATTTATAAAATCACTCTCTTCAAGCAACAAGATTCTCAAGTAGAGTATTGATGGGGATTTCCTTCCTAACCTTTTGTTTGAAGTAGTGTGGAAGGTCAACATCTTGATTATGTAATTATTTTCTCATTGAGTTACATGTGATATCCATTTTAGTTGTTACTGTTGTTTAACATCCTCAGTTGATGTGTTTGATGGCATTTGGTACAGTTCTTTGTGTGTGATTCTGTAGCACCAGTCAATAACGTTCAAAGATGCATGGTCCTTGCTAAGACATACAGGCATAATTCACAATAAGCCATTTTTAAACACCAATCTGAGAAAATGGTTGTGTGCATCTGAGAGTTTAGACATTTGTCAATGAATTTGGTGCCATGCATGACATCCATATGAAAGTCTGAAACATATGAGGCTATTTAAGAACATGACTTGCAAGCTATATATATATATATATATATATATATATATATATATATATATATATATATATATAACTGCATTCACATATATATGAGTGTGTATATATATATATATATATATATATATATATATATATATATATATATGTATGTATGTATGTATGTAATATAATATTGGCTGATACTGACTAACGGATTTCAATAAAAATGGTTGGACTCCTGCTTATGTCAATTTTGCAGTGGCAAGGTCCATAGCACAAAGCTTTCAAGGAGGCAGCCAGACATGGCCTGAGTCAAGTTGGGGTTGATTTTTGAAACAATATGATGTAAAAGCTAAAATAAGCAATGAGGAGAGGACAGTGCATCACTGAAGACCACCCTTGATGCATCAAAATGTATTATGCAACTATATATATATGAGCAAAACAATACGTCATAGAATTAGTACATATAGGAAACAATTTGAACATCTAATGGTAAGAAATTTAAATTGAAAATGAATAAGATGGTCAAAAGTACATAAACAGAACAAACATGGACTTTGGATAGTTTATACACATTTTTGATCCCAATAAACAAAATCTTATTCAAAAATTGTAAAAATACATTCAAAATTAAACAGACAGACCTTATTGGTTAGATTTAATTTCTTTGGATGACTACTTGTTGCCTATTACCTCAATATTACTTAAAAGCATAAATTCTTAAATATGATAGTAAAATTTTACTTTGCTGTGATGTCTTCTTGTCATTAAATGGTAAGGAATACTAGGCTTGAAAGCAGAGATATATGTTTAGTTCCTGTTTGGGGCCTTCTTCTATGTGTCATTTCCCTTCATAATTTCCCTTCATAATTTCCTGGCCTTTGTAGATATTAGTAAATTTTGTGTTTTTGTTATCACTTCTAATCATTGTTCTGCCAACTATTTACACAAGCTCATTATGTAGTTTATGTGCTGCTTTCCTCCGTCCTTCTTGCTTTTAATGACATGCGAATATCACATTTTGTAAGTTCCTTGCCATATTATGTGCCTTACAAATTTCAACTGTTTATTCCTAATGCTAAATATGACTGTCTTCCATTTTCTATAAATCTTCCTAATTGTTCATATGATCAGTTCATGATATCCTCAGCATACTTCTGTAGAACCACATTTCTGTTGCCTCAAGTTTCTTCATCTGTGAATATCCAGATTGTCTAGATAATTTTTGATTTCCAGGTTATGCATATAGACATTGATTTTATTCTTTAAAAAACAGAAACTTCCACTCAAACACATACTCACTACCCCAAGTCTCTATCCTGGGTCTTACACTGTTTCTGATCTTCATCAATGATCCTGTTGTCATTAGCTTTCACGTAGGCATTTATGTGGACAACACAACCATTTACTCCTGTCTCAATAGTAAGCCTGGCAGCACTGACAAAGTTATCCTGTTCACTTCTCTCTCTCCAAAAAAATCCGATCAGTGATTAATTAAGGCAGAAAATGATTTTTAAATTTTAATGCCCCCAAAACTAAACTGCTCTCATATAATCACCATAGAAAAACGTCCCCCACCCCCATCAAAACACTTTATGCTCGTCTCCGTGAGAGTGTCTCACAGTGTAATCTTGGCTTCATGTATTCAACTGACTTGAAGTGGAACAACTACATTGAATCAATAGCTGCATCTACTGCAAGGAAATTTGTGGTTCACTGTTGTACCAGAAGGTATTTCTCATCAGAGTCCATCTTACACATTTACAAATCTACCATTCATCCTTGCATTGAATACTGTTGCCATATCTGGTCAGGTGCACCTACTATTCATCCTGAGGTTCTCGACAAAATCCAAAGAATAATAATCGATCCTGAATTAGCTTCTTGACTTCAGTCACTTTCTCACAGATGTGATGTGGCTTCCCTCAATCTTTTCTACACATAATTTCATGGCTACTCTTCTGACAAGCTTTTATTTCCCTGGTGCCTCAACTACATGAATTTAAGTTTGCTACTAGATTGGCATCTAGGTCCCACTCTTTTACTGTTGAAATAGTTAAATGTAACTGCCACTTCTACTCCACAAGTTTCTTTTCTCACACTTCCCAACAGTGTAACACCCTTCCTCTCACTTGCTTCCCTGATAACTAAAATCTTCAAAAATTTAAATGCAATGTCAATCGCTATCTTCTGTTGCCTTGATCCCTGTTCTTTTTGCCTTTCCTCAATTCCCCGCCCCTACAGCCACTCTTTTCTCCCACTTTCACTATCCATAACCCCTGCATGCTAGTGGCACCCCTGCCTTGCTTGAGGTGAAATGCTTAATATATAATATGATATTTAGAGTAACAAGAAATAATTTTTTATTAAAAATCCATGAATTACTTCAAAAAATGAACATATTTAAATACATGTAAACTCATTAATAAAGTATATTTGTTTTAGATTTTTCACTCAAAAACCTCAAAAATAATATATATATAATATAGATATATATATTTTTAACTCAAAAACTCAATAATAAAATATATTTGTTTTATATTTTTCAAGTATGTATGATTGTATTAAATACATACTAATATTCATGCATCAATAAAGTAGAATGAACATATTTTCTTTCATGCAAATTTCTAACCAGCAATTTAATGGAAATAAACATTTAAACATGTTCGTGGTACCCTGCTGAATTTCATTTCGTGCATTATTATGGAAAAGAAAGTTTATTTAAGTTTCTGTGAATGTAGTATGGTCATTGGTGCCAGACAAAAATCAATTTCCGTGGGTGGGAATCTATTTTTGATGAAAATGGTCAGAGAAGCATAGCCAAACTGGTAGACGCTGATAGAAAGGCAACAGTATTTCAAATAACCACATTTTACTATGAATGTATACAGAATAGCATCTGTGAATGAATGTTATATTGAACCTTGAAGCAGATGAGTAGCAGCAGAGATTCATGCTGGATGCCACTTCCGCCAGATAAGAACAAGAATCTGAGGTTACAATTTGCTTAGGATCACAAAAATTGTTAACAGAAAACTGTAAAAACATTGCCTGGTCTGAAGAGTCTCACTTTCTGCAGTGGCATTCAGATGATAGCATCAGAATTTGTCATAAACAACATGAAAGTCTGGATGAAACTTTCAAGCTGCTGATTGTGGTGGTTTAATTGTATAGAGAATATTTCTTTCGCATAGATTGAGATTAAGTGCTGCAACTGACTTGAGTATTGTGGTTGAACATATTGCTCAATTTATTTATGGTGCATCTAAGCCTTTGTTACACTTCAGTGGCATGAATAAAAAAGAATGGCAGATTGTTTCATGGAACACATCCACTAGTTTTCTGCATGAAGGTGTACAGTCACAGGTTTCAATCCAATCGAGCAGCATTGTGATATGATGGAAAGAGAAATGTCGTTCCTGGATGGAGAGCTTGAAACAAACAACATAAAAGATGAAACATTAGGAAACTGACAAAGACAACTGAATGCATACACATTGACACAAACCCTATCAACATAAAAAAATATAACCCTTTGCTATTATGGCTTATGAAAGCTGAAAGTACTCAGAAGAATTTATGTTCAAATTTTCTTCAGAAGCAAAAAATATTGTGAACGACAGAAAGATTAAATCTCAAAGAAAAAATCATTAGTTTTCAATCAAAACAGTACATTCATATTTATATTCAGCATCTTGACTCAAGAATATATAGAATAAACAACTTCATATTAATACTAGCCATATATATATTCAATGATGCAGTTGTGGACAGAATTATTCATCCTCACTGAATATTTAGATAACAACAAAATTAAGGTATTGGCATACCCCACACAAAGTCCAAACCTAAGCCACACTAAAAATTTATGGGCATATTTGAATAAAAAGTCACAGAACAAAGTCCTTTGAATTTGGGAGAACCAGAAGCTATTGCCAAGGAAAAATGGAGCAAAATACCTATCAGTGTGTGTAATGATCTTGTAAGGAGCAATTAAAAATGATTGAAGACAATAATCAAGAATAAAGCTTACACAGTTGATTACTGAGGCAAGTGGGCCAATAATTTTGTCCTATTTTACACGTTTTTTGGTGTTTTTTGTATTATTGTTTGATATGAAAGTCAAAATTTTGTTGTGGGCATCACTGCACATTCTTTCAAATCCATTATTTCATCATTTGCGAAAAAAAGCATGTATAATTTCCATGAAAATTTCAGGTATTACAGCTTTATTTGTTATTATGGAAGTGGGTGGTGAATAATTCTGTCTACAACTGTATATTAATGTATATTAAAATTATATAATTTAAAATATCAAACTTAACAGAATATTAGATTAGAGAGATAATTTTTATTATTAAATCAGAGGAAACAATGTCTAAAACTTATTGATGGACAACTCAGAGTCATATATTATTTTCCAAAGACTCATCAGGACTCTCAACATGCAACATGTATTTACATTTTTAAATATATTATATGTAAATGTATGCATACAAGTACATTTACATATATAGTTGCATACATACACCTACAAACACACACATGTACACACACACGTACATACATACATACATACATACATATATTTAATTTAAAGAAAAACAGACCACTGTCGTGATTTATTTCACCAGAGATTTTCTTTTTCTCTGGATCATCAGACCTCACTTCCAAGAATAAAAAAAATGAATTTAAACTTACACTTTTGAAAGGCAGTATTAAGCTTATGCAAGGTGATATAGAGAGTGTTGAGAGATAGGGTGACAGATATTTGTATAAGGAGCTAATAGTTCAGTAATGAAAATCTTGGTAATCCATATGGATAATCCCAAAGAGGATGAAATCCAGAGAACTTAATGTTAAGTCAGAGTGAATGGGATTATCCATACAGATTACCAAGACTTTCATTACTTAACTTATATATATGATGGACTGAATACTGTGTTCAAGCATGAAACTGAACACCAGTTGGTGCAGACCTCAATGTCCACTTTTATATTTACATATGCTCTATCCCTGATATTGAGTACTTTTACTCATAAATATAGCAACAACCTATTAAATGCATATAATATTCAATGCCATTTTAAATTTCTACCTATTTCCGGTCAGCTCCCTTATATTGTGATGCTTGCTTTGGAAAAATATTCTATAACTACAATGGATAAGTTTAAAATTTTTAAATAACTATAAGAGAGCACTTCCGCAAGTGTTTTTAAACTGATTAAACAACTGGAAAGAATCTGTGTAGACACAATATGTTTATATTATTCAATCAAACATGTTTGCATGAAGATATGCTGCCTATATATATATATATATATATATATATATATATATATATATATAAATATATATAGATATAGATAGATAGATAAATATTTAATTTAGGATATTACAATGAAAACATGTAAAAAATCTCATTGTACCTGCATATATATATATATATATATCTATCAGATGTATGCTTGTTAAAATCTGAGAGCATATGTAAAATTTATTTTAATATGGTGTCCCCCATATTCCAGTTTTCTGCAGTTCACTTGATGCCTGAGAACTTCTGTCAGCTGTGAAGAAATGTCTCCAAGAAAATCATGCTCGGCCATAAATGACCACTGGAACCTCACAGAAGGTTTTATGCTTATGAGTTGGTTAGTTTCCAAGACATCCAGATGATTGATGCTGCTTCCCAGAGTCTCTTCTCTCTTACCAAACTTTTGCATCAGTGTCCAGAATTTTCTTTTTTTATTTCGACATTTTGTTTTCTTTCTGTGAGACTCAGTGGGGAAAGGAAGTCATTAAAACCAAAGCATGCCCACTTGCATGCATATATATATATATATATATATATATATATATATATATATATGCATGTGTATTTTTATTGTGTTCTCTGTGTGTTGTTTTTTTATTCTGTGTGTGTGTGTGTGTGTACTTGCTTATGGCCATCTCATGTTGAAACATTGACTCTTGTCTGATCACCAAAGTTAAGCAACGTTTTCTGGGCAGTACTCAGATGGGAACACAAGGTGCTGTAAGCTATGCCACAGGCCTAGTAAGCTGTCAAAACAATCTCTCTAATTAAGCTAATGGAAAACTTCAATAAGTGGAGATGCTTCTGAACTAACAGGTTGCAAGACCTACCTGGAGTTAATTTAGTGTCAGTGTGTTGTATGGATTATCTCTCCATACATGTATTCTGTATTTACATAAATTCAGCTCAGACACACTCCATTCTAAGTTGAATAAGTCTTCAGATAAGTTATACCAGCATTCGTCTTCTCGTTACAATTTATTCAACTTAGAATCAACATGGAACATTCCATGAGGCCACAAAGGTTCAACATTGACCCTGGCCATGCCACAGCTGCCAAGCAATGGACCCATTGGATTTTAATTTTCAAAAACTTTGTAGAAACCATTAAAGCGGAATGCCCTCACTAACAAATAAGTAAGACAAGACTGATAAGCCACTATCTCACCCTTCTGTTATACTCCATCACAATTAGATCTCATTCTAGTTCATTCCGCATGCTCACCAGATGTGACCTCCATGAAGGCAGAAGACAAAATAACAAAAGTTGTATTCTGCAAGTGGGCTTCATGCACCACGTCTGGTCTACAAAGTGAGCTTCAGTAGTGGCCAATTACAAACATTCCCACCAGGAAAAGAGACACCCCTGGAGACTACCAGATCTGCTTAAAAGATCTGCTTTGAGAACAATCAAAGTCAGTCACAGCTGGCCATCACACAGGGTACTGCTGCTTCTGTGCTGCTGCTACTACCACCACCAACATGACCTTGTCACCATGACAACAGAGTTGCAGATTGATCACCAAGCAAAGCATTACTACCACCACCATCGCAGCCTTCACCACCTCCTCCCAACATGACTGCACATTTCAACAAGTATTACTACTTCCTGGCTTGACCTAAAACCTCGAGTTTTCACTCAAAATATTTCAATCTCAATTCCTCCCAGCTACAAGCCTTCATTGACACCAACCCATGCTGTCACCTCGACCTACCTTGACTCATTTACAAAGCACTCACTTTGCAGTCAACACAGTGACCTCCATTCCACAGAACTGCTCTACCCCAATTTGTTTACACGGCATTCCCTTCACAGTTGATGCAAAAACCTTGGTTCCACAGAACAGCTCCAACTTGACTGATTAAGAAGGCATTCCCTTCACAGTCAATGCAGCTACATCCTTTCCAAAGAACTGGCCTTCCAAGCCTGCCATCACCACAGCCTACCTTGATTCATTTACAAGGAATTCCCTTCACAGTCTACATGAACAGCCTCTGTTCTACAGAACAGGACTGCCAATCCAACCTCACCCTGTTTCAACACAACAGGTTGCCCAATTGACAAAATGACCTATAACGATGACCTCCATCAACTAATGTGCACCAACCATATCTTGTGACCTCAGACACACCATCACAAGAAATGGTTCCCTCCTGTCACTACACTTACACCAGATCGCCATTCCTGTACTTTTTAACAACAATAAACAATGTTTCATTCTAATCCTCATTATTCCTTTCTCTTACTACCATATGCTTAATATAACACCTCTGTCTACAGGATAATTTTAGACTCTCCTTCTTGACAAAGAATTAGTACCTAAAAACGAGTACACACTGAAATGAACACAGTTTTTTCAAATAAACAATAATATAACACCTCTGTCTACAGGATAATTTTAGACTCTCCTTCTTGACAAAGAATTAGTACCTAAAAACGAGTACACACTGAAATGAACACAGTTTTTTCAAATTCAGACACAGGGTGGCTTACAAATTAAATAATACATAAACACTTCAAGTCGAAGGTTTATACTTAAAAGGCAGGTAGGCAAGACAAAGTTGGGACAATTGCAAACAACCATAACATCTTCAAAGGACCGGTAGGAGACCAGCTCGGTAGAATGACTTTATCCCCTACAAATGACTAGCAGGGTAGAATGCCATATGGATTATCTCTCCTTCATGTATTCTCTATTTAAGTCCAGTTCAGACACACTCCATTCTAAGATGAATAAAGCTTCTGATAAGTTATACCTGTGTTCATCTTTTTACTACACTGTGTTTATGTGTGTCTGTGTTTATTGTGTGTGGTAGGAGCATATATATGTTTGTTAGTATATATGTGTGACATTTTGTGCCTTTGTGTATATTCATTTACATATTTTGTCTCATATAGGTATGTGCTGTGTGCATGTCTGTGTGTGTTTTGACATGTTTGTGTCAAGACAAACTTTGACTCAATACTAATAGATGGCAGAACCTTAAAACACTTAATCTAGTTCTATAGAGAATTCAGTGTCGGTCAAAACCATTTACAAGTAAAGTGCTACTATAGAACTATCAAAAATCTAGTAAGACAAGTTTACTGTTTTCTTTATTTAAATACTTCAGTCATACATTTCCACATGCTTGTTAGGTAGCTTACTCACTGTTTTCCTCTGTTCCTTTTGCCTTCATTATCTTCTGTGAATGTCAAATTGTTCACAGACTAATAAACAATGAATCATTTAGTGTCCAACCTCCTCATGAAAATTTTCAAATGTGTCTTATAGACCGATTTTATATGAGATTTCATTGGAATAAAAGCATTAAATATAGGAAAATGTCATTAGAAAGAAAAAGAGAATACTGAACTGCTATGTGGTATCTAATCAGTTATGTGGCAGTGGATGCTGGACAACTTCCTTACAGATGAAGAAGATACTTGCAGCAACAGCGATATGGTTCTAACAATGACTGCTAAGGATACCATGGACAGAATATGTGAACAATTACAAGTCTTAAAGAAAATAAAAATAACTAGAAATTTATACCATATAGAGATCACTCAGGACCTTCTGGATAATGTGCAAACATGACCCAAATTTCATGAAGACCATTGTGATTGATGACATGGGGTTATGATTACAACCTAGAAACCAAGTTCCAGTCCTCAGAATAGATGTATCCATCAACACCAAGACCCCTAAAAATATGACACGCAATGTGAAGGTGATGTTTACCTGTTTCTCTAACTACAGCGGTATTGTGCACCAAGAATATGCACCACAAATCAAAGCAATCAATAAGAAAAACTACCGAGACTTTACAGTGCCTCTGCGATGCTGTATGACAAAAGTGGACAGACATATGAGTGCAAAAGTGTTGGCAACTTCACCATGCACTCGCTAATTCTGCCCACATAATCCAAGCTTTCCTCATCAAGAAAACACAGCACCTACTCAACAGGATCCCTCATCTCCTGACTTAGCACTGTATGACTTCTGGTTCTTCCCTAATCTGACAACCACACTGAAAGGGAAGTGATTTGAGTCATAAGAGGATATTATGAGAAAATCAACAGTGCAGCTCCATAGCAATTCAAATAAGTCATTCAAGGGCTGTTGCCAGCAGGGGCAGAACCAATGAAAGAAGTGTGTGAACTCCCAAGGGGAGTATTTTGAAAGTGATTAAATAAAATGTACAAAATTGATTTTTATGCCAAAAGAACGAATACTTTTTGAACACACATCATACTTAGAATCAGAAAGTGACAGATTTAATTTTTTTGTGGGGATACATATTGGGAAGATAGGGCCTAGAGAATTTGACATTCAAAGGGCATATTGAAGGTAAGAGAAAAATATTTGTGTGAACGCATAGCAGAAAAGGTTCAAATAGGGAAGATAAAGGGTCAAGAGTTATTAAAACCATCAAAAGATAATTGTGGAAAGCTAAGATCACCCATGTTCTAAATGGACTAGACAGATAAAACAAAAAATGCAATTGATTTTCACTTCATGTCCCTCGACTGTGGTCTTGACCAAATCAAGCTTAGTAAAATGTAATATGCAAAAGGCCTTTTGCATTTTCAGGATTTTTTTCATGTTCCTTTTAGTGGATACTCATATTTGAGTAGACATCCCATTTATTTATTAAACTGTATATTTATTTATTTTCATCCACCAACCCAAATATCCAATAAAGATTTTTAAACAAAAATATATGCTCTCCACTAGGATTCAAACCAGCACCCCGCCTGGGCAGAGGGTACTTTTGCAGAATTTTATCCATTAAAAATAACATTTAAATCAATAAAATCTGACAGATTGATAAATAAAAAATCCATTATTTCTTTAGAAATTGCTTTGTTTATGTTTGGATACAAAACTGAGCAGATATGAAAATTTCTAGAGTCTATGATGACAAAGATTTCATTTAAAGACACTATTCAGCCTTGCTTGATTATCAAAATCCTGCCAGAAAGCAAATATTTTCCTTTAATAAGAAAATAATTGAATAAATGTTTAATAAATAAATGGAGCGTCTACTCAAATATGAGTATCCACTAAAAAAATGTTTAAATGATATATTAATAGATTAACAAATAAAAAATTCATTACTTTAGAAATTTTCAGGTATGCAAAATATGAAAGGTCTTTTACATTTTCAGATATGTAAATCATGATGCAAAATAATTTATCTTGATCTTCTTCAGCTTTTGTTATCATTCTAATCAAATATTGATTGAACCTGCTTTGGTATAAACCATTGATAGAAAGAGCTAATTATCAATGACAAATTTATTTAATTATAACCTAATTAATTAATTTCAGCAACAGTTATTTAATATAGTAAGGATAAACTGGTCCAGAAGTAACATTTAATTATATATATATATATATATATATATATATATAGATAGATAGATAGATAGATAATGGCACCAAACTATCATTTACCAAGTCCCCATTTTGTGAGCTGAAACAAGTTTGTGCAATTCTTTTTAGTTTTCCTTTTCACTTGTTTTGTTTTGGTTTTCTTCCCTTCAGTGGAATCTGAGAAACAAATGATGTGACATACAAAGCTATCATTTACTAAAGTACAAAGATTCTTTCAGCCTCATTGGCTTTAAATCAAAGACATCTGTCTTTATCCAATTATCTGGAACAACTAAATTCTCTGCAGTTTTAACACGCCTGATATGAAAAGAGAAGAGAAAGGAAATTGTCCAGATCGTAACAAATACTTGGCAAGCTGTTACACTAAGTTGGTTGTACCTTGTCCTCAGTCCCAAGTACCCAGCAACATTGGATGAATCATGTATCTAACAAGATTTTCATGGCAGTGATGGCTTCACCATTGGGGAAATAAAAGTTCATGAATGAATTCGACTTCTAAAAAGGACATCAGATTCATGTTTATTTTTAAATATTGATGTTAATCAATAAGATTTTGTAAATATAGAAATACTTCAAATAATAGAAAGAGTGGTAGACTGTTCTAGTTCCACGTGCCATGTTTAATGGATGTCAGTTATCAGTTATGTCCTGTTAATTTCCCTCTGAAAGTTCTCCACTACCTTAGACGGGTATTGAACTCACACTCTTTGGATCCTGTCACTGGATCTAACACCTTTATCCACTGTGCCATGTGTCCTTGAGGACATCTCTGTATTAATTTCTAGATATTATAAAATTAATGTCTTCAGCATTTATTTTTTTTTTACCAGTGCTTATATTGCAAATTTTGCTGTTATCATTACATGTTTTTACCAGAGCTCATATTGCAATTTTTGTTGTTATTATTGATTTTCTCTGGCACTCCTTATTACTGGTTCCCATGTTGTATTCATTTCTATGCTTGGTCGGCTCAGGAGATTTTAAGTTTACGAATTTTCCAAATATAGACAGATACAAAATAATTATAACAATTATAATTATCATCAATTCACTCATTCTAAGCAAGTCACTTTTTACTTCTACACACACAAACATGTAACCTTCTCACTATTGGACAAGCAGTTCACATAGACAAGTTGTTAACATGAGTGTCAACAAAAATTTCATCTTTTATTTTTCAGACAATAATTGTAACATATCTCTTTTAGCACTCAACAAAAATTTGAGGTAAGAAAAATGCCGGGAACTATTTTCTAGCTAAATCATCAGGACACTCATTACATATATCTATAAAAAAAAAACTTATTAGAAAAACGGTAGACACTTTACTTATTCTTTATCTTATCATTCTGTCAGATTCCAATCCATATTTGATCGGCATTTGACCCCAAACTCACAATTTTACTTAATATTATTGTTTCTCATTTCTCCAACACCACACAACAACCAGATAATATTAGGTTGGTGCAAAAATAATGTCGTTTTTGATGTAAAAAAAAAAACATCAAAAACGATATTATTTTTGCACCAACCTAATAACTCTTACTTGTTTTGGTGTTTCATTATCTTTCATTTTTACCAGTATTTTTGTATATATATAAATGTTAGTGGGGGGGGGGGTTATAATTAATTATTCTGCATTATAACACCCCTACACATTATTTTAGACATTTTGGATGCAAAAAACCCAGATTTCATTAAACTTAGAACTAAAAATGTGTACTTCTCATTGAGCAGACGTCAATGAAAATAAAGGTGATTAAATTGTTGATAAATAATATTTATATAAATTTAATTTACATTTGATTTTATATAGTTTCTGGCAAAACATCATTATTTTCTAAATACCCTATTATTTGATCATGTCCACCATTATTTGAGAATGACCTTTGAAAGGTGAGTGTATCTGTCGATGTGTTGGAATGGTTTTTATATAAAGAATGTGAGAAGAAAACAAGATGGATTGATAGCGGAAATCAATAAAAATTAGGTAATCAGTTAGAATTAAGGTATCAGTCGGTGATATCTAGACTTAAACTTCTATTAGATTACCAGTGTCCCCTCTACAACAATATACACATATACATTGTGTAAAGAGACATATATATATATATATATATATATATATATATATATATATATGTGTGTGTGTGTGTATGTATACACATGCATACATATATGTGCTATATATATGTGTGTGTGTGTGTATATATATATATATATATATATATATATATATATATATATATATATATATACATATTGATCTGGGAATTTAACTAATATATATATATATATATATATATATATATATATGAATGTGTATCAAATGTAACAACATGTACCTTATAGACAAGTCTCTTGCTCAATTTGAGGACATGTAGCTACTTTCCTGAGTAAAGAAAAAGCCCAAAATGAAAAGCAAAACTAGAAAGGATGTTCAGCCATAAAAGCTGATTGTATAGTTTTTTATTGAACAATAAAGAGCTTATCACTCTCATTAATGACTCTTTCTGTAGAGACACAAGTTTTGATGTTTGGTCTGGCTGGAGCCAAGCAGAATTCTCTACCCACACCTCCTGACTAGTACAGAACACAGATGAAGAATCCACAGGCAGATGGGTGGATATAGGTTTTCCTGCCAAAACACCAGAAATAACAAAATTGCCAAAAACCTAGAATTAACAATCCTATATATCTGCATGACATTTCAGACTAATATCCTCATCTCATGGTGGAAAGCACTTATGATTAAAATCCAAAGACAAAGCAGAAGTTAACTTACTTACCATGAAGAAGAGGTATCTCTTTTCAGTACATGTCATTATTTACTAATTGCAAAAATTCATATTTATATTTTGAAACAAATTCAAATATATTTATTCTAAGTAAAAAGTTATCCTTTTATAGCATTAATGATTTTATTAGCCTTATAATTTCAAGCTGATAAAGCATTTAATACCAGATCTATCAGTTCTATCTCAGGGATCTGTCAAAAATATACCTATGTAATTAATTTCCTATAATTTGTTAGTAATATTTCAGATGATATTAATCTACACTGTTTATGCCCTGATTGATAACAAAAGGTGAGAGATTAATTCATTACATGATTTTTTTTTTGCTTTTGGCATTGAACTGTTATCATTGTTCTTGATGATAGTTCCACTGTTGATTAATCAATAAAATGGGAATAAATAATGTCTATCAAACTTCATGCAAGCAGAATTTCCAAAGATATACTGTAGTTTAAGTGAGATGCCTAAATTTTGGATAAATCTCATAGAATTTTCCTTGATATTTTTAAAAACCTTATTCTATGAATTTCTCAGGAAATTGCAAGCCTTACAGTTCCAGAAACTGCAAGAATTCATTTTCAAATATCAATAAAAAATTTCTAGAAATTAAATAATATTAACAGTTTATATGAATAAATGAATTAAATTGTTAGGAACTTTTTTTTAATCATTTCACTCAAAGCAAGGCAATAAAATCCAGTGAGACACAAGGAATTACTTAGTATGCAAGAAACTGAGAAAATGCTATTGAGAAGAAAGGACAATAAAAGAACAAAATTCAAGGAGACAAATGAAGATGAGAATTGACGTTTCATTTAAAGTTTTGAAAAGAATAAGTGACAGGAAAACAAGAAGCTGGAAGTGAGTTCCAAAGTTTGATCCTAAAAATCACAAGTGTTAATTGGACAAATTAAGATTTTAAGACAAATGTTTCTATTGATTCTGAAATTATATGTATATATTTACATGTATATATTATATGTATATATTTACATGTATATCATAGTAGTAGCAAGGATACCCAGCATTACCTCAGGGAGAATATAACTTAAAATACAGAAGATATAACTTTAAACATGGAAGATATGTTCTTTAACATAATTCTTCTTAAACAGCATAAAATTTCACTTGGCCTTGTGAAGGATGACTTGTTTTCCACCCTACCGCCCAATTTCTACAGACCCATCAGAAACCTATTGCCACTCTGTCGCTACTTTCATGGTATACGTTCTGACAACTTCCATTCTTTAGTGACACCAACACAGACCTTTACTAGAGAGACCCACCTTGCTATGTCCACAAGGTTGAATCACCTCCATTCCCTACATATTTATTTGGTAAGAAGTGTGTTCTACTCCAGTGAATGCTTCCCATAATTCTACAATTTTAATGAAGAAGTTAAGATTGTCGTTGTTATAAAATAAAATAAGACATATCTCGGCTGATTTGCAGGCAAATAAACTAACATACTTAAGAGCAAGAGCCGGATGTGAATGGGACATAATGTGAATAATATTTTAAAGTGTTTCTATTTTTTGACCAATAAAAATGCTTCCCTCCTAATTATACTCGCGTCGTTTTTTGAGCCTGTTAAGCCATAAAAGGGGTCACACGGGGAAGTACAACAGCAGTCATCAGGAGGCCAGGGAAGAGATCGGTCACGGTTGGTCTGAGCAGCCAGCAGCAGTCAGCAGCAGTAGCGCCACGCCAACCAGCAAGAACTACTATGAGAGATCAACCCAAGTTGGCAGCCGGCTTATGAACTATACCACAAAGTAGCTGTCCCAAAACCACATGTTCCTATTGAAATAAATCATGTAAATCTATTTCTGCTGTTGTTGTATTTTCTTGCAACCATACGCTTGTCTATAACATTGTCAAGGGTCAATAGTTATCTATTCACCATATCCTCAAATTCTTTATTTCCTACTTCTTCTTCTTATGTTCATATCATACACCTCATTCAGTAATTCTCTACCTTGAGCGGCTCTTGGGCCTTGTGCTGGATGAACTTTAGTAAAACAAAAAGAAATAAAGCAAATGAAAAAAGATTACTTACATAGTGTAGTGAAAGAGAGAATAACCTACCTCGAAAAAGAGTTTGTGTTTTGTGTGCAATCTGCCAAAGAAAGGTTAAAAAAGTAATTAGCAAAAATCTGCTACTTTAAGTATCAGAATCTATGCTAATGTTCTCTCCTCCCCTGAATGGTGTGGCTAATCAGAAAAATCACTTGGTGGATAAAAGCCATTGTTTTATTTTTTTTGCTTAGGGGAGAAGGATTTTTTGGAGCTTCGTGGACGAACGTGTGTTTCTGCTGGAGAAAAGTAAAGGTTGGATTTGTGACCCCATTTTGTTGTTTTTATGTTGCCTGTTGGACAGTTATGATGGACTATTGTTTGAACTGTGATTTGGCTACAAGTGTTGCAGACAAGAGACAAAAGAAACCGATTGCAGGCGTTTATTGCTACTATAAGTTTACAGCTTTTTTTTTCTTTTCTCTACTACAATATGTATGAACAAGAAAATGTATTCTGTTGCCCAAAACAAGATGTATTTGGTTTTTTATATTAATAGGACTTCTGTGTACACACATGTGCTTCTTCTGGAGCCAGTATGAAGACTTTGTTTCAGGCTCTAACTTTACAACAACCTGATCATGAAGCTGTTCACTGAAAAAGTACAGAATAATCATATTAACATCAGTAATCTGAAGAAAATATTCTTATGCCTTTTTGATGGTCATGGCAAAGCTAAGTCTCACTGAGAATTAAAGTTGTTTCAATTTAAATCTGTTAGAATTATGGAGATCCTGGGAATGAAGAAGTCCTATTTGTTGCCTACTCCAGTTAGGATAGTTGATTTGATGGCATATGGGGGAAGCTGTCCACTGCACAAATGAAAGAGTTGAGATTTTTGAGAAGTATAACAGGCATCCTAACTCTTATTTGAAGCCTGTTGGAAGGAGCATAATGCAATTCAAGAGAGTTAAGGATCTCCATTGAGTTCTAAAATGTTTCTGTGCTGACTTATACAGTGAAAACTTCATAGGAATCTATTGCAAAGGCTTTGAGTTTATTTCATTGATTGGAGCAAGAGAAAGAATATCTTTCAGAACCACTAATTTGGGGCTGTTTTATGCAAAGTTGAAAATTCCTTAAGATTTTAGAATTTTTGCCTAAAAATATTTTTCAGTGTCATACAGAAACATTATTCTTTTAATCATTATGTTTTTATTTGGTTGAAAAGCTATTTTAGTCCAGATTCAAAATCTAGTAACCTGCAATGAGCTTGACTTTTTTTGGCTCAAGCTAACCACACGTACCAATCTACTTCCAAGAAACTTTTTTGGCTGCAATAGGGATCAAAATGTTTACAAAATAATTCTACCTCTAATGAAGTCCATTTCTCAGCAGGTCAAATTATATCTATAACTTATGAGGTGGAAAAATATTTTTGTACTTTATCATTTTCTTATTATACAATGTCTCTTCTTCATGCATTCATTTTCTGTAATCTGTGAATTACCACTTGGGGGTGAAATGGTAAACAAAAATAGAAAAAAAACGTTTGGTGTCATGCATGACATCCATGTAAAAGTCTCAGTTTGGCAAGGCTATCTAAGAACATCACTTGAATTATTATATTAATCTTTGAGCTTTGCAGCAAATGTGATCATAGGTTCCTTTTGCATAAAAATATTCAGCAGTTTTATGGAACAATGGGATAAAATATTTTTCCTAAAAAATATATATAGCAATGATGCCTTCAATGTATATGCAAAGTATTAAAAATCTAGAAAATTTCACTAGAAACAAAGAAAAGATTACTGAACCTTTATATAAGTCTGTATATATGGTAGTGAAAAGAAAATAGTACCAAACTGCTATGTAATATCAGTCCTCTTATAGGACAGTGAATGTTGGACAATATCCTCACAGGTGAAGAAGAGATTTGAGGTAACAGAAATGTGGTTCTACAGAAGGATGCTTAGAATACCATAGACTGAACATGTGAGCAACGATAAAGTTTTAGAAAAAAATAGAAACAAAAAGTACAGTAGTAAGCATCAAAGAGAGAGAGTTTAAATTTCAAGGACACATAATAAGAAAAGAGGGTTTGGAGAATTTGACAGTCAAAAGACATAGAGAAGCAGAGGAAATAACATTTCTAACAAGCTTTTGGAAATGGATGGCAGAACAGTGATTAAGAGAGATAATGGAAAAATTTATAAAGAGCTACAAAGGATAGGGAATTGTGGTGAGCCATGATCGCCCATGTCCTAAAATGACATGACACATAGAAGAAGAGGAATGAAAGTTTTCACAATTCTATATTTAGTCTTCATTTATTGTTTACTATTTACAACCTTATACTTTGAATTATCTGAACTGTTATTCATCATCCTGTTTCTTATTTAATTGTAATGCTCTTAATTTAATCATCATTGTCATCAACATCATCAGTCCCATACTGAAATATAGTCATAAGGTCACTATGCAATGGAGTACCTGACCAGTTCCCTCCACATATCTGTATTGAAAGCCAGAGAGATATTCATGCATAATGTACCTTGGGCCAAGTAGACCTGGTGGATCTCATCACTCTCCAGGTCAAACAACAGTCAATGTCCTCCAACTTGAATATCAACAATAGTCACAGACATCCTCTTCCCTGGCTGTTGACTTTAGTTTAGGAAGCTCCATGCTCACCAATGCTATCTTATCATCACAATGGCTGCATATATAACAATGGAGCCCAGTTTAATCCATTGGTCTAAGTGATTGTTGACCCAATAAGAACTTTTATCGACCCTTTTACAGATCTTCTTTTACTCCAAATGGGCCTGTAGCCATCCTCCTCATCAGAAAAGTGTGTGGGGGAAAACATTTTTAGCAACTAAGGACTAAACCATGCAGAAATAGTGGTTTACATTATACCAATAGTATTTATAAAGTTACCTGACATTAATAATTTATAATAATTATTATTTTTAAAATATACTATTAAAAATGTTAACCTCTCATTGGCCTGACCATTGACTTCAGTCTAGGTAATCTACTAACTTGCATGAATATTAATCTCATATATTATACAGTGAAAATTTTCAATCAAAATCTAATAATTATAATGATGAAATATTCTTTGTCTAAGCCACTTCCCCCAAATCTGACCAAATGTCCAAATATCTAAATTCTTTTTGAAGGGCCTCTTTTCAGTATCTTTGATACCTATTGATTCATCCTTGTAGCTGGTGGAAACAGGTCACAGAAAGCAAAATGATAATATTTCCTTTTTGACTCCATATCACTTTGATATTGTAACATTTTGTCACATCTCAAACTGTTGTAGCATACCTACGAACAATAATGGGTATGTTCCCATTCACATAAATACATTAGTAAGTACTGTATGTTGGTTGGCAGTTGGAGATTCATTGTGGAATTCACTTGACTCACTTCTAGCAGTTGACTACTTCTTTTATGCACTGCTGGTGAATCTTATTTGCATTGTTCTTATCCTAAGTATTATCATTCATTACCAACCTTCATTTAATTATTCTATTCAGTAACCTTCCCTAGGTTACAACACAAACTTTCATAAAAGAGTGATACATATTAAAAAGAAAATCAATTTTATTAATACTGCCATTCATAGAGTTGAATGTATTAAAAAGTTCCAAGTTCATTTTACAAGTTATTTAAATATTCATCTATATTTTTGAGATGAGGTAATGTGATTATTTACAATATTTACATTGTTCAGATTGTTATCTTCAGCTTTGTTGCCATATTCGCAATTGTGAAAAATGAGGACAACAGTTCAAACAATGTAAATAGTGTAAATAAGTTCTTTAAAATATACTAAATAATGGAGATTCTATCTAATATGACTTCATTGAGCTGAATGTTTAAATTATTTTGAATCTAGTTGTGAGGGATTCATTTAGATTCAATTAGTAAATATGATTGTAAATTTAAAATGAACCCTTGTTTTGTAGACAGTTTTGTTGATCCTACAAAAAACAATGCCATTGAGAATAAACAAATCCATTGTATTAGGTTGGTGCAAAAATAATGTCGTTTTCTCACATAGTAACATATGTGGGAAAACGACATTATTTTTTCACCAACCTAATATTTGGTATATCCTCTTTAGAAGTTATCGCCATCATATATTGATAAGATGCCAAAAATCAATCTCATTAAAGTTTAAAAAAATGTTAAAATATTATACTTTTGTTACATGTAAACCTTTTTATTTCACAACTTTTGCAAGGCTTTATTTTATTATCTTGTATTGAGGCCTGAACAGTATTTCTAAAATCAGATTACTTGAAATTTCATTATTAGCATTGTATTTTTCTTTTATTTCTTAGATTAAAACAAGCACCAAGTGATGTTTTAAATGCATAGAAGTTAAAAAAACTTTCACTTTCATTTTCACTAATCACTTACATTTTCCACTTTTACTTTCTCTTTCCTTCAACTCTTGTGAAGGGTTTCAGCATTGTGTTTTTATGGACAATTTCTTATTCCCTAAATTCCCTGCTTACAGTATTTTCACATTTAACTTGCAATTAGCCATATATATATATATATATATATATATATATATATATATATATATATATATATATATATTACCATTTCAGTTGCCATTC
>OZ010576.1:22096525-22121525 GCA_963932145.1 Acanthosepion lycidas
AAAAAAAAGAAAAAAATTATTAAATATATTAACACTTATTAAAATATATTATAATAAATAAAATGACTACTATAAGTATATGCCCACAGAAGCTGTTGTTGAAATTAAGATGATTAAATTCTTTGAGTTTTTGAGAACCAGGCCAACTATTTCATCCAAGCATGAAATCAGAAAAAAAGAATTCTTCCAGATTAAATAAATGGCTGTAAGAGTGAACCATGGGTGAAAATTTAAAAGAAAAAATTAATCAATAAAAATACATCAGGATCTCTCAAAGAAATTGTAAAAAGCTTACGAGAAGCCTGAAATAACTGTTACATTAGAAACAATGCCAAAAACACTGGAGTTGAGATTAACTGATTTAGAAATTTAAAAATGATTTGAGACTGCTGGGATTTGCAAATACTGAAGAAATTGGTAGAAATTTAAGGAATCTTTTATCACTCAATTCCTAGTAACAAATACCAGGTATCCGTTGCAAATAATTCAATATAATTTAATAAAGATTAAAGTTTGTGTATGTCTGTTTGAAACTTTGAGAATTAACATGTATAGAAATCTGTGTGTGTGTCTATGTTCCTGTAAATATTATGTAAAACAATTCTTGCTTAATGGACTTGACTGATTTGTAAATTCAGCTTCAAAAATAAAAAAAATACTTTGTCTTGTTATTAATCCCCAATCTGATCTTTTGTAATCATTATAAAAAATCAATTGTTTTATTGATAGCCTTCATGATTACATTGTTTAGTTTAAAGTCATTTTCTGCCTTAAAAGTGATAACCATCTTAGCATTTAAATCACAGCTTAAGAATAAAGAGACACAAGCAATATTGATATTTTTAATAGTATATTTGGAAAATAGTATATTTGGAAAATCTAGTAAGTATTGAAAATTATTGATCTTAGGTCACTATACAAAATCTAATGGTACCATGTAACCCACTACTACCTGATGCATGGTCAGGTCATCAGTAGCTAAAATGATTCTCCTGTCAGGATTTTTTGGTGAGGAGGGTGACATAGTAAAATTAAAACAAGACCTATCAAAGGGGGAATGAACATGCTTGTAGGGCCAATGGTCATACAAATGGAAAATGAACTGAGTAGACAAAAAACAGAAAGGGGAATAAGACAAGTATGTGTCTTCTCACCAGACTTATTCCACTTTTACAGTAAAGCTATCCTGAAGCAGCTAGAGATTTAACCAGGATTTCTTATGAGTAGGCACAATCTTCACAACATAAGATATGCAGATGACATTGCAGATGATTGCAGACACAGAAAGAAAATTGCAAGAACTCCTAGACAAAGTTGTAAAAAAGTAGGAGAATTGTAAGAAGACAGAATTTATCAAAATTATAAATAGGAACAAAGATGTGACCAACAAATTTGGAGATGCCAAAATTAAACAAGTACAGAAGTTTAATGTCTGGAAAGTGTTTTACAGAGAACAGAAAATGTGACACTAAAATCCCAAAGTATATTCTCTTTTACAATTCTGCCATTTGCCCATGTATTGACTCCTGCTGCCATATCTGGTTTGTTGCTCCTGTTATTCATCTTGATGTTCTTGACAAAATCCAAAGAAGGATCTGCAATGTAATCGATCCAGACTAGGTATTTTGACTTGTCACATTCTCACTGACGTCATATGGCTTCCCTCTGTCTTTTCTACAAATATTTTCATACTGCTCGGATGATCTTTTTTTCCTGGTGCCCCGACTACATGAATTTAAGTGTTCTACTTGATTAGCATCTAAGTCTCACCCTTTTATCATTAAAATAGTTAAATGCAATTGCCACTCCAACAGTTTCTCACACTTCCCACCTGTGGAACTCCCTTCTGTTTACTTGCTTCCCTGATAACTACAATCTTCAAAAATTTAAATGCAACATCAATCGTCATCTTCTACCTTGAATCTCTTTCATCTTTTTTCCTTTCCTCAATCCTCCCTATACTCAGTCTTTTCTCTCACTTTCACTCTTTGTAACCCCCTGTATACTAGTGGCATTCCCACTTTGATTAGGGTGAAATGATTATAAAAAGCAAAAAACAAACAAACATTGGAACAGTGTTAGATACCTTTAAAAAACTAATAATATTCAAAAACAGGAAAATTTTATTAGAAACAAAGAAGTAGTACCAAACTGTTACATAATATCAGTCCTCCTATATGACAGTGAATGTTGGACAATATCATCACAAATGAAGAGAAGACTGGCGGCAACAGAGATGGGGTTCTACAGAAGGATGCTGAGAATACCTTGAACAGAGTATGTGCACAACTAGGAAGTTTTAATGAAAATAGAAACAAAAAGGACACTTACACATAGAATCAGAAAGAGAGATTTGAAATTTCTGAGACACATAATGAAACTGCATTGAAATTTCAAATGAGGAAAGACAGCTTGGAAAATATGACACTCACAGGATATATTGAAAGCAAGAGGGTCATGGGGAAACAGTAAGAAATATATCTAACAGGCAAAACAAGGATGGGGAGAGATAATAAAATGACAAACACTACTAAGAGCTACAATGTTAGAAAGTTGTAGAGGACCATGACTGCCTACTTCCTAAAGAGATGCAGCAGATACAAAGTAGACTTCTAAATATTATTTTCATAGTTAATCTCTTTTACTTTTATATAATTATACATTATAATTATGAAAATATTATATTTTATATGTTTCATAATTATTATATATATTTATAATACAGTGTAACCCGGATATAACAGACCCGGATATAAGAGAAACCCGGATATAAGAGAGATTTTCTCTGGTCCCAAATTAGAGCCTGTGTTAATGTAAACAAAATAGACCAAACCCGGATATAAGAGAAACCCGGATATAAGATACTTCTTCTCCAGTCCCGACAACTCTCTTATATCCGGGTTACACTGTAGTAAACTTTAGTTATAGCTAGTGGATGTGTGGGTGGTGTAATGAATAGCTACTTAGGATAAGAGAGATGAGTTCAAATTCCAGTTGGTTTTATTACATTCACTTACATGCAAATACCCTTAAGAAAGGTATGAGCCAATCTCCTCCCTCCAGCTATGGGTTAGATAGTAAAATGTGTATATGGAAAAAACATTGTTATTCTTAAAAAATTGTTCACTTGCAAAAATAAAGAATTGCTACCGACATATAAGTCTTACTGTCTTACCATTATGTGAAAGTTATTTCTGGGAGGTATATGTGGAAGATATTTCTGGGAGGTATATGTGGAAGATATTTCTGGGAGGTATATGTGGAAGATATTTCTGCCCCATTCAAAAATATGTTTTGGTTTCAAATAACTCGCAAAGGGTTGATAAACTGTAAAAAGCAAGTCTATCAATTCAATTAAAGCTAAAATATGTAATAATTAAAATCATTAAATTTATAAAGAAACCAATTTTTTTGACATGTATTGGCCAAATATTAGGTTGGTGCAAAAATAATGATGTAATAATGTTGTTTTTTGACGTTAAAAATACGTCAAAAAACGACATTATTACGTCATTATTTTTGCACCAACCTAATAATAAACCGTAAATAAAAGTAAGAAATAACAAACATAATTTTTTTTTACTTTTATTTAATTTAAGTTAATAAAAAGTGAAAAAGTAAAAGCGTATTAACAACTTTAGGAGTTCATTTGCAAATGAAAAATGAAAGGAACACAATAGAAATTGATTTAAACTCAAAGTTTAATTTAAGTTTAAATAATTACTTTAAACTCAAAGTTCAGAATGTTTTTATTTTATTTATTTCATTTGTATAAATACTTTTTGTTTGATTTGTTAAAAAATGTGTTGAAAATTTATTAATAAATGTTAAATTTAATGGCATCTAAAGCCCACAAATCTCTCTCTGTCTCTGTGTGTAAATCCATTAATTTTTTCTCGATAAAATGAACTGAAATGGCCAAGCAAAAATGTGG
Organism: Acanthosepion lycidas; assembly: GCA_963932145.1. Taxonomy (NCBI): domain Eukaryota; kingdom Metazoa; phylum Mollusca; class Cephalopoda; order Sepiida; family Sepiidae; genus Acanthosepion; species Acanthosepion lycidas. Next base: position 22,100,460 of record OZ010576.1, read on the forward strand.
CTGAAGATATGAAAAAGGTTAGGCAGCAAAATCTCAAAAAGTAAGCGTTAAGAACGAAACTAATCTTCTTACTGAATATATGCATATAAACCCTGTTTTGTTTTGGGGGCATAAAACAAAACAGCATCGGAATTAGAACCTCGGGGTAGCATCACTGAGATTGTTCATGGCTGAGTTTAGCTTTTCTTCAATAAAATAAGCAGCTCCGATTTACTCAGCCAATTGGATCAAGGATAACAAGGAGATTGTTATTCTCTTAACTCTGGAGAAGAATTAATAAAAGAAGAACCTACACCTTGCCAGTGGCTATTCCTGAGAAATTCTTCTTACTAGGTTGAAGTAGCAGTCGGGTAGTTGGGTGGGGGGGATTACTTTACTAAGTTTTATTCTCTCTTTATATGACAGCTTTTTATCCACACTGAATTACCTTACTATAGAAAAATGTTTAATAATGCTTTAGGGTTTGGTTTTTATTAATGTTTTTGTTATTCATAATACTTATGGAGGCTAGAGAGTCTGGCACAAGATCAGCATTATAGAACAGTCAATAATGTACAAGCTGATAACAAAATTTTTTAATTTGTTTTTATATTAAATTTTACCCAATATAAAGCTCAAGAATCAAGAAGGTTACTTTCAAAATGGTTATGATCAATGAAATGTATGTAGGGTAGGTCGATTTTGGAAACTGTGGTATTGCACTAAATTTGAAAGTTGGGGTTTGACATGATAAAGGATAACACAAAATTTTCTCCAAATCTTTACCATTTTTTGTGGAAATGACTTTAAAGATTAAGTTTAAGTTCAAAATCGTAGCATTGAAATTTTATTCCTGTGATCATTGAAAGCCTTCTAACGCAGCCTTATAAAATTTGTAATTTACTGAAGCTGTACAAATTGTATATGAACAAGATACAAGACACAAGCACAGTATTACTAAATCATTGTGTCATCAAATAAGACTTTCATTTATTTCAAAGGGAAATTATACTTAAAAATTTAGCTATATTATAATGTAATATGTTATACAGTGCAAATTGAAAACATTTTGTCTTATAATGTGTGACCAGCAGTATTATGATTTTATATTCACTTACCTATTTTTTTGTTTTTATTAATTATGATCTAACAAACTGTTTTAGCATACCTACAGATGATAATGGGTATGGCCCCATTTACATAAATACAGTAGTAAATACTGTATGTTGGTCTGCAGTCGGAGATTTGTCTCCAGCTGTGTTTGTTAAACTCTCTGCCTCCAGGGAAAGAGGCTCCCCAGATGAGGCTATGTCGAAGAGCAGAATCTCGTCTCAGGAAACAGCTACCCGACCCCATTTTATACGGGGTCTATGGGGAATTTTTATCCGAGCATACGGGATCAGATACCCCACATTAAATTCGACCTTGTGCCTCATCTGACCACATTGGACAGTTGGTAGATATCCTGTAGTTGGATATTCATTGTGGAATTCACTTGACTCACTTCTAGCAGTTGACTACTACTACTATGTGCTGCTGGCAAATCTTGTATGTGTTGTTCATGTCCTAAGTATAATTGTTCATTACTAACCTTTGTGTGATTATTCTATTCAGTAACCTTCCCTAGATTACAACAGAATTGATCTAACAAATCTTATTCATTGAATAGCCTTTTTAGTAACCATTCACAATGTTTTTACAGTTTCTACTTATCTAATAAAAAATAGTAAAAAAATATATATTTTGCTTATTTCATAATTAGACTTCTGGTTTGTATATATATTCCATTCAATGAAAAATAATACAAAAGATACCAATTTTATTTGGATTTATTCTTGAAATTTTGAAGTCAGTTAATATTAAGTATTTCTGTACATTTTTTCCAGATGATCTTTAAAACTAATGCTCAAATATTAGTAACAGCTATGAATCTGATTTTTGGTGTCAGTACTCATCATACCAAGTGAGATATTGATTTCCTAAACAAGTGAAAAATCAATCTACCCTAATGTATGATATGAATGAAAGAGGAGGTGATAGGAAAAGAAAATTGAGGATAAAGAGGATAGACTTGAAAAGAAAAAAATTGTAGTGTTCAGGAAAGCACCCACTCTGGACTCTGTTCTACAACAATGACTTTATACCTATTTTTTCTACTAAATTCTGATGCAGTACCCAGTGAAGATTAAATTCACTACATCACAGAATAATCCTTGAGATAATATTGTTAAAGTCTGGCACAAGGTCACAATCTACTGGGCACCCCATGTTTGTATTATTTATGACACACAAATCAGTGTTCGTGTAATTTCTTTAAGCAGAAAAACTTTCATTATTCACATTATTTGGACTATTGTCATCATCTTTGTCATCATATTTATTACAACGTTTCGGCCGTTGTATGCTCTGGCCTTCTTCAGGTGGTTGGAATGTCAAACTGAACCCTTTATTTCACTTACTGGGGTAGACTGTTCTAGTTACACATGCTATGTTTAATGGATGTCAAGGACACATGGCACAATGGATAAAGGTGTTAGTTAAATCCAGTGACAGGACCCAAAGAGTATGAGTTCAATACCCGTCTAAGGCAGTGGAGAACTTTCAGAGGGAAATTAACAGGAGATAACTGATAACTGACATCCATTAAACATGGCATGTGGAACTAGAACAGTCTACATTAAAATTACCTCTATAGTAAGGGATTTTTTTTTCATTTCCATGTCAACAATATAGTTAAATTCCCAGATCAATACCTTACTATAAAAGTAATTTACATTAACCAGAAAAAAAGGCTTAGATAGAAGCGTCTATCTTTTTAAATTTGGATTTTTTAATGTAACTATAACAACAAAAACATTTCAATTTCATTTTTGCCTTGAAAAAGTCAGAAGATGAAATGCGTCGACAAAATCTAAGATTTTTTTCCAATTGTCATTTTATACCAATCTGTCTTGTCCACAGAAATGATCTCGGAATTTAACTATAATAAATATTTTCTGTATCTGTCTATATTTCTGAGATGAGGTATTGTAACTATTTAAATTATTTGAACTGCTGTCCTCATCTTTATTGCTATATTTCTGACATTTTGGCCTTTGTATGATCCGGCCATCTTCAGGTGATATATGTTGAAATTTCAAATTGAACTCTTGACAACAAAAACTTGGAGAGTTGAGTTATCAAGGGGAATTAACTAAAACTGAGATATCCAAAAATATGGCATCTACCCCCATGGACTAAATAAATGGTTTGCAATTACAACAAATATCACCTGAAGAAGGCTGGTGCGTACAGTGGCTGAAACATTGTGAATAAGGCAATAAAGATGAGGACAACAGTTCAAACAATGTAAATAGTGTAAATATTTTCTGTATTGACAATAAGAATGAATTACAAGACACATCTAGTTTTCAAACTAATTTTTCTCTATTTTTCTCATTCATGTGAAAAAAATAAAGAGTAAGATATAGAGAGAAATAGAGAGAGAGAGATGAGAGAAAAATAGAGAGAGAGAGAGAGATTCCTTTTACTCATTCTTCCTGTCTTTTTTCACTCACTTTTTCTCGTCATCCCTTTTCTCTATATCTTTTTCTCTTTATTTTCCTCATTTTTTTCTCTCCCTCTTTCTCTTCTCACTGTCTCTCTTCCACTCTTTTTCATCATCCTTTTTTTTCCTCTCTGTCTTTTCTCTCTCTCCCATGGAAAAGTACACATAAAATGTAATTAAGATCCAGGGTAAAAATTGTCTTCTTCACAATTAAAGAAAGAAGAGAATTGAGTTGTGATAAAATTTAATTAAGTTATTTGTTTACCATGCTTCATATTGTAAACTAATCTATTTGATACTTTGTACTGCAAGGGAAATTCTAATAAAACTGCAAATAAAGTTTAATCTGAATAATTTTTTACAATTTTTACCTTCCCTCATATTGTAGTTATGTCTTCTTTAGAAATACCAACAGCCAATCATTTTCCATTTTGCAGACATAAATAGCAACAAAAATAAAATCTGGAAAAATATCTAGTCATACACTTGTATCAATGTCTTTTCCAGTCTGTGGAATTCAGTTTTGAGATGACCATCAGTTGCCTTGTAATATTCTCTTTAATTTTGTCTATAGAATTTCAACAATGTCAGAAGTTACAGAGAGCCAAATCTAAATTTCAGAGAGGTGGACAGAGCTGAGGGATATGATGATTAACCAAAAATTCCGCCTGTAAAATGAAAGGCTTACAGATACAACACATTGAAACACTGGTTCCTGTGTGAAGTTAAGCAATGTCGAGCCTGGCCAGTAACTAACTGGGTCACTACTTGGAAATAACAGGCGCTGTGTAAGCTTGGGTGTGCAGCTGGTATAATGGATGATGGCTTGGAATTGTTAATCGGAGAGCAGAGTTCCGATTCCCTTTGGGTTTGTTATATTCACTTACATGCAAATACTCTTGGAGAAGATATGAATCTATCTATTCTCCCTACAGCTATTGGTTAATTAGTAAAACTTGTATCCCTAAACCATTATTATCCCCACCAAATTCTTACAATCTAGTAAAATTTACTAGCTTTAAATAACCTACAAAATATAATCCATAGAAAAAGAATCCATCAATATAAAATGAGGAATCTACTTACTAAGTTACTGTAAATGTAGCAGCCACACATTACATAAGCTCACACAATGCCATATAATTCTCATTAGCATAATCTCTAAATAAATTAGCTTCCACTAACATGTAAAGGTAAATATGTGTGTTAGTATGATGTAGAATTGTATCTGAATAAGTGTGGAGACATGAAACAGAGTGGAAAAACTTTTAATGACAATGTGTATTGCCTTTGTGTGCTAAGTCAGTATTTTCAGATCAGAATGAAAGATAAAACAGTGTTTTTCTTTTGTATTAAAACCATTAATGTTTCTTTACTAGTTTTAACAAAAGTTTTTTACAAAAATAGAAATGGGGCATAAGACAAGGATGTACCTTCTCACCAGACTAATTCAATCTATACAGTGAGGCAAGTCTGAAAAACTAGAAGTACTACCAGGATTCATTATTGGTGGCTACAATCTTAACAGCATAAGATATGCAGATGGCACAGTGTTGATAGCAGGCACAGAAAGAAAACTACAAAAACTCTTACAGAAGGTAGAGAGGGAAAGTGAGAAGAAAGGACTAAACATCAACTGCAAGAAGACAAAATGCATTTTTGTTAGCAAAAGGATGTGCCTAAAGTGCAAATTACAAATCTGAGATACCAAAATCAAACAAGTACAACAATTTAAATACTTGGGAAGTGTTTTAACAGACGACGGAAAGTGTGATACTAAAAACCAAAGATGTATTGGGATAGCCAAAGATGTAATCCCAAAAGCTAAGCAAAGTAATAAGAAATAGAAAAACTTTGCTAGAAACAAAGAAAAGAGTATTAAACTGCAATGTGATATCTGTCCTCCTGTATTGCAGTGAGTACTGAACAATCTTCTCAAAAATGAAGAAGAGACTTGAAGTGACAGAAATGTGGTTCTACAGAAAGATGCTGAGGATACTACAGACTGAACAGATGAGCAATGACAAAATTTTAGAGAAAGTGGAAACAAAAATGGAATTTATACTTAACATCAGGAAGAGATAAGTAAATTTCTAGGGTGCATAATGAGGAAAAAGGGCTTGGAAAATCTGATACTCACAGGATAGATTGAAGGTAGGAGAGACTCAGGAAAACAATCTTTTGTAGGTTATTTAAATCCAGTAAATATTACTACATTGTAAGAAATTTTGGTGGGGATAATAATGGTTTAGTGATACAAGTTTTACTAATTAACCCATAGATGGGGCAGGGGAAAACAGGTAGATTCATACGTTTCCCTTTGCATATAAGTGAATATAACAAATCCAACAGGAATTGGAACTCAGCTCTCCAATTAATAATTCCAAGCTTAATAATATCCATTAATAATATCCATTACACCAGCTGCACACCCAAGCTTACATAATATACTTAGTGAGCATGAGTAAATGGAAGGCAAGACAAGGTTTAGGAGAAATAGCAGAAAGATAAAATTTATTAAGAGCTACAAAGGACAGGAAGTTGTAGAGAGCCATGATCACCTACACCATGAAGATACACAGCACATAGAAGAAGAAGAATGAGCTTGAGTAAATGGATGACAGGACAGGGTTTAGGAGAAATAACAGAAAGACAAAATTTATTAAGAGCTACAAAGGACAGGAAGTTGTAGAGAGCCATGATCACTTAGACTCTGAGGATACACAGCACATAGAAGAAGAAGAATGAGGTTGAATAAATGGATGATGGAACAGGGTTTAAGAGAAATAACAGAAAAATAAAATTTATTAAGAGCTACAAGAGATAGAAAGTTGTGGGGAGCCATGATCGCTTATTTCCTGAGGAGTCATGGCACAACGAAGAATGTCTGTTGGATTTGAAATTTGCCCACTCTAAGTAGATATTTGTTATTCTCTCTACAAACTTGTATACCATATTGTGTTGCTATTGCCTTTGTAATGATTGCTAATGTTATGTATAAGTTTGGTCTGAGGTTTATCATCAAGAATTATGAGATCATCACACTCTCCATGTTTTATTTTTTAGTGAATCCATTTCTCTCCTGATCAGATTGGCATTTATTAAATTAAAATTGTGATGAACTACCAATGCATTTAAAGTGTTGTTATGCAGCATATCTCTGTGATATTCATATAGACTTTTTTTGAGATTTCTAGATGTTTGCCCAATGTATATTACTGGGCACACTGTACAATTTATTTTGTATATTCCTGCTTCTGTCGTTAAAATATATATTAAAAGATAGTGACGAAAAGTTCTCAACTGGAACTTCTTCCCAGAATTTGGCCAAATGACTAAACATGAGAATTTACATTGGAATTCCTTCATGGTAAAGATGAGAACTTTTCAGCATCTGTTAATATATGAAAAAAAATGATAGATTGTGAATAATCAATATCTGGTTTATTTGTGTCTGTCTATATTAAAAAAAAATGCCTTACTTCTTTGCACTTTCATACCTTCCTCTTAATTATATTAACTTTAACCAATTTTATTTCTCTGTTTACAGACTCCATTTATTATGATTCTTTCAGTTTTAATATATATTAAATGCATTTACATAAGATACACAGTCCATTCATATAGATAAACAAACAAATAACTTTTTACTTCTTTTTTTCTGGTCCCTAAATATTTTCTTACTAGCTTGACAACTTCTCTCTCCATCTATAAAGAGGTTTTTATAAAGTCAGTGCGCAAATATCTTTCTATCCCAATGTACGCCACTAATCAAAATATGATATTGAAATAGACCAGTATAACTTAAACAAAAGAAAAGAAAAAAAAATAAAGGAACAAAAGAAGAGACATATGCAAACAATATGCGAGTAGATATTTTTCTTGTATGCCTGTTTATATTGTGGACATTTAATTTGGAATATTTCCCTGGTTTTAATATTTTTGGCATCTGCTTTCTTCCATACTTGGTTTTTCAATTATTTTTTTTGTTTGTTTTAGTTCTTTCTTCAAGTTTTTTTTTTTTTTGTTTTTTACTTTTATTTTATCGTACATGCTTTTCATTCATCCACATTTTTTCTTTTCTTTCCTGATTGACATTCTTAATCATTTTTTGCAGCAAACTTCTTTATTAATATTTCAGCCTGTAAATTACTGGTGTGTATTTGAATACAAATGTTTAAAATACAGGGAGTGGAGAACAAAGCCATTGAGTCAGAGCAAGAGACACTTTTCACTTGTATATGTTTATGGTCGATATGTGTATGTAGGGATTTCTTTGAATTTGAGGATGCAAAGTGCAGTTGTATAAATTTAAAAGGAGTATATCTACAAACTAGTCAAAGTAAATGCTTGTCGGTGGAAATCTCTTAAAATATTAACAACAATATATTTACTCTAATGTGTCTGTATAAAAAGGAAACAAAAAAAACTGAAAAAAAAATGCATTGTATGTATATATCCACTTTCTTTCTGTTGTAAATACAAGAACAAACATTTTCATATACTGAGTGCAACATAAAAATTTACCTGATATTTAAACATAAAATGAAACACACCTATTCATAAAAATAGTTTGCATTCTTTTGTTTTATTGTTTACAGTTTAATTAAATATGGCGGCTCAAATGAAACATGATCAAATTGTTGCATTGAAAAAAGATGGTTTGAAAAATTGTGAGGTGATAAAACAGATGAATACTTGCAGAAAAATAGTTTTAATATGTGGAAAAAGTTTCAGTTGGAGCAAACAATCTCAAGAAATCCAATTCCAGGAAGAGATCATTCAGTTTGTATCTGGAGAATCATTACAGGGCATCAAACAGAGAGTGTAGAAAGATCCACAAAAAAGCATCAGAAAGATGGCAGATGGCTAGGTCAAGAAGGATTGTGAAATAGGATTTGGGGCTAAAACCATTCAAAATTCAATGACAGTTGCTCTTAAGTGCCACCAAGCGAAAATGGCTTGGCAGGGGTAAGAAAATATTGGAGTAGATGCCAAAAACAAAAGTCTTAGTTTGGTTGAAGGAAAACTTTCACTGTGGAGGCTGTGGTCAACTACAAAAATGATAAGGTTTACACCCAGTGACGGACGGAGATTTGGCGATATTTGGTGATGCCCGGGCCCAACTCTTTGATTGTATATCCCTAAGACTTAAGTAGAGGGAGCCTATAGTGCATAATACTGAGAAATGTAAGAAAAGAAGACATTTTAAATAAAAATAGATGAAACATGAAATAAACAGTTTATTCAAATTAAATATAAACTAAATTTTTATTTGCTTCTTTGATCCCCCCCTGATATGGATGTCTGGGGCCATTGCACTCTCTACTCCTGTATCTGCACACTACTGTTTATGCCACTTCACCAGGAAACATTCATGAAAGTGTCAGAACACATTTCAAACAGTAGAAATCAAGTGGTATCATGGTTTTAGAAATTGATGTTTCTGATATTTTAAAATCATCCTTGGTGTTGAGTGAAGACAGAGTGAAAGTGAATAGCAGGGTCTATCACTAAATGTTTGAAGGAGATGTGTTGCCCTGGTTGTCAGCCCAATTTCAAATTTGCTGTCTTCAATCAAGACTCTTCCTGCACACACAGCCAATTTGATGAAGAACTGATGTAAAACACATTTCCATGGATTCTTTATAAGTCAATTTGGCCCCATAAGGCTCTGTCATTAATCTTTGCAATATGTCTCCAAAAAGAGAGTGATGTCTCACATATCTCATACTCAAGTGTGTCAGACCTGAAAGAAGTTCTTATGACATTGTGATACAATTTGAGCAAAGAGGTTGTGAAAAATTCATGCACTTCAGTTGAGAAGAGATTTAGCAAAGGTTGGTTATTTTGAACTGTAAGTATGTGTAAAATATTGTCAATAAATATAATGATCAGCCTGTAAACCTTTATTAACCAAAACCTAAAAGTTTTTATTTTATGGTAAATGGAATAATGAGTAAATATATATGCCATACCAAGTACATGATGGCTGTCATTTCAGTATACCAATATGACCATCACTGACAAGTACTTTATCTAACCTAGTTTCAGAATTTTCCTTCTCCTAGACCTGTTACTAAGCAAAGTTAGGGAGCTCAGTTTGTCCTACTATTTAACCCATATCAAGGGATGAAGAGATGGATTTATACTTTTCCCAAGGGTATCTATGTAAAAGTGAATGTAACTAACTGTAATGGAATTGAACTCAGCCCACCAATTTCTCATTCTGAGCCACTAACACCACCTGCACATACCTACAAAAGACGTCAGCAATGCATATGCTGAGATTATAGTCATGTATGGCTTGTATAATGCCATTACAACTCACACCAATACTGCTAAGAATCCCTGATATATTTATACTTCATATATATATATATATATATATATATATATATATACAGGGTGCGATGCATAAATTACGCAAAAATTAAAACAACACTGACACCCCATTTTAATAGATATATTGACCAAAATTACACAAAAATATCTTGAAATACTAAAGAGTAAATTTATACAATAAAATCTCCATTTGCTTCAACCACACCCTCCAGACGACTTCAGAATCTCCTGTAACTCTTCTGGATAGTCTCCTTGTTTTAGTTGGTGAATGCTGCCATAATCCTTGCCTTCAGTTCATCTCTAGTGTTACAAAAAGTTTTGTTGGTCTCTCACTCAACTGCACCTCACACATAAGAATCACGGGTGTTGCAGTCTAGCGAGTTAGGCCATCAGATGTAATGGGTGATGTGGTCACAGAATTTGTCTAATGAATGGGTTTTTGTGTGATATTGTGCAGAGTCCTGTTGCTAGACATAGGGTCTTCCAGCAGCCACATCTCTTGACCCAAGGCAGTACTACATCCTTAAAGCACTTGATGTAGGCCTCTCTGTTGAGTCTGAGGCTCTCAACAACATATTTAGGAGTTCTATTATCAAAATGATCAGAGTGAGTTTTCCAAACTACTCTACCTTCATAATCACTATTAGACTCATCTAACTCTTACCAAATTCTTCTTACTGTCCTCAGACTGACACCCAAAGACTCTAAAATGTTCATATTGGAGCTTACGGTGTAAATGCTAAGCAGTACAGAATGTCATTTCCAAATTTCTGGTGGAGTGAATTGTATCATTTTGCTCTTCTATTCACAGACGGTACCCAACTGACCCTACTATACCGTGCAGCTGACAAAATCAAAAACAAACAATATGCATATGTGAAATTAAAAATATAAAATGGCAGCAATTTAACTATCACACGTGTAATGTGTGTATTTAATATTATTTGTTGTCCAGATTACTCAATTGTGGGGCTCTAGGACTCCTTTTTCACATGGATGTATGAGAGACTCCCTCTCACTGCTGAAATGGTTGTTTATATAACTACATCTGTCATAACGTTCTTTCCTGTATACTTCCAATCAAATAGGTCTGTTAGGAGGTCATCTGTCAGGTCAAACCTGCACCTGGCTTTTTTAAAGGACATTGATTGCAGTCTATTCCATCATTGTATATGTTATGTATGCATGTTTATGCAAATTTAATTAAAAACCAACAAAAGTTTTGATTATGTTTTTATTTTTTTTAAATCATTTCACCCCAAGGAAGGCAATAAATCCCCTAAGATTCAGGGTTTTACTGAGTTTGAAAGGATATAAGAAAAAGTAAAATTATTATTAAGGAGCAAGAACAACAAAAATACAGAAATTAAGAAGACAGAGATAACAATTGACACTGCATTTAATTTTTTAAAGATCAAGTGTAACTGGAAAGCAAGAAGCCAAAAGAGAGTTCCACAAGTGAGAAATGTGAGAAAAGAAACTATTGGTATGGAACTTATAATTACATCTAGCCATTTCAACTGTAATGTTTTTCTTTTTCTCATATTCTTTTACACTCAGTAAATCCTTGTATCTTAGTGGCTTTATCGTCTTGTTTGGGCTGAAATGATTAAAAAATAAAAAAGACTTTTTGCGTGTGTAACAGAAACTTATAAAATAACGCTCCCTATTTATTTCCATGGAGACTAAAACTGATAAAAAGAGGGCAAGTTTTCAACCATAAATCACTATTTTCCACAGAGATAGCATCATTGGTGTTGCATTTTTGTTACAAATGGACTAGAACTTGTATGCTTTGCTCATTCACATGGATGTCTGCCATACACTAATTCCATGACTGCTGAAATGCATTAATCACTGCCTCACTGTGCTCATATCCATGGTTTGATTTCTGTAAAATGATGAAACATTCTGGTGTATAACATATTTATATGCATTTTCATGTCAGATACCATTTTGCCAGACTACTGTTCAGCTGCTATTTAGAACAAGGCCAAAATATTCATGTTATTGGCAGAAAAGTTCAACCTCTACAGCCTGACCAACAACATCTATTTCTGATATCATAGTCCAACAATAATATAGAGTGATTCTTACATACTTATATATATATATATATGTGTGTGTGTGTGTGTGTGTGTGTGTGTGTGTGTGTGAGGAGGAGATGGTGAAGAGTTCTCAGGCTAGGCCACTTCCCAAAATCTCTTCAAACCAAAAATTTTTGTAGGGATGACTTTTTGTTAAGTTGACAATTTTTCAGCACCTTCTTTTATATATGCTTCTTTGTAGATATATGTATGAGTCACATTGGCACAAAAGCATATATACTCATGTCACAATCAATTACACACACACACACACACATATATATATATATATATATATATATATATATATGCTGTAATGGTTAGAGTACCTCCTTGTATATATGTTTATATATATATATATGTATATCTATGTATATGTATGTGTGTGTATGAATATACAGGCACACAGGTATAAAAGCATATATGCATCTGTGACAAACAACTTGCACATATGCATATATATATATATATATATATATATATATATATATAATTACATGGAATAGCAAACAAGAAAGCCACTAATCAATTTTCTTATCCAATCACTAACAGTTTTCAACAGATTAAAAATTATTCTATTGCAAATATATATATAATTTTTTTTTTTGAATCCTTATTTGTTTCCACTTCTATTTATTCTCTCTATTGTTCATCATAATTATTCTTTTCTTTTTGACAATCTTATTTTCTTCTTCAGCAGCTGGACAGATTTCAACAAATTTCCACAGTTTTTTTCTCTCTAGAATTTTTATTCTTGTTGTTGAGTGGAAAAGCAAAACAAAAAGAAACAGGTTAGATTTCTTTCATTCATTTTAATGGTTCAGTTCTTCAGACAACAAAACATGTCCATAGCTATCAACTTTTTTAGATTGCAAAAGTTTTCATCTCCAGACACGAAAGTGGGTGGGGCTGCAACATGTAGGTTTGTGCATGTTCAAATACAATATCTTTGCATTTTGCCTCTATCCAAAATTGTACATGCATATAAACAAATATACATATATATATATATACCTGTATAAGCAGACCTATCATCTCTCTACATTAGGTCAAATTTTAGTATGCATATATCTCACAATATGTATTGGCAATAATGAAATGACATTGGTAACATTTTCAATATATAATTATATTTATATGAGCAAGATATCACAGGAGTTTCAATTAATAATTTCTGTCAATGTTTAAAATATTGATAATAAATTGTTTTAAGGAAGTAAAGTTTTATTATGCAAACAAAGTTTGATATAAATATTTATTTATAAGGCATACAAAAGTATATAAATATATATAACATAATATTCCATATACCAAAATAATGTAATATTTTATCATCTTACAAGGCTTACAACTATATCACATTGATACATTGGTTCTTGTATGATTACTGAAGTTAAGCAACGTCAAACCTAGTTAGTACCTAGATAGGTGACTGCTTCAGAATAACAGTTTGAATATGCAGGTGATGTAATCGATTTTTTAGAATGGGAAATCAGAGAGTCAAGTTCAAATTTCAGTTGTGTTTGTTATATTAATTTACTGGAAATTAACCTTGAGAAAAATATGAATTTACTTCTTATCTCCCCCCCCCAATCTAAGGCTTAATTTCTCGGATTTTTAAAAGTAAATCATTATTATCTCCCCCACCTACCAAATTCTTACAATCTAAAAATATATTCTGGCATTAAATAACTTGCAAAAGGTTGATAAGCTATAAAAAAAGCCATAAAAATCACTCAATCCTTAAATTTATCATTTTACACAAATATAGACTTAACAAACAATAAGCTTCATAAATCATTGATTTTTTTTTTTTTCCTTTTTCTTTGTTTTTCATTCTTATATACATCTTTTTTGATGACTACATGTTTTCTCTTGTATTAATATCTGAAAAAGTTAGGGACTTTTTCATTAATTTGGTATCTTTGGAATTTCTTTTTTGGCAAGGTGGGCTTTTCAGAATATGAAGAAGCATTGTCATGCATGAATATTTTCTTTATGTTAAAGATTCTTGGCTGTGGCTTATACCACTCAAAAAATGTCTTGTTCAAAATAATTCTCACATTTACCTTGATACCCTTAACTTTTGAAGGGACTGATAATTTTATTGCCCAAAACATTACTCCCTCTCCCCATTTTGTTTCTTAGTTTGTGGAATATTTTATGAACGTTCCAATGCAAGTCCATCCAATATAGCCCTGGATTCATCAATAAAAAATTACACTGGTTGACATTTTTTTCAACCCAAATGTTGTTGAACAATGGGCACATGTTTCTGGGCTATTTTTTATGCTGAATCTGAAATCCATTTTCCCCCATCATATCACGTTTTCTTGATACAGACAATTTATATTTTGCTTAAAATAAATGTCAGCTATTATATATATCCATTTAAATATTATCTATTTACAATATGATGAACAATCTTTGAATTTTAAAGTAAAATCTCACACCACAAAATACACAATTGTAAATCAAACCATAATATAATTATCAATGTATATTTATTTATATATTTCCTGTCCCATATGTAGTGGAAAGGGAGGTAAATCAACTTAAATTAGTAAATTTATGAGTGATTACTTCCCTTAGTCATTTTAATAGCCTATACAAATAAAATATTTATCTGCACAAAATTTAGACAAAATGAGTTCTTGAACAAAATGAACAATTTATTTAATCAGTTCCTTTACTCCCATGTTTCTTAGAGTGCAGTCTTATTTGTTCAAGCCTTTCATGTGAAGCAATCAGATAAAAGAAAAGAGAAAATGTAACAAAACTAGAGCTCTTTCTAGATGTTACACCTTCAGAAAAATACGTCTGTATAGATTATAGATCTTTGTGGGACTTAATGGTCATTTTGGAGAATTGCTGCACATGTTGGATGTGAAACATTTGTGGTACTTTGGTGTTAGAAGCTGAGATCATATATATGTTTTCCGAGAGTGTGTGTGGATGTTTGTGTGGAGAAAAGTATGTTTGAGTGTAGCATAAGTAGTGAAATGTACCAGTACATGTAACATATGACTCAATTTAATAAAAATGCTTTTGAGATTGAAAAAAGGAAGAAAATAGGAAATATGGAAACTGAAATTTAGAGGAATATTTCAAGTTTATTGTTTGGTAGATTTTGAAGGAAGGACTTTGCATGCATTTTATATTAATATTTATTCAAACTAATTGACAATTTTGCTGGCTGAGCTTAAAAAATAACTACTAGATATACAGACAATATATACATACAGACACACACACAATCATTAGGTATCAATTAATTTTATTGACCATCTTTTCCAAATTGGGAATAATCCTTCTCATAAAAAGAGAAAATTACATCAGCAATTGTTCAAAGTTCATTTATGAAAAATTATGGTCCAAACTTTTGATTTTCTTAAGTCAGTGTAGGTAGACACAAATGGTAAGTTTCATAGAACTAGTGAGTGCTGTACTGTACACAGAGAGTAGTGTGATGTAGGTGAAGTGTCACTTGTGTGTGTGTGTGTGCTTTTTATATACATTTGAGGATATGTTTTCTTAAATTATTATTGTTTTTATTTTATAGAAGGCTATATATAATATATATATATATATATATATATATATATATATATATATATATATATATATATATATATTGCTGTAAGGATCAAAAGTCTGTTTTGACTGATTTTGCTAGTATTTTTGTGAGTAGATGGTCTAATGTTACTATGATGCTTATGCTGCTTATTAATGTTTTGTCTGATGGCACTCTGGTCTGATAGTGTGTCAATAGATTCTATGTGTACAGGTATTGATAAAATATAACTTTTTATATATGGTGGACTCTCCCATTGTTTTTGTTTTAGATATGGGTTGGGGGGGTCCAACGGTTCAGTTCTGAGAATTGAACAGCCAGACTACCCATATATATGATTTGATTATAGTGGTGAATGTTTGTGTAAGACCAGACTTTTTTGAATACAGATAACTGGTGCACACTGAAATCAGAGTTGTCTTTCTAGGAGACTGGTTGTTACCCATGGCAGTCTTTCCTGTTATTTATCCATAGCTAGAGGATAGAAGAGATGGATACATACCTGTGTCAAGGGTATTAGTACATAATTGAATGTAATGAACTTGACTGGAATTTGAACACTCTGATTGCTCAATCAAACGTTTCATCGGAGAAGAGAATATTCTTCCAATCTTCTATGGTGGAATTTGTTGTAATAGTGATCCCATTCAAGTCTCTTGGCTTTGTTGACTTTGCTTATTAGCAGCTTAAACCTTCGTGTAAGATTTGTAGCCATGTTGTAACAGCCACCGATGAACTGTTGAAGAGGCAAGACTAACACCTTGCTCTTCACTTAGACTGGTGGCAATTTCTTGACTAGTTATAGTTCTATTCTTTGCAACTTCTCTCTTGATTACTCTGCCAGTTCTATCATCAATCTTTTTCTTTTGTCCCCTTGTTTCCTTCCTTGGAGCAGGAGTGGAATCATTATGTGCCCTAAGCACTTGAGAAACAGTTGATTGCGAGGTTATAGCTATTTCTGCAATTTCTCTCGTAGACTTGCCTACTTTTGAGAGGGCAATAATAGATGCCTTAAGTGGTTCTGATGCGTGTTTGTACTCTTTCATCTGGTTAGTGACTTGAGTTGCTATTTCAAGCTGTTTTTATTCTGTATGAGGCTTTCTGGAATATTCTGAAATACTCTAGATTTAATTTAAGCTGTTCTAGAATTCTCTAGAATATTGTTCTGAGTGTATTGTAAAATAGTTTTCAATATTTTGTCAAAAGCTCTTTAAATTTACCAGTTTAATCATTAGAATGCGATATCTGAGTCACTTTTTTTGCACAGAGTTTTTTCCTGAATCTCATTTATATCCAAATTTATAATTATCAATAGAATACCATAGGGTGAATAAACTTTTTCCTCGGTGGTCGGGAAGGGGTCTTTATATGAGTAAGATTAAAAATTATTTTAACCCCAAAACAATAGACAAAAAATATTTTTAGTAAAAAAAATCAGGTGAGTCACTTTTATCGAACAGCACTGTATATAAGTTGTATGGATATGATTTTGTGGCCCTGGGTTTCATGCTTTTGAAATCATCAGATAAACTAATTTATTTTTCAAAATTGGATCTATATGCATATGTATGTGTGCCAGAACACACAGATATGTATCCATACCTAGCCTCGAATTGCTTATGTGGATGTACTGGTGTGAATTAAAATGCGTACACCTGTATGTATGTGTCTATGCATATGATAGTGCCACCCCCAAAATGATGTCAATCTGAGAACAGTGCAAAGGATTCAGAAAGAGTTGGATGATATATCCAGTCAACATCATGGTGTTATGCCTCTATTCATCTTCCCAGTGGGTCTCAGACTCAACATAGAGGCCTATTCAAGGTAGTGCTGCCCTGGATCAAGAGAGTGGCTGCTGGAAGAACCTATGTCTGGCAACAGGACACTGCACCATGTCACACAAGCAAGAAAACCCAGTCATGGCTTTCAGACAATTTCTGCGACCACATAATCCATTACATCTGGCCACCTAACTCACCAGACTGCAACCCTCTTGATTATTATGTGTGGGGCACATTTCACCAAGAAACCAACAAAATCTTTTTAACACCAGAGATGAACTGAAGGCAAGGGTTATGGCAGCATTCACCTACTTAAACAAGAAGACCATACAGATATTTTCATGTAATTTAGGTAAATATATCTGTTAAAATGAGATGTCAGTGTTATTTTAATTTTTGCATAATTTAGACAACAATTTATCCACCAAATACTATAGCAAGATAGAAAGATAGATAGAAACAGACAGATAGATAGATATGAACAGACTAAGATATATAGATAGATAAGAGCAGACTGAGATAGATAGGTATGGACAGGCTGAGAGAGATAGATAGATAGATAGATAGATACAAACAGATTGAGATAGATAAGATATGAACAGACTGAGATAGATAGATACAAACAGACTGAGATAGATAGATACGAACAGTCTGCGATAGATAGATAGATATGAACAGTCTGAGATAGATAGATAGATAGAAAGATAGATAGAAAGATATGAACAGGCTATAGATAGATACAAACATACTGAGTTAGATAGATACAAACAGACTGAGATAGAAAGATACAGACTGAGATAAATAGTTAGATACGAATAGATAGATACTGAGACTGAGATATATAGATACGAACAGTGAGATAGATAGATAGATAGATAGATAGATAGATAGATAGATAGATAGATAGATAGATAGATAGATAGATAGATACATTTGCAGAGAAAGAACGAGAGATTCAAGTGCTCTTCGGCTTTTACATTGAGAATTTTAGAATATTTTAATTTTAAAAATTTTTCTTTTGCTTTAATTTTCCTAATTTCTTTCATGTTTTTCATTCTCAGAAAACTTTGCAAAGTGTTCCATCCCGTTCACACTTTGCTTCATTCTTGTTCCTTATTTAATCTATCTTCCTCAATGTCTAGATTTTTTGGGGGAATTTTTTTACCTTCCATTACTTTCTTGTTTATATTGTTTTGAAATTACTCAGCAAACATATAAAGAAGAAGACAAAAAGAACACTTTGTGAATCCAGATTGCAATATCATGAAATATTCTAGTGTTTTCTGTGGAAATTGTTGCCAAGGGCATTTTAATAATATGTTTGAAGAAAATACAAGTGAATTGAGCATGCTTTACTTCTGTTATCTTTTTCACACATTTTTGCCTTTCATTGCATATACACAATCAAATGAGTGTGTGTGTGTGTGTGTGTGTGCGATTGGCTACATTTATAGAGATGAGTGTGTTGGGGCATGCGTGGATCATTTCGCACATCAGACAAGAAAAAATAAAAAGATATATGATAACAGCAGCAATGAACAAAAATCTTCAACAGAAAGTACTGAACTAATACATACATACATATTATATATATATATATATATATATATATATATATAAAAGGAATTTACAAATTAGAAATATTTGCAAATTTCAATTTTTTATTAGCATCGCTATCACTATTGCCACCCTCACTAATACTACCACCACTATCATCATCAATGCCAAAACCACCACCACCACCAACACCACCACCGCCACCACCTCCACCACCATTGTTTATATTATTTCATCTTTTTATTTATATTTCTGCAGTAATTGTGTCTTTTTTTTTCTTCTTTCTTAACATTTTGCTGTTGTTTGTTTCCTTCATTCTTTCAAACCTCTATTTCAGTTTTTTTTTCTTCCCCATTGAAGATAAAGACTTGTTCGATTGTATCTGCACACAAGAAGGTGGTGGTAGTGGGGCATAAAGAAAACGTTTATTAGGGTTTTGCAAATCTGTTGTGGAATTTTTGCCTTGTATTCATCCTGGAAATTCTGAAGAGAAGTCTTGCAATTTTGAGGTATTATTTTTGGTTCTTGGGTGAAATTGGAAAAGTGGGGAGGCATACTAATAAAAATATATTTTCATCAATTTTATCTCAACTTATTCATTGTTATAAATTGCTAATTGTAAAACCCTCAGCTCCACCACTACTCTTACTCTCATCGGGAACTGTAGTAGCAGCAGTTCAATTCATCAACTCTTTTTTGGATGATGATGATAATCATACATCATCATCATCATAATTATAATAATAGTAATAGTAGTAGCAGTAGGTATGACTAGGTAGGAAAGTTGATCCATTAAAAACTGTGCAAGACATTACAAGAATCTATTTGAAAGAATGGAACATGTGAATTATAATAATAATAATAATAATAATAGTAGTAGGTATGACTGGGCAGGAAAGTTGATCCAATAATAACTGTGCAAGAGATTACATGAATCTATTTGAAATAATGAAAGACATAAATCATAATAATAATAATAATAATAGTAGTAGTAACAGTATGAGTAGTAGGTATGACTGGGTAGGAAAGATGATCCATTAAGAACAGTGCAAGAGATTAAATTTTGACTACACAGGTCACTGGTAAATGCACAGACAAGAATCTCTTTGAAAGAATGAAACATAAATTCTCTATAATTATGATATTTAAATGTTTTACTCAATTCAGGCCAGAAAAACTAAACTTCATATAAGTAAATGATAAGAAATAAACATTCTAGATAGTAGATTATGTTTTTCCAATGAACAATTGGAACTGAGAAAATTATGGAATCTCAATGTGACATTTGCACTAGTCTTTATTTTTATTTTTATAATAATGTTCACCCTGTACAATGCAGAAGAGTCACTGGAGGTAGAGGGTTGCACAGTAAGAGTTAAGGGGCACAGATTATAAAGATATCTAGGAAAGATAATAGTTAACCCTAGATTTAAACAGGTAAAGACTATGATTGTGAAAGCATTTTCTTGGGAGTTGGTTCCACAAAGTAGAAATTCAAGAAGCTGTTTGATTGGAACTTACATCATGCCAATAAAACACAAATGTAATGAGTGTTTTGCTGTAGGAAACAACCTTTAATGTGTGAGGCTTAGCTGGTCTTAGTTGTTTTAGAACTTGCAGATCCAAGGAATTTAGTTCACTTGAATATTTTCCATGGAAATATGAATAGAGAAGTGATAACCCTGCAATATTTTGTCTGTGAGAAAGGTGTTGTTTGGTTTGGTTTATTTTGTTTTACGGCATATCAACCTCAATGGGTTATTTAATGCCAACAACATTTTTAGGATAGATTTTTATGAATACAATATGTATTCTTTGGTTTAGATTGGTTTGGTTTATTTTGTTTTACAGAATATCAACCTCAATGTGTTATTTAATGCTGACAAAATTTTTTCTCCATGCCTAAGTGAAGTATGCTAAAGACCACAGGGTGAAAGATGCAACAGAATAAAAGTGTGTCCTTTTGGATATATATATTTTACCCATTTTTGACAAAAGGAAGGAGAATTTCCTAACCTAAAGAATGCTGTCCCTACAGTGACAGGTGTATAATGTTTTGTGGGGGATGCTTCAGTATGTCCATGATTGGGAATCTTGTGTGGGTCAAAGGTTCATGAAGAAAGAATATTCAAAAAGCATTCAGCAGTAGATTTTGGTTTACGTAGTCAGTTCACTTTCAATATGACAACAGGG
>OZ010576.1:22126525-22135960 GCA_963932145.1 Acanthosepion lycidas
AATAAAACAGGACTCCTATTTCTTGAACAGACCAAACATATACACAATTATGAAGAAGTGCTAACCCACTTCCCTAAATCAGTTTAATGTTCAAAAATCAGAATACTCATTTTAAGAAGTGAGTCAGGCTAAGAGCTATATTTTATTTCCTCCTAATAAAACCAACATATTTATATATCCCAATATTTCTATTCTATGCTATATGCCTTCATTTAGAGTTGTTTAAAATACTAGTAAAATAAATTTTGAATTGTTTCCATTTATAAAAATATTTTGATTTCTGATTAAGGATCAGTTGGTTGTCATAACATTAAGTTAGTTCAGTTGTATTATTTCACCTTTCAAACCTTTTTACTTACTTTCTCTTAGTAACTTTGTTTTAATCATTTCACCCTAAGCAAGACAGGAAAGCCATTATGACTTAAAACAATAAAAGAATAAGAATTAAGAAGAAATTGCATTTAAATTTTTGAAGATCAAACTTGACTGGAAAGCAAGAACCCAAAAGAGAGTCCCACAAGCAAAAATTGTGATAGAAGAAATTGTTAGCATAGAACCTACAGTTACATATTGTAATAATAAAGAAACTCCCCATTTCAGTACTAACCACTCTGTATAAAAGTCTGTTTAACTACTAATGATCAGTTTAGCAGGATAAAACATCTAAAGTTGATATTTGGTGTTGTCTATTCATTACATATATTGCCATTTCAACTATAAAATGAGGAGAACTTTCCACTAATCTAGTACTGTGCTTAAATTCATGAAGTCAACGTACCAGAGAGGAATACTCATCAGAACAATTACCACAAAAATATTTATAAAAAAGGCACAGGGGAGCTACATTATGGTGGCAAGAAAGTGACTGAAGATGAGATTCCTGTTCAGGACCAATAAAATTGCAGATTCATCTTTGGGTTTTATCAAGAATCTGTAAATATATAGCAGAAGCACCACACCAGATATGGCAGCAATATTCAATGCATGGATGAATGGTAGACTTATAAATATGCAAGATAGATTCTGGAGAGAAAAATTGTCTAAGTGAACCAAATTTCTTTACTAGCAGTCCTAGCAACTGTTCAATAATACATGTGATGACATTACAATTGAAATTATACATGTTTTACTAAATATAGTCTTACTTATGCCAAAGTGATTAAACAGATTTAAATCCAAATGAAAGCTTTTAAAAATAAAGTAAAACAAAAACATATTTTGCAAAGAGAAACTCAGAGAGCAATGTTTTGTCACCAAATATTCACATACAATTCCTCAACAAATATAATTAGGTAATTGTTTGTATAACATTTGATATCCATGGTAGTATTTCAAGAATTTATTCTAATGTCTCCTCCACATCATATATATATATTTAGATTATAAAGAAGTAATCATACAAAGAATTAATCAGTAAAGTTAATGTAATTAATGGTGAAATCACTTCACTAACAGATTTAATCATCACATTGTCATAATCAGCAATTAATATTTTTCATTTCAGGTAACTTCTATAATGAAAATAAATATATTGCAGACAAAGTATTAGCAGCTATGGAACATCTAATCCATCTTACAATTTTAAACATAAGGCTCACATCATTCAACAAGTGATTTCACCATTAATTACATTATTGATTAATTGTTTGTATGATTAATTCTTTATAATATTATATATACTGCACCATTTTATATATATATATATATATATATATATATATATATATATATATATATATTCTTACAGATATATCATATATTATATATATTATACAGTAAGTACAACAGAAGAGTATTGCATGACTAGTGAGTGTGGGTGAGTTGACCCAGCATTCAATTTATTCAACTGTTCCCCCAAGGCCTTCTCTCTTACTAATCTTATAGTAGGTGGAAGAGTCCAACATAGATTCTTTAGAGGGAGGACACCACAGCATTATATATATATATATATATATATATATAATTAGATAGATATAATGTATATAGTGTTACAACAAATCCTGATGGTAGTTTTCTTGTTAGAATTGATCTGGCAGATTTATAAATCGACCATTTATCTGTGAAATGAATATTGCTGCCATATCTGGTCTGGTGTTTCTACCATATATCTTGAGATTCTTGACAAAATTCAAAAAAGAATCTGTAATGTAATCGATCCTGAACTGACATCTTGACTTCAGTCATGACACAGCTTCCCTCTGTCTTTTCTAAACATATTTTCATAGCAAATGTTTTGATAAGCTACTTATGCCTCACTGGCATGTATTTAAGCAGGCTACTAGATTTGCAATTAGGTATCACTGTTTTACTGTTGAACTAAATAGATGTAAATGAAAAGTTCTATTCTAATAATTTATTTTCTTGCACCTGTGGTACTCCCTTCCAACCATTCATCCAGCTCAACCATAGTCAGGATCATCGAACCAATGTGAATGATCCTTTCTTTAGCTGTAAAGTATGCACTATGCTAGGTCTACATACTTTTGAATTCAGGGTAACTATCTCCGAGACCGGTTGCTACCCAAGGCTATAGAACCCAGTCTGTCCTGCTAGTTACTCATAATTTCTTTCTTTACCTAATGTGTTTGTGTGAATTAATAGTGGAATGAAGACATGGAGGGATAGAAAAGATTAAAACATATTGTAGAGCTACATGAGACAGGAAGTTATAGAGAAATATGACTTCTCATATTCTGAAGGAACATGTAACAAAAATGATGGTATGTAGGAAACGTCTTCCATTTGCTTATCACTCATTATACCATTACTTCATTAGTTATTTTCTTCATTAACAAACTAAATATTCCTGGTTGTAGAGGAAAATGATTTGCAATTTTTATCCTAAAATATGTGTTAGCAAATATTGGCATTTAGTTTATATGCTCTTCATTGAAAATGAGGTAACAATAGATTGTCGATGTATACATTACTAGCAGAATTATATTAGTCTATACATAATATAAATACATTTGTATTGCTTGATTCACATCAGGAAATACAAGATTAATTTAAACCTTCTGTCTTCTTAATTCCTGTTCTTTTATTGTTCTCTCTCTTCAATAAAGGTTTCTTTTTCTCATATTCACTCACAATCAGTAACCCCTTGCATTTTAGTGGCTTTATTGCTTTGCTTGAGGTGAAATGATAAAAAAAAATTGAATTTTATGTTGATGAGGAACATTTTTTCAGGTAGAAGTTGATCTGCGATGATCCCAGTATGTACCAGACTTACCTCAGACAACATCAGAGAGGACTTTGCATTCATTATCACAGCAGACCATTAAAGTAGGCAGGTGCACCAATGAGTGTAGATCCATGCTTAAGCCAATGACAATCCAGCTGAACGTAGGAAATGCTCTCATGAAAAAAACATAACAGCTTAATATATACACACCCACCTTCACAAGAAGAATCTACGATTCAAGAGGACCCCAAAGCTACACACTCATTCCCTAACATTAATTTACAAAGTAGAAATCTAAATAAACAATAATTTTACCTATATTAGTTTTAGTCTTGTGTTTTATTTGTCTATATGGTTATAACATTACATATCATTAAAAACCTTGCAATAGAAAAGCATTGAATATCAGAAAGAAAGGGGTTGTCAGTAGTCAGGAATAAAGGTATATATTATTCCTAGAATAAGCTATTATTCATATATAATTAACACAAATAATATGTATAATTCAACAAGCTAACATTACTATAGTTAATAGTGATTTCCTAAATGTAGCTTAGATATGGCACAATGCCAAAAGTATTGAACATCCACTAAGGTCAAAATCACTATTCAGTCATATTGAATCTAGCAAGACAAGCTTGCTAACTATTGCACCATGTCAAAGTGGCCAAGAAATGATTTTCTAAGTATAGCTTAGATGTGGCAGAAAGCTGAAAGTGTGGAGCATCCATTGAGGATCAAGCTCACTACTTAGTCATAATTGATGTAGCAAGACAAGCTTGTTAACCATTACACCACAGTGAAGTTCTTTGCATTATTATAGTTAAGAGTTAAGCACATTATGAAAATTTGCAGTCAGGCTTAAGGGTAGAACAATAAGACTGAAGTATATGACAGATGAGGTTTTATCCTATATCAAGTTTGTTGCTCCAAATGTGGCATTTGGATGATGATGATAGTGGTCACTCTTTGACTTATGATGGTAACCAGAATACAAGACATGAAATCTCTAAAAATATAGATAAAAAGTTCAGTCTACCATAAATCTTAAACCATGAAATATGATATCTAGTAGCTGAAAATATTCATAAATCATTTTCTGAGTTTAAAGTTTGCATCTGAATCAACTATTTAATTACAAATAGATAAACTTTCAAATTGGGTTATTAAGTCAACTGAGCTTCCCTGTTGACTGCATCAACAAAAATTGATCCATGTTGTAAAATAGTACCTTACAAATCAAGAGCATTTCACATCCATCAAATCTCAAGTTAACATTTCAGATTGATCTCACTTTAGTGATGTAGACTGAATGACCAATGAAATACTACCTATGTCCCATAATAATTGTTACACTTAGTGTATGAAATGTGTATGCAAATGTAACATGTAAATGTTATAGAACAGTAGTAGCAATATATATTTTCTTGGAAATCCAAAAGTCATGGCTATTTTCATGAGAAATTTGAACCATAGACACATAAGCAAAATGAGAATAATTTCCATTTCCATAAACCAAAGAAAGGAAAACAATTTCTTATGTGTTTCTTTTACTAAAAAGTCTCAAGTTCATCTTCTTTTACAGTTGGATTATCTCACAAGATTATTGGTGGAACCAAAAGCTACTTGGTAAGAATTACTCTAAATTAGGCAATTTTGTCTTAGAAACTGACAGTTGGGAGTTTATTGCACTAAGTAATACAGTAGCTCACAACCTATCATTATTAGTTAAATCTTTAATCACCAAAGATCTCTTGATTTATATAAGTATATAAACATTTACAAAACAAATACGCACACACACACACATATATATATATGTAATAATAATAATAATAATAATGGACTCTCCCATCGGTTTCAACGTATGAAGATCTGAGAGCTTATTGATTCAGTTATGAAAGTTTGTGCGATAATCTTAAGTGGCATTTAAGACCCACTAGTGATTTACAAAGGAGGTCACATATGGAGCAAGTGTGAGGATTGTGAGATGAGATCACTGTTAGATTGGCTGACCTTTTAGATCTTGCTCTTGCTCTCACTTCTTGAAGATGATTCAAACAAGCAGATTGAAAATTGCTGAGTCCACTAAAACATGTTGAATATATATATATATATATATATATATATATATATATATATATATATATATATATATATTATATATATATATTGAGTTGTTTGAAAAGTAATACTGTATCTAAAAATATGCAGGTTTACAGCCATATCATATTGAAGCATCAGATCCCATATGAAGTTAAGTAATTCAAGCCTGGTCAGTACCTAAATGAGTAACTTCTTGGGAATACAATGTGATGCAATCCTGTATGTGTGGATGGTGTAATGGATAATAGTTTGGAATTGCAAATCAGAAAGCCCAGTTTCTATTTCAGTCAAGTTTGTTTTATTCACTTATGCACATATATCCTTGGGAAGATTATGAATCCACCTCTTCACCCCCCAACTATGGGTTAATTAGTAGGACGTTTATCAGTAAAATATTATTATCTCTAAAAAATTCTTACAATTTAAAAATATTTTCAGGCTTTAAATAACCTGCAAAAGGTTGATAAGCTGTAAAAAACAAATCAATTAATCAATGTAGAAATATGCAAATTTAGAATCAACCGACTCTTAGATTAACTCTAAATAATGAGACCTTCACATCTCTTGAAACTCAAGTTTTTCCTTCAAAGTGAGATAGGACATAAGTTGAAGCATGTTTAAACCACGTGGATCTGTCTTCCAGGTAACACTTCTACATCACACAAATGGGATACATTAGACCCTAATGCATAAGGCAATATCTAAGAACACTGAACAATTTCCAAACAATTTTCTATATACAAAACCATATAGAACCTTTATATTAAAATTTATATCCCATTTTTATACATTGAAAAATAAATAAAAACCAGCGCCTTAATTCTGACATCAGTAATATCTTGACTTCACAAAAAGACAGAGCATAAAATAGAAGTAGACATAGCTAGTCATTGAAGATTCAAACGTCAGAGTAACATCTCCCTATTTTACTAAAAAGATGGTTGTGGCCCCACAAACAGGGGAATTTTTGCCTTTATTCACACTTATGCATATAAGACTGTACATTAGGAACAGAATTTTATGTCAATTTTCTCCTTATGATGAGGTAAAAAAAAGGTTTAGCAGCTATTCAATCAGGCTCTATACTATTTATTGTTCATGATAAAAATTAACCTGCTGGAAAACAAAGATTTTAATGCTTTCTATTGCATGAAACTTAAACAATAAAGAATATTTTTATTGTGGAGCCAGGAGCAGTGAGTGTATATAAATGCTAGCAATAGTTGAGTAGAGGAAAAAGTTGTTCTGGAAGACTGAAAACGTTAGATGGTTATCATTTAAAGAGAAGTAGATCCTCATCAAAGCAGTTCAGGTCTTTCAAAAATATATTATGTTAACTGTACAGGAACATGTCAAGCAAATATTAAAAAAATCTAAGCAATTTTTAGTTATTATATATTCAACTGACTACTGAAATCAGTAATTCATATATTATACATATATACATGCTCAAAAAAGGTGTTACCCAAAAAGTAATTGCAGTATAGAATTTTATGACCACTCAATTTAAGCATTATCATTTGTAAGCAAAAGTATTCTAGTGCAATTGGAGGATTTAAAGATGATGTTAGTAGGTATCTTTTTATGTTACTAAATAATGGTAATACCCTATTTGGTTGAAATTCGATGTTCTAAACAGGTGGTGAGACTAGAGTGACCTTTACAGTCCATGCACATCCCAGACCAAATGAACCCCACCTACACATTTCAGCCATACTGAAAGGATCCTAAAGAATACTGAACATCATTTATATTTGAGGCTGCTTTAACTGTAGGAATTCACAGAACCTTGTCAGTGTTGACAGCCACCCACCTTCAAAGATCCACTCCAGATTTCTGTCTGGATTTAATTCTCTAGCCTTTATGATATTGCCTTATGCATTAGGGTCTAAAGATTTTCCATATGGTCAAATTCCCTTAAGTTTTCAGTATACAAATATATATATACACAGAGATATATATACCTAAGACAATTTGGGAAATATATAATATAGTTTGGAAAAAATTCTTGTCATGCTTCACCAAAGATCAGAAAAAGAAGTTGTACTTCACATTGAGATGAAACAGGATTCATATGAATATTTGATTTTATGTGTATAGAATTAGATTTTTAACAAATTTCAGCTCATTTTGTTCATGGTTCAAGGTTTCCATATTGTTTCACTATTATTTTAGTAAGAAAAAAGAATATAGTGAAATAACCCAGTCATATATGAACCACAGAACATATATAGCTTGCAGTGCTTTCAGTGAATCTTAATCTGAGCAAATTATATTCACTTTTTATTAAAATTGCATTGTTTAGGTCAAAATTTTGCATTGAGTGTGTTATTTAATTTTAAGTTTCTTTTATATTTGTATATTTATTGCTTCAAATCTCAGGATGTGTCATAAAAAAAAAACAGATTCCCAATTTCCTTGTCCCTACATTCAGATTCAACTTAATTTGTTTTTTATTCATTACTGATTTTGTTGTGAAATCTTTGAATTTCTTCATCTCAATTTTTCAAAGTTGGTGCATTTGCTTGGATTATTTTTATAGTAAATCTCTTGAAAAATCTGATTACTGTCTGATATACTATTGAAATGTTGTCCATATTGTCATGAAAGACTAAAAATCCTACACCATTAAATTTGTTAATCTCCTTTCTCTTATAATAAAGTAAATGGTGATTTACTTTTAGCTGAAAGAGATTCTCACTTTTTCTGTGAGTCTTGCTAAAACCTACCAAGTGCCTGGAGATATTGTTCACTTTCGTCAGTAGATTGTACAGATGTTTTGTTTTCAGCTTCCATTGAAAGTTATATTCATAGATCTTCATGTTCTTGAGTTTATTTAATGTTTAAGTCTTTGTTTTATTTGGACACTGTCTGCTCTGGTCACACTGCTTATAGGTACAGGAAGCAATGTGTTTAGGTCATTGTTAGAAGATGTCCAGCAGCAAACACAATGGTGCATGTTTTTTTGTCTTTTTGGTGTTTTCAGATCATGGTCAATTGACTCACTGTTCTTTGTGGAACAGACTTCCTTGTGAGTCCTTCTCCGAACACTAAAATCCTAATCTCATCAAATCAAAGTTCAAGTTTCAAATTAAGGTTCAATCATTATCCATCCTCTTCTCTCTAATCTCTTCAAGTCAACATTCAAACTTCAAGCAAAGACTCAATTGTTTTCTCTCCTCCATATACTTATAATCTTCGCTCCCTACTTCCTCCCCATGATGTAAAATGTCAATATAACACACTTTATTCATGAGCAAAATTTTAACAGTAACCCCCTACCGGAGTCGCTTTTTTGCTTTCTACTGTGTGAATTCTGGTATAAAAAAAATAAAATGAGTTTTAAAAATGCTGTTGAAATTTTTTATGTTTCATATCAAATTTGAAGCTAGTTTTCCTGTTTTATTTGACTAACAACATGTCCCATCCCAATTCTACACATCAACCAAACCCTAACACTATATCCCACCTGACTCTGATTTTGAAATATTAGGTTGGTGCAAAAATAATGACATAATAATGTCGTTTTTTGACATTAAAAATACGTCAAAAAACGACATTATTACATCATTATTTTTGCACCAACCTAATATAACAATTACTCAGTTTCAGGTCAAGAACTTGTCATAGTTGTATTCTGTTAGGAATTTAAGGAAGAATAGCATTTTGACTGTTGGCAAATATTTCTTTTTTTCTTAAAAGATGTAATCAAATATGAAGTCCCCAAATTTTCACTGTAATTGATGAAAATTCTGAGAACATTTTCAGTATTATGAAGCTCAAGTGCTCAGAAAATAAATGAACTGAACTATAGATAACAAAATAAAACATCTCCATATATGTCAAACAAATAAAGCTGAAACAGCATGAAAAGAAAATATTTTAAATAATTTCCTGGTTTTATTGACGATTAATGAGGGACTGATAATGCTGACAAAATTCATTTAATTTTTTCTTTCCTGATTTTTGTTTTATTATTTTTATTTGCTTTGGGACTGAGCAAAAAATTATGAACTTGAAGAAAACCCTGGCAAATATTTTTTTTAAAAATTCATGCCTCTTGACTGAAATTCAGTAATCAGATAATAAAAAAACAATTGACAAAATTGAGTTGTCAGAAATTTCATGTTTTGCCCCACATATTT
>OZ010576.1:22141160-22151160 GCA_963932145.1 Acanthosepion lycidas
AGTTCATTTTCAATAGGACATGTTTTCAAGGACATGTTGTGTCATATAGAAACAGTGGATAGAACTGCCAATGCCTGTGAAGGTATTGCCCTTAAGGACCACTAGCATCTTCAAAAATAAAGTTTTCTCGTAAGTTCTTACATTTCTATTACTCTAGATATTCTATAACAAATGACAGTTAACATATTTGAAGCAGAATCAAAGAAAGTGGGATACAGATTTTCAAAATGGTTCAAACTTTACTAATGGACATTTTCACCATATCTTAACTGACAGAAAAATATTACCAATTTTTTTTTTTTTTTTGTCATCAACATTCACATTTTCTTTTCACTCTTTGACTTGCAACTTGAAAACTCTTAATTTTGAGTAATCCTCCTGTTTAACAACACTTCTCCAATTAACTTTTGGCAAATAATATTGTGTCTCAGACTCTTTATTATTAAGTGGGAGAAATAGGATTAATTAATAATTAGATTAGCGAATATTTAAAGAATACACAATCAAAACGTGACCTTGAGTTTTAAAACCCATGCACATGAGCAAAAGCAAACTTTATCATAGGAACTTCTTAATCAAATTTCAAAGATTAGAAGCTTACAAACTGAATCCTACAACAATAAGTAAATATTTACATGACATATGTAGTTTTTACATTAATCATGTTACAGAATATGAGAAAAATATACCATTAATGAGCAAGGACAATAAAAGAACAGAAATTAAGAAAGCAAAAGATAACAATTGACATTGCATTTAAATTTTCAAAGATCAAAGTTGACAGGGAGGCAAAAGTGAGAAGTGCAATAGAAGAAATAATTATGATGATATCTAGCAACATCTACTGCAAAATGATGAGACCTTGCTGTCAATTTAGTACTGCACTTAAATTCATAAAGTCTAGGTACAATAAAAGGAAGTTCATCAGAACAAGTACCATGAAAATATTTAGAGAAAAACCATAGGGAAGATACGTTATGGTGGTGGGTGAGGGATATAAGTGGAGATGCCAGGTCAGGACCACTAACATTGCAGTATTTTGAAATGCTGTTGCTAAGTGATTGATAGCAAGCACATTTTACAAGATTCATACATTGGGGTATATAAACTCACCACAAAAAACTTTTCTTTAATATTTAACAAGTGTTAAGTTACATTTTCATGATTAATCAGTTAGCTTTCTGAATAGTTTTGGTTTCTGTTAAGTAACTACAAGGAGATTCTAAGGTTAGTTTTGTTTTACAGCATGTTTCAACTTTAATGGGTTATTTAATGCTGACAAGATTTTTAGGGTAGGTTTGTATAAATAGAATATGTATTCTTTGTAGATCAGATTTTCATTGATGTATCTTTGTAAAGAAGGTTTTTGCTAAGAGTCAAATTTATTGCTGGTAATATTTCTGTTTGAAAAATGTATTGCTGGTAATATGTCCTTTTCAAAAATATATTGCTGGTATTTTTACTACAAAAATCTATTTTTATACTTTCATAGTGTTTTGACTCCAGTTTGAGGGTTAACTAAACTATTTGTCCATAGCTACTACTCTATGTCAGGGTGGACCTGAGAACAACAGGTGATTATGGTCAGGAGTTTCTAGTCTTAGTCATAATATTTGAGTGAATTACAAGCACATGTTGTTTGTGTACTGAAAATAATGTGAAGCCTATTTTTACATATTTGAATTTTTTAAACTTACATTTTTTTTAATATTGGCCTTTTAGTTTAATTTTTCAAAATAAAAACTTTTTAGTTATGCAATAAAAACCCTTGAGAAAGGTATAATTCTACCTCTTCCCCCCAGCTATAGGTTAAATAGTAGGACTTGTATCTGGAAAAATCATTGTTGTTCCCAAAAATTGTTAATGCAATATTAAAAAAGAATTATTCTTATAATCCAAATAAAGGGTTGATAAGCTGTAAAAAAAAATGATCACTCAAAATTTATAACATTTCTGAGATGAGGAATTATCATTATTTACACTATTTATATTTAGACTATTGTTCTCATGATGTTGTACCCTCCAGCCTTCCTCAGGTGTATATCGATCTTGGTAACCTACAGGGAATTCAGAACTGAATCCTTTATTTAATCTACAGGGTTTGACTGTTCTCATTCCACTGCTCATGTCTAGGGATATCATACAGTTCTCTTATTTAGTATTGTTCAACTATTACTTGCCTGTTTTCCACTAAGTGCAAATACACATTGCTCGACCCAGGGATGAAACTTACAATCACCATGTTACCAATTCCCTGTAGGTTACCCAGATCAATATACATCTGATGAAGGCTGGAGGACACAACTGCCAAAACATTAAGATAACAACAAAGATGAGGACAATAGTCCGAATATAAACAGTGTAAATAAAGAATAAAACTATATTTTAAATGTGGTGTTTGAAAACTCCTTGGTACTAATGCTATGATGATGACCCATAATAATATCAGGATAATATATCCTTAGTGGATATTTTCCCTTGATAACAATTGAGCTTAGTAAATATCTAGATTAAATTCAGACATAAAAGTATTTAAAAGATATCCACCAAAGTTACAACTCATTTTTTGGGGGGTAGAATTTTTATTTTCCTGTTGTGAAATATGTTTCATTTAAAATTCATTGGTTTTTCATTTTCTTATTTTCTTATTTTGATCTGAATATTTGATATTTGCCATTCTCTAACAGATCAGTCATATAGTTAGACATTAGGGGAGGTGATTTGGCTTGAAAACTTTTCAACACAACAAAACAAAAAAAAACAAAACAGTGTGACTGAGAATTTAGTAAACTTTATAAGCAATGATTTTATTGAATGCTTTCATAATTTATAAAGCTATCCAGCTTGTGTAATATTTTCTTACTTTGGCTAAGATAGTTTTTCAGCCAAGAACATCATTTAATTTTAAACTATTCTTAAACATTCTATCATCTAAGATCTGACACGTCACATACATTGTAGCAAACTATCCTTATTACAATTGGATTTTATTGGTGTGATGTAAGTTTCACTCAAGCAGCGTTTTCTCACAGACTAGTTCTTTACTTTATGGAACTGACTCCCAAAAGGATGTTCTCTTGATCACTACAATCTGAACCTTTATCTTCCCAATATATACCCTATAAACCATGCCTCTTACTTTGTAACCTTCTACCTTGAGTGTCTCCTGGACTTTGTACAGAGTGAACATCATTATAAAAAAAAAAAAAAGCAAATGTGATATTTCTTAAAATTTTAAGTTGTGATGACATCACATCAGGAATACAAATTGAGAAACTTAAAAACAAATGATTCTTTCTTGAAATAAGAGTTAAAAATACTTTTTGAATAAAACAATTTAATTCCATTAAGAGAAAAATCAAAACAATATAAAAAAAGAATAAATAAAAGGAAAGAAATAAGCAAACCAAAACTAGAGTCAAAAATATCCCCTGATTATCTTAGATTATTGGGCAAATAGTCTCCATCAGAGATAATCCCCTACTTATGGGAATGCGGATATGAAGGAATTATCATTTTCCCTCCACTACTTTAACCGTCCACAGAATGAGCATGTTCGTCTTGGGAATCTTTTATTGAAATGTTTCCGAATATATTGAGCTCAACTTTACAGCCACTTCAGCTGCCTTCTTGGCCATCCACCATCCCAACCTCACCCTTAGTAACTTATCTCTAATATTACTTTGCCAGATTTTCTTTAAATTACACACTAAATCCCCTAAATTTTCTGCAAAATCCACCAGTCAAATGAAATTCAATGATGGCTTCTGAGTTGTAATGTCTTTGTGCCAAAAATAAAAATAATTTGAAATAATTCGGTGAAATCTGCAAATAAGATGTACGACAACCGGACAAACTTTGTTTATGGCTTTATTTGAGTTGAAACTTGTTGACATCCAGCAACTTCTGTCTTTCTCTCTTCTTAGGTATGGATTCTATAAATTCTTTACTTCTTGGAGACTGCATATAATTTGTTTCTTTGGCTACCAATGAATAATTGTTATGCTCTTCAATTGAAAATCTCAGAATTCTTGATATTCAGAAAGACAAAATTTTTTTCTTGTCTGAGAATTTCTTAAACCACAATGCATTACTCTTTTAAAATCACTTCACATCAGTTTTTGAATGGCAAAATTATTCAATAAAAAACATTCTAAAGACACTCTTTTATATTTTGATAGATAGTTGTATCAAAATATTAGAAAACTATTGTGTTAAGTTTCTTACTAAATGGTAAGTTGCCAATGAGCCTAAATAAATACTTCACTTTTGTAATTTGATGACATGCTATGCTTATTAAATATTTAACAACATAAGATATGCAGATGTCATAGTTTTGACAGAAGACACAGAAAGCAAACGACAGGAACGCCTAGAAAAGGTAGTAAAGGAAAGTGAGAAGAAAGGACTAACTATTAATTGTAAAATATGGTTGTTAGAAAAAGGGACAGCTCATGATCTAATCTACAAATTGGAGATTCCAAAAACAAATAAATAGAAAAATCTAAATATCTGGGAAGTGTTTTAACATAGGATGGATAATATGACACCAAAATTGAAAGGTATATTGGAGTAGCAAAAGATGCTTTCGAAAAGCTAAACAAAATATTAAGAAACAGGAAAATTTAATTAGAAACAAAGAAAAGGGTGCTTACCTGTTATGTAATATAGGTTCTTCTATATAGTAGTGAATATCTCAGATGAAGAAAAGACCTGAGGCAACAGGAATGTGATTCTGCAAAAGGACATGAGAATACCATGGACTAACCATGTGATTAACTAGGAGGTTTTAAGGAAAATGGAAACAAAAAGAATGTCTAGAACAAGTAAAAATATAGTTGAAATTTCTAGGGTACATAATGAGGAAAGAGGGTTTGCAGAATTTGTCACTCACAGAACATACTGAAAGAAAGAAGGCAGTGATTACCTAATAAGCGTGTGTATATGATTTCTTATTTTAATCATGTGTTTTTTTTTAGTTCCCATTTTCATTAAAACTTTCTCATTGATTTCATATTCAATGTGGTATTCTAAATATATGTCTGTATTTCACTTTGAATTTTTGTTTAGATCTCAAAAAATATTTAGACTATATTTTATGGTCTGCTAACCAGAGAAAACCAAATGAAAGTTCCATGGTTTTGTCAGTAACCCTATATATGAATCAAATGTTTTATATATATATATATATATATATATATATATATATATATGGACAGAAAATATTTTATTATATACCATGTAGCAGATATTACAACTTTTTGCCAGATCCATATGTGTTGAAAACCCTGTCAGTAGCTTCAACCACTTTTCAGCTTTTGAGCAGATGAATAAAAAAAAACATTGGAAGCATGTAAAGCACAAATTGCAAAAGGCTAGTCCTCTTTCAAATTCATGCTTAGGTTGAGACAGGACACAAATTAGCACTCCATTACAGATACGCATGGTATAGACTATACACCACACTCAATCTTTAACACAGCAACAGAGTAAGTTTTTTGCAAAAAGAATATTCCATGAATTTGCACTTTATTTCAGGAACTATCCTTGAACATTCTGTACACAAAGAAATTCCTCATAGAATAAAGATTTCTATTTCATTTTGTTCCTCTACTTTGGTGAATTGGTTGAGAAAATAGACAATTTTAGTTTATGTTCTGTAACACATGACCTCCTTCTCAATTTCTATCAATGATCCCAAACCTAACAAAAAACTGCTTGAAAAAAAAAAAAAAAAAAAAAGTCCATTTTTCACAATTTCATGAAGAATTTATCTAATCGATATCTATCTCTCTCTCTCTCTCTCTATATATATATATATATATATATATAGAGAGAGAGAGAGAGAATATCACATATATATCTACAAATGAAATGAGAATAGATCAAATATAAATTCAACCATTCATAACATTAATTTAAAATAGGGCTCAATACAATTAAATAGTAGAGTAATATTATATATATATATATATATATATATAAGTGAACATTGAAGTCAACACTCAGAGGCTGTTTCATGCTAGACGCAATCGTCAGGGCGGTCTGACAATTGTGTCTAGCATGAAACAGCCTGTCACTTATATATTTATATTTGCATATGCTCTATCTCGGATATTGAGCACTTTATCCCATAAATATAGCACATAGCTATATTTCTTCCCAAAAATGTCTACACATAGAAGTTACCTTTGGACTTTACAATCACAAAAGATGCTGAAAATGGTGGCCTTTAGCTTCCAGGTATTTATTAGTACAACAAAATACACTTGTGCAAATGTATTTTCAATTTCTTGTCAAAGTGATACCAATGTAGAGAAATTATTGTACTAAAGTAAACAATGTTATCACAATTTGTTGAAACTATGAAAGACAAGTTTTGCCTTTACTGAACTGTTTAAACATATTTTGCCAGATTCTGTATATACAAAATATATTTTCTAATATATTAAATAATAGACATATGTGAAATACATTATCTAATATATTAAATATCTCAAAATATGAAATATATTTATAACTGACTGATGTATGTAAAATATCACTTTTTCCTTATTAATTCTGTGTTTACTTCTTGAAAATAAAAAATGCATCCAGTTAATTTGTATGAAATTCAGCATGAAAAATTAAGATTTTTTTATTCAATTGAATCTTTCTATAGAATGAACAAAATGGAAATCTATAGGAATGTATATTTTTCTGAATTAATGAGGCTTTAATCTGTTATGAGGCTTTAATCTGGGGTAAATGAATAAAACTGTGAATCTTTCTTATTTGTTAGGATTATGAAAATCAGATGAAGCAAATCTCTCAACTCTTTGCAACTTGTCTTCTGATTAGAAAATTATCTTTTTTCCAAATATAACTCATTTGTTTTCATCTCTTGATTTTATTTGGACAACAAATAGCATTGTAATTGATTCAGTAACATAAGGAATACAAAAAATGATTTTATCCAATGCTTTACAACAAATTGATGTCATGATTTTCAATATTAAAATTCTTCAAACTTATGAACTTTCTGCACTTTATATTCACTCTCAAGTTTATGGTAAAATTTCAGTTTCTGGAAAATGAAAAAAGCCAAACTTCTGAAGTAGAAAAATTAAAAAAGAAAAAAGCAGTCAAGGAAAGTTATATGTCTGGACTTGTGCAAAAATAATCAAGCAAGTAACAGTTTCATGTAGGGTGCAGAATATCATTAATTTTTCTATGTGTCCACAGTTTTATCTCGATGGACCAGTTCAATTTTCTTCTTTCACTTGTTCATTTTTCATCACTCAGACATCCCTGATTGCATTTCTTGTTCATTTTCTCACTAAATAATCTATGGCAGTACACAATAAAGTGAAAGTCACTATGACCATAAAATATAAAAATGGTAGAAGAGACAGAATGAGTGAAAAAAAAAAAAAAAAAGAATATGGCA
This sequence comes from Acanthosepion lycidas, assembly GCA_963932145.1. Lineage (NCBI taxonomy): Eukaryota > Metazoa > Mollusca > Cephalopoda > Sepiida > Sepiidae > Acanthosepion > Acanthosepion lycidas. The sequence goes on from OZ010576.1 coordinate 22,148,590, forward strand.
GAATTTCTTTTTTCTTTTAGTTGTCCTTTTTTGGGTTTTTTGGAATAATATTTTATTTGTTCTTTCATTTCCTTTGCTATTATTTGTAGGTTTTTTTTCCTGAAAAAAAATTTCCTTCTTTATTTCCATCTTTCTGTTTTTTCTTCTCTTTTAATATTTATTTCTCCTCTTCCTTCGCAAACTTTCTCCACTTTCACTCTCTCTTTTATTTTTTACCTTTTGTTTGTTTGCCTTACCTTTGTCTTAACTTTTAATCACTTTTTCCTTTGATACATGTCAGTCTCGGTTCCTCTCTGTACTTTTTACTCTTTCTTTTTCCATGTAATTCTTCATTTCTATTATTCTTTCTTTTATTCTCCCATTTTTTTTCAGTTTCCCATTTAAAATCTTATTTTCTTTATCTTTCTTACCTTTTACATGCAATTATTTTCATTGTTCCTTATTCTCTTTTCCCTTTCTCTCTATTCTTGTCTTTTCTCATTCTGTCATTAACATAATTTTTCTTTTTTCATATCTTACTGTTTCTCTCTTCTCTTTTCTCCATATATTTCTTTTTTCTGACTCTCATTCTCTCTATTTCTCTCTATTTTATTCTTTTTTTTTTTGTCAGCTTTCCTTTTACTATTAGGTTGGTCCAAAAATAATGTCGTTTTCTCACATAGTAATATATGTGAGAAAACGACATTTTACACCAACCTTATACTTTTACACTTTTCCTTCCATTTTCTCTACTCACATTTTCTTCTTTTTTCTTTCTTTTTAAATTTCTTTTTCATCTTCAATTTCCCCTTTTCCTCTTGCTTTCCTTTGTTGCTTCCATTTTTGTTAATATCTATTTCTTTCTTTAGTTATTTTTTTCTTCCTTCCTTTCTTTAGTATATTCATCATCATTTCTTCCTTTCTTTTCCCCCATTTTCATCATTGTGTCTTTCTTCATTTCTTTTTCTTTCCGTTTTTCTTTTTTTTCTTTCTTTCATTCTGCATATTCATCACTGTCTTTCTTTCTTTTCTTTTTCTTTATTTTTATCAGCATATTCAACACTGTCTCTCTTTCTTTTTCTTTCTTTCATCATATTCATCATTATTTCTTTATTTCTTTCTTCACACACGATACACTTGTCTCTTTCTTACCCTCCCACCTTTTATGGTGCTTGCCCTTTTTCATTTTTTCTTCATTGAGTCTTTTTACTCAACAACATTACCAAACAAATAGGTAAAAAATATCATTTGCAGCTATAATAAAAACAAAATTAACTTAAACCGACAACCTTTTTTACTTGTATATATTAATGTATTTTATAAATGTATACTTACATCTATATATCTATATATATATATATATATATATATATATATATATAAATTGGCATATACTGCTATATACACGCACTATATATACATATAGTTGGCCACTCGTATTCGAGCATACTCATCTATTACAGTGGCTAACCAATCCCTATTGCAGACACTCACTCAGATATATTTGTGTTTGTTCAACACCCACAGAGCCAACATGTGGTTTATACTGCAACTATCCTGAGCAGACCTTAGTTACAGTTTCTGGGAAAGAGCATGTTATCTTGCAAGATCAACGATCTGACCACTGCCAGCACACTCAAACCCTCGCTCACAATGACTGGTGACATCGTTCTAGCACAGCTACTGACAGCCCCCCAAGTGTTCTATCTAATCAATTTCACACACAAGGCTTGGGTCAACCCGTGGTATCGTTTCCAGGCACTTTCCAAAGGTGCTGCTTGCTGACCAATATATCATAATAATAATAAAGATTGAGTGTCATCATTTTACAGTCAAGTCTCCTAATGAGTGGATGTAATCTCTACAAAATGCCAAGTAGGGTAAAATAAGTGAATATATAATTTATTTATTACCATATATATATGTGTGTGTGTGTGTGTGTGTATATATTTATTACATCAAATGATATTATAATGGACACTTCTTATTTGAAATAGACATCCTGTTTATATCTATTAAACAGAGATTGGCCTGTGCATTTGAGAAATTTAAGTCAAGCAAAAAGTATATGAAAATGGGAAGGCACACTGTTTATTAATTAAAAATGGGGCGACTATTTCAATTAAAAAGTGTCCCTATAATAATGTTTGAAGTAATGAAAATGAAAACTGAAAAATAAATATGTTAATTCTTTAGAAAAATAAACATACCTATACATATATAGGTATATTTTTAAGATTTGTTATATTGAGGGATAAAAGTACTCAATATTATGTCTAGAGCTGTATATAAGTATAAAAGTGGGCATTGGGGTCATCACCCAGTAACAACAGTCTAAAGCTCTATGTTCACTTTTATATATATATATATATATATATATATATATATATATGAATATATGATATATAAAAAGTGAACATTTTATAAAATAAATGTCCACTTTTATATTTGTATACAGCTCTATCCCTATCTATATATATATGTATATATATATGTATATATATATATATGTAAATATATATGTATATATATATATATATGTATATATATATATATATGTATATATATATATATATGTATATATATATATAT
>OZ010576.1:22156160-22176160 GCA_963932145.1 Acanthosepion lycidas
ATATATATATATATATATAGTAAGATACTATATATATATATAGTAAGATACTATATATATAGTAAGATACTATATATATATATATATAGTAAGATACTATATATATATATATATATATATATAGTAAGATACTATATATATAGTAAGATACTATATATATATATATATATATATATATTAAGATACTATATATATATATATATATATATATTAAGATACTATATATATATATATATATATTAAGATACTATATATATATATATATATATATATATATATATATATATATATATGTAAGATACTATATATATATATATATATATATATATACAGAGAGAGTAATACATATATATATATATATATATGTGTATTATAATGTTTATATACATGCATATATATTTTTTCTTTGTACATACATATATGCTCAGAAAGTTAATCTTTACTCATTAATTTATATGTGTGTGTTTATGTGAGATTATATATATATATATATATATATATATATATATATATATATATATAAAAAGAGAGTGAGTGAGAAAGTGTGTGTATTTATCCACATGTTTCTACAGCAACACACAAAAAGACATATAATCAACACATCTCTACATGCTTATCTAATGACACAGGCACAGATACTGGAAGGCCCTTCTTTGCAAACAGATAACCATGACAATAGTGCATTAGTCAGTTACTGGGTGTAAACAAATAGAAAAATAAATACTCAATGCCACTGGCTTACATTTGATTAAACCAGCATAGATTTACTCAGTACAAAACAAATAAAAAATTGTGCCAAGTGGGAGACCTATTAGTACCTGCTGGAGACCACCATAAATCTCAGAGATGTTTTTCTTTATTTTCTTTTTTTTTTATTTTCCAAAGGGAAAACAGAAAATCTAAGAATGCTAGACGAGTCTTCAGAAGGCAGGTAAAGAGTTTGTGATAAGTGAGAAGGGTCAAATGATGCATAGCTTCTTGCACTTACCACATTCCTCGGCAAAAAATGGGCTGAGAACAAAAGAGCAAAATATTATATTTTTTTTTGGTTTTAACTACAAATCATTGCCTAGGAAATATGAAGGAATTAAACAAATATATCAAGTAACTCAGTGTGTGGAATAGATTTTTATTTTTATTTTTTAAAAAATCTTTAAACATATTTAAATATGCAGACAGCATTTTATAAAAAAAAGAAAATGTCAGAATTGATCTATTCACTGATGGTAGTGTCAACCAGTTAATATGTAGTTGGAAAATCAGTACATTGCTTTAGAAATTACACTATGAAAGCCCCCAAAAGCGTCCCATTTAAATTTAGTTATGTATCTACATTCTTCATTATCTGATATTCCATCGTTTTTTTTTTATTTTCATTAACAACCTTCCTGATAGCATTAGCTCTAATCTTGTTATCTATTCTGATGATACAAACATTTACTCCTCTCTGGATAGTAAGATCAGTTGGTGGCTGATGTAAAAAAAAACAACCTTCATTTTGTTATTAAAGTATAGCTTGTTAATCTTAACACTTTCAAAACTAAACTGCTCTTTATTAATCATCTGAGAGACCTCTTCTCTGGTTTCCATCAACATGGGTGATGCTAACCTTCAGGAGAGTGACTCATTGTGTCTTCTTGTGCTAACATTCTCAACAGACATGAAGTGAAGAACCTATATTCAATCCATTTCTAGGTCAGCTGCTAAGAAAGTTGGTTCACTGTGTCATGCTAGACATTTTTTCTCTCCAGAATCTATCTATGTCTATGATTCGTCCATCATGCTTACAATATTGCTGCCACATATGGTCTGTTGTTCCTGTTATATATCTAGAGATCCATAATAAAATGCAAAGAACAATCAGCAATATTATTGGTCCTGATCTGGCATCTCAGCTTCAATCACTTTACCATTGCCATAAAGTTGCCCCTCTTTGCCTTTTCTATAAATCTTTTCATGGTAACTGTTCAGATGAGTTCTTCACTATGCTACCTAGTTCTAGATTTTATGAGTTTAAGTGCAGTACTAGACTGACAATGAGGTCTCACCAATTTACAGTTGAGTTGGTTAGGTGTAACTAAGTTCTATGCTAACAGTTACTTTTCTCACACTTCTTGCTTGTGGAACTCTCTTCTATGTTTTCTAGTCAAATTTAAATGCAATGTCAATCACTTTCTACTTTCTTTCTGATTACTCTTTTTCTGGTCTCACTACTTAACAATATTTCTGTTTTCTAATTCATTTATAAATCAATCATTCATCCATGGAATTAATATTGTTGTCACATTTGGTATGGTACTATTTCTATATATTTAGAGATTCTTGATAAAATCACTTTTTTTTTTCATAAATATTCTCATAGTAATTGTTCTGATCTTTCCTTCTTGGAACTTAACTTTATGAAAATAAGCACAGTACTAGATTGGCAGCTAAGTCTCATCATTTTATATTTGAAATTAAGTTTTATGCTAAGAGTTTCTTTTCTTGCACTTGTCAATTGTTATCCTGTGTCTTCTTGATTTTCTCTTCTATAATGCCTTTTATTTCTCATATTCTTTCACACTGAATAACCTCTTGCCTCATAGTGGCTTTATTGCTTTACTTGGGTCAAAATAATTAAAAAAATTATATTGTTTATTGTCATCTAATAATAGGAGTAGATGTTTAGTCATAAGTTGTTCAAATTTCTCCTATGAATTATTAACATTATTTGTTTTTTTCCATATTTGTTGTTTTTTTATTAAAATGTTTTACATTCTATGACTAATCTCAAGATTGATCAGAAATAAAGTATCATCTTCTCATAAGATTTTAACTCACATCTCTTATGTACCATGAACATTTTTGATCTTAGTTCTCCATAACTTCCTATCATTTAATGCTCTAAGTAAGTTTTTCTCCCTGATGTTAACTCTTTATTTTTTGGTATTTGTTCTGCCATCTATCTCTTCTTGCTGTTTTCTCTTGTCTTCAATGTACTGTATGAGTGTTAAACAGTCCAAGCCTTCTTTCCTCATTATGTGTCCCAGAAAATTTAACTCTTTTTCTACAGTTTCTTTATAGTACCAACTCTTCTTAAATTTTCAAAATCTCACATAATTTGTCATACATTTCTCAGTAGAACCACATCTCTGTCACTTCAAATCTTAGAAGCCATCCATTGATCCTTTTTTATCCTCTAAACCCTGCTAAGTTTCTGAAAAGCATCTTTCAATATTCCTATTCATTTATGTATCGTATATTTTATCCTTTCTACACAGGTAATTAAATTTCTACACCTGTTTGATTTTGAGACCCTCATTACAGTTAATGGTTACTTCTTTCTTCTTGCTTTCATTGACTAGTTTGTCTAATTATTCTTTCAGTTTTGCTTCTGAATCTATCAATACAGTGGTGTCTGCATATTTTGTTCAGGCTATATGCACTAAATACTGGTAGGTCTTCTAGTCCTCTTAGAATCAGTATTAATTATGACAATGCATCATAATAAATTCTGATGAACATCATATCATAAAGTTCAATCTTGGATCAATTTTCTTTACCTTTTATGTCTGACTTTTGTGATTTTTTTTTTATTTGGCATGACAATTATGAAGACAGTCTAAAAAATATAATTTGAATTTATCAAAGCTCATAAGAAAAGTTAAATAAGATGCAGATATATAACTTCCCATATATACCACTCAGAAATACCTCCCACATAATGGTAAGACATTAATGGCAATGATTTTTTTCATTTAGTTAATGTCTTGTTATTTCTAGGAGGTATATGTTGGATGTATTTCTGCTGAACTCTGTATTATCAACATTATACTGAGATTAATATTATACTAGCAACAACATTATACTGATATTAATATGGGGACATGGCCAAGTTTCGAATGTTATCATTCTGACTATGAGAATCTCACCATTGTTGATTTGTCAAGAAGGTAACGTCTTGATAATCTATGGAGATGATCTTAGCATGTGGCACCATTAGAAAGTGCTTGAAAACCAAAACCTAAGCCTTGTGAATGAAATTATTTGGGGTGGGGGTCATGGTTGTTAGTGTTGTGACCAAGGAATTGGTTAAAGAATAACAAAACAAGAGGTTGCAGATAAATGTTGTATTGAACAGTAAATACAACAGAAGTGTGTTACACGATTTGGGAGTGTGTATCAATTGACCAGCGTTTAGTTCTGTTTCCATGAGGCCTACTTTTCCTACTAACTTTATGGTAAGTGGAAGAGTCCACAATAGCCTTATTAGAGGGAAGACACCACAACAGTTAGCAGAAATGGTTTCAGTGTACTGGCCTTCTTCAAATACATGCCAGATTATACACTCTTTCCAAGTAACTGCAACTAATTCCCACTCAGCAAAATTGCAATCTGGACCACAAGTTGGCTTTGTAGGTATTAAAGAAACACAAATGTACCTGAGCAAGTATCTGCAACTGGGATTAGTTAACCATTCCAGTAGACTCCACTGTCTCCAGAGATTAATGGATGACAACTGCTATGGACACCAATGCCAACATAATGTCAATATCTTGTGAATATACTAGACTTTTTCTATCATTTCACCCCAAGCAAGTCAATAAAGCCACCAAGATAGAAGGGTTTACTGAGTGTTAGAGAATATGAGAAAAAGAAAACACTATTAAGGTGAGAAGACAATAAAAGAGCAAGAATTAAGAAGACTGAGGATAACAATAGACATTGCACTTAAATTTTTGAAGATCAAAGTTGACAGGGAAGCAAGAAGCTCAAAGAGAGTTCCACAAGTGAGAAGTGTGATACAAGAAACTGTTAGCATAGAAGTTACAGTTACATCTAGCCATTTCAACTGTAAAATGGTGAGACATTTCTGCCAATCTAGTATTGTGTATAGATTCATAGACTCTAGATACCATAGAGGAAAGTTCATCAGAACAATTACCATGAAGTTATTTATAGAAAAGAGACATGGAAGCTACATTCCGGTGGCGGGAAAGTGACTGAAGCTGAGATGCCAGATCAAGACCAATAACATTACAGATTCTTCTTCAGATTTTATCAAAAATTTCTAAATATATAGCAGGAGCACCAGACCATATTTGGCAGTAATATTCAAAGCATGGATAATAGATTCTGGTGAGAAAAACTTTTCGCTCAACACAGTGAACTAGCATTCCTAGCTACAGCCTTAGCAACAGATTCAATATACTCTTTCCAACACATATCAACAGAAAACATTAAATTCATGACATTGTTAACATTATTTTGTAGAACCAAGTCTCTTCATCTGTGAGGAGATTGTCCATCATTCACTGCCATATAGGAAGACCAATATTAAATAACTATTCAGGTCAGAACAGGCTAAAGTGCCTAAATTGGAGCCATACAATAAAGAAAGCCATTCGTAATAATTTCATCATTCCAACAGGTTTTCTGAACAGGTCTTGTTAATTTTCTACAGCAAATGTTTGTTTTACATTTATTGTAGATCTTTCATATTATCTGAATTACTATTAAGAGGCAGTTACCCATTCAGAAGGGTCAGTCTGTCATGACTGACAATGTATATATGAGTTATTGCTAGAGCTTATAATTATAGACAGAATTGATTACTTACTATTCTTTTTATTGATCTGTCATGGCAGGTTTGTGAAAAGATATAATAATTAATAGCTAAATAATGTAAACGAAGAACTGGATTCATACTTTACCAAATGCCTCAGTAGAATATGACATACTTGTTATTTACACCATCATTACCCTTTATCACCTCCATTGTTTATTCCTCACTTGACATTATTTTCTCTTACTTTTTATTTAAATCTTTTTCTATGTCCTCTCACTTTCATTGTCTCCCTTAGTACTTCTTCAATCTCTGTCCTGCAGGAGGAGATCTCTATGAGTCTCTCATTGTCTCTTTTTTTTTTCTCATTTCACCCCAAGCAAGGCAATAAAGCCACTAAGATACAAGAGGTTACTAAGAATGAAGGAAACTGAAAAAAATATTGCTGAGGAGAAAAGACAGTAAAAATAGGATTCAGGGAGTCTGATAATGATGGCTGATGCTGCATGTAAATTATTGAAGGTCATATTTGACAGAAAAGTTAATAAATGGAAGAAAGTTCCACAGGTGGGAATTACAAGTGAAAAAACTGTTAGAATAGAACTTATGCTTACACTTAGCAATTTTAACAATAAAATAATGAGACCTATCTGCCAATCTAGTACTACACTTAAATTCATGGAGTTGTTGTACCGAAGAGGAAAGCTCATCAAATCAATTGCCATGAAAACATTATAGAAAATGTTTTCTTTTATATGTTTTCTTCTAATTTCTTTATTTTTCTCTCTCACTTTACTCCTAATCTTGATTTCAGATCATTAATTATTATTTCTCTTAACTATCCTTTTGAAAGGTCTCTCTTTGAATTCTTTCTCATCAGCTAAAATTATGCTCTCTTCTTTCAAGTACTCATTCTCTTTCTTTTCTTGTCTCTTCATCAGATGCTGTTTTGAAACTTTAAATCTCTCTCATTCTTCCCTTCCATCATTTTTTCTTCAACACCCCCCGCCCTCAATCAGAAAATCTCTCTCCTCTAAAAATCTCTCCCACAGATACCATATTTTTTTTTGTCTGCACTTCGCCAGGTAAAGTGGTGGTAAGAATTCCAAGACACTGTTCACAACAAAGACTCTTTTGAGAATCAGACTGCATGAAATTGTATTTCTCTTCCAATTCGACCCTCTCCTGTATTATGCTTGCCTATCTGAGTGCCACTTGAGGCTGAAGAAAAAGAAAACCATAAAAACATATCCTCTCTTGCAATCTGATAAACAAATTGTAAACAAATTCCTTCAATTGTCCCACAAACATTGGCTGATCTTTGGAACATAAAAATTGGATCCGCCTGGCTAGCAGAGGTAAAAGGTCAGATGCTACTGTTTGGCTGAAGCAGTGCAAGAGAACATTAAAACAGGATGTAAGCCATGTCATTCAGAGACATCTGATGATATCATCAGATGTGAGGCCAACAGAGTTAGGATCAATGAAAAAGTCAGAGACACAGAGAATTGCCACTTTTACAATTGATGCCTTCACCAAGTTACTCACTTCCTAGTTTCAAAAATCTAGTTGCACATATATATATATTGGAAAAAGATATATACATTTTTGTGTGTAAAGATTTCTCAGAAAAGACAATAGGAAAACTGTTGTTTTAGCCGATGCATTTTGTCCAATGTGAACTTTTTCAAGTCAAAAAACAAAATGAATTTATTGAAACACTGTATCTATAGACAACAAACAAAAGGTTGTTAGCAACTAAAAGAATTTAGAAACTCTATTGTACATTCATATGGTCAACGGAAAAATTACGTCAATTACTTTGTTTGAAAAGAATGTTTTTTAAGAGAATATTTTCACGTTTTTTTCCCAATATCACCTTTCCTAACAGAATCACTACTCACCCAAACCAATGTACACAACAAATATATCAAAAAATCAAAAGAAAACGGTTGAATCTGTCAACACAACAATACAAACATTATTTCTAAACATGAAAATATTCTCTTAAAAAAAAAAATTCTCTTCACACATAAAGTAATTAACATAATTTTTCAGTTGACTATATAAATATACAATAGCATTTCTAAATTCTCCTAGTTGCTAACAGCATTTTGTTTGTTGTTTGTAGATACTTTGTTTCAATAAATTCATTTCATTTTTTTTCCTTGAAAAAGTCCACACTGGACAAAACGCATTGGCTAAAACAAGTTTTCCTATTGTCTCTTTCATTAATACATTTTTATATACCAGAACAATTTTAGGAAAATCAATGACAAAATGGAAAATATTTTTTGTTGTACAAAGTCAAAAGTGTATAGAAAGGGCTTTAATCACTTTAATTTGCATTCTGGTTTATACATTTCACTTTTGTTGAAGATCTTCTATGATCACAATGTGGGATGCTTAATTAAAAAAAGCGATAAAAAGATAAACGAAAGAAAACAAAAATAAATGAAAGCGACTCGACTATATATCTAAAAATATATATTAAGAAATAAATTTCAATTTAATAGTTTAAAATTCCAGCATTCCTCTGCATCAGATTGAAAATGAGTTCAATAAATATAAAAAGTAGAAAGAGGCGTAAGACAAGGATATGTCTTCTTACTGGTTATATTCAGTGATTTGATCCTGGTAGAATTAAAAGTTCTACCAGGATTCATTATTGGCAGCAACAGTGTTAACAACATAAGGTATGCAGATGACAGTGTTGATATCAGACACAGAAAGGAAACAATAATAATTCCTACAAAAGGAAGGAAAGTGTGAAGAAAGGTTTAAACATCAATTCCAAGAAGATAAAATGCATGGTTGTTAGCAAAATGGACAACCCAACGTACAAATTACAAATTGGAGATGACAAAATTAAACAAGTCCAAAAATTTAAATATCTGGTAAGAGTTTTAACAGAGGACAGAAAGTCTGGCACTGAAATCTAGAGGCACATTGGGATAGTGAAAGATTTCTTCCAAAGTAACAAGCAAAGTAGCTAAGCAAAGAATCAAGAAATAGAAAGATTTTGTTAGAAACAAAGAAAACAGTACTGAACTGTTATGCAATATCAGTCCCCCTCTATTGCAGTGAATACTGGACAATCCCCTCAGAGACGAACAAGAGACTTGAAGCAAGAAATATGTGGTTCTACAGAACGATTCTGAGAATACCACAGACCAAACATGTGAGGAAAAATGGAAACAAAAAAGACACTTATACTTAACATCAGGAAGAGAGACTTAAAATTTCTAGGGCACATAATGAGGAAAGAGGTTTTGGAAAATTTGCTACTCACAGAACAGATTGGCGGCAAGAAAGAAAGAGGAAAGCAGCACATAACCTGCCTAGTGGGTTTGAATAAATGGATGGTGGAACAAGTTTTAAGAGACATAACATTATTGCAAGATTTTTTCATAGTGTATGTGCGCATGTGTGCTTGAGAATAGTGTACCTCTAGTATTGAAAGCAACTGTATGCTTTTGTCATGTGGTTTTCAATCATGCCAGATATCACATTCACAATAGTCACCTTCAACCAATTGGTATCTTGTAGATGTTGTATGAGCTCCCTCTAAATCATCACCTACATGTAGTAGTGTGGATTATTCAAATTAGAAGAGCCTTGACTTAACCTCTTTCCGAATGTAACTAATATGTTGATACAATAGTTGTCAGTGAAAATGTAAACCCTTACTTCTCTTAGTAAAATAATTGGTTTCGCCATTTCCATAGTAATTAATATTACAAATGTATATGCTTATAAAACTCTGTAAATTTCAAGATTAGTTATTCCAAAATTCACTTGAGCATGAAACAGAGCTGGGTACTTTAATTCAATTTAATTTCTTTAATTAAATTGAAGTTTTTAGCTTCTGTTTTTAAAACATGAGAACTCTTATGTAGCGATAGAATCATATTTAAAAATATATATATATAATTTAAGCTCTACTTCTGTATTGAGCACTGTTTTTTAAAAATAAAAACAAAAATATTAAGAATTTTGGATTATTAACCTAACAGTTCTTTCCTATTTTCTATATATTTACACGTAAAAACACACACACACACATATATATATATAAAACAAAGACTATATATAACAATAAAACAAAGATTATATATATATATATATATATATATATATATATAATAAAACAAAAGATATATATATGTATAAAATAAAACAAAAGCTATATATATATATATATATATATATATATATATAAACATCTGTATATGGGCACACACATTCATATACATATGCACATGTGTGTATTTGGGTGGTGCATGTGTATGCCCAGATAAAGTTATATCTCTAGACAAAATTAAGATATCGCTTATTGGAAAAGAAGACTTAGGTATTGTTCATGGAGTGGCATTCTTTGTTTTCCCTTATCTATTCAACACTGACCAAACAACTAATTTCTTCCATTTGCTTAGCTTTAGCTATGAGGAATTCACAGGAAATATCTATATGGAGTCATGGTGTAAGAATTCCCAAACAATGAAGATTGACATTAACAAAGTTGTCTATTGAAGTTGTCCATCTGGCGTGGCCTAAAATGTTCTGATGATGCCAGCAAGTATCTCTACTTTTCACTAGAAAGAGGCGCCTTAACCATTATTTTTCATTCCAAATCCTCATAACTATTTTTTCTTTTCTTTTGGTTTTTATTGTTTCTTGTCTGAAATTTTTCTTTCTTTGTCTTTTATTGTTTTCTCACTTTCTGCTTTCTAACCTCTAATGCTCTTTGTTTTGTTTTTTTGTTTGCTTTAATAAAAAGAAAATTTGACTTGTGATGGAAATAGATAAATGGTTGCATTTTTGTCGTTTATTATACTGACAGATTAGACATTGAATCATAAATGTAGACAAATGTCAATGAGAATTTGTTTTAGTTGAGTATCCCACTGGAATCTAAAAATCCACATCTGGAGAACAATTCTGTATCAAGCATCAAACAATCATTCTAATTCGAACAGGTCTCTTTTGACAACCATTGGAGTATATTTTTCATTTTGTTGTCACTCAGTCATTTCTTTTCCCTCCCTTGAAAGTAGATGCTTAAAGAAAATAACTTTTCACCAAGATTCAATGTTTGTAACAACACATATTATTGACAATTTTCATTCTTTTCCATATTAGTACATATACATTTACATAGGGGCACCTCAACAATTAGCAAGCTTGTCTCAATAGTACAATTATGACTGAGTAGTGAGTTTGATCCTCACTGGGTGCCCTATATTTTTGGCCTAGTGTCGCATCTAAGCTACACTTTGAATATCACCATATACAGTTAACGTAGATTATTTTTATACAGGAGTTTTACAAATTGAATAGAAATAGAAAATGTTGATGGATTTTTAAAAATGTACAGTAATTTGTTTTAATTCATAATCAATTATTAAATAAATAAACTGAAGCATACTTTAATAAACAAAAAGTTTAGTAGAATTTCAGAGTGCTGCAATTCAGGAAACAAAATTATGTAGATAAAAAACACAAGAAAAAGTAAAAGATCCTCCTGAAACTCCAAAATCCCCGCACCACAAGAGGGAATACTCCCCTATTTGAGAATACCTGCTTTAAAAGAATTAGTGTAGTTACTTTATGACTACAAAAGAATTTCCTAAAATGAGCCTCAACTTCCAAAATCCAACTGATATTGAGCAATTACATCTAAAAGCACACAAAAGTTAATAAGGTAAAAGAAAAAAACTTGATCACAGGTGGTAGAGAATACAAGTTAGTGTGAAACAAAGAGGCATATAAAATCAATTAAAATTTGATTATGTAATAACAGTAAACTGAATTCCTCCCATTCATATTAACTCAAATGAAAATATTGTCTTGAATATTGTTATGTTGGCTATCTGCCTGCCTCCTCTAAATCTTCTCCTCCTTTTATAGAGATCTCCCCAGAAGGGGAGATAAATAACACATTACAAATATGAAGGTCACTTGTATGATCATAAAACTTTAGAAGTCATTCTTAGCTTGATTTCTATTTTGTCTGAATCAAATTTTATAAAACAAAAGCAAAATTATGAGCATAACAAAAAAATGTTTTGCATAAGAAAATGAGGGAGAGAGTAACTAGCATATGTGCATATTTTTTTTTCAGGTACATCCAAAATCTTTCTTCCTGCTACAATATTAAAATGAGCTTTACTGTATTTCCTGAATGCTATAAGTGGTAAGAAATGCCTAATAATTAGGTATTTTTTGTGAAGAAATAATTCAGAATTTAATAGCTTACCATATTAACAAATGCAAGTCATGGACACTTTTGGATCATTTTCCTTTCTGTCACAACAAAGTATCATATTTTGGGCCTATTATTAAATATTTGTTGCTATTGTTAATTAGATTTTCAAAAGTTTAGCAAAATGTTATACTTATTCACATTGGAAACAACTTGTGCTTGCTACCACAAGGTGTTTCAACACATGACATGTTTAAATCCAATTCCCAACTGATGTTTCAGGAGTGCATTCAAGAGGGTGTTCAAGAATGCAAACATTGTTTTGCTTTTGCATTGTCCATACCACAGACTGCTATTATGGTGGGTTGGGGTTTGTGAAGATATATCTACATAAATGAAAGTTTTACAGTACCAGTCAGACATTGCCCACTGGTTATCACCAATACTCAAAAAATAATATATATGGTATTATACTAACTGGATATATGGTATTTATTACATATGCATTATAATTGTAGATTTATAGTATTAGGTTGGTGCAAAAATAATGACGTAATAATGTCGTTTTTTGACGTATTTTTTAACGTCAAAAAACGACATTATTACGTCATTATTTTTGCACCAACCTAATATATGTCTGGCCACAAGATTGCTTGTATCATGTGACTGGGGTTCTTGACTGTTGTCAAAATCCTCTTTTAAAACTAAATGTTTCAGTACTAAGATGGATTTTTAGGACATTTTTCAGAAAAATACATTATGAAAATTATGGTAGCTATCTCATATAATTAAAATACATTATACATATATATATATATATATATATTATATATATACATATATATACATACATACATATATACATATTTACATATATATATATATATATATATATATATATATATATATATCGAAATAAAAGTATAAAACTTAATATTGCGAGACATATTAAAAACGGGCGAAGCAATCGGTTTCGCTCCCGCTCTTCAGGCTTCAACGGGAGATTTAAAATTAACACAGAAAAATGTGAAAAAAAAAAAATATGGGAAAGGAACTAGAGACAAATGACAGCGAGTCCCAACAAACACTCACGTTGTTTACACAAAGAAGGCTTACGGGACCCGATGTAAAGTGCCTCCAGAACCTTTAGATAAAATAAGGAGTGAGACCGGGACAACACTAGTCAACACTAGTATTTTTAGTCACCCCCCCACGAGGGCATCATGTGGCACAAGGCCGGTTTAACATGGGATCTGTAGAGGGTGCAAAGAAATCCCTCAAACAAATAATAAAAAGAAAATACACAACAAATAAAGTCAAATAAACTTTTGTTTATTTTCGTAAAAAAAAAATATATAAGAATTATTTTTTTGTACACAATGGAATTGTCCGTAAAGCTATGATGTCAGCTTGTCGCTGTACTCCCTCTGGTCTGATGAGAGTTTCTATCTTCCTTATCTGAATGATGAGGCTCCGGAGAGATTAAGAAATGGGTTTCCTGATTGGTCAGTAAATCATTTTGATCACGTGGTGTGCTTTCCACTACGTCCGAACTTTTGGGTGCGCCGTCCTTGTTTTTGACCCCACAGGGTATGGTAAGGAGAGAGTTCCCGCGCAATTGTAATTTTTTGGATACACGTGGTGTGAGTTAATTTTTATTGTGTGTATGTGTGTGTGTGGAAAGTAAAATAAGAAACAGCACAGATCTCAGAGCCCGTGGGCTCGTCCAAAATAATGCCCTTTGAACCCTATAAATGGGTTCAGGGTCGGTTTACCTCCCCGAAAGAGACTCCACCCTTCGGCGTAGCCTCGTTTGGGTTCCTCCCCGCCCGTAGGCAGAGAGTTCAAACGATCAGCCGGACGTCCGACTTCAGGCTGAACCAGTCAAGACTAAATTTGGCTGCACAATCTCTGTTTTTTAATAGGTGTTCGCATATGGCGTAAATATAGGTGTTCGGGACAAGTCCATTCAAAGGCAGGGTGTGATTTCTAATTTTTGTAGGAACGTGTTGTTTTATTCTCATGTCTAAGCGTTGAGTTGTTCTCCCTATGTAGTCGGCTCCGCAACTACAAACGTATTTGTAAATAATTGAATTAATTTGATGGGGAGAGAGAATGTCTTTACACGCAGATCTAAACATAGGCCGAGTTTGAAAAATAATCCGAACTTCGGCCGAAAAAAAAATAACAACGAACATTGGATGAAATTTGTTTGGCTATTTTTTCACATTTGGTACCAATCCAGGGGAATCTGAGGTAAACTGGGCATTTTTTGACAGTATAGAGCTCGGCACTTCTGAAATCTTCAACTTTACTACGGGTAACTGAATTAACAGTATCAAGAGGATAACCCAAATTACATAGGGTATCCTTAATAAAGTCGATTTCATCGTTCAAGAAAGGCTCAGAGCAGATCTTTAATGCTATATGTAGGAGGGTTTTAATAATGTTAATCTTGCGCTTAGTGGGACAAAAAGAGTCCCAATGCGTGTACAACCCTGCGAAAGTAGGTTTTCTATAAACAGAAGTGAGAAAACCTGTTAATGTGCGATGTACTAATACATCCAAAAAGGCCAATTGATGATTGGATTCTTTTTCAATAGTGAACTTCAGTGCTGGATGGATACCATTTAAAAACGAAAGAAACTGGTCAGCCTCAACTTCACTGTTAAATAAACAAAAGGTATCATCAACATACCGCAGTACATTTGAGGACAAAGTGGATTCTTTCGTATCTTTTCTTCCTGAAAGCCAACAAATATCTTAGCAAGTGCCGGACCCAAAGGCGAGCCAATAGCAACTCCGTCGATCTGTCGGTACATGGTGTTGTTGAAACTAAATTCGACGGAGGACGTGGCAAATTTCATCAATTCACGAAATATTGACTCAGGAAAACTAGGTTAATGAACTGCGATAGAGAAAATCACAGCAAATATTAGGTTGGTGCAAAAATAATGACGTAATAATGTTGTCTTTTGACGTATTTTTTAACGTCAAAAAACGGCATTATTACGTCATTATTTTTGCACCAACCTAATATCAATGGTTTCCATTAAAGGGACACAAGTACAGAGGGAGCAGACATCGAAAGAGCACATGAACTTACCAGAAGAAGACAAATTTTGGACGCGGTCGACGAAGGCAAAAAGAATCATTCATACAAAATCCATTCAAGCACTGCAACACACGATCGAAAAGTGTGGAGAGCCATTGGGCTATCTTCTGTTGGGGTGCACCGATCATAGATAAAATCGGTAGTAAAGGTACACCTTCTTAATGGATTTTCGGGAGACAATAAACGGGGACGAATTGAAACGGAAAGACAGATTTCGTTGGCAATTTCTGTTGAAAGTAGCCCTGATTTACCCAATTTAGAAGTAATTTTTAAAATTTCAATTCACTTGAAGAGGTACCACACAGGTGTCAGCAGAACCAAGTTTAGTAAATTTGGAAGTGTCTTCTAAGAGAGAAGACATTTTAGTTATATGATCAGCCCGATCTAAAATAACTACTCCAGCACATTTATCTGGCCTGGAAATTATCAAGTTATAATTATTCCTCAAAGAGTTAACAACACTCTGATGTTCTGCTTTCCATTTGGATTCAGCAGTTGCAACAGGAAAAAGTGTGTGCGAAATTAATATATGTATATATATATATATACACATATATACATATATATATATACATAGATATAAATATACATATATACATAACATATATATACATATATATATATATATATATATATATGTATATATATATATAAATATAGATATATACATAACATATATATACATAGATATATAGAGAGAGATATATATACAGATATATACATATGTATATATACATATATATATTTAAAAATATTTTTTGTGGTACAAAACTTTATTACGGCGTTAAAAACAAGAATATTTTTACATTGGACCATGATGTTATTAAAATAAAATACCAACCGGCCGGTTTCGCCCCCTCTCTTCAGAGCTGTAACCAGGGGAAAAATTATGAAACAGGAAAAAAAAAAAAAAATATATATATATATATATGGGTGACGTGAATGAACGGAAGGGACAGTTGTAACACCTAAAGATGCTAGAGACCCAGAAGAGCAAGCCCAGAGCAAACAATCTCTCTGTTTACAAAGAGAAGGTCGCCCAGACCTGATAAACAGCGTCTCCAACACCTTCAGATGAAACAACGAGTGTGAAGTGGACAACACAGAAAACCAATTCACACTGAAGTCCACCGCACAACCAGGACTATTTATGAAATAATCCGCTATAGATGACCCGTATGTATTTCGAACGGTATCACCAATCGAAAAATATCGACATATCTATATATATATATAGATATATACATATATATGTATATACATACATGTATATATATATACATATATAAATATATAGATATATAAATATATAGATATATAAATATATAGATATATACATATATATTTAAGATAATAAATATATATATGTAAGTCAATAAACTACATCCAACAGCAAAGCCTCTGATCATGACGTTTTGAGGAAGGTGGAACCACCTTTTAATTGCTGGTGTTCCCAGGTCCACCCTGACCCATGGGTAGCATCACCTGTTAGGGACACAACTATGGGCAATATTTAGCATCCAAAATGGGGTCAAACTCTATGAAAGCATAAAAAATCTTACACGCATATATTTTTGAAGGAAAAAAATCTTACCGGCAATACATTTTTTAAAAAAACAATATTACCAGCAATAAAATCCTTGTCTGCATTAAATTAACCGATTGAGGTTGAAATGCTGCAAAACAAACCAAACAAACCTAGTTTCAATAGTTTGAGATTTAAAAAAAAAATCATTTTCAATGGAGTTACTTACTTTAATATAATTGTTTGAGCAGTATCCTAATTCCTCAAACATCTTTTACATCATATCAATTTATAGCTTTATGTTAGACAAATGAGTTGAGGTAATTGTTACCCACACTTTCCTTTTAGTCCTGATGGTGCTTACTCAAGCCCAGAATGAAACATATCTGAATTATTTTGTGTAAAACATAGTTCATATAAAATTTCATGTAAAATAAAATTTCCTTTTCAGACATATATGACATTCAAATACATAATTTAAAAGGAGATTCAAACACAATTTGTATATGAGATGTGCCTAAAGTCTAAATGTTTATTCCTAACACCAAATATATCAAGCACTTCACTAGACGAATCATTGAAAGAATGGATTCTTGATAGAACAGCCCAGAACAGAGCAAATACATATGCCCATGAGGCTAAGGAATTTCTCTAATACACCAGTAAAATGGCGCTTATTAATACAAATACATACTCTCGTTTAGAAAAGAAAGTCAAATTTCAAGTCAGGATAAGTGGCACTTCCCCTGGCCGACATTCCAGTGCCTAAAAAACATACATGAATTCAATATGGTATAAATAACCATTGAAAGAGCCAACTCTTTTACTAGATATCATCCACCTAAGATATCCATGCAATTTAAGTACAAGACACTGTTAGGCACCAGGCTGAATGACTTGCCCAAGGATTAGACAGATCGTCATGTGATCAAAGTTGGCAAAGACAACAACTTTAGGTTTTGAGATGTCGAAAGATTCATGAAAAAGTAAGTTTAGAGTGTGAATTCCCTTCTTTGAAAATTAAGCGATATTGGCAATTTTTCTTTTCTTTTTTATAAAAAAATTTTTACCTCAAAAATTTATTTGCTGCCATTTAAATTGTCCAGTGCCAACGGGTCCAGTTTTTAAACCCAACGACCTGAAAATCCTTCAAGGGTATTAGGACTGATTGATCATCTGAATGTTTTTTTGGAAAGAACTTTTACTGAGTAATGTTTTTTTCTGCTTTCTGTGAAACAGAATTTGCAACCACCAAAGCTAATACTAGCAAGATTACTTGATATTGCTCAGATCAAAATGGCTTTCAAATTCATTATCCTTATTTTGGAGTTAATTTTAATTTTGTTTGATCTATATTTAACTTAACAATTTAGAAAAAGCAAAAAATACATGTAAGAAAGAAATTAAGAGTCAAGACTTGTGTATTTGCATCTTTAAACTCATCCAAAAATAATTTCTTAATCTTTGTACTTTATAAAAGATCAAAACTTTCTAGGTGTTCTTTTTACAGATCCTCTGTAATATAGAAATTTACTCAATCTGAGGCTTCTGCTATCTTTTCTTTGTTTATTTTTATCAAGGTCTACTGACATTGAACTATAGCTTTAATGGCTTCCAGCTAAATTTTTAATCACTAACATTCTGTATAGAGTGCAATTAAGTAAGCTTATTTACATAGATTGTTGTTTGGAAAGTGAGTGAATTTATTCAACATCATTGCTTGTCTTCCTTTTTCTCTTATTCTCTCGTCTGTGTTGTCAATTTTTAAAAGATTATCACAGTTGTTTAGCTTCTTTAGATCACACATTTGGAATTGTGTTGACCTTCAAACAGGTTTGAAACCAAATATTTTTCTTTGAATTTTCACTTAAAATCAATGCACATGTTTTACACTGGTGGAAGTTCTGAACTGCATGCATTTTGGCCAGAATAGTAACATTAAATAGTTCTGGAATTAAATTTGAGATAAAAGTAACTATGAAGTTTGATATCTTTAAGCTTCACTTTAAGAAAAAGCTGAAGAGGAGGAGAAGGAGGATGAGAGGGGGAGAAGGAGGAAGAGAAGGGGGATGATGAATTTGACAAAATAGTTGTTATTAGCTTATTTGTTTATTGAATTCCAGTAACATGGCATTCTATTAACCTTTGGTTTACTGAAATATTCTTCAGTTTATTTATAAAATAATTATGAATTAAAGCAAACTACTGTACATGTATTCATGTTTTAAAATTCATTTTCTACTGCTATCAAATTTGTTAAATTCCTCTATAAAATAATCCATGTAAATGTATATATGTAGTAATATGGAAAAGAATGATGATTTTCAATAATATATGTATATTATTTGGAATGAACCTTTTGAGTCAGACAATCTTGGAAGACAACGATTGACACTGCATTTAAATTTTTGAAGATCAATCTTGATTGAGAAGCATGAGACAGAAAGAAAGTTTCACAAGCAAGTGCGATAAAAGAAATGTATAGCATAGAACTCTTTTTGTTACATCTAACCATTTCAACTGTAAAATGATGAGACCTTTCTGCCAATCTAGTACTGCATTTAAATTCATAAAGTCTAGGTAATATAGAAGAAAGTTCAACAATTATCATGAGAAGTATTTTTAGAAGAGGCACAAGGAAGCTAAATTATCTCAGTGGGAAAGTGACTGAAGCCAAGATGCCAGGTCAGGACCAATAACATTGCAGATTCCTTATTGGATTTTATCAAGAATCTCTAAATATATAGCAGGAACACCAGATCATATGTGGTAGCAATATTCAAAGCATGGATGAATCGTAGACTTATAAATATTAAGATATATTATGGCAAGAAAATTGTCAGGTCAGTGCCAATAAAGTTGAATATGATAAAAGCCACAAATACCACCCATATAAGTGATACTACATTTTTCTCCTTTGTTACTCAGTTATATAAAAACAAAAATAAAATATCACCTTGTAGAAAATTATTCCATTTTCTTTACAAGTGTAAATTTAGTTTGCCAATACTTATAGTCCAACTAGAGGCATTGCCTCAACAAGAACAAATAATGAAAGAAACGCTTTATACAAGAATTATATATAAAATTATATTGGGATGATGAGGATGTTGAATGTTTTAAGATTTGTCCTGATGATAATGATTATGTAATCAGTCTCTTGAGATTTGACATGATGCTGTCAAATGGTGTGTTATTTCACATGATAAAGTTAAATGCTTTGATATTTGACATGATAATGATGTCATATTCTTTGAGATTTTAAATGATCATTTGACATATGATAATGATATAATAATGATAATGATAATAACATGATAGTGATAATGTCAAAAGCTTTCAGAGTCAACATCCTGACAATCATGTCAAATGCTGTAAGACTTAACATGTCAATTTTAATGTTTCAACATTTTGCAAAATAAAGATCTCATATATTTTGATATTTGATATTCGTAAGAGAACAGATTATAATGCTAATATTTTCCAGATCCTTAGATAAGCCAATAATCCATAATATGATAATGGTGGCAATATTAAGTACTTAATTCATTGGGAGGGGAAGAAGGAAGAAGAAGAGGCAAAAGACATTTGTTTTTCAGAAAATGAAAAT
>OZ010576.1:22191160-22201160 GCA_963932145.1 Acanthosepion lycidas
AACTGAATTAGTCAAACAAAGTTACATAACCTTATTTTTAGAGTTGTTGCTATATTATATGTCCCATAATAATTGTTACAATTAGTGTATGAAGTTTATATGCAAATGTACCAACTATTATGGGACAAAGGTAATTATTTTTAAGAAAATATCTTCCTGTGTTAACTGGTAAAATTTTATCATACAGTTTATAAGCTTATTGTTATGTCTATGCATTGATGAAATATATCTATTTATTAGCCTCTTGTTATATTTGTAAAGATAGCATTTTGTACATAATTTGATTTCTTGCTGGTTTGAAATGGAAGATAAACACAACATTAATGTGTATGTGTCCTATTTCCGACTAAAGATTACAGATGAAGAATTTAGTAAATTAATGAAAAAATGTAATCTATATTATATTTGACCCTGAAACTCCTAAACTGAAGTTTTACAAAAATAAAAATGGACAACCTCAGGGAGATATATTGTGTTGTTACATCAAAGTAAAAGGAATAAATTTTGGGCACTTTCTAAAATTATCTTAAATTGTAAATATTGACAGGTTTTTTGTTTTTTTTTGTTTATAATTTGAATCGATAGTCAAAATTTCTTTTTTCTTCCTTTTTGATTTTCTTTACTTATGTCTCACTAGTTTCTCTTTTACTTTTTGCTTGGGTTGTTTTTTTTTATTCAAGTTTGCTGAAATTAAGTTTATTAGTGTCTATTAGGGGAAAGTATTTCATTGCAGGTGGTTATATGACATGATACCAGAGAGAGAGAAACACAAGCAGAAGGATATGCACTTATGCTTTATAGATTATGCAGATGCATTTGACAAAGTATGGCACAAGGTTATATCTAAACTGTTAGGAAGACTAGATCTACTTGGAAAGGATAATAAAATAATCCAGAACTTATACTGGGAACAAAGAGCCTGCATATAGAAAATGAATTGAGTAGCTACACAAATTAGAAAAAATGTGTCTTTTACCCAGATATATGCAACTTCTACATCAAGGCTATCCTAAAGGAGCTGGAGACCCTGAAAGGATTTATTACCAGTGGGTGTAATCTTAACAATATTAGATCTGCAGATGACTTGGTGCTGGTGGTTGACATGGAAAGAAAACTGCAGGAAGCAAGAAAAAGGATTAACCATCGACTTCAAGAAGAAAGTCCCATCATCTGGAAGAGAAAAAAACTCCAAAATGCAACTTACAAATTGAAGATGGTAGCATCAAGCAAGTACAGAAGTGTAAATATCTGGGAAGTGTTTAAACAGGGGATGGAGAATGCAACATTGAAATCTGAACATGCACTGGATGAGTGAAAGTTGCCTTCCAAAACTTAAGCAAAGTGCTGAGAAACAGAAAATTTTCATTAGAAACAAAGAAAAGAGTGCTACATTTGTGGCACACCTGTCTTTAAGGCTTAACATGTGTAGTAGTGAGTTAATTGAGAAGTGTCCATTTAACAATGGCAGGATATTCATGTCGTGAGCTGGCAGATATGATTTTTACATATGGCTGTGCAAATGGTAATGGACATGAGGTGGCATGTCTGTATCAGACTGTGTCTCCAGATTGAAGGCAGCCATATCATCCAACGTTTACTGCTGTTTATCATCGCATTGCTCAGACAGGATATGTGAAACCACAAACTATGCTAATAAGTATTTGGGGATTGTGTCTTGGATTGTACATTTAACAGTGTCTACCATAAACTTATGCTGACATTTTAACGGATATATTTACCAAAATTACACAAAAATATCTTGAAATATTAAAGAGTAAATTTATTCAATAAAATTGCTATTGGTTTCAACCACGGACTTCAGACGACTTTGTAATCTCATGCAACTCTTCTGGACAGTCTCCTTGTTTAAGTTGGTGAATGCTGCTATAATCCTTGCTTTCAGTTCATCTTTCCTGCTACAAAGGAGTTTTATTGGTCTCTCAGTTGCATGCCACACATAATAATCAAGGGGGTTGCAGTCTGGGCAGTTAGGTGGCCAGATGTAATGGTTGATGTGGTCACAGAAAAAGTCTGACAGTCATGACTGGGATCTCCTGCTTGGGTGGCATGGTGCAGCGTTGCAAGATATAGGGTCTTCCAGCAGCCACCATCTTGACCCAGAGCAGCACTACCTCCACAAGGCACTGGATATAGGTCTCAGTGTTGAGTCTGAGGCCATCACCAACAAATTCAGGAGTTCTTTTCTTATTAAAATCCTCAAAGTGTGTTTTCTGAGCTGCTATACCATCATAATCACCATTAGACTCATCCAACTCTTTCCGAATCCTCTGCACTGTCCTCAAATTGACATGCAAACACTTTGAAATGTTCATACCACTTCCAAATTTCTAGCAGTGTGAATTGTGTCATGGTGTATTTTTTCTCACAGATGGCGCCCAACTGACTGTTTTATACTGTGCAGTTGACAAAATAAAAAAAAAAAACAATGCTCATGAGCGAAATTAAAAATGAAATGCCAAAAATTTACAAATCAAACTCTGTATATCTTATTACAAATAATGATATTTAATTTTCCTTTAATGAGTGATCATGTCTCTCCACAACTTCTTATCATTTGTCTCTTTTAGCAATAGGTGTTTTTATTATCCCTCTCACTTACAATTTTGCCATCAATTTACACAAGCTCATTAGGTAGGTTACTTCATTTTGCACTCTTACCTATGCCTTATGAGTGCCAAATTTCCCAAGTCATCTTTCCTTAATATGTTATCTTAGAAATTTCAAGTGATTCTAGGATTAACTGTCTTTCTTGTTCCTTAAAGCTTCCTAATTACTAATATATTCTGTTTATGGCATCCTCAGCATCTTTCTGTAGAACCAAATCTCTGTTGCCTCAAGTCTCCTTTTCATCAATGAGGGAATTGCCCAGCATTCACTGCTATATAGGAGGATTGATACTGCACAGTAGTTCAGCACTCCAATTTTCCTGTTTCTTAATACTTAGTTTAAGAAAAAATTTTCTTCTTTGGAACGGAACAGAAGATTTATCATCATTTTTATTAAAATGCAATCAACTTTGAATAGCATTTAAGATAAAAAAGCTATTTAAACTGGTAATTTAGTTGGAAAGACTCTGTACAATAAACGAAAAACAGAAGTGTTTGGAAGAATATAAAATATGAGTCTTATTTAAATTTTTACTTCAGAAAATATAATTAAATATTGCAGAAGATAAACTGTGGTAACAAAAATGAAAATCTTTTAGGATTTAACAAATCTATTTATTTTATAAAAATATTAAATAGATAAAAAAGTTTCAAATTATATAATATGTGGAATACATAAAAATTGCAAGAATTTTACTTTTGTTTGAAACGCTCATCAGGATCATCATATGTTTGATAAATCTATTGAACTTATTATCACATCTTATATTTATACTCTTTCTGAACAAATGAAATGCTAATTTTGACTTTCAAATTTCAGGTCTGAAATTCTTAACGTCAGTTTCATAAGAAGTGTCAGTCAGTCAGTTATGTGCCATGTGTGATACACACTTAGGTGATCATGTATTGAAAGATACATGAATGATGAGGCAGATTTTTTCCTGCAGTAGGTTGCCATTTCTTTCTGTGGTAGACCAGTTGCCATCCAAGGCTATAGAATCTGGTCTGTCCTGCTATTTACCCATAGCTGGGGGAGAAGAAGAGGTTTCATACCGTTCCCAAGTGTATTAGCATGTAAGTGAACATAATGGATTCAAATGAATTTCAAACACGGCTCTCCAATTCCTCAATCCAAGCCACTATCCATTATTCCACCATGATTCCCTAAGAAATGTCACATGATTTAAATTTAGAATCAGTTAAGTTTTTTTAAAGTTAGAATTAGTGTTTGTTCAGAAAGAGTATAAATTTGAGATCTGATAAGTAATAGCTGGCCACTTGTATCTGAAAATGCCTGTCTGCTAGGGCAGTTAGCCGATCCCTATAGCAGACGCCTGCTCAGGCACATTTCATGTTTGTTCATCACTCATAGAGACCACCTTTGATTTATACTGCAACTATGCTGATCAAACTTTAGCTACAGTTTTTGAGAGAGAGTGCATTATCAGGCATGGACAGTATGAACAAGGCCAGTATGCTCAAATTCTCAGTCATGATGACTTGCAACTTTTTGCTAGGTCAACCATCAACAGCTCTCAAATAGTTTTGTCTACCTAATTCCACTCACAATATTTGGGTCAATTTGTTGTATGGTTTTCAGGCAATTTCTAAAAGATGTTGCATGCTGAGATTGCCTCTATAGGCTGATAACATCTTGACAAATTGACCATGATGAGATTTGAACCCAGGCCTCATGGTTGGAAAGTGAATGTTCCAACAACATGCCCACATAATATAAATAATAAGTTCAATAGATTTATCAAACATGAAGCCCTGATGAACATTTCTAATAAAACATAGAATACTTGTAATATTCATGTATTTTTCAGTCGTATTAAATAATTATTAATTTAAAAAATAATTTATTAAGAAATAAAATAATATAATTATCATTTTTTTTATGAGTTTAGTTTAGTGAAAGCATGAAATATTGTCAGTCTCTTGATGATCCAAATATTAAATATTTTTTTTTAATTATTTCTGTTTGTTGAAAGAGTTTTCCGACATCTGTGTGTGTTATGCTTGTTATATAAGGTTTGTTAATTAATGTACTATATCTACTTTACTTGTTTGAATAAAGACATAAATTCATGTAAATATTTATGAATTTAAAATTTTCTATTTATTAATTTATTTTCATCCATATTTTGATGAGTTATTTCCCTTGAGTGAACAGCATTGTTTGCATTTTTGTTCAGCACCTACACAAACCAACAATCAGACTGAAAATCTCATTGACTGCATTGCTGTAAAACGAGATAATAAAAGACTAAAAAAAAAATATTTTAGAAGTCTCAATATTCCAGAATTGTTTTATTTCAGAGTTTATTGTCAGCTGTTTTTCATAGTCGAGGAATCAGAAGAATGGAGAAGTGAGAGGTGGAGCTCCCTTCCCCAGCATAAAAGTACATTACAGTGATAAAGAATTATAAGGGGTACTTTATTATGTTGTATCTTTGCAACGATTAAAACAATGCATTGTTTGATTATGACTGGACAGGGTGGGGCTTCCTACACCCAAAGATCCAGACAGCCAAAGCCTAATCTGTCTGAAATATATGTCTGAAAGAAAGAATAATATTTGTCCAATACGTTGACTGGAATTGACCTATGTTTTCCTCTTATCTAATAAATGTCTCATTGACTTGAATGGATTCCTACCTATTCTCCTCTCATCTATAATACACACCATAATTATTGACTACTTCCATTCACAGACTGAATGGATGAAAATCCAGAGAAACAAACCTCCAATAAAACAAGTTATTCACACACACATTTGCATATACATATATATATATATATATATATATATATATATATATATATATATGTATGTGTATGTGTGTGAAAAGCGTGTGTATATAAATATAAATAAATATATATATATAATTATTTATATATTGTATGCGCGGTACTTATTAGAAAGTGCTCAATATCAGAGATAGAGCTAACATATATATATATATATATACCAAAATAGACAAACATCAAAATAGTGGTTTTAAAATCGTATGCATTAAAAAGTGCTCAATTTCTAGTAAGAAGAATCAAACCTGTAGAGTGATTTAATATCTTAAAATGATTGAAACCACGGTAATGTTCCATTGAGTGTTTTAATCTCATATATATATATATATACACACACATTTTTATTGACATTTCATTTATGTAATCAAATGTAGTTAGCTAGAGTCTTTAAGTCAAAAGGAAAGAAATCTGTCTTTGATTCTAACCTGAAGACAACTAGCTAACAACCTAATGAAAGTGAAACACATTGTCAATAAAAGACCTTTCCACTTGTGTATATATATATATATATATATATATATATATTTCTGTGGCACAATATGCACCTAATCCAAGAAAATTATGAAAGTTACTCTGATTATTATGCATTATTATGTAGAAGCAGTCTACTCTGAATAATTGCTGATGATACATGGCCTTTATATATGAATATCATATATACATATATATATATATATATATATATATATATATGTGTGTGTGTGTGTGTGTACATTGTTATATTTTATGTACATTTGTATATGTATTTAAACAAATTTTGTTAATTTCAATGAACAAGTTTTTATTTTTTATTGTAGTTTTCAAATATACTCTTATATATCTGAATCAAAAATTGTGGATATACATGTAAAAAGTTCTTATTCTAGTTCTGTTTTTGTTCAAGGAAGTTGAAGTTCAAGAACTGCATATTGTCAGTATAGGTGACAAAATTTCATATAAGTTGGCATTTCTTTTGGAATACTTGAATTTAAATTCAATACACAAGTATTGTATAAATGATTTCACAGAAATTGACTGCATTAGAAAAAAATGATAAATTATTTCATATATATCATCATTATTTTATATGGATATTATATATTTCATATTTTAAAATATTGTAACCTATGATGACAGATATTTTGTCTAATGTGGTTAATTTCCTTTGGAAA
This sequence comes from Acanthosepion lycidas, assembly GCA_963932145.1. NCBI lineage: Eukaryota > Metazoa > Mollusca > Cephalopoda > Sepiida > Sepiidae > Acanthosepion > Acanthosepion lycidas. Next base: position 22,197,750 of record OZ010576.1, read on the forward strand.
AGAATAGCTTTGACTATTTTGAATATTTCCTTGTAGTGATTGCTATATAGTATTTTTTGCATTGTATATATATATATATATATATATATATATATATATATATATATATATATATACACACACACACTACAGTACAAATTTAAGGCCACTGATAGTAATTTTTTAAATTAGCCCCAAAAGTAGCTGATTTGCACTTTAAACATGAAAAAATTATTATAAATGGTTAAAAAAAAAGTGAGACAGAAATTAGAAATTTTATTATGACAAAAAAGAAAAAAAAATGAATATTATGATTAAATTTTGCTCTTGTCGAAATATCCTCCTTTAGTTTGATAATTGATTCCACTCTTTTTTCAATGATTCTAAGAGATCTTTTTCATTTTTTATTTTCTCATTCTTCTGTTAAGTTCATCGAATGCTAATTCTGGGGGTGGCTTCAAACTTTTGAACTCTATTGTGTGTGTGTATATATATATATATATATATATATATATGTGTGTGTGTGTGTGTGTGGGCCGGTCTTTGATGATATCTTCATATCTTCAGGAAGTGATGCTTTCTGTGTCCATATTTATATTGACAAATACTTTATTCCAAATATTGATCCCTCTTTTCTGACTAATTCAGAAAACTTTAGACAATATAGTTATATATATATATATATATATATATATATATATATATATATATAGCACGTCGCATTAAATGGTACTTTCTCCTACAAAGGGGGACACAGGTTTGATACCCTTTGGAGAGCAAATATTTTTCTTAAGATTTCTCAAAAGCCCTAACAATAGATGTTATACACACTCTTTAAAATAAAAATAAAAATAGTGTCCATTTCAAATATGATTATTTAATATATATATATATATATATATATACACACTAATAGTAATACTCGTTTTGAAAAAACCTCAGATAGCTCAACTTGTAGATATGTCAAAACAAATCAGTAGCCAAGGAAAAAAATGTAAATAAAAAAGAAAGAACTAAAAACATCCAAACAGTGCGAAATAAATTGACTAGTACCTTAAGTCTTTAGTTCAAAGAAAAAAAAATGTAGAGTGCAAATAACTAAATAAATCCTAAAGAGCCAGGAAAACTTACCTCGGTTTCACCTAAACAGATCTTCAGGATGTTTAATTTCAAATGTTATTACTTCAGCAATATTAATGTTCACTATAACAACATTTGAAGTAATAAAAATAAAATCCATTAATTCTTTAGAAAATACATATTTAATTTTGTTTTTTTAATCATTTTGCCCCAAGCAAAGCAACAAAGCCACTAACACCATGCGGATTACTGAGTGAAAAAGTATATATGAAAAATATCATTAAGGAGTAAGAAAAATAAAGAACTGAAATTAAGCAGACAGAAGAAAATGATTGACATTGCATTTATATTTTTGAAGATCAAAGTTGACTGTGAAACTTGGAGCTAAAAGAGAATTCCATAAGCAAGAAATGCAAGAAACTGTTAGCATAGAACTTACGGTTACATCCAACTATATCAACTGTAAAATGTGATATTTCTAGTATAGTATATTTATAGAATCTAGATATCATAGATAAGAGTTCATCAGAACAATTGTCATGATATTATTTATAAAAAAGGCACAGGTAATCCTACATTATAGCAATGGGAAAATTACTAAAACTGAGATGTGAGGACCATTGCAGCTTCTTCTTTAAATGTTATCAAGAATATCTAAATAAATAACAGGACCAGATCAAATGCGGTGGTAATATTCTAAGCATGAATGAATGCTAGACTTGTAAATTTGGGCTAGAAAAATTGTTCAGAAGGACACAGAAAACCAACTTTCTCACTTCATGTCAGCTGAAAATGTTAGACCAAGAAGGAGGCTAGCATTAGCCATGCTGATGGAAGCCAGAACAGGTTATTTCAAGTGATTACTAGAGAGCAGTTTTATTTTAGAGGAGTTAAAATTAACAAGCCATTCCTTGTCCCAGTTAACAACAGAATGCAGATCATATATATATATTAGTTAAATATGTATACATTGTAAGTATTTCCTATTTTACAGGATTAAAAATTTCTTGTCTGTAAGTCTATAGAAAGATAATGTCTTGTTTCAGTTTTTCTCATTGAGTAAGCTTGTCTTCTTTGTAAAAGTATTTGAAATGCAGTTCTTTACCTGGGGTTGAGCACCAAATACAAATGCTGAAGACAAACAAATTAAACTAAATCAGTCACCAGGGACGCATTACATAGATATGTAGATATACAATTATATATCTATATAATATATATTCCAAAACCTAAAACATTATAAAAAATTATACATATATAATTACTAATCATGTAGGTAATCTAAAAGTATAAAATAATCAATATTTGATGAAGAAACCAGAATAATTTTGTTAATATATTGATAATTATCATATCATTTTCAAAAGAATAAACTATACATACATTACCTACATAGTCAGTCAGTCACACACACACACATATATATATATATATATGTATGTGCTTGTATGTGTGTGTGTGTGTATTTCTCATTATAATTCATCAAGTCTAGAACAAGAATCCTCAGCAGAATGCAGAAAGCACCGGACTGCCATTTTGTTCTTTTTTGGACTCATCAGCAGTGCACATCCACTACCGAGAATCAAACCCATGACCACTATGAATCCTCGCAAGCATTCATTCCACTGGGCCAGTGAGCCTTGTTGACAAAGTGGAAACTAACTAGGCTTAATATAGTGCAGCTATTCCAAATTCTTGTAGTGATACTCATCCAAGCATGCATAACCTACCAGGACCAGTGCTATGGGCAAAGTCTTCTTTCACCAAGCTACTCCATCATGAGTATTAGAAGCTGGATCAAGCATAGGTTTATAAATGATAGAAATTTTTGAAGATTTGAATAATTTCACATAATGATTCATTGCTTTCTACATTCTGTTCAGGATTCTTGTTCTAGACTCAACAATATGAACATTTCAGAGTGTTTGGTTGTCAATCTGAGGATAGTGCAGAGGATTTGGTAAGAGTTAGAGGAGTCTAATAGTGATTACAAAGGTGTTTAGAGTCATCACTAGCAACATTAGGCCTTCATTCATATTCCCACAGTGGCTCAAACTCAAAACAGAGGCCTACATCAAGTGCCTTGAGTCGGTAATGCTGCCCTGGGTCAAAAGGGTATCTGCAACATGTCTGGCAACAGGACACTGCACTGTGTCACACAAGAAGGAGAACCCAGTCAAGGCTGTCAGACAATTTCTGTCACCACATCACACCTTACATCTGGCCACCTAACTCCCCAGACTGCAAACCCCTTGTTTATTATGTGTGGGGTACAATTGAGAGAGAGAGAGATCAACAAAACTCCTTGTAAAACCAAAGATGATCTGAAGGCAAAAATTATGGCAGCATTCA
>OZ010576.1:22208660-22233660 GCA_963932145.1 Acanthosepion lycidas
TGAGTGGCCTGGCATCACTGCTGGCCGCTGAATGGAGAAGCACTTGACTTCAAATCTGCATCTAGTTTTGTAAGCATGGAAAAGATTTGTAATATATTCAGTTATATAAACATCTGCTCTTCGAGTCTCTCACATATCACAGACATAATTTAAGGTCCATATCTGAGACAAGGGCACAGGATCATATATTCACAATGGCCAAGTGTAATTGTTAAGTCAAGAATTGAATAAAATGTAATGTTAAATATGAATACTCAAGTCTTGTGTTCTCATTATCTGGCACACCCACTTCACTACACTTTTCTATTTTGCTGTTGCTTCTGTTAGAAATGTCCAAGTGATGTCGTTTTTGTTATTTGTTAAAGTGCTTTCTTCATGATTTTGTAGCCTCAATCTGTAGGATCTGATGAGAGATTTTCTTTTTTGACCTACTGGATTCATTCATTAATTTAAAGCTGTACAAGGCTAAAACATTGCTCCACAAACCAATTGTTGTCTTCTAAATCAGGTTAGTTAACTATTTCATTGAAAACTTCAGCTTTTAGTTCAGCCATCACACTCAGACAATGTAGATGTATATTCATTTCTATAAATTACTTTGAAGAAATTACATTTGATGTATTTCTTAGCCCAACTTACAAATTTCTCTTTGTGATATATACTTAACTTTATTTACTTTATTTGCTTTCATGTCTTGAAGCAATGTTTTTAATATTATACATCTTTTCTCTGTTTATATTCATAATACATGATTGTTCCTTTCCATGCTGTGTTTCTTCAGGACATGAATGATCATGACCCTCCAACACTTCCTATCGTTCATAACTCTTAAGATTGTCTACCTTTTTACTATCCCTCCCATTCCTTATTGTGTCATCTATTAGCACAAACTTATTAACTGGGTTAATTACTGCTTAACTTGCCTTCAATATGTCCTAGGAGTGCTAAATTTTACAGTTGTTCTTTTCTCATTATGTATCCCAGAAATCTAAATTGTTTCTTTCTGACACATGCTTCTTCAAATATTTTCTTACTGATCAATACACTTTTCTTACTCATCCCACTTTTGATTTTTCTCAAATTTCTTTTTGCAATATTCTTAAGACCAGTATTTTTTTCTTTGTTCTTATCTTGATAGTGTTTACAATTTCTTTTTCAATTGTTTTATGATTGCTATTCAAAATTCTTTTTGCAATTTCCAATGTGGTGTTCCCATCACAAAATAACTTTAAGATATCTTGCTTCCTTTTTGAATTTATAGTTTTCTTATGTCCTGTGGAAATCTTTACATACCTGACATCAATAATAATACTACATTAATGCATGTATTCATAGACAATAGGAACAGAAGAAGTTACCTAACAAAATGTTAGAACACCAAATGATTTATTGTAACTATTTCTAAAAAAAAAAAAGAAAAAAAAAGAAGAATATTATCATCAATCCATCCATCCATGACTGGGTGCAATTGTAGGTTCACTGAGCACCTGACGAGTTCCCTACACATATCCAAGTTGAAAGCTGGAGTAGTATTAATTAATGCATAGTGTTTTAGGTAAGTCCATCCATCTCCAAATAACAGCCAATGTCCTCCAAATTGAATGCTTGCCTTAGTCATGGACATCTGGCCATTGAATCCATCAAAGCAAACTTCTACCTTGGACATTGACTTCAGTCTAAGAAGGTATCTACCCATTAATACTATGTCATCACTGTACTTGCTGCTTTCTTGGCTATGGAGTCCAGTCTACCCCACTATACAAGATGGCTACTGACTCAACAAGAAAGTTCATTCACACTTTGAAGTCCTGCTTCTACTGAGTGTCTAGCCACCTTCCTAACCAGGAAAGACTGGTGAGGGGACTGGTTTAGTCAGTAATGACCTGACCCTGTAGCAGATAGCACTGGATTTTACACACACACACACATATATATATAAGTATATTCTGAAAGTTTTATGTATTTTGAATGGTTAATACCAATTTTATTGTAAAAGAACTGACTTGTATAATAAAGCCTAGTATCATATTGTCATGTTTCCAGGGTAGAATATTATTTTTGTAAACATATTTTAAAAAGTATTTTTTATTAGGAATACTGGCAAATAAGCATTAAGTAATATAACTATTATCAAGAATTTCAAAGTAACACTAAATTCAATACCAGAATCAGTTTCAACCATAATATATCTTGGAGGTAACTAGTTATCAGTACAATAGATTGGGTTTAACAAGCTGGGTTCTAATTCTAACTCAAGCTGTATCCATGGAAAGGCATAAACATACTTCTCTCTCATTGTCAGATATCTTCACCAACTGTATTATCACTGTCATGCCACAATATCTCATACATAAGAGAGTAAATTAGTGAACACTTGATTAAATCAATCCCACTTTTAATTTTAACAGGGACCAGTCAAAGCTCAATTGTACACTGTGATGCCTATTATTAATAAAAACAGCTGAACCCTCAACTTATTAAATTTGAATTTAACTGACTTGGTCACATATTATGAGTTTTTTATATATAAATGTTTATATATAGACTCAAAACAACTGTTGTGACATTAGAAAAACCGGTAACAGAATGTCAAATAAATTTTTAGTTTTAGTAATTTTAACTGTCATATAGGAAGAAAATGAGTAACTACCTACACTAAATAGTAGTGTCAGGCTACTAACTGCAGTGATTATTGAGTGACTATTGAGTGGAACTATCCAGTCAGATTAGTGTGAATTATTGTGCTTTGAGGATTTTGATTTTGATTTAGGATTTACCGGATGTTAAGCAGAGCTACCCTACTAACAAGGTATTCACTGAAATGGTTAATTATTTTTGGTTGACTTTTACTACTTTGTTCATGTTAAGTATTTATTTGCAGTTGTAATTAAATACTGTTTTATCTTAATATTGAAGTCTTGAGTTATACTTAATCATTAACAGGCACTGTACTTCACAAAAGTAACACATCCCTGACAAAATGCATCCTGACATGATTATTACTAGTCATTGATCATTGTTTATTGAAACCCATGTATCTTGTAAAGATTTTTCAATTCTTGGATAAAATGGTATTGATGCCCACCTTAGTAGATGACAAATTAATTTTCCCCTTTCAATTCCCTTCTCTTAGATGAAACTTTGCAATACTCTCATTGTTCTATTGCTATTTCTATGGAAAGTGCTCACACAAACCTTAGTTCTGCAGGTTCTAACCTTCATGGTTAAGACCCTGCCATGCTATATACATTATAGTGAACCACTGGTAAGGTCTAAGTTCTACTCAAGCAGCTTCTTGACACAGGCTGCTGCTTTGTAGAACTGACTCCCAATATTGAACTGAACCCTTTATTTCATTTGCTTAAGGACACATGGCACAGTGGATAAAGGTGTTGGCTAGATCTAGTGACAGGACCAAAAGAGATGTGAGTTCAATACCTGGTTAAGGCAGTGAAGAACTTACAGAGGTGAATTAACAGGAGATAACTGATAACTGGCATCCATTAGACATAGCATAAGGAACTAGAATATAGGAAGAAAATGAGTAACTACCTACACTAAATAGTAGTGTCAGGCTATTAACTGCAGTGATTATTGAGTGACTATTGAGTGGAACTATACAGTCTACCCTAGTGAGTAAAATAAAGGGTTCTGTTCAACATTCCAACAACCTGAAAAAGGCCAGCGCATACAACGGCTGAAACGTTGTGATAAATATGGCAACAAAGATGAGGACAATAGTCCAAATAATGTAAATAGTATAAATATTTTGATTTGCTCTTCTACAGTTTTAAGCTCTTCAAAAGTTTATTTATTTGCATAAACATTAAAAACAGATCCCATGATCTTTTAGCAAGGTCATCCAGAGTTTTCTTGATAAAAAAGATTCCTATGTCAAGTAAATCTAAAAGTGATGACCAATAAGTGTTTTCTTTCAAGTTAATCCAGTATTATCAGATATTACAATTAAATATGATTTACTTATTGACAAAAAGGCTGTACAGTGAATGAAAGACAGAAAATTATTTATTTGTGATAAAGAAAATGAAATGTTTTTCTGTCTGTCATCTCAAAAGTTCAAAGCAAATATCATTTTTGCTTTTCGTTTAAAAGATATAAAAATCAGTGAATTTCATGCCAATGAAAATGATTTTTGTAGGAATCGGAAAAATTATTTCCAATTGTTAATAGCATAGGATCTTCAAAGTAAATATTAAAATGTGTAAATAAAATACAAAATCAATCAGTAATTTTTGTCAACATGGAAAATAATATCTTAGGTTGGATTAAAGTTAAATCATTTCATATAGTATTTCAAGATATGTATTCACAAGATTCATATACATGTTTACAAAAGAAATTTTTTTAAATTTCTAATTTGTGTATAACTTTCTAAAAAGATATCATCTAACCTGGATGTTTTATAGTTTATTTAATTAAATGTATTAAAGAATTTATTTTATGAAGCTGCACTTGTTTGAAAATCTGATAAAATTAAACAAAAGCTGATAAAGAAAGTGGTATTTAATTAATTCTTAGATGAATTATTGTTAATATTCTACCAATTAATTAGATTAACATTTGTCATCTTTGTTTCATTCTGTAGGTAATTTTGTTGTCTAGGTTTTTTTATATTAAAAATCTGAATGTTTGATTTCCAAGCAATAATAAAATAAAAATAAAAAAAATATGAGTATGCCTGTAAATAAATCATTTGTATTTATAACCCTATGTACATGAATTCAAAAACTCATAAAAGACTAAGTTGATTTAATGTCTTTTAGTAATTGGTTCACAGTTAAAATTTGTGGTTGACTTTCATTATCAATGAAGATTCACTGACAGTTCCTGCTATTGTTGTTAATGATTCATTTAAAGTCACCAACATGTTTCTTTCAGCAGATATTGAGGGAAAAGAAAAAGCTATATAATCACATTTTCTCGTGTGTTTGAATGTTGGAAGTCAGTTGCATCTCTAGTCGTGAAATTCAAAATCTGTGGTTTTTATGATAAATGTTTTCAAAAGTAGGCTCAAGAAAACTAGGGTTTTAGTTTTCATTGATTGGTCAAATATTTCAGATGGTGATGTTAATTTCTAACCAATAAACACTGATTTAAACACTGTATGTTGTATTATGGAATCTTTTTAACCTGTTTGTAAATATTGTTTGTTATTGGGTAGAAAATAAAGTTTGGGCATGTTTTAATATGGTATGTAAGTGGGTATGTGATTGTGTTGGAAATAGAGTTTCTTTCATATAATTTCTTTGTTTCCACACATGTAGTCTTCTGTTTATCTCTGATAACTTTTAGAGAGTTCCCAGAGTTCTTTGGTATATTTAATGGGATTATTGTAGGTGCTCGGGGAAAAAAGAGAAAGTAGTTTCTTTGCTCTCCAATGTCCAACATATAGATTAATTATCCATTATATACTAATGTCTTTACAAGACAGAAGTAAGGGCTAGAACAACGTAGAAGAATGAACACCAGAATGAAATAAACTTAAAAATATTTTATATACTAAATATACAGTACATATAATGGTAACCAATTATCCCATGCAAAGACATTTAAACAACCACACACACATATTTATATAAATATTTATATATATATGTGTGTGTGTGTGTGTGTGTGTGTGTGTGTAAACAGTGTAGGAAGATGATGAATAAAAAGGTCTTACTTTTGATATACCCAAGTGGGATAAGGAAATGCCATGTAATATATTTTTTTTTCTTTTCTAGAACTCATTGTACATATGTCCTCACTACTATTTAGTTTTCACTAAATAACAACTAATGACTGTCCTCATAGGAATATCATGAGACATATGTAAATTCTGCATGTCACAGGGAAAAAATTACCTTCTGTAGTACTAGGATATTTGTTGTAATATTTAAAAAGAAATGATATAACTGTTTATCTAATAATATTCCATTCAGAATGCCACATAAGGTGAATAATTATGCCATAACTATCACTGGCTGTACATGTAACTGCAAAACTAACAAAATGCACACCCTAAAGACTGACTTAGTTAAAGTGACAATAAGAACAACAGTGAAATCATCAATTTTAATATATGAATGTTGGTCTAATCATTTCCTATAATAATAATAATAATAATAATAATAATAAATAATTTTATATTTTATATCATCATAACTGGATAATGAAACTTTCTTGATTGTTTTTCACAACAAAAGAAAATTTGTTTTTTAAATAAATACTGACAAATCAATTTAAGTGCAAGAAAATTTCTGGCTTGATTTAAGGATCTTACAAAAAATGGGTCTACTGCACATAAAATATTTTCATTAGGTATAAATCTTCAGATGAATTAAACTTTAGAGTTTTTATGACTCTGCAAGTGTAATGTCAGTTTCCTCAAAGCCAGAATACGATTCAATTTCCATGCATGTAATTGAACACCAAATTCTGATGTTAAAAACTGATTCACACAACTTGATCCATCAAGACAAGATTGAGATGGATAGATAAAGAACAGGCTTAGATAGATAGATAGATAGATAGATAAAGAAAAAACAAAAAAGATTCTCATGCTTGATAGCTAGATTTAAAAAGGGTAAATGGTAAATATTTAGAAAGTATACAGACATGTTTGAACATAGACAGACAGACAGTACAAAAAGATAAAAAATAACAGGGTTAGTGGATCAATAGCTAAGAATTAGTGCTTATGTAAGTGGCTAGATGTTTTATATATGCATATATATATATATATATATATATATATATATATATACATATATATATATATAGTACTTATATAAATGCCTGGTTGTAATTTATAAAGGGGTGGATGCATTTGCATGTTTCTGCTGGATTTGTCTCTTTCTGCTAGGCAAGAAGAATTATGAAGAGATATTGATTGTTGAATTTTTAGAAAGATTTATTCCCCCTAAACACACATGCACACACATGTGTGTGTGTATATATGTATATGTATATGCATATATATATTTATATATATAAACATTTATGCTGGGAACCAGTAGTGTATTTACAGTTTTGATATTCACAGAAATGTAAACATATATATTCTTTTGTCTCTGTTTGTAAACACTATTTCTGAATGACTCCAGACAAGTTATTAGCAAGTGAGATCAATTCATGTACAATGTGTACATCATGTAAACTAATAAGACCTATATATAAATATGAAATTATATCATATATATATATATATATATATATATATATATATATGCTCACAAATGTCTTTTTCCAGTATATGTATGTATAAATAAGCATTTGCATGTCTCAACATGTATGGGTGGATTTGTATTTGGATATGTACACAAACCAAGATAGTCCCTATCTTACATGCCATGACTTACTAAAATGTAGACATATGTAAATAAGTAAGTTAGTAAGTAAGCAAGTTTATGTATTGTACAATGCTGTTGGATCACTTTTGTAAAACTTTAGATGAAAGTTAAAACTTTTTACATTTGTCATTTGTCAGTGTGTGTGTTGACTTTGCCAGCCAATTGGATCATCTCCCTGCCCACTTTGGGGATTTCCTTGTCCTTTCCTTCCCTATCTATTTTCACTTTTGCTTTCACTTTCCCTGTCCCTTGTTACAAGGGATGCTTTTTTTATTTTTTATTTTTGGACTTTTTATTTTCTTTTGTTTGCTTCTGTTTGCAGTGAATTTGCTGGAAGTGTTTCTGCAATTTTTCATTTACCTTTTCAGGCAGTTTATCTATTTTTATAGGATTTTTTTCTTCTTACCAACTTTTACACTTACTAACAAATATATAGGTTCCTTGTCTGCATATAAATGCATATAAGTGAAGATGTGTGTGTATGTTGAGTGTGCGCACACACATACACACACACACATATATATGTGTGTGTAATTTCAAAAATTTAAAAATGATGCTTCTTTTTAGATATTAGCAACATTTACTCTTTTTTGGAAAGTTACTAATATCCAAAAAGAGACTTACCCAGGAGTGTGTATATATATATATATATATATATATACACACACACACACACAGGAACATGCAAGTATACATATACATGCTTATATTTTTATTCTGACAAGTAATTCTTTTACATCATTTGGGAATATATTTGTGATTGCTTAAATAATATATTTATTTATGTAATTATATTTATCTTTAGATACTTATCATTCCAGCAATCCTTTTTCCTTTTTTCTCTCTTTATGAACAACTTTTCTACAGTAGATTTCAAATTCGGATTCTTACCAGGCCATAGCATAAGGCCGATGGATTTGTTCTCAATCCACATTTTGGAGGTTTTTGTAGTATGAATGGACATTATCTTGAGGGAAAAGGACATTAGATCATTCCTCTTTGAAAGCAAATTTTCAGTTATGTAATGCAAGAATTTCTGCAATATTCTCTACCAGAGTTTAAATCTAGAATCTGACCAGGTCAAAACATGAGCTTGATGGATTCATTCTCAAATCAAATTTTGGTGGTCTTTTAAGGTATGAACAGGAATATTGTCTTATTGAAAAATCACATGATCATTCCTCTTTAGAAAATAAATTTTCACTTATGGGAAACATGTATTTCTATTATATTCCCTTGTAGATATCATATCTGAATTCTGACCAGGCCAAAACATGAACATGATGAACTAATTCTCAAAACATAATCTAGTGGTCTTTGCAGTATGAGCAGCAGTATTGTCTTATACAAAAATCACATCTGGTCATTCCTCTTTAGAAAACAAATTATTAATTATGTGAAGCAAGAATTTGTGCAATGTTCTCTAGCTGAGTTTAAATTTGGATTCTGACCAGGCTAAAACTTGAGTTCGATGAACTCATTCGCAAGTCATATTCTAATGGTCTTTGCAGTGTGAGCAGGAGCATTGTCATGTAAAAAAAGAACATCTGATCATTCATCATTAAAGAAACAATTATTTTTATAATATTCTTCAGTATTCCAAATCTTTAACTTTTCACATACAGGATTTCACTCATATTTTTTATCTAAGAATACATACATATATACATAGATACATACATATGTGTGTGTATATTGTGTGAGGTACATATAGTTTATCCAATAAGGAAAATAAGTATTTAATATATATTGCACAAAACAGTTTATTGCATAATGAATATACATATGCTGTATTTACCTCAATGACATATATGATTTATCTTGAGTAATTATGAGCAAAACTCAAATATATTTATATCAAATTATAAAATATATATTTAAAAAAGATCATGCAAAAATCATGCAATAACCAATTAATGCCATTGGAGAATGTGAATCTCAAGCTGGTTAGTGCCAAATAGCAGTAGATTATTTGAAAATGTTTTATATGTAGTTAACATTCTCACGATAATGGCATCATTTGGCCTCTAAGCATTGTTGCAGTAGCAATCACATCAAAAACTAAGTAACTTTCTATAGACTTTTGATATACTATAGATTTTATTATAAAAATAACATTTACAGACCCATTAGTAAAGAGCTACAACTTCATCCATGCACTTTTGGACTTACAGTTTGCATCTTGAAGAAATGTAGATTTTGACAGGTGACAATATATGGAGCTGGTTTTCATCACATTGTACAAGATGACTTCATATAATCAAATGTGGAGTCAGTGGCACTATCTGTCTATATTTTTGAGATGAGGTATTATGTACATTATTTACACTATTCGGACTATTGTTCTCATCTTTGTTGCCATTCTTATCACAACGTTTCAGCCATTGTATGCTCCGGCCTTCTTCAGGTGGTTGGAATGTCAAAATGAACCCTTTATTTCACTCAGTGGGGAAGACTGTTCTAGTTCCACATGCCATGTTTAATGGATGTCATTGCTTCTATCCTCAAGGACACATGGCACAGTGCATAAAGGCGTTGGTTAGATTCAGTGACAGGATCCAAAGAGTGTGAGTTCAATACCCAGTTAAGGCATTGGAGAACTTTCAGAGGGGAATTAACAGAAGATAACTGATAACTGACATTCATTAAAACATGGTACGTGAAACTAGAACAGTCTACTTCAGTGAGCGAAATAAAGGGTTCAGTTCAACATTCCAACCGCCTGAAGAAAACCGGAGTGTACAACAGCCAAAATGTTGTAATAAATATGGCAACAAAGATGAGGACAATAGTCTGAATAATGTAATCAGTGGAACTATGTACAATATTGAACATTAGCTTAAAAGCTGCCCAATTGGGTGGCATTTAAGTTAGCTCCTGATTGGGCCTTCATCACAATAGGTAGAGAGGAGCAGAAGCAATAAACTACAGAAGAACTCAAAATTGATTGCTGCATTTAAATATTGCATTAATATTTAAGCTTACCCTTTAAAAACTAGGGAATCCAAAATTTCAGGATTTGGGGTCTAGATACATCCTAGAAGGTTTTTAATTTGTTTATGGTGTCGGCCTGATTCAAAAATGATATGATATGTTGAGCTATGACATCTAGGAGTAAAGTTGAAAAGTATCACACAGTGACACACTGATATTTGCATTTATTATATAGAACTATCTCCTCAAATCAGTCAAGGTATTCAAAATGAAGTGCAATTGTAGAGTAATAATCCTTAATATACCATCAAGACAAGAAAATCAAACATTTGAAGTGATCCAATTAGACGTGTGACCTGAACTCAATTAAATGTTTGTGTTCATGCTCATAAGTATAGAAATTTGAAGGAAGTGAAGAATGCTTTCCATGGAGTGAGATCCAAAATATCAGCAGAAGAATGTTTAAAACAAACATTAAGCAACTAGAGGCTGTTGTTGCAAACAACAACAATTCTACAAAGACTAGAGCTCTATTTGATTAAGTTTTGTGTAGGGAATGGAATACCTTTTATATTCTTGTTTTTTTCTAAAAATACATCTTTTTATAATTTTATATGAATGTATGCTGAAATTTTTGTTCATATTTACTATTGTAAAAATGAAATCTATACAGTGTAATTTTGAAATAAATGCTTAAATGCATAAGAATTTTTGTGGTGTGTATTAGATACTTCTTTTCCCCAATAAATATTAAAATTTTAAGAAGAAGTGAACAATAACACAAGATAGAGTTTTCATGTAACAATAAAATAGCATTTTTAAAGGGCAAAGTATTTCAGCCTACCTTGACTCCAAGTTTCATGCACTTGCAATCATCAAATGGTAAAAGATTTTACCACCTGATGACTACAAGAACATAAAACTTGAAGTGATATGAGGTTGAAGCACTTTGCTTTTTTAAAAACATTATTTAATTTTTATACTAATGTTCACCCAGTGTATGGTCCAAGAGCCACACAAGGAAAAGTGATATGCAGGAAAGTTAACAGTTAATCCAACTTGAAGGGAACAAGATATTAGTGATTGGGAAAGCATTCTGATGGGAGACTGTTCCACAAAGAGCACTTCTTTGTAAAAAGATTGGGTGAAACATATTTACTAATAGAATATGAAGTGAATGGGGATGATTCCTTTTGGTTAACATGCTATGGCAGGTCTCAGTTGCAAAGGTCAGGGCTGGTGGGACCAAGAAATGTAGCTCATCTGAATCCATGCCATGGGTATAGCAATAAAGTAGCAAGAGTTTTGTTACATTTTGTCTGTGGGAAAAGAGTTGTAGGGTGGAAAAGAATCCATCATTTGCAAGGATGCAGATACACTTTTGAGACAGACAGTGGCAGTCCAGATATGGTAGCAATACTAAATTTTTGGTCTGATATGGATCTTGTAAAGACAAAGTATAGCAGGGGGTGTCAGATACTTACTGGAACAATACAATGCACCAACTATTTTTTCAGCCTGATTCATATATATATTGTTGTAACCTAGGGAAAGTTACTGAATAGAATAATCACAAGAAGGTTGATAATGAATGATAATACTTAAGACAAGAACAACAAATATAAGATTTACCAGCAGCACATAGAAGAAATAGTCAACTGCTAAAAGTGAGTCAAGTGAATTCCACAATAAATCTCCAACTGCAGACCAACATACAGTATTTACACTTGTATTTATGTGAATAGGGACATATCCATTATTGTCCATAGATATGCTACAATATATATATATATTACTATAAACATTATTTTTAGTGGGTACACTATTCAGAAATTATATATATATATATATATTTATTGTGTGTGAAAAAATGATCGTGACCCAACAAAGAAAGAAATTTAAAAAGAATTCTGTTTGATCTGATTTTTGTGAGAAATAGTGGAATAACCTGAAGATTTTCTGTACAACTCTCTCTCACACACAATATATATATATATATATATATATATATATATATTGTGTGTGTATGTGTAATTGTTTCTCTATACAGAGAGACATATTCATATTTTCAACAGTTTATCTCCTCTTTTCTGTTTTTCATTCTTTTTTCTGATAACCTTCCTGTCAAACTGTTCCCACAGCAAACTAAAAATATAACAATAATGGATTATCATTGCCTCTGTGACTTCTTCTGTCTCCCCATAAGACAATGAGCAATCATTCCCAAAACTTTCTCTTGTTTAACACCCAACTTCTATCATTGAATATTCCCATGAAGACTCTTTTTTAATCTGTGAACTTTTCTATTGCTGAATTCTTTCTTTCTAGAATTGGCTTTATAAGCCTTTATGACTGTGTACACAGTTTCTAAATCTCTCTTCAATGTCTTCTTAACATTGCATATGTGTGAAAGAAAATGAATGCAAATTCACTATTTTACAACATTGTAAATACTGTAGTTTTTTATTTAATAGACATATCTTCTTTTGAAAATATTTTTATTGAATTTCAATAGCCATTGTTCAGTTCTTTTTGTTGACAGAAATTGTTAATTGAAACTCCCAATTAGACTGCAAATATCTTTAAATACCATGTCCCTTCAATATATAGGCTGTCATATTTTTCCTCCAACTCATTTTGGTTAGGTTTTGGTTTGTTTTGTTTTATGGCATATCAACACCTCAATGGGTTATTTAATTCCAACAAGATTTCTATTGTAAAAATGTATTTTCTTCAAAAGTTTATTGTTGGCAATTTCTTTGCAAAAACCTATTAATGGTATTAAAACCTACTTTTACACTTTTATAGTGTTTTAACTTCAGTTTAGGGGTTAAGTATTTGCCCATAGCTTGGACCCTAACAGGTGCTACCACCCTAGGTCCTGGTGGATCTGGGAACAACAGCAACTAAGAAATGGTTCCACACTCCTCAGAGCCTCCTGATCAGATACTTTGCTGTTAGATGTAGTTTATCATCTTACCCAAGGATGTGGATGTAGTTTATCGTCATACCGAGGATGGCAAACTCATTTTATCTTTATTATCTGTGAAATGTTATGAATGCTTGAGCAAAAATAGAATGGTTTTCTCTAGAGTTTTGAATTCAGAATAGTCTTTCACCGAAACTGGCTGCCAACCAAAGATAGAGACCTTAGTGTACTCTGCTATTTAACCCATAGCTGCAAGGAGAAGAAACAGTGTTCATATCTTTCCCAAGAGCATTAGTAAAAATGTGAAGGCAAAAAATGAGGACAGAATTTGAATTGGCTGACAAGTTCTATTTTCAAAGTTTTAAGGAAAATGGAAAAGAAAAAAACACTTAGTATCAGACAATTCTAGAGCTGATAATCAGAAAAGAAAGCTTGGAAAATATGATACTCACAAGACAATGAATACAAGAGAGACATAGGAAATCAGCAAATAACCTACCAAATGAGCATGTGTAAATAGTTGGCAGAACAGTGACTAGATAGCAAAAAAACAAACAAAAAAAAAACTTAGTCAGAACTAAAAAAACAGGAATTTGTGGAGAGCCATGATCACCTACCCCCTGAGGGTACACAGCACATAGAAGAAGAACAATGAGGTTGAGCAAATGGATGGCAGGACAGGGTTTAGGAGAAATAACAGAAAGCATTAAGAACTACAAAGGACAGGAAGTTGTAGAGAGCCATGATCACTTAAACTATGAGGGTACACAGCACATAGATGAAGAAGAAGAATGAGCTTGAGTAAATGGATGGCAGGACAGGCTTTAGAAGAAATAGCAAAAAGACAACATTTATTAAGAGCTACAAAGGAGAGGAAGTTGTAGAGAGCCATGATCACCTACACCCTAAGGGTACACAGCACATAGAAGAAGAAGAATGAGGTTGAGTAAATGGATGGCAGCACAGGGTTTAGGAGAAATAACAGAAAGACAAAATTTATTGAGAGCTACAAAGGAGAGGAAGTTGTAGAGAGCCATGATCAGAAATGTTCTTAAGAGACAAGATGCATAGAAGGTTCCATTTTGTATGCTGATAACTGTTTCACTAACTGCACATCTCAGCCTCTAAAGGAAAGAATTTTTGTTTTCTTATATGTGTTTATAAAAATATATTTATCATATATCATTTCAGTTAATGATGCATATGGCTTCGGGGATTTGTTAGAAACCAAGAAAAGAGTACTAAAATGTTTCATAATATCTGTCTTCCTGTATGGCAGTGAGTGCTGGACAATCTTCTCAAAGATGAAGAGACTTAAAGCAGCAGAAATGAGGTTCTACAGAATGATACTGAGGATACTATGGAGCAAACATGTGAGCAACAACAAAGTTTTAGAGAAAATGTAAACAAAAAGGAAAATTATACTTAACATCAGGAAGAGAAAGTAGAGGTTTCTGGGACATGTAGTGAGGAAGGAAGGTTTGGAAAATCTCATACTCATGACAGAGAGGGCAAGAGGGACAGTGGAAAGCAATGTATAACATCCTTAATGAGCTTAAGTAAAAGGATGGCAAAACAGGTATTAGGAGAATTAACAGAAAGGCAAAATTTATTAAGAGCTACAAAGGAGAGGAAGTTGTAGAGAGCCATGATCACCTACACCTTGAGGGTCCACACCACATAGAGGAAGAATGAGGTTGAGTAAATGGATGGCAGGACACGGTTTAAGAGAAATATCAGAAAGACAAAATTTATTCAGAGCTACAAAGGAGAGGAAGTTGTAGAGAGCCATGATCACCTACACCTTGAGGGTCCACACCACATAGAGGAAGAATAAGGTTGAGTAAATGGATGGCAGGACAAGGTTTAAGATAAAAAACAAAAAGACAAAATTTATTCAGAGCTACAAAGGAGAGGAAGTTGTAGAGAGCCATGATCACCTACACCCTAAGGGTACACAGCATATAGAAGAAGAAGAATGAGGTTGAGTAAATGGATAGCATCACAGGGTTTAGGAGAAATAACAGAAAGACAAAATTTATTAAGAGCTACAAAGGAGAGGAAATTTTGGAGTGCCATGATTGCCAGAAAAAATTCTCAGTGAAACATTATTATAAACAGGCCTTCTTCTGACTTCTTAAGCATAAACCAATTAATTCTTTTAGGGTAAATAAAATCAGTAAATATTCATTTTTTTGTCTCACAACAGATTGAAAGATTGTTTGAATTCACATCATTTTTTTTTATTTCCTTCCTAATGATTTCTATCTTTTCTTAATTTTAGCATGAATTAGTTATTAGTTGATCTGCTTTTGAACTTCTCAATTTTCAACAAACAAAACATTGAAAAACATTCTGTGATCAATGACAGAATAAAGTTAATTCTTTCTTTTCATAATTTTACTTTTCTCATGATTTTACTTTTCCAATAATTTTCTATTCCTTGTTAAGTAAAACTTATTTCCTGCTATTTTCTGGTCAAATAAAATATCAGATGAGTTGAGTGACCATTTTGTCTCTTATTCTTCTTGCCTTTAACTGATTTTTTTTTTTTTTTTTTTTTCCAGTTTTCCTCACTATTCTGGTCATCTAACTTTTCCTTAATTTAAATTTTTTCATTCAATTTTTGATTTATCTCCCTTTAGCATTTTTTTCTCATTAAATTTTATTGTCTTTTTTATTTTCTCTTTTTTTTTTTATTCAAACCTTTATTTTCCTTTTATTCACTCTTAACTCTTTGAGTCCTGACCACTGTTTTACTGGTGGTAGAGAAAAATGATGTAATGCCCAGCCACTGGTTGAACAGTGGGTAAACGATTTTTATATCTACCGTGAAACATTACATACCAATTATTTGTGAATTTTGATTCAGGAGCTCAGGCAGAAGGGTTAGAATTGTTCAGGAACACAGGGGTCGAAGGGTTAATGTCCCCTTCAAATTTCTTGCTTTATTTTTCTTTCTTTTTTTTTTTTCTTTGGTTCCTACTTTCTTTTCTTTCAGTTACCTTTTCTATCATTAGTTTTATTTTTCTCATTTCTTCCTTTTCTCACAGCTTTAATTTTAATTTTTTACCCCACTCAGGTATATGTCTCTTTCTTCTTCTCTTTTTTCTCTCTTCCTCTCTTTCTTTCTTTTTCTTCTTTCTTTCTTTTTCTCTCTCTTTTCTTCTTTCTCAATGATGTGAGTTTTCATTAAATTTATCTCTCTTTCTGTCTTTCTTCCTCTCTTTTTTCTTTCTTCCTCTCACATTCTTTCTTCTTCCCTGTTTTTTTTCTGTCCTCTTCGTCTTTTTTGTCTCTTTCATTTTTTCTTTCTTTCTTTCTCCCTTCCTCTTTCTTTTTTCTTTTCTCTCTTTCCTTCTTTCTCCTTGATTTCAGTTTTCATTAACATTATGCCTTTTTATTCCTCAGGAATATCTTGCTTTCTCTCTTTCTTCCACTCTCTTTTTTTCTTTCTTCCTGTTGCTTTCTTTCTTTTTTCTCTTTCTTTCTTTCTCTCTTTCTTCCTCTTTGTTTTTTTTCTCTCTCTTTCTCCCCCCCCCGATGTCAGTTTTTATTAACTTTATGCCTTTTTATTCCTGACTCCCACATTTCATTTCGTTCATATTCACTTCAAATATGTTTTTATTTCCTCAACTCCTGATTTCACCTATGCAAAAAGTAGGTTTTTAACTTTTTCCTCCCACATATAATTCAACACAAATTTCCTTCCTTCTTTCTTTATTTGTTCTCTTAATCTTTTCCAAGTTCTAGAGCGCAAAAGATGAGACAAGAAAACAATCATTCAAAATTATGACAAAAGTAAAAAAAAAGATAATAGTAAGGCAAAGAGAAGAAAGTTTTTCTTCAATTTGTCAAAGAAAATCCTCACTCATCTTTGTTCTGTCTTCTGCTTGTTGGTTAGTTTTAATGGAAAATTGGCATAAGTTGTTGTCACACCAAAAGCAATGGGGAAAAGATGTTATCATTAGTAGAGAATTAATGGCTGAAGACCAAGTTGAATATGATGTGACCAGAGTTAAGATGAGGGCAACGGTATTTGTTCTGTTGGGTTTTGATCTTAGTGGTTTTGATGATTTATGTTTATGGTGGTGGTGGTGGTGGTTGTCATGGTGGTGTTTGTGAGAGCATAGATAATGGTAGGCATGACGTCAATGGTGTGGGTGATATGTAAAAGAAGTTGATAAGGAAATAAGGATGTGGGTAAAACTGGAGCTGATTATGGTAGAAATTCTAAAACAGTGACAATGCTATTTATTCTCATTCTGATGATGATGATATATATTAATCATGGGAGTGGTAGTGATGGCAATAATGCAATAGATAATAATGATAATAATAATAATGATGATGATGTGGCACATGAGGACATCATTAATTCCAATTGTAGTTGGAGCCTTTGGATTGATTGGAAAAGATTTCAATAGACTCGTTGAAGGGATTCCTGGTAGCCCATGCCTTAAAGAAATACAAAAAAAAACTGTTCCCACAAGTACAGCCCACACCTTACGAAGGGCTTTATCTGTGTAAAATATGTGTGATTTTTTTTCTCAAAAATGCACAGTGGAAAATGTCATGATGTCATTTCTGGTTGGGACCCAAAAAGAAACGAGTATACAACAGAAATCAAAATAAATAATAATAGTAATAATAATAGTTGGTGGTAGTGGTTGGAACAGTAAAAATACCAGTAGTATTAGAAGAGAAATCCGTAATGAGGATAACGATAGTAAAGTCAATGCTTGTAATAGTAGTATGTTATTGGTGAAGGCATGAGAAGTCTAGATAGTTTGGTGGTAGTGACAAAAATGGTATTGACAAGATATATCAATTCAAAGCTGAGGGGTAGTTGCTGAGTATGATATTAATATTAATGATGATCTAGAGAGTTGTGATAAGTATAGAATAAGATTAAAGTGCTATAAGTCCATTTTTCAGATCAGGGGGAAGGACAATGAACAGTGGGGGTGTTGGATATGGGTATGACTAGCATCATAATAATAACAAAATTTATAATGATAATAAGACCAATTGTGGGATCGGGGAGAAGGGCAAGGAACATTATAATGAGAGTGTTGAATTTTAGGATGAGTGACATCATCATAATAGTAGTAATAATAATAATGAGGTGTTGGATCTGAGAATGAATGAAATAACAACAACAACAACAATAATAATAATAATAAGGTTGCTTGTGATATATCCAATCAGAGGGAAGGACAATGATCAGGTTGATGGGGGTGTTGGATACTGGGATGAGTGACATCATAATAATAATGAGGTTTATGATATATGACCAATTGTGGATTCAGGGAGATGGACAATGTTCATTATAATGAGGGTGCTGGATATGGGGATGAGTGATATCATAATAATAATAATAATAATAATAATAAAGTTGATAGTGATATAAGTGGTTACAATTCTTATGACCATGATGATTGCAATCACACAATTACATTTGGTGAAACTGGTGTGCTATACATGATGATGATGATGGTGGTGATGGTGGTGGGGAAATTCTGAAGACAATAAAAGAAGTGATCATAAAAATTATGGAACTTATTCCTTTTGAAAATGAATAAACCCTGCAGCTAAGTTTTGCCTCTAAAAAAAAAAAAAAAGAAAAAATGGGTGGTGGGTACAAAAAGAAGCAAAAACTGTAGAACCTGATTTTAATTGGCAGTTATACTTTCAAAGAATTTTTCTTTCTGCTCCTGTCTTCTTTTATTCCAACTTCAAGCCCACACTCCACTCCTGATCCCACCCTCTAATACATTCCTTCCTACACACAAACTCTTCCATTGCTCTCTCTCTCTCTCACACACACACACACTCTCTCTCTCTCTCTGCTTCCTTGCATGTTTTTATTCAAGTTCTTTTTTCTCTATATTTATTCCATTCATTATTTACCCCATTGTTTGTATATCACTCTCTTTCTCTCATCTCTTTCTTTCTCTCACACCCATACACTCACACAGGAAAACACTCATATACATGTGGACAGCCTGCTTGTGTATTTTAAAGTGTTTATTTATGTGTGTGTTAGTGCATATTTGCAAACACACACACATTATATATATATATATATATATATATATATATATATATATATATATATATATATATACTTATTTATGCATATATTAGGTTGGTGCAAAAATAATGTCGTTTTCTCACATATGTTACTATGTGAGAAAACGACATTATTTTTGCACCAACAATATATAATTGTCCTTACAAATATAATTATACAAATATAGACAGCCTTACTAGCAGGTACAGATATATGTACTGCTATTTGCATAAATGTGTGTGTGTGTGTGTTTAGTGGCTGATGTAAGTGAGTCGTTTCTGAATCCAACAATATTTGTGGTTGAAGTCCAGATAAAATTCAAAATTTGAATGCTGATTTTCAAAGTAATCATTGGTACAAGACAATTTTTCTTACCAATATTCCACCAATAGGCCAGGAACTATATTAATAGAGCTTAGCTTAAGAGTGTGTATGCATGTATGGATGGCGATATCAGTCTGTAGATATGTGTACGTGTGTGTCCCCCAAATGTTCATCTAGCAATGTCTGTTGAAATTTACCTTCAATTTTTAGGACATGACTGATGTTATATATATATATATATATATATATATATATATATATATAACATCAGTCAAGTCATAAGGAAATTTTTAATAACACCTATTTTATATATTAATTTCTATAATACTGGATATATCCAGTTAAAAGAAAAGAAAATTCATCCTTGATAATTGCTAAAAGTATAGCCAAAAGTGTTTGGAAAACATCTAGAGAATTTTTAGATAATTTATGTACTGAAAAGAAAAAAAATTAGATGGAGACATGAGAAATTATATAAAAAAACTCAAGCACTCCACCTTGTCAGTTGTTTAAAAAAAAACTTGCATAAAAGTGGGAATGCTGCCCAAATACTTAATGTGTGTGTGTGTGTGTATATATATATATATATATATATATATATATATATATATATATATATATATATATATATATATATTATTTATTTGAAAATTATAACATAAATAAGACACCAGAAGTGTTGAAACAAAATGGCTATTTTTGTAGTGATTTTATAACATATTTATGTTATAATTTTAGAATGAATAATTATATTGGCTCTACTCTGTATTGAGCAGTCTTTTAAGAATAGTATTTGTTGGTTATTGGAATTTACTCTGAATACACCAATTCTATATATATATATCCAATACTAAGTACTTTTTCCCTCTAAATATGCAAAATTTTAAACAATGCAAACACACACACACACATATATTGTTTAAAATTTTGCATATTTAGAGGGAAAAAGCAACTATTATTGGAGGTAGAATATATATATATATATATATATTTTATGAATTAATAGACTTAAAATATGGTTTTTCGCTACACAGTTCCAACCATGTTTCAAAAATGGAAGCTAAAAGCCCCAAATTTAATTTTGTAATTAAAGACATTTAGTTCCATTTCATCCTCAAGCGAATATATATATGCATATATATATATATATACACATATGAATATATATATATGCATATATATATACACATATGAATATATATATATATATATATATATATATATACACACATATGCATATATATATATATATATATATATATATATACACACATATGCATATATATATATATATATATATATATATATATATATATATATACACATATGCATATATATATATATATATATATATATATATATATATATACACATATGCATATATATATATATATATATATATATATATATACACATATGCATATATATATATATATATACACACATATGCATATATATATATATATATATATATATATATATACACATATGCATATATATATATATATATATATATATATATATATATATATATACACATATGCATATATATATATATATATATATATATATATACACATATGCATATATATATATATATATATATATATATATATATATATATATATATATATATATATATATATATATACACACACATATGCATATATATGAAATTGGCAGTCATTATGTAGTCTTGATACTTAAATTCAAATCAATGATCTTGAACAAAATATCAACATACTCTACTAAGTGTTACAAGAAATACAATTCTAGTTAAATCCTTCTAAAACAGAAACTATGAACTAGAATTGAAATGTAAACAATAATGACACCTACCCTGAAACCTTCATAAAATTTCAGGATGTTGAATTAGTAAATACTAAACTCTTCAAATACATAGATCAATTATAACAAATTTAGTATAATAGATAAGGAAATTGAACACAGAATAAGCTGTACTAGGGGTAGTTTCCTAATTTCACCCAACACATTTCATATTCTTAAATAACTTTGTCAGATCAAGATTTTTGTATGGATGTGATTCATGGTATTAATCACATTCAGAAAAACCTAAACTGTCAGCTATAAACAACCACTTTTTCAGATCATTAGTTAAAAATTGCTTTGTGTGAGGACCATCCTTCTTTAAACCTTGTGGACTGGTGCTACAGAATCCCAAGCAAAGAACTGTACCAGATAACAGAAACCATATCAGTTGAGAACTTTCAACAACAGCAACAACTAAAATAGCTATCACATGTAAATCAATGAGAGAATAATTAAATAATCAAGATATTGACATTCCACACCACCTCAAACAAAAGGTTAGGAAGGAAATCCTCAGTAATACAGGAATACTGTTATTAAACAGATACTAAAGATGCTGGGATAATTAAAAAGTAGACATTGCTACCATATTTAAGCTGGAGGTACCGTGCCAGTGTTCAAAAGTCTTTATGCAAGCTTGTAGGCGATTAATTATTTTCAACCCCCCTACTTGCTTCCCCCAGATGAAATATCTCAAGATTATTGCTGCTCTATTGCTGTTTTCATGAAAAATGTTCACACAGCTCTACATGTCTTAGTTCCATCATTCCTTTATAGCTAGAACCCTAACCCTGCCACATACACAGGACTGAATAATCCTCATTCACTTCATATTCCATTGGTTCCAATCAGACAGCTCCCAGAATACTACTAATTTGTGAAAAAGACTCCTTAAAGGACGCTTGCCGAATTACTGCAATTCTAGAATCAATTTCTATCTATCCTGCGTATCCCCATAATCTGCAATTACTTCTTATACTTACATCTACATAACAACCTCATTCAGTTACATTCCAATTTGAGTGGCTCTTCAACTTTGTATTGGGTTAAAATTTAATAAAAAAAAAAAAAATAAAATAAAATTGCTATTTACAAACCAATATTAGTAAAATATTAGTCAGTTATTATTATACAAATGATGATCAAGTCAAATTTTTGTTTTCAAATAAATCCAAAATATATTGGCCATGTCATGGAAATATACATTTAATTAACATAATATCTCATATATCTGAATAAATTAGTATTTTACATGTCAATATGGCCTCCTTGACATTATGCAATCTTCATCAGTCTTTCATTAATTTTCTTAACTTTTCTACTGTTTTGATTTCAATATTATTTGCAGTAGTTTTTATCGCCTCTCAGAGATCTTTGCTTGAATATAGTTTTCCACTCTAATATACATCTTTTTTAATGAAGGACCATATATTTTCTCTTGGATTAATATCTTGGGAGCTCATGTTGCCTTACAAAACTTTTTTGGCAAGGTGGAAAATTGTCAGCTTTATAGAATGTGAATGAGCATTTTTTCTTGCAGGAATATACCCTTTAGCTAAAAGCTTCTTGGATGTAACCTTTACCACTCAAAAGTTCTTTTCCAAGAGCTTACAATAATATTCTGCATTTATCTTCATACCATCCTCAATTCTGAAGGGTCCTATAATTTCACTGGATACAATATTAATCCAAAATATTATTGTATCTATCCCCCTTTGTCTTTGTTATGTTTTGCATATCTCTCTGCATAGTAGTTATCGTAGTACAGTTCTCCATGTCCTGAATAGCAACCAGGTTTGCTAGGTATAGCTGTTCCCCATGTTTGCCAGTTGTTCTCTATTTATACTTGTCTCTCTAATTTGCATATGATACTACAGTCTTCTAAGTTGTGTTGGTTCACTGTTTTCATGAATGATGCAATCTCTCTATCAGCCATCAGATTCATACAATGTAGCTCTACATTCATCATAAAAATTACAGTTGAGAAATCAGTTTTCATGTACTTCATTTCTATTTGTGATGTTTATTTGAAATGGTGATTATTTGGTTTATTTTATCTTTTAGTTAGTGCTATTAATATGCAGCATGTTTCCCTCTGCATGAATTTGCAACATCAATTTCTCCAGATATTTTCTTGATAGCCAATAAACATTTCTTGATATTTTCTCAGATCTTTTCTTGTAACATTTTTAAAACTAGTTTTCTCATGTCTTTGTCCTACTAAATTTTACAATTCCTTTTTTTTTCGTGATCTCTGTTCAGCTTTTAAATAATTTCTGATGTTTTATTCCTATCACTCAATAACTTTACAATATTTTTTTTCTTTGGCGATTATATCTTTCTTATGACTGATGACAGTCTTTATAAATCAAATTATAAAATAAATATCAATAACTATACTATTTCAGTGTGTTGGCTACATCTGTAATTAAAGTATAAAGTCTCCATAAGAAAATTTTACATGAATTAATGGTGGTGAAATAGAACATACACAAAATAGAAACTGATTGATTTGAAATATGAGATAAGATTAATTTAACAAAAGGAAAGTTTAAGACTTCTTTACATAGAAATAAATGGTAAATGGAATATGCAACAAAAATTGTTAATGTTTTGGGGTGTGAATTGATGTGTAGGAGTGTTTGTGTGTGAAATGTCTGCAAACTCTTTTTTTGTCTTTTGTGAAAAGTTTATGGCACACACTTTGAAAGGAGGAAAAACAGGAAAAAGAGAGATATTTAATGCTTCATCTGTTTTTATACTGTTGATAATGTTTATTAACGCACTACACTATTATATATTTATTTAGCATACTTGATTAGCCATGATAAAATCTCACACCTCCAAATAAGTTACTGTAAATATTTCTAAGAAAGATGGACATTATAAATTAAATATGACAGATATTATAAATTAAAATCCACATAGTATATTCCTAATATAAATATAAGTCAAGCCTGAAAATTTTACCGACATCGGTTGGTTAATGCCAAATTTATTCTGAAAACATTTACTTGCATAATGAATTCTCATATAATGTGCATTTTTGGACAAATACAAAACCTTTTGTCATCAGGAAATAGTAGAGAATCCCATTCAATCTACCATGTGACACTCTCGTACATGAAGTCATTGGTATATGTATGAAAGTTTCACTAGAGACATGTGTAGATATAGTCCTGTTGATACCATAACTGGTATAGTTTCATACAGTTTGATACCATAGTTTCAAACAGTTTGATACCATAAACAGTTTGTAAAATCCTGTGAATTTTAAAATTAAAAATCATAGGTGAAAGTGGTCATTCACTAAAGGTATCTTAATTCCAACTGTAAAGAAAATTTGCTCTGTTTAATGAAAATAAACATGGAGTGCTCTTTTGTAAGTCAATTTTAATTTTCCCTTATTAAATCTTTTCTGAGTGGGGACAGAAATACAGCAAACACTGTTTACAGTTTATACTGAAACATTAACGACATAGACACCATTAAGATACCATTGATAGCCATATTTAAATTCCTGGATATTTTGTATTATATCTCTCACACATACAC